>CAWUFW010007889.1:0-600000 GCA_963921515.1 Calotriton arnoldi | reverse complement strand
TAACCGTACTTACCAGTAACTTGAATTTCCTTCCATAGGATATCATTGCCTGCTTTTTGCTGAAAAAGTTTCTAAGTGTTGATTTTTGAAACATACAAATATTCCTCTAAAATCAGCCGAAATCCGAATTCCGATTTACTCACCTGTTATCAGGAGAGACCTCAGTGCTGCATCTTTCAGCCCAGTACTGGTCCTGAAAAGTAATTTTAACCGTACTTACCGGTAACTTGAATTTCCTTCATAGGCTAACATTGACTGGTTTCACTTGGAAATTCTTCTAAGTGTGGAGTTTTGGAACTTTAAAATATTCCTCTAAAATCAGCCGAAATACGAATTCCGATTTACTCACCTGTTATCAGGAGAGAACCCAGTGCTGCATCTTTTAGCCCAGTACTGATCCTCAAAAGTAATTTTAACCGTACTTACCAGTAACTTGAATTTCCTTCCATAGGATATCATTGCCTGCTTTTTGCTGAAAAAGTTTCTAAGTGTTGATTTTTGAAACATACAAATATTCCTCTAAAATCAGCCGAAATCCGAATTCTGATTTACTCACCTGTTATCAGGAGAGACCTCAGTGCTGCATCTTTCAGCCCAGTACTGGTCCTGAAAAGTAATTTTAACCGTACTTACCAGTAACTTGAATTTCCTTCCATAGGCTAACATTGACTGGTTTCACTTGGAAATTCTTCTAAGTGTGGAGTTTTGGAACTTTAAAATAGTCCTCTAAAATCAGCCGAAATACGAATTCCGATTTACTCACCTGTTATCAGGAGAGACCTCAGTGCTGCATCTTTCAGCCCAGTACTGATCCTCAAAAGTAATTTTAACCGTACTTACCAGTAACTTGAATTTCCTTCCATAGGAATCCATTGTCTGGTTTTCAGCAGAAAAGTTTCAAAGTGTCGATTTTCACAAACTACAAATATTCCTAAAAAATCGCCTGTATGACTTAAACGCATTCTTTCAACTGTTTACAGGAGATGCACCAGTGCTGGATCCAGGATCCAACACTGAGTAAGAAAAAGTAACGATAACAGTTTTTAACTTCTAAGTGAATTTCCTTCCATAGGATAACATTGGTGATTCTATGAGAAAAAGTTTCTAAGTGTGAACTTTTAAAGTACAATAATATTCCTTAAAAATCACGACTGTAACCAAAACGCTTTTACTCAACTGTTTACAGGAGATGTCCCAGGACTGAATCTAGGATCCAGTAATGTGGTTAGAAAAGTAATCCATAAAGTAACTAATTGCATTTAACTAGAAATTCACATTGAGCTGAATGTTGCATTGTGTTTGAAAATGTGTTGCCCATTGCAACAACTGTAACTACTGTACTTAAAAGTCTATTGCCTATGTGCAAAGTAATTAAACTAAAGTAATTCATTCTGAGAAAGTATTTTTTGTAATGTAATGTATAATGTAATTACAATGTAATTTAAAAAATAAAATATGTAAAAAAAATTGTTTCTAAAAAATTTGGAAATCAGTATGAAAAAAATTTATATAACAATTAATACATTTAAAAATTGTCATTTACAAAACCTTTGAAATTCACTGAAAAAACTGTAGGTTTCAGACATGTTATAGTTACAAATTAGCATTTAAAAAACCTTTGAAATTCACTGAAAAAACCATAGGTTTCAGGGACGTTATAGTTACAAATTAGCATTTAAAAAACCTTTGAAATTCACTGAAAAAACCATAGGTTTTAGGGACAGTTATAGTTAGTTGGACATTGCACTCGTACAAAACCCGTGAAATTCCCCGTTATAGTTAGTCCAGCTAACTATAACTCGCGCCCCGCAATGCACTGCTGATGACGTCACATATTACATCACTCATGACATGGTCAGTGACATCACTGATGACATCACTGATGACATCTCAAATGACATCACTGATGACATCATCCACGTGATAATCTGATGCACCTCCTCACACTCTAATATAACCTTTGATACACCCACTTTAAATTACAGACTGCCATTCGCAAAACCATAGACACTCCAACACCAATAACTACATACCCACTCACTGATTCTTAGGTCTACGCACACATCCACTCACTCACCCGTACAGTCACTCATACTTACGGTCACTCAGTACAGGACTATCATATGCACTCATACTCCTATATAGACACTCAAACACCGCCACTCATCCATAGAGGTACTCACACACCTAGTCAGTCATGCAAATAATTAAACACACTACCATTTACTCACCTATACAGTTATACACACACCAGCTCACTTACTCATACAAATAGTAGCACATTCTTACGCTCTTATACAATCACTGATACAAGCACACACTCATCCATACAGCCACTATCACAATCACTCACTCTCGCTTATAGCTATTTATATACTCCAACACACATATATACTGCCTTTCACATATGTAGTTACTCACACATGTACCACTGGGACATACATTCACTCACTAACACACTCTTACACACACTTACCCACCCATACAGTCTATCACAGTTGCACTCTTGAAACCATCCACCCAGTGAATCACCCACTCACACATCTATGCACAGAGTTGCACACACCCCTCCCACACAAACACTCAGGCACCCATACAGATACTCAGACAAGCATTCAATAACTCATATAGACACTCATGTAGCTATTCACAAACACATGCAGCCACTTACACAGCAACAGACAGACGGATACAGACATTCACCCAGTTTAGTCACTAACCCATGCATTCAGTAAGATACGTTAAATCACTCACTTATAGAGTCAGTCACGCACCTACTAAATCATCCATACAGACACTTACACACCCACTCATTCTTCAATACGTCTTTTCCTATATATATTAAAAATATTTAAACTTTACAGAAACACACAGTCACTGGATGATGTCATCAGTGATGTCATCAGTGATGTCATTTGAGATGTCATCAGTGATGTCATCAGTGATGTCACTGACCATGTCATGAGTGATGTAATATGTGACGTCATCAGCAGTGCATTGCGGGGCGCGAGTTATAGTTAGCTGGACTAACTATAACGGGGAATTTCACGGGTTTTGTACGAGTGCAATGTCCAACTAACTATAACTGTCCCTAAAACCTATGGTTTTTTCAGTGAATATAAATATACACATATATATTTATGTGTGAATGTTTATATAAGTATATATGTATATAGTTTGAAATGTTTTTAAATTACATTATGTTAATGTTATATATAAAAATATTTAAGATTCATTATTTTAAACTATATATCTATTAACCGCTTCGCTGTGGCCGGAATTCCCCCGCGGTGCGGGAGAATTCTAGGCGTGCGCGGTTTGGATGGCCCCCGGCCGTCTTCCACACACGCCCACCGTGACGTCAGACGGCCGGGGGCCGTCCGACGCACGGAAGCGGTTAAAAAACAATATGTTTGTATGTTTGTAAATGATATTAGTGTAAAATTATATATTTTTTCCATTTTTTTGTACTTACATGATCACCAGATTGCCCTTTGAGTCTTTCATCATTCATATATGCTCCACAGAATACATTATATTTGGTTGATCATGTTTTTTTGTATTCACATATGGATGTTTGACCATTAGGTTTATTACACTCATTTTACTGTACTGTTCGTGACTATTCTATGTAAAATCTCAGATTACTTATTGTATTCCATGTAAGCTTGTTCGCTTATCTAAATGTCTCGGGTTACATTTGCTCTGATATGTTGTATTGATTTTTTAAAACCTGGCAATTGTTGTTTATGTGTTTTTCATTCTGGTATACATAGATGCCAGGTGTTTATTAACTACAGTACTGGTACTTCTTTTTGTCAATCCGCATTTGTTTGTCTACCTATATTTAGATATTAGCGTTGTTCCACTGTCCAACACTGAGCACATCAATCGTTTCACTCTCATCTGAATCGGGCACTCGCCAACACGTCACTTTATGTTGGAACTGCGTTTTTTTTATCTGTTATATTATTTTTTTTCATGGTTACACTCTTTTCAGATTGCATGTATTGGGCGTTTCCTTGCTATGAGTCACAGTTGGAGTGTTGACTCCCAGTTAGTAGCTGCTGTTTGCACAATGTGGAATTTTGACTCTAGTGGACTGGGTTTAGTTTTTAATCTATTTTTTTACGCATGTCCATACTTTGTATCTAACTTTATTGTTCATTCACTGAGGTACACAGAGGACAGCTGCGGGGAGAGCCCGTTGGCTGCTCCTTTTGCCGCTAGTCCTTTCTCGCTTCCCACAACCTTCATGTTTTTTAACGGCCATCAAACACCTGATGCGCTTGATGCGCCATTTCAGTGTTTGCTTGCCACGCCACGGGAGAGACGCCTCATCTTCGGTGAGCGCGTCTGATTTTATAGAGTTGTTGCTAGATTCATAACACACCTCGAATGCTTCTGTCTTATGTATGTCACATTTTTGGTTTCAGTCACGCCATATCGCACTTATTCACCCAGTGATTTTGCAGAGGATCGAGTAGTTGGTAAGGGACTATCTTTACTATGGGATCCTTACTATTTTGGTGACGCAGGATTCTTCGTCATTTAAATGCACTAATTTTTTCCCTAATCGAGAGACCTTTTTTGAGATAGAAGGCGATATTCGTGGGGTCCGGGATACCTGGAACTCCTATTAGGTAATCAGTTTACATAGCTCATGTGAATCACTTACTTGGTACAAGCATGTTAAGTACTCACTTGTTCGTATAGGTTGCGGGGCACCGGGAGAACTAATGCTTGGGCATGCGCACGTGGACTTGTCCTGTCTATTCACTACTGGTGGTTGGTTACAGGTCTTTTATGGCTCTTTTTTTGTTCTTCAGTGTGGGTCAGGAGGAAGTATGAGCGTCTGCTTATTAGTCTGTGATTCTTCATATTTATACACACACGTGGATGGACCGGTACGTTGATGTTGTTTCGGACATTTTGGTGCAAGTATAGAGATGTATGGGGAATTTACACATACGCTTTACTTCTTGTGCTTCACAATTGAGGTCTTCACCTGTAGTTAGATAATTCACATTAAAATGTAGACAAACAATGTTTCTCTCATTTATAGATACACCTGACGAAGGGCTTCTGTGATAGCCTGAAATGCATTGGGATGTACCTTTCAGCCAGTCTTAAGAATGTCAAGACCGGCTTTCAAGTGCTAACTACTTTACCAAGAATTATGTTTTTGAATTAAATTGACTTGATTTGAATTGTGGCTTTGAATAGTGGATGACCCATACTGTTTTTTCTGTTTTGTCATGTTTGTTTAAAGGATTGATTACTTGTTAAAGTTTATCCGTCATTGTTAAGATTTGTTTAGCCCTCACGAGGGCCGCAGTAGTGCACACTGTGTCTGGAGCATCAGCTCAAGATATTTCCTTGATTTTCACACGGGGAGAGAGTGGTTCCCCCTCACAGAGTGCACACTAAGCTTGACAAATTAGTAGATGTAAGTTGAAGCTGTTTTACATTTAGTCTATACAGGGAATGCAGCACAACGACTTGTTTATTTTCTTGGACTTTTAGAAAGTTGTCATTTTCTTAATTTAGTCATTCTGTGTCTGCTGCCTGTCTCTGAATTCACTTCTGGGATGGGTGACAGCTGGGCTTTGTGCATTCCCTCTAGACAGCCACACACAAAGGCAGCTTAGATATGACTGATGGGCCATATACATCCTGATGGGCCATCCTGGGCAGGATGAGAGGGAGGAGCTGGACACAGATTCACACTTACAGCAGAATAGACTGTGTCCTGTCCCCACACAAATGGCTGTATACTCCTCTGTAGTGAATCTGGAGTCAGGGCAGGAAGGTAGGACCTCTGTGCACTTCAAAGACCCTTCTTTGAAGCCTCCCCTACTTCAAAGGCACAACTGGGTATAAGTAATGGGCCTTCGACACCACCACTTCAGTACATTTCTGGACTTGTGACCACTCTGCCATGAAGCAGAGCTGCTGTGCTGCTGAAAGGACTGCCACTCTGCTACATTGGTGCTTTGCTGAACTCCTGCTGTGCTGCCCTGCTGCCTGCTGTTCCCCTTCCTGGGTGATAAGGACTGCTATAGTGTACTACAATGTTTAAACAAAATATATATATATATAAGTATATATATGTATATATATATATATATATTCACTGAAAAAAACCATAGGTTTCAGGCACGTTATAGTTAGAAATTAGCATTTAAAAAACCTTAGAAATTCACTGAAAAAACCATAGGTTTCAGGGGCGTTATAGTTAGTTGGACATTTCACTCGTACAAAACCATAGAAATTCCCCGTTATAGTTAGTTCAGCTAACTATAACTCGTGCATCCGCAATGCACTGCTGATGACGTCACATATTACATCACTCATGACATGGTCAGTGACATCACTCATGACATCACTGAGGACATCTCAAATGACATCACTGATGACATCACTGATGACATCATCCAGTGAATGTGTGTTTTTCTGAAAATTAAATATGTTTTATATATGTATATCTCAAGGTCGATGGAAGAATAAATGGGTATATAAGTGTCTAAATGGATGATTTTGTTTTGTAAAATTGATTGTATAACTGACTGATTAAGTGTATCTTAGTGAATACATAGGTTAGTGAGTAATGTTTAAATATGAAAATATCTGTATCAGTCTCTCACTTTGTGTATAAGTGGCTGCATGGGTTGGTGAGTAGCTACATGAGTGTCTATATGGGTTATTAGTTGGTTTTTGAGTATCAGTATGAGTGTCTGAGTGTCTGTATGGTTCGGTGGGGGGTATTACTTAGTGCATAGATGCATGAATGAGTGACTCACTGTTTGTATGTGTTGAAGACAGCATGTGTGCAGGACTGTATAGGTGGATGAGTGTGTGTATGGGTGTGTTAGTGAGTGAATGACTGTCTCAATAGTGTCTTTATGAGTAACTACATATGTTTTAAACTAGTATATGTGAGTATTGGTGTATATAAGTGAGTATATGTGAGAGTGAGAGATTGGAAGAGTTCCTGTACAAATAAGTAGGTGTTTCTATAAGTGATTGTTAAAGAGAGTAAGTATGTGTAAGTTTCTGTAGAAGTAAGTGTGGTAGTGTGTGTATAACTATATATGCAAGTAAATGGATGTTTGATACTTTGTTTGCATGTGTGACTATGTGTGTGAGTAACTCTAAGGATGAGTGGCGGTGTGTAACAGGGTGTATAGGTGTATGAGTACATATGATGAGTGAGTACATGTATGAGTGACTGTATAGGGACTGTAGGTGAATGAGTGGATGTGTGTGTAGATCTTGGAATTACTGAATAGGTGTGTTGTAACTGGTATTGGTATGTCCATTGTTTTGAAAATGTCAGTTTGTATTTTTGAGTGTGTGTATCAAAGGTTATATTAGGGTGAGAGGTGGTCTGCCACTCTATCACAGGGATGATGTCATCAGTGATGTCATGAGTGATGTCATTTGAGATGTCATCAGTGATGTCATGAGTGATGTCACTGACCATGTCATGAGTGATGTAATATGTGACGTCATCAGCAGTGCATTGCAGGCGTGCGAGTTATAGTTAGCTGAACTAACTATAACGGGGGAATTTCTATGGTTTTGTACGAGTGAAATGTCTAACTAACTATAACGCCCCTGAAACCTATGGTTTTTTCAGTGAATTTCTAAGGTTTTTTAAATGCTAATTTCTAACTATAACGTGCCTGAAACCTATGGTTTTTTCAGTGAATTTCTAAGGTTTTTAAATGCTAATTTCTAACTATAACGTGCCTGAAACCTATGGTTTTTTCAGTGAATATATATATATTTATTATACTATGTATACATGTGAAAATGTCTCGGTCCGCCTGTTTGCCTCGGTGGCACGGAAAAAATGGGTGGAACTGACATCAGCACGCCGACGAGATCCTCTTATGGCTCCGATGACGTCATACGGTGTCGCGAGCGGAGCCGTGCTATTATGACGTCCTCGTTGACGTGGGAGAGCTAGGAAAGAATTTCCGTGGAATGCTGGTGCAGGGGATATTCACCTAAGTGTTCAGGCTAGTCCTTTGGGAGCAACTGTTTATGTTGCCACTCCAGAAACCAAAACCAGTGATCAGAGGGCAGAGGCCCTGCAGATGGCACACGAGGTGGGGTGCCCAGTCGTGTGCACCGGCGGGGCAGTGAAGTGACAAGCACCACAACCCACAAAAAAGGTAACGAGGGCACTGAATAACACAGGATCTTCTCTTTGTATCTGGCAGGAACAACGAAGTTAAAATGCCCTAGTACCAAAATGTAGAATTAGTGCTACAACGGTCTTCAAGAGGACCTGCGATGCCGCTTCTGCCTCCCGTACCCTGGAGGCGGCACATGGGTCACGCGGTACGGTCATACTGCGGTGGGACGCACACTCGTTGACCTCTCATGGCACTGCTCCACACTTCAGGGAGGACGCTTTCCATTAGCTATGTTTTCTGATGACGTTTCGCGCCGGCCCCGTCCAACAACAGAACTCCTTTAGATCCAAACAGACTCTTTCACTCTCTCACCGGAAGTGAAACCAGGCCACGCGGACACTTTCACAATACAACAGCCGGGAATGCACTTTTCGGTAAAAAAACCACATTCCTTCCTCCTAATTAATCAAATAAACGTCTCACTGAAGAACAGGGGCCAGCTTCGATCGGTAAGCAGCCATTACAACGACTTTTTTACTTCGCGATACCATTACAACGCATGCATTACCACGCATGCGTTGTACATCGCAAAGTCATTACTACGCATTTTTTTAGAATGCATGGTCATTTACCACGCATGCCTTTACAACTAATTTTGTTGTAAAGGTATGTATGGTAAATGACCATGCGTTCTAAAAAACATGTAGATGATCCACGTCGTTGTAAGGAAACAGAGGCTGTTCCGTTTCCTCACAACGATGTGCACTGCCCCTCAGAGACGACGTGAAGCAGGAACCACGAGGAGAGAGGAACCACGAGGAGTGAGAGGTAAGGGGGATTGGGCATGGGGTGGGGGTTTCTTTTCTAGGGTTTAGGGTAGTGCAGTGGTGTTTGGGTGGTGTAGGGGGTCGTGCTGGGGGTAATGTTTTAGGGTTTAGGGTAGTGCAGTGGTGTTTGGGTAGAGTAGGGGGTCGTGCTGGGGGTAGTGTTTTAGGGTTTAGGGTAGTGCAGTAGTGTAGGGGGTCGTGCTGGGGGTAGTGTTTTAGGGTTTAGGGTAGTGCAGTGGTGTATGGGTAGTGTAGGGGGTCGTGCTGGGGTAGTGTTTTAGGGTTTAGGGTAGTGCAGTGGTGTTTGAGTAGTGTAGGGGGTCATGCTGGTTGTAGTGTTTTAGGGTTTAGGGTAGTGCAGTGGTGCTTGTGTAGTGTAGGGGGTCATGCTGGGGTAGTGTTTTATTGTTTAGGGTAGTGCAGTGGTGTTTGGGTAGTGTAGGGGGTTGTGCTGGGGGTAGATTTAGGGTTTAGGGTAGTGCAGTGGTGTTTGGGTAGTGTAGGGAGTCGTGCTGGGGGTAGTGTTTTAGGGTTTAGGGTAGTGCAGTGGTGTTTGTGTAGTGTAGGGGGTTGTGCTGGGGTAGTGTTTTAGGGTTTATGTTAGTGCAGTGGTGTTTGGGTAGTGTAGGGGTTAGTGCTGGGGTAGTGTTTTAGGGTTTAGGGTAGTGCAGTGGTGTTTGTGTAGTGTAGGGGTTAGTGCTGGGGGTAGTGTTTTAGGGTTTAGGGTAGTGCAGTGGTGTTTGGGTAGTGTAGGGGTTCATGCTGGGGGTAGTGTTTTAGGGTTTAGGGTATGGCAGTGGTGTTTGGGTAGTGTAGGGGGTCGTGGTGGGGGTAGATTTAGGGTTTAGGGTAGTGCAGTGGTGTTTGTGTTGTGAGGGGGTCATGCTGGGGGTAGTGTTTTAGGGTTTAGAGTAGTGCAGTGGTGTTTGTATAGTGTAGGTGGGTTTAGGGTAGTGCAGTGGTGTTTGGAAGTGTAGGGGGTCATGCTGGGGGTAGTGTTTTAGGGTTTAGGGTAGTGCAGTGGTGTTTGTGTACTGTAGGGGGTAGTGTTTTAGGGTATAGTGTAGTGCAGTGGTGTTTGTGTAGTGTAGGGGGTCATGCTGTGGGTAGTGTTTTAGGGTTTAGGGTAGTGCAGTGGTGTTTGGGTAGTGTAGGGGGTCATGCTGGGGGTAGTGTTTAAGGGGTTAGGGTAGTGCAGTGGTGTTTGTGTAGTGTGGGAGGTCATGCTGGGTGTAGATTTAGGGTTTAGTGTAGTGCAGTGGTGTTTGGGTAGTGTAGGGAGTCATGCTGGGGGTAGTGTTTTAGGGTTTAGGGTAGTCCAGTGGTGTTTGTGTAGTGTAGGGAGTCGTGCTGGGGGTAGTGTTTTAGGGTTTAGGGTAGTGCAGTGGTGTTTGGGTAGTGTAGGGGGTCATGCTGGGGGTAGTGTTTTAGGGTTTAGGGTAGTGCAGTGGTGTTTGTGTAGTGTAGGGGGTCATGCTTGGGGTAGTGTTTTAGGGTTTAGGGTAGTGCAGTGGTGTTTGGGTAGTATAGGGGGTAGTGCTGGGGTAGTGTTTTGGGTTTACGGTAGTGCAGTGGTGTTTGTGTAGTGTAGGGGGTCGTGCTGGGGGTAGTGTTTTAGTGTTTAGGGTAGTGCAGTGGTGTTGGTATACTGTAGGGGGTCGTGCTGGGTTCTAGTGTTTTAGGGTTTAGGGTAGTGCAGTGGTGTTTGTGTAGTGTAGGGGGTCGTGTTTTAGGGTTTAGGGTCATGCAGTGGTGTTTGGGTAGTGTAGGGGGTCGTGCTGGGGGTAGTGTTTTTGGATTTAGTGCAGTGGTGTTTGGGTGGTGTAGGGGGTCGTGCTGGGGTAGTGTTTTAGGGTTTAGGGTAGTGCAGTGGTGTTTGAGTAGTGTAGGGGGTCATGCTGGTGGTAGTGTTTTAGCGTTTAGGGTAGTGCAGTGGTGTTTGTGTAGTGTAGGGGGTCATGCTGGGGGTAGTGTTTTAGGATTTAGGGTAGTGCAGTGGTGTTTGTGTACTGTAGGGGGTAGTGTTTTAGGGTTTAGGGTAGTGCAGTGGTGTTTGTGTAGTGTAGGGGGTCATGCTGTGGGTAGTGTTTTAGGGTTTAGGGTAGTGCAGTGGTGTTTGTGTAGTGTAGGGGGTCGTGTTTTAGGGTATAGGGTAGTGCAGTGGTGTTTGGGTAGTGTAGGGGGTCATACTGGGGTTAGTGTTTTAGGGTTTAGGGTAGTGCAGTGGTGTTTGGGTAGTGTAGGTGGTCATGCTGGGGGTAGTGTTTTAGGGGTTAGGGTAGTGCAGTGGTGTTTGTGTAGTGTGGGAGGTCATGCTGGGGGTAGATTTAGGGTTTAGTGTAGTGCAGTGGTGTTTGGGTAGTGTAGGGAGTCATGCTGGGGGTAGTGTTTTAGGGTTTAGGGTAGTCCAGTGGTGTTTGTGTAGTGGAGGGAGTCGTGCTGGGGGTAGTGTTTTAGGGTTTAGGGTAGTGCAGTGGTGTTTGGGTAGTGTAGGGGGTCGTGCTGGGGGTAGTGTTTTAGGGTTTAGGGTAGTGCAGTGGTGTTTGTGTAGTGTAGGGGGTCATGCTGGGGGTAGTGTTTTAGGGTTTAGGGTAGTGCAGTGGTGTTTGGGTAGTATAGGGGGTAGTGCTGGGGTAGTGTTTTGGGTTTACGGTAGTGCAGTGGTGTTTGTGTAGTGTAGGGGGTCGTGCTGGGGGTAGTGTTTTAGGGGTTAGGGTAGTGCAGTGGTGTTTGTGTAGTGTAGGGGGTAGTGTTTTAGGGTTTAGGGTAGTGCAGTGGTGTTGGTGTACTATAGGGGGTTGTGCTGGGTTCTAGTGTTTTAGGGTTTAGGGTAGTGCAGTGGTGTTTGTGTAGTGTAGGGGGTCGTGTTTTAGGGTTTAGGGTCATGCAGTGGTGTTTGGGTAGTGTAGGGGGTCGTGCTGGGGGTAGTGTTTTTGGATTTAGTGCAGTGGTGTTTGGGTGGTGTAGGGGGTCGTGCTGGGGTAGTGTTTTAGGGTTTAGGGTAGTGCAGTGGTGTTTGAGTAGTATAGGGGGTCATGCTGGTGGTAGTGTTTTAGGGTTTAGGGTAGTGCAGTTGTGTTTGTGTAGTGTAGGGGGCATGCTGGGGGTAGTGTTTTATTGTTTAGGGTAGTGCAGTGGTGTTTGGGTAGTGTAGGGGGTCGTTCTGGGGGAAGATTTAGGGTTTAGGGTAGTGCAGTGGTGTTTGGGTAGTGTAGGGAGTCGTGCTGGGGGTAGTGTTTTAGGGTTTAGGGTAGTGCAGTGGTGTTTGTGTAGTGTAGGGGGTTGTGCTGGGGGTAGTGTTTTAGGGTTTATGTTAGTGCAGTGGTGTTTGGGTAGTGAAGGGGGTAGTGCTGGGGTAGTGTTTTAGGGTTTAGGGTAGTGCAGTGGTGTTTGGGTGGTGTAGGGGGTCGTGCTGGGGTAGTGTTTTAGGGTTTAGGGTAGTGCAGTGGTGTTTGAGTAGTGTAGGGGGTCATGCTGGTGGTAGTGTTTTAGGGTTTAGGGTAGTGCAGTGGTGTTTGTGTAGGGTAGGGGGTCATGCTGGGGGTAGTGTTTTATTGTTTAGGGTAGTGCAGTGGTGTTTGGGTAGTGTAGGGGGTCGTGCTGGGGGAAGATTTAGGGTTTAGGGTAGTGCAGTGGTGTTTGGGTAGTGTAGGGAGTCGTGCTGGGGGTAGTGTTTTAGAGTTTAGGGTAGTGCAGTGGTGTTTGTGTAGTGTAGGGTGTAGTGCTGGGGGTAGTGTTTTTGGATTTAGGGTAGTGCAGTGGTGTTTGGGTGGTGTAGGGGGTCGTGCTGGGGTAGTGTTTTAGGGTTTAGGGTAGTGCAGTGGTGTTTGAGTAGTGTAGGGGGTCATGCTGGTGGTAGTGTTTTAGGGTTTAGGGTAGTGCAGTGGTGTTTGTGTAGGGTAGGGGGTCATGCTGGGGGTAGTGTTTTATTGTTTAGGGTAGTGCAGTGGTGTTTGGGTAGTGTAGGGGGTCGTGCTGGGGGAAGATTTAGGGTTTAGGGTAGTGCAGTGGTGTTTGGGTAGTGTAGGGAGTCGTGCTGGGGGTAGTGTTTTAGAGTTTAGGGTAGTGCAGTGGTGTTTGTGTAGTGTAGGGGGTTGTGCTGAGGGTAGTATTTTAGGGTTTATGTTAGTGCAGTGGTGTTTGGGTAGTGTAGGGGGTAGTGCTGGGGTAGTGTTTTAGGGTAGTGCAGTGGTGTTTGTGTAGTGTAGGGTGTAGTGCTGGGGGTAGTGTTTTAGGGTTTAGGGTGGTGCAGTGGTGTTTGGGTAGTGTAGGGGTTCATGCCGGGGGTAGTGTTTTAGGGTTTAGGGTATGGCAGTGGTGTTTGGGTAGTGTAGGGGGTCGTGCTGGGGGTAGTGTTTTATGGTTTAGGGTAGTGCAGTGGTGTTTGGGTAGTGTATGGGGTCGTGCTGGGGGTTGTGTTTTAGGGTTTATGTTAGTGCAGTGGTGTTTGTGTAGTGTAGGGGGTCGTGCTCGAGGTAGTGTTTTAGGGTTTAGGGTAGTGCTGTTGTGTTTAGGTAGTGAAGGGGTCGTGCTGGGGGTAGTGTTTTAGGGTTTAGGGTAGTGCAGTGGTGCTTGTGTAGTGTAGGGGGTCGTGCTGGGAATGTTGTTCATTTCTATGGCAAATGAACCCCCTCATTTTGTTCCTTTTTAAATTAAATGTTTTAAGTGTTACCAGTTTATTCCAATCAAGATGGCTTCAGGTGTGCCATAATTTTGTCATAAGTAAGACTGTTAGCTCTCTAGTTGTTCTTTAGAACACTCTGGGAAGCTGCAGTAGAACACAAAGGCATCAACTGACAGGCTGCTCCTGTTGAAATATAACAGGAAGATATTTGAGATCACACTTGAAACATGTCCTAATTTTTCTTTCTACAGCACTAACCATAATTTCTATGACAAAATGAACCCCATCATTTTGTTCCTTTTTAAATTAAATGTTTTAAGTGTTACCAGTTTATTCCAATCAAGATGGCTTCAGGTGTGCCATAATTTTGTCGTAAGTAAGGCTGTTAGCGCTCTAGTTGTTCTTTGGAACACTCTGGGAAGCTGCAGTAGAACACAAAGGAATCAACTGACAGTCTCTGCCCTTGTTGGATGTACATGTTTAACTGAGAATGTCAGACTTCATTCTCACATGACTGAGATAATGTGAATATACAGAAAATATGCTCTCATTTTAGCTTCTGGAGCACCTTCCAAAACTCTATGGGACAAGCATGTGAAAATAGTTTTCTCTCAAACATGAATCATGATATCCCAGCAGAAGGTTTTTCACAGGGTAAAATCACCTTAGAACACACCACAATTCCTGAAATTAGTATGGTACCATCAACAAATGAATTCTAATGTAACTAAAGTCTGTTATCACCCTTTATAGTTCTCCTTTTGGTAACCCTCAAAATCTTCGATTCACTACAATGCATATCAATGGGGTACTATCATTTATATTGGTCCCAAGATGGCTGCCAGCAATTCCAGGATGAAGTGCTGACAGCCAATCAGATCTCACGATGACATGTGTGGTTAGGCTCCGCCCAGATATATATGTGATTTTACTTTTGATTTTCTCATCAACTACTGAACGGATTTACACCATTTAACAAAAAGGGTTCTTTCTGAACCAAGAACTACCTTTTTGCCAAATTTGGTGTAATTCCGTTCAGCAGTTCGGGCTGTAGCCGTGTCTAAAATTTCCTATGGGAATGAACATGGAGAAAACATGTTTTGGGACCCCCCTTTTTTCTCGGCCCCCGCTTGCTGAATCACCCCGAAACTTTCAGGATAGGAGCGGACCGGAGCGCCCCACGAGATTTGAGAATTTCGCGAAGATTCGTCAATCGGCGCCAAAGTTATTTCAAATAGAATGTTGTGAATTTCCTATGGAAAATAGGTCCTAACTTTAACTAACTTCATCATAGTTGCAAAGAGGTGCACCATTAAACATAAAAACACAATATTAATTCATACTGGTTTTAAAAGTGCAATTCATCTTTGTCTTAGTGCAATAGTGGGGAAAACGAGTATGGGAGGATACAGCTAAATAAAAAAGTGCCGCTCCGAGGACGGGACTGTCTGTTTTCGTTTTTTTATTTTAACGCTGCCTGAACTTTATTGTTCCTCCTACAACTGCATGGTGCCAGTGGCTTATCTCCCTAGCATTGTTGCAACTCACGGCTAGTGCCTGCACACTGTTTACTGCCAGTGGTATATACTGCTGCCGTTCTGTTGCACGTTAGTGCTCTAATACCAACTCCTGTCCGAGCCAATCTAACCGCGCTTTTCAACAAAAATGTGAATGGAGCCTAACCCTCTGCCTTTAACCCTAGGTCAGGTTTCTAGACTCATCTTCATATTAACTTAACAGCCCGTTTATCCATAGATAACCCACTTGGGCTTGATCAAGAGTAACCTCTAACCTATTGGTATGGAATGGCATACTATTGCACTAAGACAAAGATGAATTGCACTTTTAAAACCAGTATGAATTAATATTGTGTTTTTATGTTTAATGGTGCACCTCTTTGCAACTATGATGAAGTCTGTTTACACTTTTCATTTGTAGTCATAAGTCATGTGATGTTTATTTAAAGCAGTATGTAACATCAACTCAACACTCGTGAACAAGGGACTTCTGTTCCCGAAACGCGTTGAGTGGAGCATTTGCTGAAATAAAATCTGCTTGAAGCAATTGGGTGCCGTGGATCATTGTTTTGGATGCAATAATGGAATATGGATGTTTTGGGTCCCGCTAACCCGCCACGGCCCGCCGTCGTTTGAGGCACGGGTTGAAGCGAAAAATTGGTTTGGACATATATATAGTATGTATATATATATATTTTTTCCCTGTAACTACATATACAATGGTACTTTGTAGGCACTAATACGGTTCTTCGTAACACTTTGAAAAAAAATATAGAGGATAGAAATACATTTTACTACCTATTACCACCCTAATAAAGTGGTAACAGGTAGGGAACAACGATAAAACCTACTACTTACCTATATCTAAAGCTCTAACCCTGATCGTAGCCAAAGTGTGTTGAATGCTACATGGCTGCCTTTTACGTTTTTTAAGACAGCCATTACCCAATCATATACTGCCTAGTTGTCAGCATGTACCACAGTAACTTTGCAGTATACCGCGGCACAATATATAACTAAGTATTTTCACACCCCTATAACTTTATCAGTACATAATCTATTTACACACAATACCAAAAAATATAATTTAAAAATAATCTATATTTGTGCAGCATTACATCTGCATCAGTTCACCCACTTTTACGCAGCATCTCTTTAATCTACCAAACTCCACTTCACACCACTCGACTCTATGCTACTCCACTCTACACCACTCCACTGTACGATATTCCACTCTATGCTACTCTAATCTACATCACTTCACTATACGCCACTCCACTGTATGCTAATCCACTGTATGCCACTCCACTCTATAACACTCCACTCTACACCACTCTCTCCAGTGTACCCAATTTGACTGCACTCTATTCTACTGAATGCCACTCCACTCTACACCACTCCAGTGTTCACCATTCCACTGTATGCTATTCCAATGTAAGACACTCCACTGTATGCCACTCCACTGTATGCCACTCCACTATACTCCACTCCACTGTACGGCACTCCACTCTATGCTAATACACTTTACACCACTCCAGTCTACACCATTCCAATGTACGCCACTCCACTCTGTGCTACTCCACTCGATGCTAATTTACTGTACGCCTCTCCACTTTATGCCACTCCACTCTACACTAATCCACTGTTGCCACTCCACTGTATGCCACTCCAGTCTATGCCACTCCATTGTATGCTATTCCACTGTACACTACTCCCCTATATTCCACTGCACTGTACGACACTCCACTGTACGCTATTAGACTGTGTACGACTCCACTCTACACCACTCCAGTCTACACCACTCCAATGTACCCCACTCCACTCTATTCTACTCCAGTCTATGCTATTACACAGTCCACCACTTCACTCTACCCCACTTCACTCTACCCTATTCCACTGTATGCCACTCCACTGTTCACCACTACACTCTACACCTTTCCACTGTACGCCCCACACTCAACGCTATTCAACACTACACCATTCCACTCTACGATACTCCACTGTATGCCACACCACTCTTCGGCACGCTACTCTACGCCACTGAACTCTACGCTATCCTACTGCGCACCACTTCATTGTTTGCCACTCTACTCTATCCAAGAACCAAGCGAGTGAACAGGAAACCTCCACAAGGATGCAATATAGGATGGGTCTGAGAACTGAGAGAACTGCAAGCATCATAATGCATCTGGGAAGTAGAACAGAAATGTGGACTAAAATGTAAAGAAAAACTATGGGCCTGATTAGGATCCCATCCCATCGCTTTTCCGTCGGATTCCCTGTCCACCTACTAGGCGGTCTGCCCGCTTTATTTAGATGCTGGCGGGTTTATGGACGAAAGACCGTCAGAGTGCTGCCAACTCTGCCAGTTTTGTTCACCTGCATCTACGGTGCCATAGGCAAAAGAGGCTGTTGGAGGGTGGACAGCCAGTTTGCCCGCTTGACCAATCACAATGTGCCTTTCTGCCGACTTGACTGTGGCTGCAAAACCTCCACAACTAAGGGGCCGATTCCGATCTGGGTCGGAAAATTCTCCGACCGAGCCGGATCCGGAGAGATTTCCGACCGAGCCGGACTCCTACAGTCCGACCGAGCGAGTACGATGCGGCCGCATGCTGCCAGACTCGATTCGGTCGGACTCCCATTGAAGTCAATGGGAGCCGGTCGTACAACGCGTACATGGGCTCCCATTGACTCAATGGGTACGACGCAAACAAGTGCGCCCCCTACAGTGTGTATGCGTCGGGGCGACTTGCACCATACATGCATGTTTAGGGGGGACCCTTGGGTCCCCCCTGTGTTCGCCTCGTACCGCTACGGGTGCAGGGGGGTCCGGCGCGACCCCCCAAGTCCGGCTCCGGGAGCTTTTGCGAGCCGGACGCTCCGACTCGATCCGGCTGTCCGATGCGTCCATCGTACTCGCTCGGTCGGAGAACGTCTCCATTGCGTGGTGCGATTCGTGTCCGTACGAGTCGGTCGGTGCGGTTGGGATCCGGAAACGAGTCGGTCGGAAACAACGCGTACGCTCGCATTGTACTAGCTCGTTCGGACAGCTGTACGAGTCGGTCGGTAAAAACGCGCACGGCTCATATTTTTTCCGGGCGACTCCCGTTCGGTGGCGATCCGCCCGAGATCGGAATTGGCCCCTAAGTTGGTGGATTGGAATGGCTATAAGGCAGAAACTCACCTTTTCCCACTTTCACACTTTCTTTTCCGCCATGGACCCGATCTTCCAAGTCCTGCCACTGCTGATGCTGCTTGATTACAAAGAAAATCAACCCAGTTATGGCCGTAATCGAAGGTAAGCTGCACTTTTACCTGTTACCTTATTACTTGCCTGTTTACAATAGCTATGGACCTGTGCATTTTTAGATCTCTCTCACAAGCATTAGCATACCAGTGGGCAAAAAATATGTGTGTGTAATGTTGACGTTTAAGAAATTTAAAGAACCACACCTGCAGGATTATATTGTATTTTTAAATTTCATGCAAGCTGCCTTAAAACAATCGACACTGTTACAAAAAAGGACATCAATCCAAAAATCAAAAAGTGACCATACAGGTATGTTGAAATAAATTGCATAAATTGTCAAAATAAAAACATATGCAGTACACATCATTGTGATAAGTGAAATGTAACATATTGTAGAAATTGCACAAGACAAGTTGTAATGTTTACATTTTTAAATACCTGTAAAACCAATGTCAGTCCCAAACTTGAATCAGTTAACATATTAATCCCCTTGTCTAGTGCAATTCCTGTATTTGATCAAATTTTAATTGTCACATTATTTTTTAAGGTGTAATGCATTTATTCTTATCACTTATTGAGTTAAATTAAGCCCAACTGCATTAATAATTTAAAAAATAATTAAAACATCAATGCGTTGGTGCAAGAGTCCATTATCATGATGAAACATTGCACCTAATTTCAAATGACCATCTCGTACAATTTTAACCAGTGTATGCACTTAACAAAGTAGAAATTAAAAAATCTGTTGCATAATGGTAAATAAAAATATGTACTTCACATTTTAGTCATAAAAATTTCTAAGAATCAAACAATTGCAAAGGAAAATTAATGTCAGGGTAAATTTGGTGAATTGAAAAACTTGATTTATTAAAATCACAAGATACTGCTCTCATTTTTTAAAATAAAGGAAAATTATTAACAAATTCCAATAGATTACACTGTTGTGCTCAGGGGGACCTCCTCAGGGAAGGGCATCTAGTGGGCACAGAGTAGGCACCAAATGATTTTCCTCGGGAGGGGGTGGTTTGAGAGGGTGGCTTTGGGAGGGGTGGTTTGGGAGGGATGGTTTTGGGTTTGGGAGGGGTGGCTTTGGGAGAGGTGTGTTTGGTTTTGGGAGGTGTGTATTTGGGTTTGAAAGGGGTGAAGGTCAGAGCACCAATAAAAGCGGAACTGGGACATAAGGTAGGAGGGGTGAGAGAGGACTGTGTTTTGGAGGTAGAGGGAGTTGGAGTGTGTGATGTGCGTGTGTCTGTTGTGCAGTTGCATGTCGGTCTGCTGTCTGTTTTGTACGTTTGGGTGTGTGTTTCTTGCTAAGTGTTTGGTATTCAGGTGAGTGTGTGCATTTGGTTGGTGGTGTTGAGGGTGTTGGTGTGGTTTTGTGTGAGTTTTCATGTTTCGATGAGTGTGCTGTTGAGGTGGTTGGTCTGGTTTTGGTGCTTGTGGGTGTGCTGGTGCTTGTTGGTATAGTGGGTGGTCGTGGTGGTTGTGGGTGTTGTAGTGGGTTTTGTGGTGGTTGTGGGTGTTGTGGTGGGTGTGGTGGTGTGTGTGGTAGTGGTTGTGGGTGTGGTGGTGTGTGTGGTAGTTGTGGGTTTGGCTTTGGGTGTTGTGGTGGTGGGTGTGGTGGTTGTGGTGGTAGGTGGGTGGTGGTTGTGAGTGTGGTTGTGGGTGTGGGTATGGTGGTTGTGGGTGTGGTGGTTGTGGGCATGGTATTGGGTGTTGTGTTGGTGGTGGGTGCAGGGGCATAACACAGGTCCCCGCAGCCCCCAAGCTCCAGGGGGCCCCCTCAGCACAGCACTTCTGCCAGAGAGCTCCTGATAGAGTCCGGAGGGGGCCCCTCCATGTACCTTGGAGGGGACCCCCTCAATTTTCATTACGCCACTGGGTGGGGTGTGCTGGTTGTGGGTGTGGTGGTGGGTGTGGTATCTGTCTGTTGTTTGAGTGTGTGCTTGTGTTTCTTGGTGTGTTTGTGTTTATGTGTGCATGTGCTGCTTGTGTCTGTTGTAGTGGGTGCGTGCAAAGGAGTGAGTGTGCTTGGGACAGGACTGGCAATTGGGAATTGGGATGGGGAAGGTGCCTGAGTTGGGGCACAAGGTTAGGCTATATGGGAGGCTGCGGTCAGTGAGGAGGCTAGTCCGGTAAATGCTCTCTGGAGGCCAGACATAGCACTATGAATGCCTTCCAGGTATACTACCATTGCATGTGGCAACTCAGCACCTGGATGGCATTCAGGAGTGCAGTCTGGCTTACAGAGATGTTTCGTAGGAGGTTAATAGCCTCCTCACTCAGCAGAGCTTTTAGGGGAGCAGGTTTTGCCAACTGGGGGGAGCAAGAGGGGGGTTGGAGATGGTTCTCTGGGTTGTGGACAAGGATGCAGTTGGTAGAGTTCTTGTAGGGTCCGCCCCTACTAGGGACTGCTCGCTTGTGGAGACCTCAAAAGATGATGTTGTTGAGCTGTTGGCCTCCATTGCAGTCCCCTTCACCCTATGTGCCACTGGGTCCCTCAGTGTCAGTGGTCTCAGCACCCGAACCACAGTGGCCAGCTGTTTCCTCGTCTATGTGGCCAAGGTCCCCTTCACCTTCTGCCGAAGACACTGTAAAGACATATACAATACGTTTATTGTATCTGTGTAAATAGAAGTGATCATGAAGTTTTTTCTTGAAACATTTTCCATTTTCTCAGATTTCACCTGTTTCAAGGCTTACAAACTTTAGTTCTTTTTTCTCATTATCTCATGTATATAGGGGACTTCTCCAGAAAACATTTGTTCACAGTTTTGTAATTTACCATTATTGCTCCTATATCATTTATGATCATTTCGCTTAACCATTGTCAATTCTATCAAGGAACTGTTTAACACCCCTGAATGCCTCTGTATTGTTGTTAAGAATAGTGAACTTATGTCAAAAAAGAAACCAAGCAAAAATACCTTTGTACAGTATGTGTACAAGGCAGAAAAGAGCTGAATTATATTTATACATAATAATTAAACTATGAATCAATGTGTATCAACAAATACTATAATGTTGTATCAATATTTGTATAAACTGAAAGCCTATTTCCTTTGTATGGACACTTCACAATGGTAACACTTGCTTCAAGTAACTTAAGTATATTTCAAATGCTCAAATATTATATGGATTCAGCACTGAAGTTGCTTATCAATGTATCATGCACTATGTACATACCTATGCTGCTGAAGACATGAAGAAATAGTTTTTTTGGGGATTGACAAATAATTTCTACAGCATAAGTAAATACATATGACTTGATAGATTTCTAATCCACTTTAGTACAGAGCAAAAACATTTGTACATCTGACTCCAAAATATCTCAAGTTATTCCCAGTTTGTTTCACCATTGTGAAAAATAAAAATAATATGCTGGCTTTCACTTTAGGCCAAAATTGGTACATCACAGAAAAAATTATACACTGATTCATATATAATTTGTACTTCAAAAATAAAAATGCAAAGCACAATATGGAACAGATTACATCTTGATTCATTTCCAAAATGTCCTAATGAGTCAATAGTTGTGACTGAATGTGAGTTATCCATATATGTGACGTAACATTCCATCTGATAAAGTCCCTTTAAGTATTCTATTTTTCTTCATCATTGATTAATCATCTGGACATAACAAAGGACATTTGACAAATGTTTGTGGGTATGTGTTACTCTGTCACCAATGTGTACACATATCTGTCTGTTTTTCAATAAACTGTATGCCTATTAAAATATTTTACCAACAAACAGACTGGCTTACATGCACATTTGTGAAGGAGTAAGACATCATGCAAATCTGTCACTTTTAACATGAATTCAATTATATTTCTAATTCAAAACTCATTTGGGATATGTTTGAAATAAAAAATGCATCAATTAATTCAGATGTTTCTAGTCATTTGGGTCACATGCTCACTCTTGTTTGATAATAATACCAACTCACCACTGTGACGTTTGGGACATCCACTGTATCATAAGTGCATTTTATTCTATGTCACCAGTAATAGGGCTAACGTAACATCATCCACAATAGTGAAAGAGCTTCACACCTGACACAGTAATAACTTGTGCAATGTTTGGTACAACTGTTCCTTATCACATCAAATAAACTCATGTATATTTCTTGTTTAGGCAGGCATGTTTGCTCATAACAGACCTTTGGTAGTGATCAGAAATCAGCTGTTATCTTTTCCCACAATGTAATATACAAAACACATCATCATACACCTTGTGCAAAAAGTACACCTTCAAGAACTCTTCTTGTTGATGCCATATTTTGTTGTTGTAACAAAAAATGTTGTTTAACATTTAAACTCAAACAAGAACTTACCCCCGTGGTGCTGCTCTTGGGCTTTCAACTGCCCATCAAGCACATGATAGCCCACCACAAGTATGCGGGCCATTAGGGTGGTCAGAGTCTGGAGCACACACTTCCCATGTTGGGAGGACTGCCCAAGCTGGACTTCAGATGACCTTTTGGTCCAGCATCGTAGGTCCTCCCATCTCTTACAGCAATGTAGGCTGTGCCACTTGTAGACCCCCAGGGCAGGGCCGGACTGGGAACAGAAACCGGCCCTGGCAAACTGCTCAGCCGACCCCCTCTGGGGTGAGGGGGAGTGCAGCCGAGCAGTTTGCGAGGGCCGGTCACAGCCGATTTTGTTACAAGGGGCCGATAATACCGACCCCCGGTAACAAAAACGGCCCCCCCGGAGCCCAAAACCGGCCCCCACGCTAGCGGCCCACCGGGGAAACGCCCGGTGCCCGCTATGGCCAGTCCGGCCCTGCCCCAGGGTCCACACCTTCTTGGTGATGGCCTTCCATATCATTTTCTTCTGATGGGCATTGACCTGTATGGATACAAGAAATGGAAAAAAAAGAAAATTAGCTTTGTGACTTTTTGTTTTTCTGCATTGATGTACACACTCAGAAATCAATCACAAGCATTGGTCAAAAGTTAGAACGGACAATTTTGTTTTCTCATTCTAATAAAAGCAATAAAAGCACATTTGTAGTAACTTGTTGAGTAACCTTATTCCTTGTCATGTCCTAACTTAAATAATACAGGTCAGTCACATCATCTAGGCCAGGGGTCTTCAACATTCTCTCTAATGAGAGCTACTTCAGTGATAATCATTGTGAAGTACTGAAGGCTAAACAACTTGTGAATTGTAACCAGACACCCCCACACCCAGCTACATTGACTTAAAGCCTAATGGCCATAGAACCAGATACTATGGTTTGAACTAAATACTGTGACTAAGGGCACTATGAAAGGGCTGCCATGTGTGTCAGTGAGAGCATGGTCTTTGGGGATGTATGAACATGTGTACGTAGGAAGCGAATATATTTGTATGGGTGACTGAGAGCCTGTGTTGTATGTACTTACAGCACAGGACATACCTTTCACCATATGTGGCACCATTACATGAATGACACAAACAAAACATTGTAAGCTTTTTTAATTTGAAGAAATTAAAAGTGCAGAAAAAATATCTCACCAAACACTTCATATCAGCAAACATTTTTCTGCACTTTAAATTTCTCTCATGTGAAAAAAGGGCTGTATTTTTCCAATATACTCATGGCACAGTGTATACTGCCCATTGAGAGTAAGAGACCTGCTGTTTGTAAATGCTACACTTTGAAATGGGAGGAAATTGAAATGAAGTGTTAAGTCAATAACTAAGGTAACTCTATATTTTATTTTTCTTCTATTTAAAAGCATTCAGAAGCATCATTTAATTCACAACTCCAATTCTGAGTTGACAAGGAATTTTTTTCTAAGAGTCAAATGCCTCAGTACTTCAGTTGTTCAACACTGTGACTCAGCACTAGCCTGGCCCACAAATCCGAGCACTGCTCATTGTCAGGCCTTGCTATCTGAAGCCTGATGATCATGATATCACATGAACACAGCCTTGACTTGACTTAGAAATGAAAATATGACCCTGTACTCTTTGGAAAAATAACTCAAGACTGTGAGCTATTCTGAAGGTGTCTGGGAGCTACTGGTAACACCCAAACGACTGGTTGGAGGCACCTGATCTAGTGATTTGTGGGATAATACACATATCAAACATAATTTGTATTTGGTATGTAAAATGTTACATCTATTTGTACAGTCGTAAAGAAAATAATAATGTGTTTTCTAAATTTATATGATGTGAAATTTCTACATTTCACATGAAATACATACATATATATATATCAAAATACACACCAAATAAAATGTAGGGCTTAAAACACACACCACATACTATTGTTGTTGTTTTCTCTAATCATAAAGTGCTTAAAAATTCACACCATCATTGTTTTATGTAATGTGAAAAAAAAATGGCACTTCACTTCAATCACTACACTTTACTCAGGAACTCAGAAGGACATTCTAGCCTATGTATTAAAAAAAAACAAGTTAGACAGATTTACAAATGCATTTTAAACATGTACCTGTTCCTCTGTGAGCCATAGAGCTGGCTATACAGGGACAGGACCTCACTTGCCAGCAACTCCAGCTCCTGTGATGAGAAGACTGGGGCCCTGCCACCTGCTCTTCTTTGCATTGTGGCTCTCAGAGATCGGAAACAGCAGCAAAAGTTGAAGAGGTCTTGTTGGCTGCAGTGTTAGGAGGCAAGTGAGCTTTTTTTTTAAATGCTGCAAACATGTACAAGACGTATGCGATCGTCAATTACGACAGACACATCCATTGGCAGTCCTACATTGCTTTCACACAAGTTAGCCTATGGCTGGGTCCATCATGGAGTTTCATTCCCACAAGGTCGTCTACTTCAGTCGCAGTCGGCAAATTCCAAAATGACCTGGCAGCGAGGTCAGGCGAAAGCCATTTTAGATTGTGGAATAGTATGTTTGTGACTGTTAAATGCATCACCACTACTCAAAATGGTGGCTACTTTGTTTACATGTCGAAAATGCTAATGTTGTTCATGGGTTTTTCTAAAAGTGTAATGTAGTGCCTTAACGTGGTTTGAAGCAAGATTTGTGCAGCGGTGTGTCTACCAAAGTTGACAGTATTTTTGCAGCCAAAAAAATAAAATAAGAATGTGTAAATAATACATTACACATATAAATATTTAATAATTTACACATGTAATAAATGTTAATTTTTAAAATAATTCATATTAAACATCATAAGGTTCGGTATAATTATGTACTTAAAAAATGTATGTTTCGAAAACTAGATGAAAAGTGTGGTTTAATGTTAAAATATATTTACAAACATGTACAACATTTTTTATTTTTCAATGCAGACATATGAACCCAAGGAGAATGAGGAGCTGACAGCCTCAAGTGTTCCGACCATTTCCAGACCTTATCACCATGGAAGAATGGGATATTATCAAAACATTCAGGTTGAATAGGCAAACAATTGATTTATGTCATCAGCTGCAGCCAAATCTTCTGCTTCACAATAGTAATCACACATCAATAGTCAAAATAATAGCATCAACAGCTTTATTCAGTTTCCTACAAACCAGGATTTTGCCAATGTGAAAGGTGATTGTTATGCCTTGGGCCATCTACCACATGTTGTTGGAGCAATTGATAGCAAACATATTGCCTTAGTGCCACTACAGGCCAGAGAACAAGTGTACCACAATCAAAAGAGCTTCCATTTAATCAATGTGCAAGTTGTCTGCTTATTAGCATTGTATACCACAAGCGTGTGGGCACGTTTTCCTGGATTAACCCATTATTCCCTTGTACTACGGAACAGCAGCATACCCCTGCAAATGTCACAACTTGAACCTGAGAGGGCCTGGCTTGTTGGTAAGTACTATCAGTCATTATATTGTTTGGTTAATGCAAAGCATAATGATCTATAATTGTGTTACATTTTTTGGCTCATTTTTTTCATCCCATATAGGAAACTCAGCTTATTCTAACCGGCCATGGTTGTTTGCACCACTTAGGAATCAAATAACGCCAGGGGAAGTCCACTACAGTGAGGTCCACGGAAGAACACGGATGCCAGTGGAGCAGACTTTTGGGCTCCTGAAGTCTGGATTTTGATGTCTGAACAAGACTGGTGTAGCCCTCCTCTACTCCCCCAATAAGGTGTTCAAAATCACAATGGCAGGCTGCATGTTAAACAACATAGCCCTGCGATGGGACATCCCATACATTGCAGATGAAGAAGACCATGAAGAGCCACCCGGTAATGATGTTGAAATGCCAAATGAAGATGATTGTGGTGAAGAGGAAGGAATTGATGTATGTCAAGATGTCATTGACAACTTCTTCACATGAGTGTAAGTAAAGAATTACATTTTATTAAATGAAATGCTAAACCAACTTTTAATGTAATGAGGATAAAAGACTGTGCTGGACATTTTTTAGAAAGGCCAAGTAAAGTGACATCCAGGGCAAAGATGTTTGTTGAGCATAGTTTTGACACATTGACTAATGTGTTCATTTGCATTGCTCATCTTTGATTGTTCTTACAAAATGTGTCCTCAAATATATTCATTTGTAAGGTGTCTATTTTGTAATGTAATTTAATGAATAATCTTTCTCTGTTTTAGGACCCTTCACCATGTCATCTTCATTTCGACATTTCAAACTTGTTACTTTTGCAGTTATATGCTGCTGTTACAAAGTACAAAGGGAACATGAGTTTTGTCCTGTGGAAAGCACACACAGACTTTCAGTGTACATATCTTGCACTAACACAACTTTCACAGTGATTGAACTGAGGTTTTTGAGATTGCATTAGACTTGTTTTCTGTTGAATGTTGGCACCAAGCCAATATGTGCCTCTTGAATTGCTCTAACCACATGTGGTAGTCGACCCAAAGCATACTAATCTCCCTTCACATTGGCAAAATGCTCTTTTTGTGTTAGGTGTATGAAGCTGTAGATGTGTCTCTTCATTGTAGAAAGAACGCCTTGTAGCACACCACCCGAATTTGGTTGTGACATTCCCTCAGATACTGCAACAGTGCATTGGAATAATCCTGTGGCCACAAAATTGAGTATTGCCAGGATAAATACTGTTGTTATTGTTGTGCAATTCCTATTGTGAGGCAGAAGATCTGGCTCCAACTGATGACATAATTAAATAATATATTGCCTATTGAATCTGATTGTTTTGATTAGATCCCCTTCTTCCATGGTGGCAAGGTGTGGAACTGGAAATGTAAAAATGTCACTGAGTATTTGTGTTATACATGGTTCGTTATGTTTAAGAAACATTTGACAGACCAATCTTTTTCAAATTTAATACAATGCTAGTTGATGAGTTTTTGGTATTTGCATTTTGTTGTCATGGTAGAAAATTGTGAGTAACATTACCTACGTGCAATTCATTCAAAAATACACAAATATTTGATTGTTTATATTTTTTAAATGTCTGATGGAAGGAAAATAATAAATAAATACAGAACATAACTACAACAACAGTCTTTGTTAGTTTTGCTTTTATTAAACAAAACCAAATAAACTAAAACAGGACGTAAACCAAAAAGCAAACAAAAAATGAAAAAGTCAGTCATGGTGAATGAAACCATTATTGAAGAGCCAAAATTGTTTGAAGTTCAAAGTCTAAAATGCAACAGGCATCAGAAAGGTAAATGTGTCCAGAAAATAGTCCACAGAGTGAATGGTAGTCACACAGTGGAGGAAACTAGGTTCTGCGTCTCTTGGTGGTGGTGGTGATCTTGACATCCTCTCCTGGTGGTCCGGATGAACGTGTGCTCCTGCGGTGCGGTGATGGATCCACAGTTGCAGGGACTGAGGTGGGAGCAGGTGTTGCCTCTTGTGGCAGGGCCTCCCTTTCTGTGGCTGAGGAAGATGTAATTGACCCAGATGTTGTTGGACCACAGAAAGGGGAAGCTGGTGCAGGAAAAGCTCTGCACATATGTGTGTAAATGTCAAAAAATGTAGCAACCTAAAAGGAAAAAGGAATTAAATATCATGGTTAATCCTTTCATAGGTATTGTGCTTAATTACACAAACAGTTTAAATTTCAGACAAAACTACTTCAAATAAACAGGTAAGATGACCTGAAATGGAAAATAAATAGCAAATATACATAAAATGTACCAATCATTCAACACAACACAGTAGAGAGGAGAAATGTGAAATTAACCACTCCAAGGCCTCACAGGCTAAAAAAGAGACATTTATACAACTTAGAAGGATCTTTAGCATCAGTCATTATATATACAGTGCAGAGTAATTTTTTGACATATACCACTTATATTCAGCATACAAATGTACATGCCTTAAAATCCTTAGGTCAACAAACTTTGATTTGTGAAACTAATGACATAAATTAAATTACAAGACTATAAAAAGGCCAACATACAAAATTCAACACAAACAATTTTCAAAAGAGAGTATTAAACAGAGATTGATCAATAAATGACACTTTAGTATGTGTGAAAATATGGTAGGAAAGGGAGAATGAGCAAATTTACATTGCAATATTATTTTCACAATACAGAAACAAAGCATCATGGCCGTTGGAGTTCTTTCAATGAAACATTCACAACACTTGTAAAATTGGAACTTGAATGTACCTCGTGAAACTCTGCAGTAAATACAGAACAGACATTTACTATATAAAACTCATATATGTCATTTGTTATTTGACGTGCAAACACTTACAAGCACCATCACATCATGTGAAATGTAATGGTAATTAAAATCTGTTATCTTAAATACAACACAATACATTCAAACAAACAAGCCAAAGAAGAATGTACTGATATATTTAGGTTTCTATATAAAAATAAATCTGCTGAATACATTAGCAGTGTCTCACTTCAAAGCAAACAGGACATTTAGGTTAAGTGACCCATTGCAAAATATTACTTACCAGTCTCCACTCCACCAGGGATTCCTGTCAATCCTTGAGGATGTAGGATCTGCAAGACATTCTCCTCCCAGGTAAAGAGTTGTAATGGAGGGCTAGGAGAGCCACCACCAGTCCTCTGGGCATCCAGGTGACACTTGGAGGCCAGGGAACGCACTCTCCCCTGCAGGTCGTTCCACTTCTTTCTAATTTCCTCCTGTGTGAGCAGGTTGTTTGCTACAGCATTCACTCTGTCAATTATTCTGGCCCACATTTGCCTTTTCTGAGATATGGTTGTGTTTTGGACTTGGGCTCCAAACAATTGTGGCTTTACTCTTATAATTTCATCCACCATGACTGATAATTCTCCCTCTGTAAAATGGGATTTCTCCTCCCTGCCATTAGAATGAAATTAAACTAAATGACATTGTAAATCCACAAGCAAAATAAAAATAAAATGAAAAATGCATGAGAAACAGAGGGAGCATAACAAAAGAAACCTGAATACTCGTACAGAACTTCTCCTGAAAAATGTTGTGGTGTGCTGGAATAGCAAAGGATCATGGTGTGAAATGGTGTGTGTTTTATAGTGTGGTATGCAGGTGCAAACAATTAGGCAAAACACATCTGGTATGTGATGCTAGCATCCATCTTACAGCCACATGAATAGTGCAATGTTAACTGTGTCCCGCGACTAAATCACTCCATCAGCAAATCGCCACTAGAACACAGCTAGCACAACTGTGAAATCTAAATAGGCTAGGCGCAATCCCGCCACCCTGACGGAGTAATGATAGTCAGCAGACAAGTCTGCCTTGTCAGCATTGGCGACCCGTTTACGCAATGGTAAACACTCTGGTGACGTGGATGGAGATTCATCCTACATACATCTAAATAGGGTGGGCGGGATTCCATCAGCTTGACGAAGTACTTGGAAGCTCCATCGTGGAGTGACAACAGTAGTTCTGCCAAGATCTAAATCAGGCCCTATGAATAAATCAGGCCCTATGTATGGTAAGTGTTGATGTATTTATTGACCTATACTGCTATAAAGGCAGTTTCATAAAGGGCCCTCATGAGTGGCATCTAGTGGCAGGCTGCAGAATCCGGAAAAATAACATTTAAAAACTTAATAAAAACATAACACATTAAAAGTATAAAAATGAAATTCAAAAATGTAAGTTAAATTAACAAATTATTATTTGTTACCCCAAGAAACACAAAAACCTGACCTATAAATAATATAAATAGTTTTATAAATTTTAAAACTATAAACATTAATATAAAATTTAAAAAACAAATTTAATACATCACCCGCCCAAAGTTCCTAAATAATCCCAACCCAAAAATAAATGACAGTAATTAGTTAAAAATAATTCTATCAACTAATAAATTTGAGATTTTTAAATAATTATTTATTTAAAAATACAACTCAATGCAGTATCCGCCCACAACCCCTGCTAAACTCAAAAACGCAAACAAAAAATAAAATAATTACATTTTTTCTATGTAAACAAAATTATTTACATAAGCCACCCACCCAAGCCCCAAAATAACCACAATCTGAATAGCAGAAAACAAAAATAAATATTAAACAATTAATACAACTAATAAAAGCTAATATTTAAAAAAACACAAATAAATATATAGTTCTATTTAATACACCACCTACCATAATCCCCTACAATACCCAACACCTGAAACAAAAAATAAACATAAAAATAACATTTATAATTTATATAAAATAGATGGATAGATAGATAGATAGATAGATAGACGGATAGATAGATAGATAGATTGATAGATTTCTATTCAAACTATATAGATAGATAGATATTTAAACTATAACAAACACTTATAAATGATAATATTATAAAACAATATTTAAGTGCTTATATATTAGGATAGGATAAAACTTGTAAAGTGCACTAATACTAAAAGGTGTCAATGCGCTATAGCGAAACAAAAGGACCAGCAGGAGAAAGGCAGCCAGTAGAAGGAAATTAAGATGTGAAAAGCAAAGTTTTCAGATGTTTTTTAAAGGCCAATAAAGAGTCCGCATCTGAAATATAGTTAAGTAGGGAGTTCCATAGTTTGGCTGCCGCTACCGAAAAGGAGCGACCACCCCATCAAGTCCTAATAAATCTGGGGATCATACGTTTTTTACAAGAGGAAGATCTCAGTTGCCTCCCTGGAATGTACCATTGAAAAAGCGACAAATGGGAGGGGCCCTTATGATGCAGAGCCTTAAAGACTATGCACAAAGCCTTGAAGACAATGCGTTTTCTAACATGGAGCCAATGCAGGGAACAAATCCCCTACCTAGCGGAGTCCCGCTTGGGAATGTTCAGAATGAGACGAGCCGCCGCATTCTGTACCACCTGCATTTTGTTAAGGGAAGCACATTTAATGTTCATGTACAAAGCGTTGCAGTAATCCAGCCGAGGTGTAACCAGAGCAATGATGAATGACTGGTGCAGTTCAGATGGAATATAAGGAATGACCTTTTTCAGAATCCTTAAGATGTAAAAGCACGTGCTGACAGTGCAACTGACCTGGGCATCGAAGCGTCATCAAAAATGACCCCCACGTTTTTAGCTGACCTAACAAGGTAGGGAGGGGTCCACAGACCTCTGGCCACCAAGTGCTTGACCAGATAGAGTTTTGAGAACCAAACACAAGCACTTCGGTCTTGTCTGCATTAATCTTCAGTGAGTTGTCCTTCATCCAGCAAATAATGCTGATTATACACTGATTGAACCTCCCTGCTACCCACTGCAGGTAATTAGAAATGGAGATGATAATTTGCGTATCGTCAGCATATGACAGCACTTGAAAACCAAGTGAACGCATCAGGTCTGCGAAATTGAAAAGGGTGGGACTCAGAGATGAGTTCTGTGGCACCCCACAGGGAAGACTAAAGGCCTTAGCCTTGAAACCTTCACAACTGATAATTGGAGCCCTGTTCAACAAAAATGAGTGGAGAAGCTGCAAGGCTGTCCCAGTGACCCCCACTTGCTGCAGGCGCTGAACCTTACATTCCGAGGAAACGGTATCAAATGCCGCCGAGAGGTCAAGCATTAATTAAGATCGCCACCCCCCCTGTTCAATCTGGGCATGGATGCTGTCAGTAGCCACAATAAGGGCAGTCTTTGTGCTGTTACCAGCATGAAACCCACGGTGGCTCAGATAACTCCTTTATAACGTTAAACAGCATACTAGAGGAGTTATTAGCAGATCTAATCTTCTCAGTAAAGAAGCATGCTTTGGCCTGAGCAATGGCCTGTTTAAAATTTCGAAGAAGTTCTTTCTGCTTCTCTTTTTCACTGGGGCATGAGTTACCTCTCCACTTCCGCTCTTGTCTGCAGCATTCCTGCCTAAGGGACATGAGTTCTGCAGAATACCAGGGGGATGAGGGTTTGCTTGTTTTGGCAGTCCTGTTTTAATAAGGAGCAACAATGTCCAAGGCAGCATTAACCCAATCACGGAAGCCTTCCGCTGATGGAGGGTGCAAAAAGTCCCTAGCAGCTGATACAGATTCCAGGGCTGCTTCCCATTCTTCTGCTGTGATTTTATTAAAATTCCTACAATATAGATGCCTAGGGAGAGTCAGACTCGCACCAGTAGTGAGGCGAGGAGAAAATAACTTAAACAAGATCAGCCAGTAATCAACCCAGCTAAGAGTCTGGACCTCCTCAATGACCAAATTGTTGTATTCAAAACTTGAAAAGTATTGAATAAAATAGAAACATTATATGCTTACCAAACATAATACTTACCTCGATACAATGATAAACTTGATATTCTGTCTTTGATATTTTGTACCATCGATATTCTGACTTCTATATTAAGGGTGCACACCTATGATAGGTTTGCAACTTGCCAAGGTCCAAAGTTTAACTTTAGGACTTAGTCACCTTTTAGGTTCTCAAAATCCTCCAGCTGTGCAAGGCTGCAAACTGTCTTGCTGCAAACTGTAGCTGGGCAGGACTCCACAATGTCAGATACAATTACTGCAATGTCCTGCTGATCCTGTTTTCAGCTTGGCAAAAATGTGCAAGTGGAAAAAAACTGTTTTTCTTGCCAACCTTGGGTGCACCTTTCCTTGATAAACCTTAGCACCTTGTCCCAGTCTCTGGAGGTGAAAGAATCTTGCTTTTCTCCAGCTGATGGAAAAGTTCTTATTTGTCATTCCCTTGGCCCCCAGGACAGGCTTCTATGGACCAGGCCTCCCTCCAACCAGGGCTCCTACAGTATTCTGCCCTTAGCAGCAGCAGTGCCATCCTGGAATGAGGAATCCCTCTGCTTTTTTGTTCCTGCAGAGGGCAAACAGGTCCATGACTTGCGCACTGGAGAGCAGTTCCAGTCCATGGATGTCAGCAGGAGTCTGAAGTCCTTCAATCCTTTTCTTCCAGCAGGGACATCTTTCATCAGGTGTTATCTTTCAAGGTGTAGGAATGTTCTGAGTAGATGGTGGTCAGGTGCCAGTTTTATTTCATGCACTAGCCAGTGAACTGAGGATGTCCTACACCCAATCATGTCTACTATACCCCCCACCCACACCTCCTTTTGTAGCACTTACTATTTGCTATATTGTAAACATTCACAGAAGCCCTGAATCCAAAATGGGTAATGCATTCTTAAATCTGGAGGGGCTTTTGGCTTTGCTTATCCACTCCCCAACGTAAATGAAATATCCTCTCCTCTTTCAGGGTCAAAATTGGTTTTCCCTTCTAGTGGAGTTGGATCCAGAAAGTCTAGAAGGGTCCAACAGGATCACACTGTGTCAGGCCTATTTGGCATCACCAAGTAAAAAAGGAAAGCCTGTCCTTTGTTCTGCCAGCTGTTTCTGTCACCCTCCCAGATGACTAATCCCTATTATGTAACCAGCTGTTGACATCCCCCCTTTCTTACTGAATCTAATGCCTAGAAACTAGGTGGAGTATTAATTCGAATGATTTTGCTGCAATTGCCCGAAGGGAAGATATAACCTAATACATTTAATTATGCCTTATCCCTGATCATGGAAAGTATAGCTAATATAGTGGAAACAGCTTTGGGCATTTATTATCTGTAAGAACATTTATTTTATACAATAAGCACTCAGCCCTGTGGGCTTACAATGCACACTTTAGGGGTGTATTATTCACATTTAATAATTAGGGGTGGGCGGAGCTCGTGGAAAATCAACTCCACGGAATTACGTGGAGTTATCTAAAAACTTTGTGAAATTCTGCAGAATTCCATGCGTAGGCAGAGTGCCGCCTAGTCCTAAACTTTACTTTTATTTCGTTCATCATGTTTCAGCCATTCAAGATTAAATAACTGCAGTGCCAAATATATCACAATTTATGTTTTTTACTCACCGTAATATTTGGGTTGTTTGGCTGTAAACACTTCTGGCTTCAGGCACACAAGCGCCAGGAATAAGAAGGATGCCTGTCACGCACACCCCCTAGTAGTGACACGAACTGTCAAGCACACACCTGGGGCAGGGTGATTAAAAGGGCGATCAAGATTCCTGCCACACAGACAGTATCGGTGTAACATCAAGGGGACTCAGCCACAAAGGAAATATACTGTGAAAAAGGGCACAGACACCTCACTTCCGGCCTTAGCATTGAGCGCTGGGGTTGGCGGGGAAAGGCGCCATATGATAGGCTGCAATTGGATCAGAGGTCTGTTCTATTGTGCGCGAGCGTGCTGTGTAGGATGTGTCATTCTGTGGCAGTCCACGGAGGCTTCTGATTATGCTTCTCTCTCTTTACTGACATAAAACAGCAGCCAATAAACTTTAAAATAGCATAACCCCGGAAGGACAACCCCCTCCATAGTATGCACCAATCACATAACACACATAGGTATATATGTCTCTGACGCCATATTGCTTCCTCTTTCTTTGCTGCTGCAGCAGCAAGTTAAGTGCATTGACCTTTCTTATTTACATGTCATTTGATGTTGTGTTGATTTCAGTAAGATTTAATGGTATATTGGTGCTTGTATATATCGCGGGTGTCCCGCTTGCTTAGGCGCTGTGTTCGTTGTGTGGGTCATTGCCGGTGGCTCAGTGGAGCGGGAGCGGGACAGATGCGCTCTGCGCGCTTGGGGGGCAGTCCGCTTTCGATTGCCACACTTCTCGCGCATGCGCGAACAGCCGATCGGAGTTTCCTTCTCGATCGGCGGGACGCGCACTCGCGAGTAAAGACCGCTCAACCCCCGGTCTCTGGTGAACGCCCGACGGGGCGGAAAAACGTTTTAAGGCTCTGCACTAGGGGGAAATAAGGGGTGGCTCCCTCCACAAGTAAAAATATAAGTATACAGTGTATAGTCAGTTAGCGGGGCCAATTAAGTTCTACATTTGGCCAGCAAACATTATACGGGGCTTACAGCAGAATTGGGCTTGGAGCCAGGATTAATTGGCATTTAGGTTAGTGAGGCATTCAGGGTCTGTTCACCCCTGGGTTATTCCCCCCCTGAAATTCCTCCACATCTCCTGTAACACGATGGCGTACTACGCCGAGGAGATTGACCAGTGGGCTGATTATGACGATTATGCAGAGTTTGAAGAGGTGCCTTATGAGCACCAGATGGAGGAACAGTTGGTGGAAGCCCTGGATATCCACGTCCAGGGTTCTGTGAACAGGGCGCTAATCAAGGCGTTACAGCCATTTACGAAGCCCCTGCAAAATTATGGAAAGCGCAAGTTTAAGGCATCCCTGGGTGAGTCATCGCACCTATCCTCAGCGGAGGTCCTTTCACAAGTGGCATCCAGTGTCATTAAAGACCATGGGTATGGCGGCTCCCTCCCTTCGGGAAATTCATCCCTTCTGATTCCAGGGGAGGCGGAGGAATCTTCCCCGGCCGTCCCGGACACTTCGGACTCAGAGCAGGACGCAGAAGAGCCCAAAAAGGCGACAAAAAGAAAGCGTAAAACGCATTATGTGAGCAGTGTCTCAACTAATTAGAACCTGCTCTTTGACCCCAGAAATATCGTACACCTGAGGTCTACTGAATGGGTCCCATGTGTGGAAGTTGCACATTATGTACAGGAGAACCTCCGACAAGCCTTTGAGCGGGAGGTACGTGCCACGTTGAGGTCTGAATGCCCTAGACCAGCCTTACTGGGCAAGGTGGCTGACACACCGGAGTTGGACCCTAATATGGCCACGTTCCTGAAAAAGTTTTCCAAAGGCCCAAAAAAGGGGTTGGACAGAGCATGGAGAGGGTGCCAGGATAAGTTATTAGATGTCTCTGGCCCTCTCACGAAAATCCTTGATGCGGCTGTGCAAGCCAAAGATTCCAACACCCCCTTAGACGCGACAGAGATATTGGAATGGGCGCAGAGGGCTCTCTGTTTCCTGGGCACTGCAAATTGTGCATTATCGACCGAGAGGAGATGATCTTTCCTAATGAGGATTGATCCGCAACTTGCGGACATGGCCACGACCGAAGCTGGAACCCTGGCGAACGGGTTGTTGTTCGGTGACAAGTTTGTAAAGGAGTTGGGGAAATATGTGGGGACATTCTCGGCACTGGACAAAGCCCAAAGTAATATCAAAAAGGTTTTCCATACTGGCCTTTTTACCAGGGCCGGACGCTTCAGGGGTCGAGCGACCAGCCGTGGATTTAATCAGACCTCCAGAGGTTTTGACCAGAGAGGACGTGGGGGAGCCCAGCGGTCCAATTTCTATCCCACCAGAAATCGCGGTGGCAGAGGCAGACATCAGAAGGGAGGCTATTGAGGACAGAGTAACGACAGAGATACCTCCTACTCAGGCAAACCTGATTCAGTGTGGGGATGTCAAGGTAGGGGGTCGGATTGCTTGGTTTATACACAAGTGGGAGAACCTGACACGCGACCCTTGGGTACTTCAGACAGTACGAGGTTTTCAGATAGATTTTTACGCAACTCCAAAACAGATTCCCCGACCACAACCACTACATTTTTCCCATGTAGAGAGGTCTTTGATAGACAAGGAAGTGGCATCACTGATGCACAAAGGAGCAATTGTAGAGACAGAACCTCACAATCACGGCTTTATCAACACGGTGTTTCTAGTTGCAAAGAAGGATCAGGGCTTTCGGCTAGTGCTAAATCTCAGGGAGTTCAACTCTTGGGTAGTGTATCGCCACTTCAAGATGGAGGGCATACATTTACTTCGAGATTTGCTCTTAGAAAGGGATTGGATGGTGCGTCTCGATTTAAAAGACGCGTATCTCGCGGTACCTATTTTCCCTCCTCACCGGAGGTTCCTTCAGTTCCAATGGGGGACCAAATGGTACGAATTCTCCGCAATGCCGTTCGAACTCTTGTCCGCCCCTTGGTGTTTCACCAAGCTCCTCAAACCTGTAGTACAGTTCTTGAGAGAGAGAGGGGTCATTCTCATCATTTATTTGGACGACATCCTTATCATGGCTCAGACTGTGAATACAGTCCTTCGACATCTAGCGTGGACGACTCAACTCCTACAGGAGTTGGGGTTTGTCATCAACTCAGACAAATCTATACTGACTCCAGCACAGTCTATGGAGTTTTTGGGGTTCCAGGTGAACTCGGTAGCGGCACAGTTATTGCTCCCACTGAAGAAAAGAATGCGATCAAGAAGAAATTGAGGAGAGCGCTTGCCTCTCCGACTATATCCTTACGGACGCTGGTCAGGTTAGTAGGCCTGTTAGCGTCTTCGATTCAAGCCATCTTCCTGAGTCCCCTTCATTACAGGGCACTCCAGAGGTTAAAAATTATGCATCTACGCAAGGGCCTAACCTAAAACAGGTTTTGTTGAATGCGGAAGCCAGAACAGAAATATCTTGGTGGTTGGAACACATGGACGCATGGAATGGCAAGGCCATATTCGCGTCAGTCCCAGAAGTCGTGATCGAGTCGGATGCCAGCAGATGGGGCTAGAGAGCCCGTTGCGGCTCCGTGGAGATGGGGGCAGATGGTCCGCGGAGGAATTGAAACTCCATATAAAATGTTTGGAACTTTTGACGGGCTCCTTTGCGATCAGGACACTTTCCCCACAGAAGGCGAGTTGTTGTATACTCCTGCGGATGGACAATGTCTCAGCGGTGAGATACATCAACCGTCTGGGTGGCACGAGATCTCAGCTGTTAGTGGAAATAGCCAAGGATTTCTGGCATTATTGTCTCCTTCACCACATATCAGTGACAGAGGAGTACATCCCGGGCAGCGCCAATGTGGTGGCGGATTGGAACTCACGTTTCCTTCGAGATTCCAGCGATTTGCAGCTTCACCCCAGAATATTTCAACAACTGAACGACAAGTGGGTCCTTGTTCGATAGATCTGTTTGAGTCCAGGCTGAATACACAACTATCTCGGTTCTACAGTTGGCGACCAGATCCTCTGGCGATCAACTCGGACGCATTCCTTCAATCATGGACGACGGGTATGCTGTATGCATTTCCTCTGTTCATCATGATTTAGAGAGTCTTGGTGCAGATCCGCAGGCAGAGGGCGGAGGTGATGTTGATATCCCTGTGTTGGAGAGCACAAGCGTGGTTCCCAGCAGCGCTGGCCCTGTTGTGTGCGCCTCCAATACGTCTGCTATCATTCCCAGAGATTTTGACGGACCCTCTGGGTCAACCTCATCCATTAGTACTTCAGGAGCAGTTGTGCCTCATGGCATGGAGACTTTCAGGAGACGCTGGCAAATGCCGGGAGATCCTGAGAGCGCAATGTTTTTCTTGTCTCAGTCCTGGGCCCCCGCTACGCATAAGCGATATGAGTCAGCTTGGCGTAAGTGGGTTAGTTGGTGTGCTGAACGACAGGGGGATCCCGTGGGATCCGGTATCCATACGATAATTAATTTCCTGTCGGATATGGCGAGTAAAGGTTTGGCCTTTTGTTATGTTTAGTTTAATGTAGACGAGTGTCTGACGTGCGAGCACTGGATTTAGCAGGTAGGGTATTCACTCCGTCGGGGGTTTCATTTAATATCTCGAAAAGAACTAAAACAAACTCTAGATGTGTCTCTTATCCTGCGTTTCCACATCACAGCAAATTGTGAGGATTGAAATGTTATGAGGATTGTACTCGAGAATTTAGAAATGATGTTGCAAGACAATTGTTGATTTCCTTACAGAGACCTTTTCGCCCAGTCACTGCCGCAACTTTAGCCAGGTGGGTCACTTGTTTGTTAAATCTGGCAGGTATTGATACGTCGGCCTTTGGAGCCCATTCTGTAAGAGGAGCTATGGCTTCCAAAGCTTTTGCTACAGGTTCCCGATTGGAAGATATTATGACTGCGGCGAATTGGTCTTCTGATTCTACTTTCAAGACGTTTTATCATAAACCAATTGTGGATGTAGCAACTATGGTGGTGGATCAACTTTAAACTAGCATAATCAGAAGCCTCCGTGGACTGCCATAGAATAAACATTTTTCTAGCTAACGCGTCAAGAATTTTCAATTTTATTAAGGACACGGAGGCGAGGATTATCCCACCCTAGAAACTGTATTATATGTTATGAGTTTTGAATTGTTCATACTAACAAATGTGAGTTTATACAAAGTTATGTTTTATGATGTTGGGTTTCTTCCCGCCTGTAATCTTGTTGAAAAAACATTCAATGAATGGTATGTTACGACTTATATTCTCTTTTCAGGAGAGCAGAATAAACCGGCTTAAGGAGTCAAGAGGAAATCCAAGTTGGATCAGGAGAAGATGTTCCTGTGGTTAAATTCCGGTTCACGTCGATGAAGGAATCGGCGAGGTTCAAGGTTCAATGGTCAAGTTTAAGGACTGTGTTTGAAGGTTGTCGCAAAGAAAGAGGAAGCAATATGGTGTCAGAGACATATATACCTATGTGTGTTATGTGATTGGTGCATACTATGGAGGGGGTTGTCCTTCCGGGGTTATGCTATTTTAAAGTTTATTGGCTGCTGTTTTATGTCACTAAAGAGAGAGAAGCATAATCCTCGCCTCCGTGTCCTTAATAGAATTGAAAATTCTTGACGCGTTAGCTAGAAAAATGTTTATTCTTCAGTGCTGGTGTGGTGTGGTGTGACGTAACCCTGTGCAAAGACACATCGGAGCATGCAGTGGCACCCCCTGCAAGAACAGTTTGGAGCCAAGTACTGCCGCTGCATTAAGAGAGAAGCTGTTTAATTCTAAGATAAGGTAAAGTGCATTTAATTTTAATAGTTGATTCGTTTTTCCACTGTAAACCCAGACCATTCATAGATGACAATCTGTGCCAGAGTTGCCTCGAGGCTGTGAGCAGAACCCGAGACAGCTCAGACAGGCTGAAATTGGGAGCAGGCGTAGCTTAGAGAGGCTGAAATCAGGAGCAGGCACAGCTCAGACAGGCTGAGATTGGGAGCAGGCACAGCTTAGAGAGGCTGAAATCAGGAGCAGTCACAGCTCAGAGAGGCTGAGATCAGGAGCAGGCACAGCTCAGAGAGGCTTATAATGTGCGTCTTACAAGCTCACACAAATTTGGGCTGCGTGTATACGCTTTAGAATTTTAGTTGCCAAATCGCACAATAAATATGTGTACGTGAGCTCAGACTTTTTATGTGGTTTTATCTTAACATTTGCAATTGGATGAATGCAGTGATTTTGTGCCCTGCAAGGGTTCAGCTTCCGAGGAGCAGAAGATAGAAATATATTTTACATTTCTTGTCAGGTTGAACTTTAAGCCACCCTGACTGCATGGCCTATAATTTAAACATCACAGACAAAATGGCAACATGCTTGTTCAGCTCCAGTTGCGTAGGGCTTAAACGCTTCATTAGTTCAGAGGAAGACTGTGGCAATGGCTCTAGAGTAGGCCGGCTGTGCCGCGCACCTGCTGCAGCATGCTAGGCCATTACTTCATAGGCGGGGTCTCACCGTCGGGAAGTCACTGTCGACGGATCGTCGACTGTAGGATATGGTTAACAAATGTAGAAGCAAACTTCCGGGGCACTGGTTTTCTGTGCTAAGTGATCTGTATGCTCTCCAAATTTACTTTCCCCTAACCCCGTGAAATTAACAGCATTTTCTGACATCCGACCCCCTGACCTCACACATAATAAGAATTTTAAAAAGCCCAATGCATGAGTGTGCCTGCGTCTGCGTAATGCAAAACTGGGATAAAATGACCATGTTGCACTTTTATTATACAAAAGCTACTCTGTTTCTATTGCATGCTTCATATTTGAGTTCACAATTTAAGTTAATATGAAGAAAAACATAGTTTTAATAGTAATAATTCACCGCTCATGACTTTCATACACAATAAGTTGCGGCAAATGCATATTGCAGCAGAAATAGTTTTGTAGGACATTAATGCGGATATTTACATAGGTAAGTGCAAGGCAGGAGTGGCCCGGCGAAGTTGGCTGAGAGGCAGCTGTTTGCCAAAGGCACAATGTGCAGGTCTCGAGGTTTATGTGGCAGTGGCAGAAAAGTACCCTTTGGAAACGATTTTGCAGTTATCAATGTCGGGGGGTGACAGCGTACAGGAGTAGGAACAAAGTGCTGCGTGGCTTTCTCTTCACTGTGAAGTCAAGATTGGCAGCTGGAAGTGAGGCTCACAGGAGGATCTGCACACAAGAAGACCTCTTCTTCACCCAGTTATGGGTGGGTGAGCAGAAGCACTGCAGCATGCTGGTGAACTTCGCTCCTCGGGCAGCCTGTGGAGTTTTTTTGCAGAACTCCACGCTCTACTTGGAGTGCGAAGTCCCAAAACTCTGTGAACTCTGTCAGCAGAGCGGAGTTCACAGCCCACCCCTAATAAAAATTACATTTCCTTTCCATGTGTCACTGCAGTGCTTTTAAAGTGCAGCCGCGCCAGTTCACAGTCTTGCATTTGGCAGCCATATATTAGGTGGTGTCAAATATGTGGGTAGTGTAAATACATATTGTAGCTCACATATAACATGTAACTTCCATGTCGTTGGTGTGTTTTCTGTGCCATCTACCATGGCCTTACAGGAAAGTTAAATAGACCAAATGGATGAAGACGATTTTGACAGTGTCATTTTAGGGCCAAGTACAGATACTGTGGCATTGAATTACAGTGTCACAGTGAACTGAGCTCTCAGACCAGCTAAAAATAGGGTCCAGAAAAAGGCAACAAATTCAGGGTGACAACAAGAGAAAAGGCAAATTTCATACATAAATGTATTGTAAATGCTTGTGGAACTCACAAAGGTATGGTTGTGTGGAGTTTCACCTTTTTAGCATGATTGAGCCGTTACTATACCTCTGATACCACTACTGGAATGCTTACTTTTTCTAGATGCAAAAGGAACAGATGTTGGACGGAATGCTGAACGATGGAAAAATTCACCCCCAGCCACAAAGATCTAGATTGAATCCATCATTCTTTTGCTCACCACACCACCCCGGTTTGGACCCAGTAATATGCAAATCAGTCTTGACCCTGTTCCTCATGGGAGCAGTCCAGCCCAAACTGCCAAGCCAGATCCTCCCCGGACCAGAAACAAGAATCCAGGGACCGGTTTTGGGGCATCACCCCTCATCAGCCATGCTAGCTTAAATCCAGTGGCACAGTGAGCCTGGGACCCACATCTGGGCATACCCTTCCCACTTAGGGCGACAAATACAAAAGCGAAAGGTTTTTTGTTGCATTTGTCACTCTGAGTGGGACGGGTACGTGGGACCCGTGCTCTCCATGCCACTGAAGTCAAGCTAGCCTGGCCGATGAGATGTAATACCCCAAAACTGGTCCCAAGATGCTAGTGTCTGGTCCAGTGAGGACCGGTCCTGGCAGTGCGGGCTGGACTGTTCGCATGGGGAACAGGGTCAAGTCTGATTTGCATATGGCAGGTTCTAAACTGGAATGGCTTTGGGAGCACAAAAACTATAGATTTAGGCCCAGATCTCTGTACTGGGGTGAATGTATGACATTGTTCAGTATTCTGTCCATCAATTGTTCTTTTTGCATTCTTCTAGAAGTCAGTTACAACTGTGGAAATTTGTCAAAATTTGGGCAGGTTCCATATCATAGGTAACACAAATGGCATGTATTAGGTAGTGCAAAATACTTTGTAAATCAATATTGTTACACATATGGAACTTATGGATTTTACATTTGAAAAGACAACATAAGCATATGTGACCCTGATCACTAATGGGTCTGAAAGGTGGGTGTTATTTACTGATTCAAGGAAACACCCTTACCCCAGGGTGCGCTATTTACAAGGCGCAATAAATAGCTCGTATTTGAGTCTTGTAGGTGGGAATAAAGTATGTCATAAAGAATTTGGGCCGTAATATGAGTTTGGCGGTCCGTGGACCGCCGTACCAGCAGTGGCGGTCCAACCGCCGTATTACAAGTTGGGCAGATTGGCTTTCGAAAGACTGCTGCGAACCGCTAACACTGCCAGCCAACTCAGAGAGCAGTGGCTGCGAAGTGGGCCTATCAGGTTGTGGGAGACTCAGACCACCAGGGAAACAGCCCACCCAATTACGATTTCCTTTACAGCCAGTGTGACCGTGGCAGTCCAACCACCACATCTGAGACGGCACAAAGAGAGGGATATAAGTTCAAAACTCACCTCTACTCATCTCTATTCGTCATCTAGCATCATGGAGCCCAGAGGACATGTCCGGCTGCTGCACTACCTCCTCACCCATGTTCAAAACCCAGTCCATCGCGGACGAAATCGGCAGTAAGTCATACACCTACCTGTTGCCATAGACTCCTCTGCAAAACGATGCCCTGCCATGGACCAGGCAAGGGAATTGGGGTCCCTAAGTAATACATCTGTAGGATGCCCTCGTAGGCCAAAACATTGGTACTGCACAGGCACACTTTACACAAATGGACATGTGTTTGCATTTTATATACAGTGATAGTGATGTGTGCATTATTTTGTGTGCCACAACAGCACCTTCCTCAACAATATCACACCTATTAATCTCAGTCACACTTCTTTTGCCCTTTTTCACTTGTCTACTGTGTTACTACTGATATTCACTAGTCATGCAGCTTACCATTACTCAAGTGTTGCTAAAGTGACATTGAAGTGACTACAACTACCATGAGGCCTTGTCACTCCAACTCTAACCAAGATGCTACACTCCTTTTGCCCCTTCTCACTTGTCTATCATGTCACTACTGAATTTCACTTGTCATGCAGCTTAGCATTGCTCAAGTGTTGCTAAAGTGACATTGAACTGACTACAGCTACTATGAGGCCTTGTCACTCCAACTCTAACCAAGATGCTACACTCCTTTTGCCCCTTCTCACTTGTCTGTCATGTCACTTCTGAAGTTCATTTTTCATGCACCTTACCACTTGTCATGCAGCTTACCATTACTCAAGTGTTGCTAAAGTGACATTGAAGTGACTACAACTACAAAGAGGCCTTGTCACTCCAACTGTAACCAAGATGCTATAGTGAATGTGACACACTCACACTACACACATCCTAGGTCCTGTTTTGATGTCAAAGAAACATCTGTATGGAGTGTCAGTAAAGTCAAACACATCTTCTCTGCTACTACTCTGTATTGGACTCTCACACATCACCCACATGTAAAGGCAGTGTCAGTCAATGGGATTACATAGAATCAGTCTGAGAACCATTCTAAGGGCACTATAGAAACACCCTCTGCATGATAGCTATGCCTCTATCGGGGGAACCCTGAAAGGCTTGGGCCCTGGGCACAGTACATTTTGCACATGTCTGACAAACTCCATGTGCAATGGACCTGGGAACTGAAATACATCAGGGACAACCACTGGCATAACCAAGTGCCATGCATGTGTAGGCAATAGGTCAGTGCAACTTATGAAAGCAAAAACAGCACTAACAACATGTGGCACACATGTAGATGAAGTAGCTGTTAGGTACACACTGCAGAATGGATACTTGTCCATGCAGAACTACACAAAAGTATGACAAGTTGACACCCTCCAAGTGTGGATGCACAAATATCTAACTTCAACACATCAAACACATATCCAGCCTACATCATAGGAAGAGGTGCAACCTAAATGATGTGGACAGTGGCCAAACCATGCTGAAATACTTACCACATAACATGTCACCCAATGCAATGTCTGCCCCATTTGGATGTCATCCCACATAGACGTCCAGCCGACATTTCCCCTTATCCTGTCTAACTCCAGCACTGGCTCTAAGGGCACATCATACTAACAAACACCACTGTACTCGCACATTACTAACTGTACAATAACATCAAATAGTTAGAAAAGTAATGGAAGGACCAATGTCTTTCAAACTAGGAATGATAGTAGAAAAAACCCATCAAGGGAAACAAAGGCCAATGGTCAGTCCATTGTCATGTCATGTGCCACAGCACCCGGCTGTGCAACCAAACTTTCCCTTACTGACATTGCCAGGGAACCTCCTCACAAAGGGTCATCCATTGAGCATAACAGGCACCTCGAAGATGGTACTTGGGAAGGGTGGAGCAGAGGTTTAGGGAGGCGTGGGCTTGTCTTTCAGAGGGGGCTTTTTGGGTTTGGGGAGTTTTGGGGTGGGTTTTGTTTTAGGATTTTTTGGGGGGGTCTTTTTGTGTTTTGGGCTGGTTTCAGGGGGTGGGGAGGCTGTTTTTCGGGGGTTGAGTAGGAAGTGGAAGGGATGGGTTTGGGTGTGGGAGGGGTGTTTGGGACTTTGTGAGGGGAGGTTGGGTTTCACAGGGGTAAGGGCAAGGACAAACATGTCAGATTCACAGGGAAAATGGGTAGGGTATTTGGTATGCAGTTCGGCCTAGGATGAAGAGGGAGTGGAAGTGTAAGATGGGTCTGCTGTCTGCACTGTATGTTGTGTTGGTGGCTGGTGTGTGGGTGACTGTTAGCATATGCATTTTTTAGGTGAGAGTGTTGTGGATTTGCTGGGTGTTGTGGAGGGGTCAGTGTTTGTTGCTGTGATGTCTATGGGTATGGTTGTGTCTGTGGAGGGGCAGTGTGTGTTGGTGTGATGTCTGTGGGTATGGTTGTGTCTGTGGAGGGGCAGTGTGTGTTGGTGTGGTGTCTGTGGGCATGGTTGTGTCTGTGGAGGGGGCAGTGTGTGTTGCTGTTATGTCTTTGGGTATGGGTGTGTCTGTGGAGGGGTCAGTGTGTGCTGCTGTGATGTCTGCGGGTATGGGTGTGTCTGTGGAGGGCTCTGTAGTTGTTACTGTGGTGCCTCGCCGTTGTGGGGTGGTGAGGGAGATGAGTGTCTGCTTTGTGCATGTATGTTTAAGTTTCTTGGATGTCTTGTGTTTCTATGTGGTGCTTGTGTCCGTTGAAGTGTGTGCAAGCTTAGGTGTGTGTGTGCTTGGGATAGGATTGGGAAGAGATAATTTGAATGGGGACGTGTCAGGAGGGGGGTGGAAGGTTTGAATGGGAGGAGGGCTGCCATGAGGGAGGAGGCCAGAGCCTGAAAAGATCTCTGTAGGCCAGACATAGCAGTGCGAATGCCTTCCAGGTAGGCAACCACCTGGGTCAGCTTGTTGTCTTGCTCCTGGATGGCATTCAGCACTGCAGTCTGACCCACAGAAATGCTCCTTAGGCGGTCAATAGCCTCCTCACTCAGGACAGCAGGGCTAACTGGGGCAGGGGCTGAGGTGCCTGGAGTGTAGAAGACACCTCCCTTCTTAGGAGAGAGGGAACAGCCAACTTGTGGGGGGACAAGAGGTAAGGCGGGGATGGAACTGGGTATGGCAAACAAGAATGAGGGTGGAACTGATCCAGTTGGGTCCACCATCAATAGGGAGTGTCCACCAGAGTATGACTCAGATGATGATGATGAGATTTGGATGTTGTCCTTCGGGGCACTCCCCTCCACCCTACTGGTTACTCGGTTCCTCTGTCTGATGTATCACATGCAGGACCACTGTGTCCAGCTGTGTCCCCACTGATGTTGGTCCCTCCTCCTCCTCTTGCCCTGGATGTAGCTAAAATGACATGGAACATGGGTTTTGTGCAACTACATTTCCAGACTTGATGTTCACAAATCCACAGAAAACATTGAAGAAGTCCACATATCACACCACCTTTGTGGTTCACTTCATAGGCTTCTACTTGAGCATGAGCACATGCATGCTACAAGACCTGCAAACAGTTGGGTCCAATCATGTCATAACCCCAGACAGGCCCAAATGCATTGATGGAATACTCTACACTATCCTCATTTCCATACTAAGGTAGTTGATAACCTTGCATACTTTGGCACTCGTGCCATACCATTGTATAGAGACGTAACCAAATAGGATGGATCTAAGTGTGAGATTTACACAATGTTCACACAAGACCCAGAATAAACCAAATCTAACTATTACTCATGACACAACAGGATGTCATGAAGGTCAAGTTGTACACCAATGTACCATCATTTACTGTTGTGGCTGACATCATGCCAAATGCAAATCCTCATCCGCCCAATCAATCTTCTTTGAGGAAAAAATCAAAGCAGCTGCCTCCAAACCAAAAGAAATATATCAAATTGCCAAATCTATTCTCAAACTCCCGGAGTTTTTTTCCCAAAAAATATTAACAATATACACTTCCTTCCCGCCCGCCCCCAACAGACATAACACTCGACCAGCCCTTAAACATGGCCCCTCCTTCCTCAGTTACCCTGGGCACTTTTCCCCCACTTGACCCCCTTAGATTGGATCTTATCATGCATCAGGTGAAATCTGGCTCTCCTCTAGACCCGGCGCCCCCGCATGCCTTGCTGCCAGCGATCAGCAACATTCTTCCCACTACACTTGACCTGCTTAATGCCTCCTTGTCCTCGGGCACAGTTCCGCCCCCCTGGAAATGCACCATGGTCAAGGCCCTCTTGAAAAAACCCAATCTGGATCAGGAGGACCCCAGTAATTATCGGCCGATCTCTTTACTACCATGGCTGTGCAAGGTCCTGGAGAAACATGTCAATACTATACTGACAGATTTTCTGGAGAGCAACCATCTGCTCGATCTCTCTCAGACGGGTTTCCGGCCCATGCACGGGACTGAAACCGCACTCCTTGCAGTAACCGAAGAAGCCAGAATGATCTTGGACCAAGGGGGTGCGGCAGCAATCATTCTCCTTGATCTAAGCTCCGCATTTGACACTGTAAACCACGAAATACTAATACAACGACTCTCCAAATTGGGAGTAACAGGAAATGCCATCAAGTGGTTCAAGTCATTTCTGGCAGACCGCAGTTTTCAGGTTTTCGAGGGCGAAATCACCTCCCCCAGCAAACCTCTCGGCTGTGGGGTACCTCAGGGCTCTTCCCTGAGCCCCACGCTGTTTAACATATATATGAGCCCCCTAGCTGAAATTGTTAGTCCGTTCGGCATAAAAATCATCACTTATGCCGACGACACACAGCTAGTGGTGGCTCTCAATCGGCCTAACATAGCCCACAACAACTTGAGCGAATGCTTGGAGGAGGTGGTTAAATGGATGACAGCATCCTGCCTAAAGCTGAACGGAGACAAGACGGAGCTCATGCTCCTAGGCAATGCCCCCAACTACATTATGAATCTACTATGGCCATCTTGTCTCGGTTCTTCCCCAGTGCCCAAGGACACGATCAAGAGCCTGGGTATATGGCTGGATAACACCCTCAGCTTCATTCACCAAGCAACCAAACTCGCGGCCACTTGCTATGGTCTACTGAGGCTGCTTCGGAAGGTTCTCCCCTTACTTCCATTCCAGGCGAGACAGATCATGGTCCAGGGCCTTATTCTGTCACGCCTAGACCTCGGAAATGCCCTCTATCTGGGAGCCCCGCAATCCACTCTGAATAAGCTTCAGGTCATTCAAAACTGCGCCTCTCGAACGCTTCTTCAGACTCCCCGTCGATCTCCAATCAGTCCTGGCCTTAGAAGCCTACATTGGCTCCAAGTCCGGGAGAGAATTAAATTCAAGGCCCTCTGTATCACCCACAGGGCCTTCTGGAAGACAGGCCCCGCCATAAATCAACCGTTGATCACTCCCTACCAGCCGATTAGACAGCTTAGGTCATCCTCCTCTCTTCTTGCCAAAGTACCCAGGATAAAAAGAACTAGATGTGGTGGCCACTCGTTCTCGCACAACGCGGCCAAACTATGGAATGCTCTCCCCCCGCATCTGCGATCAGAATCTAATATACTCGCATTCCGTAAGCTCCTCAAGACTTTTCTGTTTCAATAAACCTGGACAGCCCCAAGTGTCTTCCATGCCCGTATTGTCCGCAGCGCTAGGACGCCTAAGGGTAGCTACCGCGCTCAACAAATTGTCATTCATTCATTCATTAAACACTGATGACACTTTGCACTACAAATTACATCATATGTCTACTACCTGAAAAGTCAAATGACAACTGTACACATGTAGTTTATCTATGTATCACATTTAACATATAAAGTTCCCTAAAAACATTGATGTTCAAACATTCGGGAGAAAGATACTCTGATTTCACAAAGCACATGACACCATATAGCCATATAAACATCCCCAATCCTGCTTGATACAGGTGATGATGCCAATCATAGATTGGTAATCCACAAGCCAATACACCTTTGAAGGTTTTAGGTGTCCCTGAACATCTATGACATGAAGATGTGGGATCACTAAAGTACCAATGGGCAGGCACATCATACTACTCTTTGGTATTGCATACTCAGATTGCCTTGTAAGGATCAATGTAGACACTCACATAGTATCCCCATGCTTCTACATCTCAATCCCTTATGCATGTCACCAGTCAGTGAATGAGTGTTTTGAAACACTATTCCAGATAAACCATCAACTGCCAAAAGCACACTGGCCAAAATGTAGGCACTAATGCTTATGGCACCAATGATGTTTACACACTTATTTCACTTTATGACCCGTACTTACCAATGGGAACTGGTGTACAGTCACTGCATGTACTGCGAACTTTATTACATGTCATATGCAATAGGGCCACCATGACATGAGAGACAGTAGTGAGGGTACATCACTCCTCACACAAGCAAGACCAGTTGCCTGTGTGGTACAATTGTCACCCAGATTTATTAAGAACATGAGATGATTACTCACTTCATTTAGCCAGGTGTCTGCTCAAAAGGAGAGAATTAGATGTGGATAGGACTCTGCTGTCTTCCAGGTCAGAAAGTAAAAATAGGCACAGCAGCATGCACCTACTACCACACTTACACTAACAATGTCTCATCTTGTATGTGGCACATGGGCCACCACCAATATGGTTGGTTAAATTCCTGTTTGTAACATTCATAGTTGGTTGGTCCCTTGTCACTGCTGTTGGGCCCTCAACTGCCCATCAAGGCCCGGGTAGGCCACCCCCAGTATGCGAGCCATCACGGGGTCAGGTTCTGACATGTGCCCCTACCATGTTGGGGGGACTTCCACAGCTGGACCTCAATGATCTTCCGGGTCTGGCACCGCAGGTCCTCCCACCTTTTCCTGCAGTGGGCGCTATGCCAGTTGTAGACCCCGAGGGTCCTCACCTTCCGGGAGATGGCTCTCCAAAGGGACTACTTCTGATGGGCATTGACCTGATGGACGCATTAGATGTAGAAACAGATTTTAGCTGGAAGTTTGAGGAGAACTGTTGGCTTGATACACATTATGGTGACATCTAGTACAAGCCTTCATCAAGAGTCAACATATTACCTGTGTCCATGTCACACGCTACTCACAACTAAAGCATGGAGACACACTTTTGTGGTCCTCTCATGACTAACCTCAACACTGGTCATGATCTGCACTGAATGATCCAGCCCACTACCATCATGTAGGCCAGGGCCATCTTACATGGAATGTAATGTGAGGTACCATGACACACAACACAGCATTTTGACCTTCTGAAGGGTAAACTACCTGCGCATGACTGTCCAGACACATTTACTGCTAAGCCCATTGCATTGATACATATGGTCCATGGAGGCAAGTACCATAGTATACACCATATCCTAATACTAAGGTCACAAGGTAAGGGCTGGTATGTGTGACACTGAGGGCTACCTCTCTGGGGGCTGTGTGAGCATGTGGACTACTTATTTGAGTATCCTAATGAGTCAACATAAGTTTGTGTTGTTTGTACACCCCTTTTGCCATATGAAGCACTGTAACAGGGATGGCAATCAGCATACCATTGTATGTGTTGTTTGATAGGGAATATTGTATCAAAGCAGATGATTCACATTTCTAAATCTCTTCAAAAGTAACTCACTATTTACAGTGTTCATGGATCAGATGTGCAATAGGCCTGTACAGTGGAAGCAACACTATTAGAAAAGTATCAACAGACCTGCGTGAGTAAGGGTTCAGTCATTAGTGACAAACACACATTGACACAGTGGGGCAATGGAAAGAAGTATCAGTTCACCTTAGTCACCGTGTGCAGGAAGCCGGCTCTGTGTATTTTATACAAAAGTAAGGCATAGTGTGCACAGAGTCCAGTGGATCTCCAGAGGCTTTACAGAGGCTAAAGTAAATAATACTAATACTCTCTTTTGTGGTAGTGTGGGCAAGCAATTTGGCTTATCAGAGGGCAGTGCTAAGCATTTGCTGTACACACACACAGGGAAGAAATGAATACACACACTCAATGAATAAATCCGGGACCAATGGTTTGTAAAAATATAACTTTTTTAATATTTACTTTATAGAACGAAGATACTTTGTTGCAGTATCACTGTTTTTCAACGAAAAAAGTGGGCACAGTGCATTCATCAATCAGTAAAATGTTATCCTATGGGAGGAAACACAGTCAGCAATTTGCAGGTAAGTAAATAATTTACGATATTGAGCTTTTGGATGAAGAATCAGTATCAGTGACCTCACTGACCACCAGCAGCACTGGGGTGGCCGGGTGCAGAGGTCAAACCCAGGATCTGATGCCAATGTTATCCAATGGAGAAAGGGGGCAATCAAAGTGGTACTGCTTACAGGTAAGTGGAATGGTTTGGTAACCCAGTCTCTGGGGGTTAAGGTAAGCAGAGGAAGGGCCACAAGGCAGCACCAAAGCTACACTCTCAGCAGCACAGGGGCGGCCGGATGCAGAGTCCCAACACAGCGTTGGTCTCCACACTCACCTACCAGGACTTCCACCATGGGGGTTCCCCTCTCCCTGCACTCCTCATCTAGAGTCAGTAGACTGTCCCTCCCACCACTAGGAATATGACCCCCTGTGCCAGTTCCCCAATCCACTTCAGGGACACTGCGTACCACTGGAGCTTCCTCATAAATCTGAATCCCCTGGTGTGTCAACCCCCTCCTTCAAGTCAGGTGCCACATCTCTGGGTGTGTGTACCGCTCTCTCAGCACTAGATAACAAATTTTTTCTGCCACCATCTGAGCTGGACCCCACCTCCAGCCCAGTCAAGCTCACTTCATGAGCTACCCACATTTCTTTTTCAGCTAAGGCTCGCTCTATCTCCTCGCACTCCTGGTCTAGCTGCCTCAGCCACCGGTCACAAGCATGAATCCAATTCCTCTCCTCACGAGCCAATCTTTCCCATAATGTATCCTCCTCAGGGCCACTGCCCTCTCGGTATTCTGGCTGGGGATCCTCCCCCTCAGATTCCTCTTCAGAGTCTTCTGATAGTGTTGCTTCCCAGCGTAGCACCTCATAGCTATGCAGGGCTGCCTCAAGATCCTGCCTTGTGGATCTCCTCTTCACAGATAGCCCCCTCTCCTTGCAAAAGATTTTCAGTTCCCTCATCTTGTAGATGTGCAGGTGCCAAAAGTTTATTTCTATTTTCACAAGGCCCCACAGGTGCATCAACTAACCAGAGTTCCAACAACCAAATTCCGAAGGGAAACAGGGAAAAATAGCATGTGGTTGCATAATGGTCTGCACTCTACTAGTAGTGTACACCAATCACTGTATGTAAGACACAAATGCAAGTCCAGATCCTCACCGCTGACTACCAATGTTAGAAATGGGGGTCTCTAGTTGACAATGGTTTGCACCGTGGTCCAAGTAGGGACCCTACTTCCTAGTCAGTGTAAGCGGGATACACTTCTAAAATAACCCCTGCTCACCCCCTTGGTAGCTTGGCACAAGCAGACAGGCTTATCTCAGAGGAAGTGTGTAAAGCATTTGTGCACACATACAGTAATAGAGTGAAAACGCTACAAATGGACACCACACCAGTTTAGAAAAATAAGTAATGTTTATCTAAACCAAACAAGACCAAATCGACAAAAATCCACAATACAGTAATCAAAATATGACTTTTAAAAGGTAGAAACAGTTCTATTCCAAGAAAATGCGGGATGCAACACTTTTACACAAAGTACCGTGGATGTGCCGAAAAAGGCAAGCAAAAAGGGTTGCAGGGAAGGTGATGCGTCGGTTCCTTCCTAGGGAGAGGTGATGCGTCGGTTCCTTACTGCTGCGCAGCGGAAGTGATGCGTTGGTTCCTTACCGGAGAGGAGGTGATGCATCGGTTTCTTACTGCATGGGGAGGTGATGCATCGGTTTCTTACTGCGTCCCCCAACGATGCGACAGACTGGATGCTTCGATGCGATGTGTGACGATCCGGTACGATGTGATGCTTGAAGTCCCAGGATGCGCTGCAATGGTTTCAGCCGCGTTCCCTCAATGCGTTGGTTCTTCCATTGCAGGGCCTGCTTCAGAATTGGTGCGGTGATCTCGGACGTCGCAGTTATGTGCACAGGATTCATTGCACAGCAGACACTTCAGCCACGAGCAGGCACTGCGCCGATTCTTTGGCGGCAGCGATGCGTCGGAAAATTCTTCTTGCACTGCTGCAATGCGTCGGAAACAGGTGATGGATCGATTTCCACAGTTCTTGCAGTTTCCAGTTCCAAAACAACCTCCAGAGGTCCAGAACACTGGCGGGCACCTCTCAGCAGGTCAGAACTCCCAGCAAAGGATTTCAGGGGGGACTGCGGGTGAAGTCTTTGTGTCCATGAGACTTCAGAACAGGAGGCAAGCTCTATTTCAAGCCCTTGGAGATCTTTCTCAAGCAGGGGACACAGCACACAGCAAAGTCCTTCTCCTTTCCTTGGCAGAAAGTAGCCACTGCAGGCCAACCCCAGACAGCAAACAGCACAGGGGCAGTATTCCGCCTCAGTTTCTCCAGCTCTTCTCTTTGGCAAAGGTTCCTCTTGATTCCCAGAAGTGATCTAAAAGTCTGGGGTCTGGGACCCTCTTTTAATAATACAAAATCATTTGTTCTCTGTGGCAGAGAAGCTCTTTGCCCAGCCAAAACCAGTTCTGTCCTCTCTGGTGCAGCTTCCTGGCAGGAGGTGGAAACAGCATGGTCTAAGGCAGACCAAGCCCATTCGGGTGTGAAAGAAATCTCCTCCCCCTACTCTGAATGCAGCCCAGGTCCATTCAGCCCAGCCCTGACCCTAGAAAGGCAGGACACACCTAACCCCCCCAAGTGGCTGTCTGAACAGAATGCACATCCCCAGCCCCTGTCACCCCAAAGCCAGACAGTCAATACACAACCTTGCAAAGGCACACTGGATGGTTAGGCAAGAAAATACCTACTTTCTAAAAGTGGTATTTTCAAACCCAGTATGTAAAAATCAGCCTCCCTAAAAGATGCAGCTTAACATTCTGATTTCAGGCATATCAAACTTTATTTTCCTATCTTGTTCCCATGGGCAGTTATGCTTATAATATGCTAGAAGCAAACTCCCCAGTCTATCCTATGGACAGATAGCCTTTCAATAGTGAAAAAACAAATTGGCAGTATTTCACTATCAGGACATGCCACACACATCAGGGCATGTCCTACCTTTCACATACACTGCACCCTGCCCACAGGGGTACCTTGGGCCTACCTTAGGGGTAACTAACATGTAAGAAAAGGGAAGGTTAGGGCCTGGCAAGTGGGTGCACTTGACAAGTCGACATGGCAGTACCAAACTGCACACAGACACTGCAGTGGCTGGTCTGAGATTCATTTACAGGCTGCTCATGTGGGTGACACAATCAGTGCTGCAGGCCCACTAGCAGCATTTGATTTACAGGCCCTGGGCACACACAGTGCACTGTACTAGGGACTTACCAGTAAATCAAATATGCCAATCATGGAATCACCAATTCATAAACACAATTTACAGAGAGAGCATATGCACTTTAGCACTGATCATCAGTGGTAAAGTGCCCAGAGTCATAAAACCAACACAAACAGGGTCAAAAAGCAGGAGGCCAAAAAGCAAAAAGTCTCGGGATAAACCAGCTAGACAAGCCAGGTCTAACAGTCCCGCTTCAAAGTTACATTCTCAGTTGAATGTGAAGAGTTCCGTCCACAGTGGAGGAGGCCACAAGGAGGAGGCTGAGCATTGTGAATGGTTGTTGCTGTAGTGCGATGAGCTAGTCAAGCATCACAGATGGTTGTTGCTTCAACTTCACAATGGCAATCATAGCAGGCTGTTACTGCTGTAGTGCAAAGTGCAGGTCTCACCTGTATTTCAAGTTGACGGTTGTTGCGGATGGCAGAGTCTTGGTATGAACGGGCCTGTTCGCGAGGAGTGCAAACTTCAGGATTTCCACTTTTACTTCAGGAGTACACTCTGATGCCGGCCAGGGGTCCAATACCTGGGGAGGCACCTCTTGGGAATCAGGGACTCACACCAGCAGAGGCCAGCAGGGCTCAGGAAGGTTCACTTGCAAAGTCCATGCAGATCCAGTTGCAGCCGCTCAGCTGGACAGTTGCAGGAAGGCATCAGACACTTGTTGTTGCCTAGGAGTCACTCTGGATAGCCAGGCATTAAAGGAAGCAGGTCCAAACTTCCTTCTCAGACTGCAAGGCAGCCTTTCAAGCAGCAGGGCAGTCCTCTGGCAGCAGGGCAGTCCTTCTTCTGTACTGTTCACAAGTGCAGGAGTGGTCTGTTGAGTGGCTCTGCAGGTATAATATTAATACCTGGTGCCACTTTTGGGGGGGACTCCCTGTCTAACCCCTACATCTAGTTATGGAAAGTTCTTCCTCTTCTTCTTGTCACGGCTGCAAACTCTCTGGGGGTAGCAAAATGCAAGGCAGACATGGTGTCAGGTTTATTTGTGTGTGCAGGAGGCAAAGCACTTTAAAGTAGGTACAGCCCTTTACCAGTCATCCTGCAAGGATGGCCCATCCTACCCACATCTAACCCTCCTTTGTGTCACTGTTTGGAAGGAATACACAAACCACAACAGCAGAGCCCTTCACAGTCATGTGACCCAGGACACTGAAAGAAGGTGCAACTGGTTGGGACAAGAAAATGCCAACTTTCTAGAACTTGTAACCAAAAGGAGGCTTGGGTCCTTACGCTAACTAGATTGGACCGCTTCAATATTGCATACACACATGGCATCTAGATAGCATTATTTAACAAAAAGGTTTATACAATAAACGAGCCAAGGTCCTTAATTCAGAAGCCGTGTGATTTATTTCACTTTTCTTTATCTAATTCAGAAAAACTAGATTTTTGCATTTGGTCATGTCACCATGAAGGGTAACACATGGTTTTGCAACAAATTTACAAACACAATGAAAAAATACATAACAAACAAATAGTTGAACAAAAATGACATAACAAAACTTAATGACTGATTCATAGACGAGACATATAAGACCAGACCCTTACTACATTCTGAAACACTAGGCGGAAAAAAGTAATTTTTCGAGTAATGAGTGTATATGGCTCTGGGAATTCAAGTTTAAGGGGTGTTGTCAGTTGGAGAGTGGTGTTAGTACAGAAATACTCTCCCAGCACACCCTGCGAGTGCCTTATCCCAAGAGCTGGGGTCGACACGTTTCAAACCCCGACCTGTTGAGGGGTTCTCTTCAGGACCTGGACTTGGTCTTGTCAGATGAAAGTAAATAAAGAACTTGTCTATTACATACTATTGAGACTCCTGATCCACTGCTGTGTACTTATTCAACTTAGCAAAGTACCTTCAATGTGTTGAGAGTGTGGGAAGGCTGCAATTGTCCTCTGTGACAATCGTGAGCAAATTGTAAAAGGGGGGGCGGACAATGTTTTTGTAATACATCCAATTCCTGTCAGAAGAAAGTATATGGAAGTTTCATTGAAAATGTCTGATCTTTATTGAGTGGTAACTCTTGATTGAGTGCGAAAAACGGATACACTTGCCTGTATCAATTCAATTCTTTAGTTTGTTGAGACGTCCTGCCTTGTTGTGTATGCTCCACCTAAGTAAAGGATAAACGTGTTCGTCAAGCGTGAGAGAAATTCCTTGTGCTATTTTGGTCATGCGTGATTAGTCTAGATCGCAAGCCGGCATCTGTGTTGGACCGCGGCATGCTTAAAAAACTCAGGTGCTCTGTCGCATGTGTAGTTCAATCGCATGCGTTTAACCGACAACAGTTTAATTTAACACAAAGCAGTGTCTCGTCTGTAAGTGGTCGCGCTGTTTGTTAGTCGCTGTGACTTAGAGTTGAAAGCGGCTACATCTTATCTGAGAGCGATCGCGGTGCTGCGTCACCAGTGCCAAATCACTTGCATGTAGATTATTATTCTCTCCCGAATAACGCTGCGTGCTTCTGCACAGATTTCTTGTCGAAAATGACTGCTGGCAGCCATCTCTTCAAAGAAATGCATACAAGTTCCGAGATGGAGCGTTCGGATCGTGTTTGAATGGCTAAGCCAATCGTGTTGCATTCTTAGGTGGAGCATACACAACAAGGCAGGACGTCTCAACAAACTAAAGAATTGAATTGACACAGGCAAGTGTATCCATTTTTCGCACTCAATCAAGAGTTACCACTCAATAAAGATCAGCCATTTTCAATGAAACTTCCATATACTTTCTTCTGACAGGAATTGGATGTATTACAAAAACATTGCCCGCTCCCCCCTTTTACGATTTGCTCACGATTGTCACAGAGGACCATTGTAGCCTTCCCACACTCTCAACACCTTGAAGGTACTTTGCTAAGTTGAATAAGTACACAGCAGTGGATCAGGAGTCTCAATAGTATGTAATAGACAAGACTTTTATTTACTTTCTGCTGACACGACCAAGTCCAGGTCCTGAAGAGAACCCCTCAACAGGTCGGGGTTTGAAATGCGTCAACCCCAGCTATTGGGATAAGGCACTCGAAGGGTGTGCTGGGAGAGTATTTCTGTACTAACACCACTCTACAACTGACAACACCCCTTAAACTTAAATTCCCAGAGCCATATACACTGGCAGGATAAAAAAGACATTACTCGTAAAATTACATTTTTCCGCCTAGTGTTTCAAAATGTAGTAAGGGACTGGTCTTATATGTCTCGTCTATGAATCAGTCATTAAGTTTGGTATGTCATTTTTGTTCAACTATTTGTTTGTTATGTATTTTTTCATTGTGTTTGTAAATATGTTGCAAAACCATGTGTTACCATTCATGATGTCATGACCAAAATGCAAAAATCTCGTTTTTCTGAATTAGATAAAGAAAAGTGAAATAAATCACAAAGGCTTCTGAATTAAGGACATTGGGTCATTTATTGTATAAACTTTCTAGAACTGGCATTTACAGAATTGTGACCTTAAATCTGACTTTACCAGTAAGAAGGATTTTAAATTGCAATTAATTTGAATGCAAACAGCATGTCTGCATCTGCTCCGAATCCAAAGTTAGCACTTATGTAATAAGGTAAGCCAGTGTTAGTTAATGGGAGAGATAGGCCTTGCAGCAGTGAGAAACAACTTTAGGAGTTTTTTACTTCTAGGAAATGTAAAATTTAAGTACACATGTCCTACTTTTTAAATAATATGCACCCTGCCCTCCCTCCTAAGGGGTGATGTTTAAGTATTAAAAAGGAAGGTTTAGGCCTGGCAAAAAGGTTTATATTGCCAGGTCAAAACGTTAGTTTAAAACTGTACTATAGTATGCAGTGGCATCTCTAAAACATGTAAAGACATGCTACTTTAATAGGTGGCACAATGAGTGCTCCTACCTACAAGTAGTAATTAATTTACAGACTCTGGGTACATGTAGTACCATTTACCATGGACTTATATGTAAATTAAATGTACCAATCAGTTAGTTGACAATTGTATAATGTATTAGGGAGAGAGCACAAGCACTTTAATTCTGGCTGGCAAGGTAAAAGTGCACAGAGTCCTAATGCCAACAAAACGGGTTTGGCACAGAACGCAAATCGTTGGGGGTATACTAAATATATATGGACATCAGATAAACACCAGGAAACACAGACAGACAATACAATTGTACACAGTGACACATTTTAATAGTATGAGAAGACACTGGTTAAACCAATGCTGTGTCCAATATTCTAGGATGTCACTGCATAAAGTGAACAGGATATGTCCCTGGTGGTGAAGACTTAAGGCCCTATTCACATAGGAAAATGTGGCTGTAAACTTAAATTTATGACCAAATTTACCTTTTCTATGTATGCCAAGAATTCTCAAATGGATTCCTGTCAGGCTGTAGGAAGGTGGAATCTGACTATATGGTTGCCCCCACTTTTTTTATGGTGTTTTGCTGGTTTATGACTTAGTTGGACTGGGACCCTGCTATTCAGGGCCCCAGTCTATCTGCTCTCTCTAAACGACATGGAGTGCACTCTAGGTGCACTAGTGATTGGATACTGTGGTGCCTTATGAGTCCCTAGTATATGGTACCTTAGGTACCAAGGGCATAGGTACTTCACAGGCCTACCAGGGGCTGCAGCATGTATTATGCCACCCCTGGGAAGCAGTCTAAATCTGACACCACAGGCCTGCTACTGCAGCCTGGGTGAGGTGGTGCTAGCACCCCTCACTGAGATATAGGTTTCCTATATCTCTCCTGCACACACATATAAACCTATCAGTCACCCCTAAGGCAGGCCCTATCAATCCTGAGGGCAGGGTGCTTGGCTTCTATGTGAGGGGGTGCCTCTGCCTGAGCAGGGCCCCTCTGCAGCTCTCAGAGTCTATTCTCTGGTGCTGTTTGTGGATGCGGTTAAACCATATACTATTAAGTGCATTATATCCTCGCGGTAAATGCTAACTTTGGAATGGCTGCATCAAAACATGTCGTGTTTGGTGTCAAACATCTTGGAATACTACCCCCCGCCAATCCTGGCGGCGGGGGTAGCATTCCACCCTTCTACCGCGTTGTGGAAACGCGGTAGAATCCTGCAGAGCCCTGGCATCACAAAATGGATGCCACCAGTCACAGACACTGGGCTGCCCTCCTGCTGATGACCAACACTCACAGTGGAGGAAGCCCAACAATAGGCATCCTGTCCCAGGGAGGTGTAACCACCTCCCAGACAGGGTTTAGTGTATTGGGGCTGGGTGGGTGCACTCTTAGAGTGCTTTGAAGTCCTGCACTGGGGGAGCAGAAGGCTCCTCTGTGCATATGCCAGTTCAAACCAGCTCAGGGGCTACCTGCCCCTGCTCTGGCGCGAAACTGGACAAAGGGAAGTGGGTGTAGCCACCCCTCCCTTGACCCTCCCATAGGTGGGGTCATAGAGCTAGTCCATCCCCTCTTTTCAGTATAAGAGGGGGAACCTTGCCATTGCAAGGCAGATAACCCCTGGACGACGCTCTACAGAAGAATCCTGGCCCTTCGACGTTCCACTACCTTTGGAAGACAGAAGAATCTCCCTTGGAGTCAAGGAGTGACTCCCCTGCTTGGCAGGCACCAAAAACGACAACGACGGTCGCAAACTACGCCGCTCCCGCCGGAGTCCGAAGTCTCTGCAGCCCAAGAAGTGGATTTCCTGACCTCTCCCAGGCCATTGTGAGTCCCCAGCGAAGCTGAGGCAAGTGGACCCCACGAGTAACGAGGAACCACGACCCCTGGGTACCGTGCACTATTGTCGAGTGCAACCCCTTCACAACGTTCTACGAACTTGTGCTTTAGACCACGTGTGGTCCCGACCTCCAGCAGGAATCCCTCCAAAGATCAGAGGCCTACACCGTTCCGAGTGACCGTGGGCCCCTGTTGAGTGATTCCGCCCGAGGTGTCTTCGCGATCCCTTGCCCGCCGGCTTGTGGGTCCCCAGAAGACTTCTTAAAGCAACCAAAGGGCTCCCCTGGTTGCTCCAGGCCTGCCCTGACTTACCCTTGCTGGGTGAGTCCCTCAGACCTTGCTGGTCTGTGCCATCGACTTTTCTTCATCTCCCCGAGACTTGCTGCTGCCAAGGCTTGTTGGCTCCAATCGAGTTACCGACACCGCAGTCAGCTGCAAACGTCGAGGGACCCACCGAATCCAGCTCCTGGTCATCGTCGACACCTCCTGGACCACGTGGCTGAAGAGTCAAGGCACCCGCAACCGACCTGAATCAACCGACGACGGTGGGCATCCATCTTCCTTGCCCCGGGTCACTGCCAAGTGACTTTGAACACTGTCCCCTCTGCTTTCAGGTCATCCTTCTTCAGAATCCAGGCTTGGATTCCACCGGACACTTCTTCAGCTCCCGCAAGCAGCAAGTCTTCTTTGTTCGCCATTGAAAACGACGCCGCGACCCGACACCAAAGGACACCTATGCACCCGGCTTCCCTGGGTGAGGTAACTCCAGCACTACGGTGCTCCTGTGGGTGTGGGCCCTAGGACTACTTACCCTGTAAGTGACTTGCTTGTAGGTTCTCCCGAAGTATCCTAAAACTCTTTATTTCCAACCGCGACTTGCCCCATTGAAGTTAACGGCGATCCGCGCCTGTGTATCCACACTGCACGCGTCCCCCGTGGGTCCTTTACTTACCTGCCTTGGGTGGTTTCGTGAGGCCCCTGCACTTCTGAAGGCCCTAGGCCTTGTCTCCCTGCAAGTCGTTGTCCCTAAGTCTCTTACTTAGTATATGGTCTGGTACGCCCCTAGGGCCCCAGCCATATTTTGTGCTTAACTTATTGTGAAACGTTGATTTGTGCATATGTTTGTCTTCTAATCTCATAAAGAGATTAGTAGAGAGTTATTTAGAAATAAATACATATATATTTGATATATATACCTGTGTGGTGTCTTTTCATTTGGTGATTCAAGAGATTATATGGTAAAACAAGCTGCTTTACATTCCTCCGAGACTTAGCCTGAAGGCTGCTCTCCACAGCTACCACTAGGATAGCTTTCTTTAAAAGGTTGTCTTAAACCTATCTACCATAAGAGTCGATTTGCCCTGGTGCAAGGTGTCCACTTTAATTAGTGAACAGCATATACCAGGCCAACTTCTCACATTGGTGGGCAGCGTGTGGGATTCCAGCTTGCCATTGTTTTACCAGAAAATCTCTATTTGAATTACTAACTGAAAACCATTATAGGTACTCAAGGTACATATAAAGTCAAGCTTAGTATCAATACGTTCTACTGAACTTAGAGCTGTGTGCCAAGGGATAGCACACCCTTTCCACAGCTCAAGCTAGGATCAGTAGGCCACAAACTAGTGTAGGTAGTACAACACTGCACAACACTAGAATGTCCTTAAGGGGTGGACCCAGTGGATCCACTCAGCCTCAGCATAAGGACATGGCTTTCTCTGACTTGAGAGCCATGTGTGTTGACAGACACCTGAGGCTAGGACAGAGTCCCTCAACACTACACCTGATAGATCTGCTGACAGCAGATGACCTTAGATTGGCTCTAGGAGCTAAAGGGTTTGAATCAGTGGGTGGGTCAGTCATAGTATCTGGGTCAGATGATGAAAATCAGAATGACCAAGACTCTGTGATTGAAGGGCCAGGCTTCAAGGGGCCTGAAAAGGACAGAGGAATTCTCCCTAAGAGAACTGACAGAGAGGAGGAGAGGCACAGATCCCCTTCCAGGGAATCTGACCACTCTTATCACTCTGGCAGAGAATTTGTCCAGCAGAGGAGCTCATACTTTTCCTTAAGAGAGACCTCCTCTGAGAGAAGGTGCAAACTGCTCCAGTATGAGGAAGCCAAAGTGGCCCTCAGAACCAAGCAGTTGGCACTGGATAGGGAAGCCCTGGAGATCCAGAGAGCTTCTAGAAAAGAGGGGTTAGAACCCCCTGGTGGCAGCAACAGTGTCCCTAGAGGCAGAGAATATATTCCTGACCATAGGAACCTGAGCAAGGTTGTTCCTCCCTACCAGAGTGGGGATGATATCCACAAGTGGATAACTGCTATGGAGAGGGCCGGTAGAGTACAGCAGGTCCCCCAAAAGCAGTGGGCAGCAATCTTGTGGCTCTCCTTTTCAGATAAAGGAAGAGACAAGCTCCTCACTGTTAGAGAGGAGGATGCTGATGATTATGAGGTCCTGAAGAGTGCACTGATAGATGGGTTTGGCTTAACCACTGAAGAGTACAGGTTGAAGTTCAGAGATACCCAGAAGGCACAGACTCAGGACTGGACAGACTTTGTAGATTGTGCATCCAAGGCTCTGGAGGGTTGGCTGGTTGGCAGTAGGGTTACTGATTTCAAAGGATTTTATAATCTAATGATGAGAGAACAGATCCTTAATAATTGTCAAAACCAGCTTTTACACCAGTACCTGGTGGACTCTGATCTGACCTCTCCCCAAGAATTGGGAAAGAAGGCAGACAAATGGGTCAGAACCAGAGTAAGGCCTAAGAATCAGGGTGGTGACCACAAGAAAGATTCTACCAAGTCCCAAGAGAAAGGTGGGGATAAATCTAAGGATAAGTCCACTACAGGGCCCCAAAAGTCCTCTTCTGGGGGTGGGTCCCAAACTCCTTCCTCTCCTGAAAAGAAACCCTATTGCCATGTCTGTAAAAGCCTGGGCACTGGAAATCTGATCCCAGTTGTCCCAGGATTGGCAATAAAGAAAATGTTCCTCCAACAACTACTACCACCCCTCCTGGTACTACAAGTAGTAATCCTCCAGTTGGGAGTAGTGCACCCAAAAAGTTAGGTGCTTTTGCAAGAGGAACAGAGGTGGGCCCTAGTTCAGACAGGACCCCCTCAACAGACTCCTCAGATTCTGATGGTGGTATAGGATTTGCCACCTTTACCGTGGGTCCCACAGCATTGGGCAGGTACAGACTGGAGCCAATAATTAATGGTCAGAAAGCTGTGGCATTTAGGGACACAGGGGCTAGTGTCACCATGGTGGCAGGGAAACTAGTCCCCCTCACCAGCTTTTACCTGAGTTTAAATACCAGGTGACCAACATTGATGGTGTCAGAACAGATCACCCCATGGCCATAGTCAATCTCACCTGGGAGGGGGTCACAGGCCCAAAAAGAGTGGCAGTGTCCCCAACCTTACCTGTAGATTGCCTGATGGGCAATGATCTGGAAATTTCAGCCTGGGCTGAAATTGAACACCAAACCCATCTGAGGATGTTGGGTGTCCCTGTAAAGGTTAGTGGGGCTGTGATGGCCACAGCCCCAGCCCAAGATTTTGGAGAGATGGAGCCTGGAAGAATGGCCCACTCTCCCCCAGAAGAGAGCACAAGGGTTGAAGAAAAGTCTTCTTCCCTCCAGACAGTAGGTAAGGGTCAGCCTCCTCAGGGAACTGACCCTCCCCTAGTGAAGGAACTGCCACAGAGGTAGTCAGGCCTGGCCTGGCCCCACCCCTGATGGCAGAGGACCCTTCCAAGGTGGTACCCAGTCTGGAGCAGGTAAACTGCCCCTCTCTACCCTGCCTCAGTCAGCCCAGGGCTGCAGAGGTCAGGGAGGTCAGTGGACCCCCAGGGCCCCCTGTCCAGAGGAACCCCCCATCAGCAGATTAGGGGCACCCAGGCTAGTAGCCCTAGCCAGGTAGAAATTCCTCAACCCACTGAGGGATCCCCCATACCTTTATGTAGGGACCTCCCCCAGAAGGACTCTGTTAGGCAAGGGCAAACCTGGGACCAAAAGGTTCCAAACATGCCATGTCCCTCCAGTGTTCCACCCAAAGGGACCCAACCCCCGGCTGTAGGCAGTCAAAGGTTGACCCTTAGAGCAGAGTACCACTCAGTCATGGAGAGACAGGCATACATGGTGACCAGTGAGCTGAGAAAGCTGAGGCCAACATTCCTAGGGCCACACTTCCCTACTCAGACACCTCACCAGCCTGGTACTTTACCAAAGCACACCACAGGTAGTGATTCCCCATGGTGGAGACCCTCTCATACCCTTAGGGTGAGGGATTGCTTAGTGGACCATAAGACAGGGGGCAACCATGCTAGTGCAGGTGCTTCCTTATATGGCCACTTAGTCAATAAAGGCTCAACTGGCCAAGGTTAGCCTTATCTCCTTTCGTTTGGGGGGTTATGTAGGAAGGTGGAATCTGACTATATGGTTGCCCCCACTTTTTTTATGGTGTTTTGCTGGTTTATGACTTAGTTGGACTGGGACCCTGCTATTCAGGGCCCCAGTCTATCTGCTCTCTCTAAACGACATGGAGTGCACTCTAGGTGCACTAGTGATTGGATACTGTGGTGCCTTATGAGTCCCTAGTATATGGTACCTTAGGTACCAAGGGCATAGGTACTTCACAGGCCTACCAGGGGCTGCAGCATGTATTATGCCACCCCTGGGAAGCAGTCTAAATCTGACACCACAGGCCTGCTACTGCAGCCTGGGTGAGGTGGTGCTAGCACCCCTCACTGAGATATAGGTTTCCTATATCTCTCCTGCACACACATATAAACCTATCAGTCACCCCTAAGGCAGGCCCTATCAATCCTGAGGGCAGGGTGCTTGGCTTCTATGTGAGGGGGTGCCTCTGCCTGAGCAGGGCCCCTCTGCAGCTCTCAGAGTCTATTCTCTGGTGCTGTTTGTGGATGCGGTTAAACCATATACTATTAAGTGCATTATATCCTCGCGGTAAATGCTAACTTTGGAATGGCTGCATCAAAACATGTCGTGTTTGGTGTCAAACATCTTGGAATACTACCCCCCCGCCAATGCTGGCGGCGGGGGTAGCATTCCACCCTTCTAGAGGGATAAGACATGTACCTGCTGTGGAAACGCGGTAGAATCCTGCAGAGCCCTGGCATCACAAAATGGATGCCACCAGTCACAGACACTGGGCTGCCCTCCTGCTGATGACCAACACTCACAGTGGAGGAAGCCCAACAATAGGCATCCTGTCCCAGGGAGGTGTAACCACCTCCCAGACAGGGTTTAGTGTATTGGGGCTGGGTGGGTGCACTCTTAGAGTGCTTTGAAGTCCTGCACTGGGGGAGCAGAAGGCTCCTCTGTGCATATGCCAGTTCAAACCAGCTCAGGGGCTACCTGCCCCTGCTCTGGCGCGAAACTGGACAAAGGGAAGTGGGTGTAGCCACCCCCTCCCTTGACCCTCCCATAGGTGGGGTCATAGAGCTAGTCCATCCCCTCTTTTCAGTATAAGAGGGGGAACCTTGCCATTGCAAGGCAGATAACCCCTGGACGACGCTCTACAGAAGAATCCTGGCCCTTCGACGTTCCACTACCTTTGGAAGACAGAAGAATCTCCCTTGGAGTCAAGGAGTGACTCCCCTGCTTGGCAGGCACCAAAAACGACAACAACGGTTGCAAACTACGCCGCTCCCGCCGGAGTCCGAAGTCCCTGCAGCCCAAGAAGTGGATTTCCTGACCTCTCCCAGGCCATCGTGAGTCCCCAGCGAAGCTGAGGCAAGTGGACCCCACGAGTAATGAGGAACCGCGACCCCTGGGTACTGTGCACTATTGTCGAGTGCAACCCCTTCACAACGTTCTACGAACTTGTGCTTTGGACCACATGTGGTCCCGACCTCCAGCAGGAATCCCTCCGAAGATCAGAGGCCTACACCGTCCCGAGTGACCGTGGGCCCCTGTTGAGTGATTCCGCCCAAGGTGTCTTCGCGATCCCTTGCCCGCCGGCTTGTGGGTCCCCAGAAGACTTCTTAAAGAAACCAAAGGGCTCCCCTGGTTGCTCCAGGCCTGCCCTGACTTACCCTCGCTGGGTGAGTCCCTCAGACCTTGCTGGTCTGTGCCATCGACTTTTCTTCATCTCCCCAAGACTTGCTGCTGCCAAGGCTTGTTGGCTCCAATCGAGTTGCCGACACCGCAGTTAGCTGCAGACGTCGAGGGACCCACCGAATCCAGCTCTTGGTCGTCGTCGACACCTCCTGGACCACGTGGCTGAAGAGTCAAGGCACCTGCAACCGACCTGAATCAACCGACGACGGTGGGCATCCATCTTCCTTGCCCCGGGTCACTGCCAAGTGACTTTGAACACTGTCCCCTCTGCTTTCAGGTCATCCTTCTTCAGAATCCAGGCTTGGATTCCACCGGACACTTCATCAGCTCCCGCAAGCAGCAAGTCTTCTTTGTTCGCCATTGAAAACGACGCCGCAACCCGACCCCAAAGGACACCTATGCACCCGGCTTCCCTAGGTGAGGTAACTCCAGCACTACGGTGCTCCTGTGGGTGTGGGCCCTAGGACTACTTACCCTGTAAGTGACTTGCTTGTAGGTTCTCCCGAAGTATCCTAAAACTCTTTATTTCCAACCGCGACTTGCCCCATTGAAGTTAACGGCGATCCGCGCCTGTGTATCCACACTGCACGCTTCCCCCGTGGGTCCTTTACTTACCTGCCTTGGGTGGTTTCGTGAGGCCCCTGCACTTCTGAAGGCCCTAGGCCTTGTCTCCCTGCAAGTCGTTGTCCCTAAGTCTCTTACTTAGTATATGGTCTGGTACGCCCCTAGGGCCCCAGCCATATTTTGTGCTTAACTTATTGTGAAACGTTGATTTGTGCATATGTTTGTCTTCTAATCTCATAAAGAGATTAGTAGAGAGTTATTTAGAAATAAATACATATATATTTGATATATATACCTGTGTGGTGTCTTTTCATTTGGTGATTCAAGAGATTATATGGTAAAACAAGCTGCTTTACATTCCTCCGAGACTTAGCCTGAAGGCTGCTCTCCACAGCTACCACTAGGATAGCTTTCTTTAAAAGGTTGTCTTAAACCTATCTACCATAAGAGTCGATTTGCCCTGGTGCAAGGTGTCCACTTTAATTAGTGAACAGCATATACCAGGCCAACTTCTCACACAGGCGTAAGCCCATTAATAAGGAGTGATGATCTCCACTATGAGTGTGGATATCTCCTCCTACGTAAATCCACTAAAGGGGTGGGTAAATGGGCATTTCAAGGCATGGCTTGCTTTGAAAGTTTTGGAAAGCCCACACTCATGCAAGTTTCTCAGCATTCCCAAACTACAGTCTGGCTCATTACCACCCTGTAAATAGAAGATATACTCCAGCACAGGGCTGCTGTAACCTTCCTTCCAGGGTGGGAATGTGAACAGATCGCCCTCACATTTCGTGGGGATGTCGGGAAGGGCTTTCTCCAGTGGGTAATATAATTCCCAGCAGGGAGTTACATTTTTTTAAAGTGCATTTGTAGTTGGTAAAATCATTCACCTTTCCAAAATTCTGAGATACGAAGACCTACATATAAAAGAAATGATAACAAACGTTTGGAATCACGTGATTCACAATGGAGTCCAGGCACTGCTTCTATGCTGTTCCCTATAGGAATTAGTGAGTTCCATAAGTAGTAGAAAATATATAGGTTTAGTCTGTAGCAAACAGTGGTAAGGAAATTAGAAATGTGTACAATATCAGCAATGTAGGTTTATGGCCATTTTAGTGTGTGAACTAACTAGAATGGATTTCATAGATGATCTTTTAGCCTAGATCTGAAGCTATGAAGTAGAGAAGCAAGTCTTGCATTAGTGAGAGGGGCATTCCAAATCCTAGGGGGATTCATTGATGGTGTTTGAGGGTACATGTCTATTTGAAATGCGGTGTTTTGAGAAGGAGTTTAGTTTTTCTTCTTGCAGGTCTGCTTTTACCAAACATCTCCAGGTTTTGAGTGGAGTGGAGAGGAGGTAGAGCTTTATAGGTGAGACAGGCAGTGTTTCCCCAAATGTGGCTTGTTTAATCAGAGTGTCTGGTCCCACAATGTGACGGGCTCATTACCCTAGTTCATGCTGCACAAGAGCGGTGCAATTATAATGGTACCATGATGCTTTTCCACGTTGATAGTTGTGTGATTGAGTGGTTATTCTTGCCATGAAGTTGATGTTATCAATGTTTGAGCTTTTGCCCAAAATAATATTTACGTTTTGGGCTTTGTTGACAAATTTACTGGCCTGATCTTGTTGCACTATTTCAAAACGTACCTTTTAATGTGCATATATCCTTTCTTTTGTATGTTTACTTGTATACTTCTTAGTTAACCTGTTAAAATGCAAAATTGCTTATTTTGACCTTCACACTTCAATTATATTCTCTGCAGAGTTCAGGTCACTTCCCTTACTCTTTTGGATTTTATTTCTGAAAGGGAACCCCCTGCCAACATCTCATTAATTGAAAGCACACCTACGCCTGCACAGTTGGCCCATTGCATATTATAAACCACTTAAGACTCTGCTTCTTTAGTTACCTCGATGGCTATCCTCAAATACAAGTTCACTAAAGCAAAGAAATGTAACTCAAATATTATGCAACAGAAATACACGGAAATATTCCAGTTAATTATTCTCCAGTATATGTTTAATTGTTAATATTAACATTCAGCCATTTAAGGACAAGCGTATCACTTAGGTACTCATTATCAGCTGCACTCCTAATCCAAACTCCGCACACGAAATGTACATTAGGTTGCATTCAGTTGAAAACTCAACATACAAAATTAAGCTTACAATGCTGTAAAACCCCACTAGTACGCCGTAATGTAGAGTTAATCTCCATGGAATGGGGAATAACCAGTGGTGGCTGCCCCGGAACGGGGGTGGTGGGGCGAGGGGGGTTGATTGAATTTTTTTTTCAAATGATAATAAAAAAAGTAACTTACCTTTTCCTTAGCCGCCACGCTGCCGCATGTCTCTCCTACGTCCTTTTCCTCACGATCTACCAGAAGCACCCAGGCTTCCGGGCTCTACCAGCCAATAACGATTCTGCAGGAGCAGCATCGTGATTGGTCTGAGCATCCTGTTTGGACGCTCAGGCTGTGCCTGGGGAGGCTGGGCATGTTCTCCACGGGGCTGTGCAACACAGCCCAATGGAGAACATGCAAAGTGAGCATGACGGTTTGGCCGGCCAAACTGTCATGTGCACTTAGTGGAGTGCAAACCACCCCTCACTCTGTTTGGCATCACGGAGCCCAGCCCCACCCCCACCTGGCTCCGAGCTCCACAAAGAAAAATAAAATGATAATAACAATATGTTATTATCATTTTCTTTTTCTTTTGGGCACTGCTAAATTTGCAGTGGGCGACGCTACTCCGCCTTAGCGGTGCAGCCACCACTGGTAATAACTGTGGATCCGGTTTTACCTGTCAGAATTCTGCATGGTTTTCACCTGTTCCATGGGATTAGTACTCACATTTATCAACTCCTCTAAGTAGGTGGTAAATGAGAGCTGGGGGACACATGCTAGGCTGTGGTGGAGGAAGGCGGGTTGAGAGGGTAGCGGAGGAAAGAGGAAAAAGGTGCCCTGGTAGAGGAGAGATTACATGCTCCCACCTTGCAACAAAAAAATGATTCGGCATGGACAGGGACAGATGCTTGCCTATTTTTGCAGCGTAAGCCTCATTCGATTTTACCAACTGATAAAATAAGGCCAGTTGTGGTCAGCAGGGATGCCACTCTGCCAGATGCAAAGATGATATGTCTCCCAGCATTGAGACAATTTCAAGAGTGGATTGAATCTATTAATTGTAGTGGATGAGAGAAAATCCATGTATTGGGCCTTTTCTTGTTGGAGAGAAAGTGTAGCACAGAGCAAGAGGAAACTGATCCACAATGTTGTCATGTAGTTCCTATAAGAACTATATAGGATCTGCGTGTTTAGACAACATACACTGCGGGACTGGTGTCCAGACTGATTCCAGACACCCCCACCGGGTATGTTGGCCTGTGTACCAGCTAGCTTGCAATGCCACTATAACCTCCTCTTACCAAGGAGAGAATAGTTCTTGGCAACTATTGAACTTGACAACCCTGATCCCTCAGGACCGTGGAAACAGTAACTTACTTTTCGCTCAGTCACTCATTCTCACTTGTTCTCAGAGAGATAAATAGAATAAACGGTTGGGACATTTTCAATAAGTATTTATTGAACAGTTGTTATTCTAGCGTAAAATAAGTGCACTGAAATCACCAGTAGACAGTAGCATATATAAATGAGTAGCAGCACTAAGAAAGTAAACAGATGGTAGGTTTCTACCATTTTGCTAAAACCATAAATATAGGCAAGTATATAAAATACATGGCAATAAAATGCGTACTCCTACGATGCACCCTAACTAGATGTACCTAAGTGTACCTAGCATGTGAGTAGGTGTAAAGCCAAGAATCCCTCTAGGATAAAGCCAACCCCATTACCTGATGTTAGCCTGCGTGACCTCGTTCTGGTCTCGAGCTGAACACCCCGCGAGGGATGTCAGACCACTGCGAGCTGGAGTATCTGCATGCAGGAACCTCAGCGTCTCGCGTCAGTGTGTCGGCATGGAAGTCGTGATCTCCTCTGACTATCTCAGCAAGATGTGGTGTTTATATACCCTAAGGTATCCCCAGGGGTTCTACCTTGCTGTGCCAGTGTTGTGCTTAGAATGACGTCGGGAATGAACTTTATACACAGTTATTATGCAGGAGATGATGGTCCTGCTGCGATTCCAAGAAACTAAGAATCCTCATGCATAATTTATGAGGCCAGTGTCCAGGGAAAAACCCTACGTACTTATGTGCAGTATTGTAACTGGGTAAAAGGTCAGTACTCCAAATCCGTTATGTATGTAGTATAGGAGAGAATGTAGGTGAAGGGTTACGATGATACCTAGACCTATATCGAGGTACCTATATGAAATATAACACAAACTCCTCATTCGACTGGATGACATTACTAAATTCTAGCGTACTACCAAGGTGTCTAGAGGTTTGTACGCAACAAATAATAAAAACATTTTTGAGAGAAGTTAAAAGCATTAAAAAACCCTTTAAAAAGTGTTATACAAAAAATCATTCAAGTAGTGACTCTAAAGTGTCGGTTTATATGGTCCGAACAACTACAAGCATCTGAAAGCCATGCAGGTCAAAAGGTTTCAATTTAGAATTTTGAAAAGGTTAAAAAGCCAAATCTTCCCAGTGTGCGACATGCCAAATGTTTATGTGTCCTTGCTGGTAGACGCAACATTGCTGCTGTCTGCATACGCAGCTGACGATCCCTGTAACACCTCACAAAGAATGTCAATTGAGCACAGATGATCTTCCCTACTGCCTGCAGCAGATGCCGAGGCAGCCTGTGCCACTTTCAAGGCCTGAGTGTTGGAGGAGCCGGTGTCCATACCAACAGGAGCAGAAACTACCTGTGGTGGCTCTAAGAATGCTGCCAACTGCATGGGAATGCGCTGAGGACACTGCAGAACATGGGCAGTTATCGGGTCCAGTAAAGCATCAACGTCCGGTGGCGCAACCGATGGGAGTGTCAGACAGAAGTCCAACACGCATTCTTCTCCGCAGAACAGGCATCGGAGAACAGGTAGGACACAGTCCATACAGACTGGTCTAAATGACAGGAACCAAGAGGCGCTCAGTTGCCGTAGGCGAGGTGTGCCCAGATGTTGTACCATGCGATCACGGTATTTACGCTCCAGGAGAGCTGTTGCTAATTCCTTGGTGGCTGGGATGTCCATTGCATAGCAGAAAGGTAACAATCAGGATTCCTGCTATTAGAAACAGGATCAGCGGAAGCCCTCCAAAAATGCTTCCAAAGACGGAGTGTATAAAGTTTGGTATAACTCCGAGGACCGTCTGAAAGGTGCTTAACAGTCCGGAACTTATGGTCTTAAATAGGTGTACAATACCCGTTGTATCGGACATGTTAAAGATACGACTTACCATTTCTGTGAAATGGAAAGGGCAGTTTGTACGTATAAGTGCCTGTATCTCAGCCGCGGACCTTGCACGGTTCGTTGTAAAAGCATGGCTTTCATTCTGCTCAGAGTATCAAACCGTATAAAGGAAACATTTAGCGAAGGCCATACCGGCGCCTCCCTGACTGTATGTGTTGGTGGAAACAATACATGCATACAGCAAGTAACCCTGGAGCTCACGGTGACTAGATATGCGATGCCCGGAAGCATCCCACAACAACCTTGATAATTCAGCATCAAGTAACTCCCATTCGAGAGAAGCCTGATACCGGGTTAATCACAGCTGCTGAGGTACCCCTCAAGTGACAGGACAAATTCGCCACAGACCCATTGCAAGCTTTGTGTAGCATAATATCCTGACATATGAGAGACCCACTTGAAGTGTTCTTGCAGTTAGTTCCGCTTAGAAACACTTCGAGATCCCCACTCCTGTATCGAAATCTGTATGGTAAATCCCAGGATTCCCTGATGAATTCCTTACCTATCTTTTCATATCTGCCTGCCTGTTGTTGTTCTAGGCAATATTCAAACTGGAAAGTTGCGACCGGTAATGTTATATGGTCGTGTACTAACCATTCTGTGGACGGTGACTCTGCCACAGTAAAGGGTAACCTATCCAGTTTCTCAATACGCAGCATTGTATATTTTGCTCCTCTCTGTGCCATTTTCATCTGTTTTTTCTGTTAGATTGTATGCAGAAAATAATGACGTAATGTTGATAAACCGCCAAGGCACATAACAGAATAATAGAACGTAACTGCGACTGTCCATGTTGCAATATGGACAAATCCTGTTCTATTACATCGATAACAGAAGATACAATGTTGCCCAGTGAATATATCCTGGATGTTAATGTAGTCATACCATTGTCAACTACGGCTAACGCCTTTTCTAGGTTAACTCTATCTATTTCTCTTAATCTCTCTGCAGCTTCTTGTTGAGAGATTTTCCAGAGTTCGTTATAGACAGCATACAAAAAGCGATTCTGACGTGGTTTCCTGGGACCTAATAAAAAATCCCGTAGGTCCACATCCTCTGAGAGTAAGGACAAGTGTTGCTCCAACTGGGGTAGTGTTGAGGTCTTTAGCCAATCAAGACACATCTTCCCAACACTGTATGATGTCACTACCCCCGGATGTTCTCGTTGTACATAACGTGGGTCTGGTCTATGGATACTAAACCCTTCGGTGGTACCCCTGAATCTTTCCTGACATCTGTTTGTGTCAGTAGGCCAAACCAACCATCCCTTCCAATTGGGGTCTGATCTATTGTATTGCAATATGTTATCCAACTTAGCCCCTCTTTCTAATGTAAAATTCCCCTCGGTTTTTAAAGGTTTTTGAATTTGAGGTGTGTTCAAGTCCTTATTCTTGGCTATTCCAAGACAGGAAGTCTGTTGCACAGTGTCATTCAGAAAAATCATCTGCTGTGGAATGAGGCATGCTCTAAAGAGTGCTTCAGTCCCCTGGACTTGCCAGTCCCTAGAACCTCAGATTGATTTCAAGTCTACAGTGTCCATCCACAAGTCAAAACCCTGTTCAGACAGCTGGGTGGTAAAGGAAGCAGAGTAAATCTGTTTGGTGTTTGTTAACATATTTTTCTGTGCAGATATTGGTGCAACCTTATAGTAGTACGAAGTTGGGTCAGAAGTGTTAAACCCTGAAAAATATGAGAATTTCTGTGCAAATGTTTTTGAACTACCTTTCGTTGGTGTAGGGCAATGTTCCCACTGGTGGTATGTGAAAACATTTCTGGGTTTGCTAGATTTATGCAAGAAATGATGACCATAATGTTGGTAACAATACATTTTGTCAAAATCTGATCTATCCTCTAACATTTCAGTGCTAGAAAATGCAGCAGATTGTTCCAAATCAGACAATAAGTTATTAACAGCTTCAAAATCCCAATCATCAGAAAATGTACTGGAGGTAATGATATAGTTCAATGAAATTTTAAACAAATGTGGAATTTTTAAAAGCTCTGTCGGTCAAAATATATCAAAATTTACTTTGTCCCATACTATACCATCTGGTATAGGAACTGCTGAAATGTTCACGAAGGACAAGTCTCGTTGTTCACGATGAGATGAAACATGAGGTTTTAAAATTAAGTTTACTTTTGACGTTGCAGAGCTCTGTTGAAGATAAGTTCCATTGATGAGCAAATGGAAAGTTATTACTAATCCTAACCAGAAAAGAAAAAATAAGATACCGGTGATTATCCAAAGTTCTAGCCAAGGTGATACTAAATAAGTTTTTCTAAGAATGTTAAAAAAGTCTTTTATCCGTTGTTTGTGAGAAATTTGGGCTGGCGTCGTTTCAGGTTCACTTGGATCCAATGAGAAGGTATCGAAGTCGATGAAATAGCCAGATGCAGTTTGATCTATCTTTGGTAGCTCAGCAGGTTTTGTTGAACTTGTGGATTGCTCTTGTTGAGGCATGTTGACGTAGACATCTTTATAAGCTTGAATTGAAATTTGTCTTTCACATTGATTTTCAGAGTTCATGTCAAGGGGAACTAGTTCCATTGCATTGTTATTGATTCCATTGCTTTGTAAAGGTGACTCTTCAAATGTTATGAGTCTTTCTGTTTGTACTTTCTGTATTGTAGCGAGAGGAGGACGTCGGCTACTCAGGAGTCCACGAGGCCTACTATTTAGTATTGGCCACATAGTGTGGTTTGATTAGATCGATTGAGATGAGTCTCTTTTCTTTTCCGGCAAGACGCGGTAGAAGTACTGTTCTTGATCCTTCAAAGGCCAGGACAGGTACAGGCTTTTGATAGGATGGCCCAAATTCTTTCTTGTCCACAATCCTTTCTCTGACCAGATCCCCAACTTTAGGGATCCAGGCAGGTCTTGCCGTGGCTGATTTGACTTCCCCAGTGGCGCTTTTCTTTGTCTCAACATTACTTAAGGAGGCTCTGGATTCATTCAGATCCTGTAAAACAGCCAAACGTTTATTGATGTCAAATGGTTTTTCATCCGCCACTGTGCCTTCACAATCGAGATCAGGTACCCACATTCTTGTCCCAAACAGGACCTCGTAAGGAGTTGCGCCTCCCAGAGAGCTTCTTGGCTGGTTATTAAGGGCCCGCTGGACCCCAAATAGGGGATTGACCCAACTGCCACCTGAGCCTAATACCCTAGCTGTTTAGATTGCTTTAAGTCCCGGTTTTTCCTCTCCACAACCGAATTTCCCTTGGGATGGTTCGGAGAGGAGTACCGCAATGCTACACCCAAACCTTCCATGGCTTCCTTGTAAGCCCTAGAGCAGAAGGCAGGGCCACGGACAGAATGTAATGTGCCAACTTCGTATGTCGCTATAAAGACTCGCAAATCTTTTATAACAGTTCGGGCGTCAGCCGAGCGCTGAGGCCATACCCATAAGAATCTTGAACAGGAATCCACTGCAACCATGATATACTTGTAAGCCCCGTCAGATTGTAAGGGGCCGCAGTGGTCCAAGTAAATGCACGCGAGCGGTCTGTCTGATATTAACAATGGTGTCTGCGCTGGGCGAGCTACGGTGGACCCTTTTATCTGTTGACAGATATCGCACTTTAAGACGAAGTATTTGGTCTGCTTTGTTAAGCCTGGCCACCAATAGCGTTGTTTCAGTAAAGAAACTGTTGCCGTAACTCCTGCGTGCGCAGAACCCAGACCCTCGTGTGCAGCCAAGATTAAACCTAACCTGCGATCCATGTTTGGTATTACTCTATCCCCCACTCCAGTAATCTGAGCAAAGGGAATGTTGTTTGCATCTTAATTGCAGGAGTACTTGAGTGGAAAACCTTAAGGTAGTGCTTTGCTGTTGTTGCGTGAAGCAATCACAGCTACCATTGTGCTACTGTCTACCCTTGTTTTTGAATGGGTGATTGCAGCTTCGGACGCAGTGCGTACTGTCCCCTTCGCGGCTTCATCAGCCAATGAATTCCCTTCAATCTGACGGCATCACGTTGATGACTCAGCGTGTGTATAACGTGAACTTTTGGTAGTTCGTTCTTCAACTCTGCTACCTGTTCCCATAGTTTTCTATGTTTAATTGTGCCACCTTTTGCATCTCTGAACCCATTCTGTCCCCAATAGTAGAGATATTCGTTATATGACTGGACACAGGAAAAGGAATCACACACTATTAGTGTGGGGAATTCGGGATCCGTATTTATTAGTGCCAGTAGTAGTGCTTTTAATTCTGCCAACTGAGCCGTGCAGTCTCCGAGAGACTGCGTTTTTGTACAGCTTGGATGGAACTTGTCATCCCGCATCGTACCTTTCACAATAGCGCATGCTGCACTGTATTGTTGCTTACTCCCTATGGCCGGTTGAGCAGATCCATTGGTGTAAATAATGTATTCATACCGATCTAGAGGCATAATTTCATTTGGTAGAGGATATTCTTGTTCGTATTGCAGGAATGCTTGTGTTTTTAGATTTGGGTCATATCTGTATTCTACATCTGTTACTGTGAGAGAATTAGCCCATTGTATCCATCTTGGATGTAACGCTTTTGCATTTGGGACGCTTGCCTTTGTGGCAGCCTCTAAGGCTGGTACCGGGGTCACGACAATTATTCGTTTCCCCTGAGCCAGTGCTCTCTCCCTCACTACAGCAGTCTGTACTGCTGTCAGAATTTTTTCTGAGGGAGCAAAACACATTTCAGCGGTGGTGTACAAAAGCGATTTATATGCAATTGGTGCTGTCTCACCTTCATTAAAGGTTAAGTAACTGTACCCAGATTGACCTGCGACTACGTGGATCACCAGGTTGCGTACGTTTACGCGTGTTTGTAAATGTTTTGATGATATCATATCAGCTTGTAGGGAACATAGTATATTTGTATGTTCCTGTGTCCATTGCGTGACTGAAAAGTCTGGTCTTATGAGGTCGTAAAAAGGTTTTACTCTCTCTGCGTAATCCAAAATGTATGTTCTGCCAAAATTCAGGAATCCCAGAATAGACTGTAAATTTTTTAATGATTTTGGAGGTTGTAGCAGTGCGCACTTTTCTAAAAGTGGGCTGCCAGGCTTTTGCCTTCACTTGAAAGCTCATATCCCAAAAATAGGACATTGAGGTGGGCTATTTTCGATTTTTTTAAATTAAATTTGTAGCCCTCAGAGGCGAAACCCAAAATGATGGTGCTCACCCTGGTCAAGTGTTCCTCTAAGTCATCATCCGTCAGATAAATATCATCTACATAGGATAATGCTTCTTCATCCAAATTCTGTAGAAACTCTGTTAACCTCCTTGAGAATAACCCCGGGCCCATTCTTATACCCTTGGGGGGGTCGACAAAATTGACGCTGGGTCCCTAGCGCTGAGAAGGCTGTCAAATATCTGCTTTCAGGCGCTATGTTTTGGCAGAAAAATCCATTTGAGATATCTTATTGTTTTGTATTTTTTCCGCACAATGTTATTCATTAATGCGGCACTGTGTGCATTCTGAACCGCAAATGTCTTTGTACATGAGTTCAGGTGTCTATAGACTAAAACTAGACGATATTAATTGTCGGGTTTCATTACAGGAAACAAAGGATTATTCATTGATGAGGTGCATGGTTCAATTACACCTTGGTATTCAAGTTGATCTAAGATCTCCCTGACCTGTTTTTTAGCTTCCTGTTTTATGGGATACTGTCTTTGTGGAGTTGGGTTTGTTTTTATTGGAATAACGTGGTGGTGTGATGCTTCATCCCACCCTACGTGGTTGCGGTATAATGCTGGAGCAAGGGCTACCGCCCACTCCTGTGCATATGTGTGTCTTAGGTGTGCAGGGACTAGGTCGGAGAAAGCTGGAAAAATTACAGTTTCCCCCTTTGGGCATTCCATAACAATAGTAGGCGGCCAATCTTTTTCCGCTAATAGGATGTCATAGCCCGAAGTCAGGTTCTCCCAAAAGAGACCCTTAACTTGTCTCGGCTTGTCCCCCTCCATTTGGAGTGTTATTTCATGTAACTTGTATGGGACACTCACCCTAGTATCAGGTGTTTCCACAGTGATACACTCACTCAACTCCGCTGTCACCAGAAAGTTCATCAGGTTCCGGCGAGCTATTGTTACCTGTGCCGCGCTGTCTAGCATCGTCAGAGCCCATTCCCCGTTCAGTAGCTGAGTCCTCAGAATTCTGGGCATGTCTAACTTTGAGACCTGCTACCTTCTTCTTTTTAAATTGAGGTTTTGCTTTAGGTTTTTCTTCTTTCTTTGAAGCATAGTCTGAAGTGCATTGCTTGTCTCTGGACTTTGTACGCTCTTCTTGTCTTTGTTCTGACCGTCCTTCCCTCTCTGAGTTTTTTGATGGACCCTGAAAGGAACGAGAGGAACGAGTATCAGTATCCTGATACCTTTCAGGTTTTTTAATGCTATCTCTATTCCTAAGATTATATCTCCTTTCTGGGGGCTCCTTCTGAGGACACCATCCCCTGGAGTGAGATCTGTTCTTTTGTTGTTTATTATTGTCCCATTTCTTCTTTGAAGAAACTGGTGTTTGCTTTGCCTGTTCTTTATCTGAACTCCCCATTAGTTGGGGTTTTAAAGGTCTAGCTCCCAGACTGTCTCTACCTAACTGTACATAGGCAGTTTCAATTATTTTAGGTAGTTCTGTCTCCTGTTGTGATGGAGTGAACTCTCTCAGGCGTTGGCGTATTCCCACTGATGTTGCTTCTCCTTTAATATTCACCAATATTATCGCAGATACCTGGGCAAAGTTATTTAACAACTTCATCCCCAAGTTTAGATCAGGCTCTGCTACATACTCATTCTGTATTTGTCGTAATACATCTGGTATTACCGCTAAAGAAGGGATACCATGAGTCCTGTTATATATTGCAGCAAAGACTGTGCCCCAAGAGACACAATCCTCTATAGAGGGAGCTATCCCCATTGGCAAGCAAATAATAAGTATTCTATGCTTTTCCTTAGGACCAGTGTGTGGAAACACCGCCTCCAGTTGTGTAATTTTCTGTGCTATCCAGAAGGGGATTTGTTCACGTTTTGTGGGCATTTTACCCATTACTGCGTGCAGTGTCTGTGGTGTAATTTTTGTTGTAGGAGTTTGGACTGGTCCTGGTTGTGGAGCCGGTGCGGGCTGAAGTGTGATTGTTCTTAACACAAACTGTGTCCTATTTCTGTAAAGTCTTATTAATTCTTTATGCTGTACAAGTTAGTCTCCTCCTGGCATTGTGTCAATGTCAGGATGTGGTGTGTATGCCGCTAAAACTGGCCATGTTGCTCCGTCTCTTCCGAGCGGACCGAGTCTTACTCTATTTCTTGTATGGGGGAGGGCGCCTTTAAACCAATAGAGGTGTTCTTCATAAGTGAGTGGAATTTCAATGTCCTCATATGGACTATACTGATTTGGTATATCATCTTCTACATAGTAGTGAAATGTTTTGGTTTGTGCATTTGCCTGCGGGAATTTAATCCATGAATAGAATACCTCTGTTCTATATGATTCGTGTGCCTAAATCACGAAAGTCACTTTCCCACCCCTAATTGTAACACCATATGCTACAGGTTTTAGGGTGACGGCATTTCTTACATTATCTGCAATGTATATTGCATCTGCATCGTCTTCTTCGGCGATGAAGTTTAGTGCATTCCCTTCATCTACGTCTCCCTGTTCGGTCATTATTTTTAGAAAGGAGAGCGTTTCAAGGGAACTGAGATAAGGTGTTGTGCACAATTAGGAACACTGTATCCTTCAAGCTTGATTAAACCAACAGCCAATACATAGGAATTTTCCTACTCAGCTGCGGCGGATTTGTTCCATCTCACTCCAGACGTCTCTGGGGAAATGTGAGTAGGGGTCTCTGAGAATAGCACGACTGAACTACTCAGATTTGACTGTTAAATAAGTGCCAATACCAACGTTGGCGGCGCTGTGTCGTGTAGTTCCTATAAGACCTATATAGGATCTGCGCGTTTAGACAACATACACTGCGGGACTGGTGTCCAGACTGATTCCAGACACCCCCACCGGGTATGTTGGCCTGTCTACCAGCTAGCTCACAATGCCACTATAACCTCCTCTCACCAAGGAGAGAATAGTTCTTGGCAACTATCGAACATGACAACCCTGATCCCTCGGGACTGTGGAAACAGTAACTTACTTTTCGCTCAGTCACTCATTCTCACTTGTTCTCAGAGAGATACACAGAATAAACGTTTGGGAAGTTTTCAATAAGTATTTATTGAACAGTCGTTATTCTAACGTAAAATAAGTGCACTGAAATCACCAGTAGACAGTAGCATATATAAATGAGTAGCAGCACTAAGAAAGTAAACAGATGGTAGGTTTCTACCATTTTGCTAAAATCATAAATATAGGCGAGTATATAAAATACATGGCAATAATATGCGTATTCCTACGATGCACCCTAACTAGATGTACCTAAGTGTACCTAGCATGTGAGTAGGTGTAAAGCCAAGAATCCCTCTAGGATAAAGCCAACCCCATTACCTGATGTTAGCCTGCGGGACCTCGTTCTGGTCTCGAGCTGAACACCCCCGCGAGGGATGTCAGACCACTGCGAGCCGGAGTATCTGCATGCAGGAACCTCAGCGTCTCGCGTCAGTGTGTCGGCATGGAAGTCGTGATCTCCTCTGACTATCTCAGCAAGATGTGGTGTTTATATACCCTAAGGTATCCCCAGGGGTTCTACCTTGCTGTGCCAGTGTCGGACTTAGGATGACGTCGGGAATTAACTTTATACACAGTTATTATGCAGGAGATGATGGTCCTGCTTTGATTCCAAGAAACTAAGAATCCTCATGCATAATTTATGGGGCCAGTGTCCAGGGAAAAACCCTACATACTTATGTGTTGTATTGTAACTGGGTAAAAGGTCAGTCCTCCAAATCCGTTATGTATGTAGTATAGGAGAGAATGTAGGTGAAGGGTTATGATGATACCTAGACCTATATCGGGGTACCTATATGAAATATAACAATGTTAGAACCTGCTATATGGATAAAACTTTGTGGCTGGATTCTGCTACAGTTCCAAGCCTACGATTTTTACCTTTGTACCTGAATTTACCCAGAAGTTTCCATTTTTGGCTTTGGGAGTCCCTTAATCACAAGGAATCAACCAAGCATCGGATCTAGTGCTCCTATTGAACACAATTTCCTACCGTTAGAAAGGCAACATTCCTAGGTGGGCTCTATACCTGTGGTGTCATGAGGAGCTTCACCTCAACCTCTTTTCACAGGTCCTTGGTGGTATTTGCCCTTTAGGCATAGTGGCTGCACCCAGGGGTGATGCCTAGTGGACTGCATGTTTAAATTCAGCCAATGCAATGACCTCAGCAAATATGAAAACATCATGCTTATATTTTAAATTAATATTAATTTTTGCAAAAAATATCTATATTGCATTTACAATGTTGATCGTTAACATCAGAATAACTGAGGATGGAAGGCTGATCGTGATTACCCTTGGGCCAACTCTGGTTGCTGTGACCCTTATTTGATTATGACCATCATGCTAGTATGAACGTTAGAGTAAGATGAAGAATGAGTGCTGCCCACAGAGAGACAAGGACTGTCCAGTCTTCCACTTCTCCTTCCTGCTTTCTTTGTCACCATGGCCTGCCTGAAAGGAATACACACATTTTCCCACCAAAGCAATGCCTGGAAACTGAGCCAACCGTAGTTAATGCAGGTGCTAGCCACTATATTATATTGTGGGCAACTACCCAGAATGCTCTCTGAGGAATGGCAATCTACTAGAACCTCAGTGTTAGGATGTAGTGGCACTGATTAGAAGTGGGCTGCTACCCAACTGCCAAGAGCTGCGAATATAAACTGGAGCCGTACTTCAACCTGGGGAAGAGCTACATCAAATCAAAACTGAATGGGCCTTGCTGCAGGTGGAGCTGCCTCCTACCTATTTCCTGAAGGCTAGGACTAAGTTAGATCCTCTGATGAAGCTCTGCTGATTTGTCCTGCTACTTATGTGCTCTACTGATCTGTCCTGCTGCTGAAAACTCCAATAGTCATTTTCAGCTATCCACTAGCCTCTGTCAGTTTGTTATAAATCTAGGCCCATCAGTAGCATTTGCCTACATGCCAGAAGAAGTGTCCCCAGCAACACTTGAGGCTCCCCAATAGAGCAAGGTCCAACAGACTTGCAAGCTAGCAAAATTCAGAAGCTCAAAGAGGTTCTGTGTGTTGAGTTTGCATGCGGTTTGTGCCTTCAACCTCACACTCTATTTTCCTTCTGGGGACAGTTCATAGTCAACTGTACTTTTAAAACTGAGGTCTGTCCCACATGGACATGGAGTCAAAATCTGGATTCTGTCAGAAGCAAAGAGATGTGCAATAGCTGTTTTCCAAGGTACCAAAAAGCCTAAGCCCTAAACTTAGAGTCAAACTTAGAGTCAAACCTGATTTCTCTTAACCACAAACAATAAGACACTTGATTTTACCATATTGCAATCTTGTTATCTGCTTTTATACAATGCACTACTTATATGTTGTATTTCTTGTGATTTTCCTCTACAGCTAGTCATGCGCAGAGTTTTAGGAGTTACTATTTTGGCAGAAGGATCACAGTCCTCTAGGTTCTCAATTGCATTATGAACTTAATTGCTGTGGCAGTCAGTTAGTAGTTGCAAAACATACATATTGGGGCCTATTCACAAAGGCATTTTGTAAAGTGGTAGTTCTGTAGCACTCTTTTAGCTACTCTTAGATGCCTCTGTGCTCTAGCCTCAAACATCTAAAACTGGAATAAAATTGAAATATTCTAGGAATATTCATATACGGTTAGTATAAATGGAAAGAACTACACCCTCATTGCACTTTTATTAATAAGGAGGTTTCGGGCCCAATTCACAAATAAATGTAAGAGTATGTGAAAGATTACTCCTGCAGTACTACTTCCTATACTCATAACTGTTTTTGTGAATCAGCCCCTAAGTGGATGAGAAGTATGGCTAGTGCCAAACAATATTTTCTTTTGTAATATTTTGTTGTATGATTGCTTTGTGTGGTTTACATTGTTCGGGACCTTTTTTTTACTTAACATATATTTAAAAGTGTCATTAAAGTGCTGTTTTTATCTATACAAAATAACAAACTCTAGCAGGATATTTCATTATAACTACAACTGGATTCACTATCTTACACTGTATCCTGTTTTAACTTTCACATTCCCTCCTTTGAGTTATGGCTTGACTGTTGACCAAGCTCCTTCGTCTTGGGAGGACATCTTTCTATTGTGGACCAAGTACTCATTGTCCTAGTTAGTGGTGAGGCGGGGGTTGACACATGCACTCTTACCTTCGATATTCCAGGTGGTCCTTGTCACTGCAAGTATCTGAGGATAGACCTGAGCCTTGGCTCCTGAGCCTATCTCTACAAAGCCGATGAACAGTCAAATACAGAGATCGACGTCATATTTCCTTTAAGATTGGTTGATCTTACATTTTTCTTTCAGTTACATAGAGTTTTGATTCACACCTTGTTTTTCAATGATAAGGAGGTCACTTGTTATGAGGAACAACCTCATGGCGCTAACAACACAACACTTCTTCATCTGTAATAACTTTCAACTATCCATGCAGAGGGGAATTCAAACTATCAAGATGGTGGTTGCACCGTGCTTTAATTATATCTTTAGTATGCTAACAATTCCAATACCAGTGGTGCAACTCCACTCTATTGTCCATCAAATTAAGCCTTATATATGGCAGGAGAAATCTCCAAGACTAGCTGGAATGAAACTACATGCCACCACAGAGTGCGGAGGCCTCCACCATCAGACTTTGGAAAGCTATCATACAGCTCAACATTTATTACAACTAGCTTACCACATCCACCGAAGTTAGAAGCCTGAGACTAGTTTCTGTTGGAAAATCACTTTCAGGGTGGAATCACAGGCACAGCAATTTTTTACCAGAAATCTCTTTCTCAATGGGGCTAAAAAAAATCCCATAATGGCAGTTACCGTTAAGACGTAGATAACGGGGCACTAAGCCCACAAGCAGCAATCCTTCATACACTCTAAGGCACGCCTATGGCTCAACTCATAGATCTAGATTGAAGGGAATTTGCTATATTGGCCAGCATGGGTGCGACATGGCATTACTAAATTAGAACATACAGTGAAAGACTTTCTCAAAACCTTCTCAGATCTTAGTCAAGAATTCCAGCTTCAACAGAAACACTTTTTGAACTACAAGGAATTGAAGGCATGCCTGACTCACAAACTGTGTACTAATGAGAAAACAGCACCACAATCCACCATTTTTGATTACCTACAAAAAATGGTGCATGTACAGGAAGCTAGTCTCCTGCCGCTATGAAACATTAATCATCAGTCTATATTCTAAACCAACTCTGACCCATCTCAAAAACAGATGGCAATCACTCCTTCAGAACTCATATAGTGATGGAGAATGTCCAATCATGACAAAGAACTGAGGGAGGCCAGACTGAAATGTAGCTTCTTTAAGATTCTGCATGGATGGCACTGGTCGCCTTACAAATTTCATAGGGAAAAAATCACTCCAAATGCACAGTACTGGACTTGCTACTATGCATGAGGAGACATGAAACACATTTTATGGTCTTGCCCAACACTGCAGCCCTACTGGATAGATATATAGGACCAACTGAAAGACACAAGTGAACTTTCCATCCCATTGTCACTTGATCTAGCCATTCCTCATGATACGCAGCATGTGGTTGACATCACAAACCACAAAAAGCGCGGCGAATTGAGTTGGAGAGTGGTAAAACTCTGTATATATTGTCTCACTGGAGATCCCCAACATCCCCCCCACCCCCTCCCGTAGCGGCAGAATGACTTGAAGCAACAGTAACAATGGCTTCCCATGAACATGTGATTTATAAACTCAATGACCAGCCTCAAAAATTTGGTCAGATCTGTTGGCATATCTGCAATGAAACGTGAGATGGTGCATCAGGATTCCCTTTAGACAGCACGTCATTCTATCAGACATACCCTCAAAAGAACACCTGAGAGATTTAAGTATTATGTTTATACTTCCCTTTTCTCCTTCTCCTTTTATTTCCTCTCCTTACTTTAGTCAACACATTATGCTAAAATGTGATTATGATAACACATGTATTACCCATATATCGCTATTCCTGCTGACTGACAATCATAACTGTCTATTATAAACTTCCCGCCTAGATGTGCTAAATCTCTACTGCTTGTATTGTAAAATGTATACCTACTGCTTCGCAAGTTAAATTTGTTAAATTGAAAACCCAATAAACATCCTGAAATGATAAGGTCACGTGACCAAATTGTTACTCAACCCCATATTGTTAGCCAAACATCCTTCAATAAATTATGTTATAAACTGCAGACTCTGATTTAGTAAATGAGCCATAATATTGTAGCAGTCACACCATCACCAGAAGCTATCTTAACAGTAAGACACTTTTACTTCTCCTGATTTGCTCCTAGACACATAAGCACTGTTTACCACACATATACGGCCAATTTTCAACACACTTTTGAACTATGGAATTTGAACAAATCACATCCAGACTTCACGTCACGTTTAAGACACATAAGGGGCAGATTTACAAGCCCCTTGCGCCACTTTTGCGTCACTTTCCCAATGTTAAAAGTGACGCAAAAGTGGCGCAAGGGGCTTGTAAATCTGCCCCATAAAGCGCTCCTAAGGAACGGATTTCAGCCTCCGTGTGTAGGCAAGCGCTCTGGCACGGCATGGATGGAAAGCGTACCTGCTTAAAATAAATGTCAGGAGTAATGGTGTGTCAAATGCTTTACATTAAGTGTATGAGGGCCAACCCAATTAGTAACCAGTGCATTCACGGTAACTAAAACTTCAGCACCTTGCTGTCTCTGATAATTGCTGAAAAACCCAAATTGTCCCAGTTTAGAATTTAAGGTGTCATCGTTTTGACAATGGCATACACTGAAGCGGATTAATGATAAATGGCTATTTTTTTTTTTTTCCCTTTTCCAAAGTCAACGGACTATTTATACTACCAGCGAATAATTGAAGGCGCTCCTCAATAAAATCTTTAAACGTTGTTGGAAAGGTTTGAAGGTAAACTTGGCTATTAGATTTTAGACTTATATTGCCTAATTATAAAGCAATTAAAGGAACTATTCCAAACCTGCAATTGTGCGAATAGACGAAGCCAAGCGCAGTTTACATTGCTCGGTAAAGAGATTTCGATTTTAAAAACAGTTAACACTAGACGACGAGCCTGACTGCTTCTTCGCTCCTTCGCAAATACAGAACTATTGAAAAACCACAGTTTTACGCAGTTATGGGGGTTTATGTTTTGTTTCGTCTTCAATTGCAACTCATCATTGCTTTTCAAAGGATGTCTGTCTTTTCCTCTGGGTTATCTTTTGTCAGTGGCGTAACGGAAAATGATTGGGGCCCCCCTGCAGGATGTGATGAGGGGCCCCTGAGTCTCACATATCTCACAGTTAATTTTTGTCTTTGGCTGAATGGGGCCCTCCTGAAGGGCTGGTGGCCTCTTGAATGGTTAATAGCCCCACTGGCTGCAGGAGCTGGAGGTGTCTGGGTTACACCCCTTCCTTCAGGGAAGTATGAACAGAGAATGGACTTCATAATCGTAATGCAGCGGTGGAGACTTAGGGCCCGAATCGAAAATCTTTTTTGTGCACATAAATTCAACTTATATGCACCAAAACAATTAGTTTACAACCGCAAGTTCCATTTCACAAAATCAAAATTGGTGGAATTTTATGTCTGCAAATTGAGTAGGACTGGGCTGTGGTAATTCCTGGGTGGTCCTGGCTATGCCAGAAGGCATACACCAACAAACCCATAAGGTTATGAGAATTCACATGTTTTAATTGTTTAGTGTTATGTGTATTTGTAAAGTGCACTATCGGCTGCGAGGGTATCCTGCTGATAAGTAGGTGTGTACCTAGCCCTACCTATGGTAAACTGGTTAATTGAAAAGCCAGGTCTTCAGCTTTTTGCAGAGTTCAAAAACAGAGGAGGAGGCTCTGCTGTGAAGAGGAGTGATGCTAGAGAACGCTTGCCCTCCTGATCTGGTTCTGTGTATACATTGGATGTTGGCAAGTAGGAGTCCTGCGGAGCGGAGGTGTCTGGATGATTGGTGGAAGGAGATGCGACTGTTCAGGTAGGTGTGGCCTGATTTGTGGAGTACCTTCAATGTGTTTGTGAGGCGTTTGAATGAAGTTGTGTTGTGTATTGGAAGCCTGTGTAGTTCCATGAGGTGTGTTGTAATGTGAGTTCTGTGTGGGAGGTTGAGGATGAGTCTGGCTGCCGAGTTCTGCATGTCTGCAGTCTATTGGTGAGTTGCTTGGCGATCTCTGCGCAGAAGGTGTTCCACAGTCCGACTTGTTTGGTGATTTGGGTGTGAAGGCCACAAAAATGTCATTATGCAAGTTCAAAATTCCAATCACAGTCACAGACTTAATACAGTGGAACGTTTGCTCCCAGAAACTGCATTTGCATATACAGAATTTCTTCTGTGGAAGTCATTAAGTGCCAAATACGAGGGGGATAGAGAAGTAAATCTTTGATTTACCTATTAAGTATAGCTATGGGGTTGGGTGTTTCTTATGTTTTTTGTACAACCACCCACTTATTCAAGTGGTGTGATTTATCATGAGGTAACCTGGGTTTACTTCATATCCAAGGTGTAATGTTATTTTATGTTATTCAGATTTGTAGAACCTGAGAGAGTGTCCTGAACCTGAGCAGATGTGAGTCTAGTCAAACCGAGGGCCTAGTCAGACTGCTGATAAATCCAGGGTGCCCTGATATCTAATAGGGATTTTCTTTCAAGATCAATTATTATTGAAGTGGTGATTTAAGATTATCTAAGGCACTTCACATTCTCTTTATTAATAAGAGTTCCTCGATAATGTTAAAAAGAGAGGTGAAACTAAGGTCCCTATTAGAAAGTAGATGTAGCGTTTCTAAAGGCCTGTCAAGGATATAAGCTACCCATGTGGCCTTTTGTATGCATAGCAAGATCTTATTTATGTGAAGCTATGCATGAGGAAGCAATTAGCTCAGATTATTGGCAGATACAGAGGAACATGATCAGTAATTGGCAAATGTAGCCTTTCAATTTGTTCAGGTATCTTCATTTAAAAAAGAGACCCCCAAAATATTTTAGTACAATTATGGTATTTAAACAACAACCAGAAATGCTGGGGTGTACTGACTGGTGTGGAAGAAAATGGGTGTCAGAAACCCTTTAAGAGGGCCAGGGAGCAAATAGAAGCTATTGAACCCAACCGTGGTGAATGTGGCCTCTTGCGCCTGATGTTCCGGGCACAACCTACTATGGGCTCTGAATAACTGGGCCAAGTACTGCCCCTTTAGCACTTGACTCTCTTTGGTAGCTCAGCTCGAGCAGTCCAAGGCTCTTCAGAGGTGTAGGTATGCAAGGGTTCACAACTCAGAATACCAACAGTGTCGCCAATAAGGTTATTGTCCAGTCCAGTAATAAAGTTAGTATAAAAACAGTATTTATTATGCATGTAAGGCAGAACACAATAAATAAATGCACAGTCTCCTTTTAAGGCTAGCGCCCTAAGATGGAACCAGGTCATATTCCTCCCCTGAGTGTCCATTCTCCCCTCCTTTTGTCTCAACTCTGCATTCCCCGATGGAACTTGGATGGTGACCCTCGGTGTGACCCACACTAGGGTGTGCTTCAAAGTCAGACTTTGGCCTTAAAAGTCAGCTCTTGGCCACCAATCTAGCACAAATGATTTGTTCCGTATTCCGTCCACCATTTGTGTGTCTTTTGTTTTCTCGCCTTAAGTGCGCCGGGTATGCCCAGATGCGGGTCCCGGGTAAGGGTGGGTGGGTGGTAAACTCCGCTCCACTCATGGAGTTCTAGGAGTTTTGCCTACTCCACACTCCGCTTAGAGTGCAGAGTTTGGCAAAAACTCTGCCGACCCGACGTAGCTGAGTTTACTGCCCAAGTGCAGGGACAATATCTCTGTGAAACAGTTCCTATATAGCCCCAGGGTTCAGCAGCGTGCTGACCGAGTTGTGCTGTCATTATCTCTTTGTGGGTTGGACTTGTTTGGGGCTTTTTTCAAGGACAACGCAGGTTGTTGTGCGATTGTTTTGGAGGCACAGTGCAGAGCTTGCTCTAACGTCAGTCTGACTCCTGGCTCTTCCTCACTCCGGAGGTTATGCTGCTTCCTCCTCCCCTATGCGTGATTGCAGGCACCGCTGCCCTGCCCAGAGCCTATGGCCACAGCTGCTGCCTCCATGATTTCTTTTTTTCATGGCTTCTGTCGGAACGCACAAACATAGAATGCCGCCAAAAAAGAGAAGACTACCAGCTGTAAGTAACCATGCAGCAGCCTTAAGGTCGCATCGGGGGGGAGCACGAATCTTATCGTGCAGGTGCAGAGTGCTGAGGGATCGATGGCTACAATACGGAGATACATGTGCAGAGCCGCAGACGTTATTCTAACTTAGTTCGAATTACAATGTAAATAAAAACAGCGTATTCCACATGTAGCGGACTGTTTTGATCTGTGCAAGTATAATTACGGTGCTGCTGCAAAAATAACTGCTACACCCACAGTGAAAGTGTGTGGTCTCAGGGTGTGGTGCGACGCCGACTTAAGATGGCGTGACCACGCAAAGCTCCGGCGGACAGGGGAACCTTCTTCACAGCCAGAGACCGATCCAGCGCTCGACGAGGGACAAGACTTTCGGCGTCTCTCCCTCTCACTGCGGTAAGTCGCTGGAGTTGTTTTAAAACTCATGCCTCAGTAATTTCAGGGCCATAGCGGCCCGGGGGATTTCTCCTCATATTTAAGGTCGCGCCCGCAATTTTGAAAGGGGAGCGCGTCTTCCGTTCCTATATGAGACAGCCTTTTACCAGCATACCGCGTTCCTATCGCCTACAGCAATCTTAAATGGACTAATTTCACACCCCTTCTCAGCGCATTGTTTGCTGATTGGCTAGCTCCTTTACAAGAAACATGCTCATTATGTTTTGGTTCTCTTTTTTCTCATGGTAATTCGTTTCTGTGGAGTAGTTTCTTCATTATCGGGCGGTTATGTCAAGAATCATCATTATATGGACTGTACTCACTGTTTCTTGAACCTAAATCCCTACTATTGAATGGGGAGGTCGACCCTGCGGTTTTCTGTTATATTCCTGTGTGCTTCACTCTTCTTTAAAAAAAAAAAGCTGTGGTTTTCTTCTCCTCACTGCATGATTAAAACTGTTTTACATTTTTGAAGGTTTTGCTCCCTGTATGCAACTTACACAGTGCTTTAAAATACCTTCTTTTCATTTATATGGGGAGATTAAATAACCTTAAACTTTCAGCTTACTACAAACATATTGCACACTCTGATTCAGAATCTACTCACAATGACATGTAAGGCAATCCTCCTCATAAATCTGACCCCTCACCAGACGCCATTCCAAAATCGTAACTCTCAAGCAAGATATCTGTAGTTTCCACCAAGCGACCAAAAAAAGACCCTCTGTCTCCAGTGCACTCCTCTTCATCTTCCATGGATATAATTCTTGAGGAAATTCGTGCTTTGAAACCCTTCATGGAGGAAACTAATAAGACTCTGCAACATCTAGACGACAAATGGTCTTTGGAATCACGTGTGCTTGTTGTGGAACAAAAAAGGGAATCTCTTCAATCTACATGCTCATGTATTCCCTTTCTAGAATCAGCAATAACTCTCCTCAAGAAGCACACTGAAGATTTGGAAAATCGAAACCGAAGAAATAAACTCCGCATTTAAGGTCTGTCTGAAAATATGGAGGGTTCCAACACGACTGTTTACTTTCAGACTTTTTTACCCAAGCTTCTGGGCATGTCTACTACTACTCCACTTAACATTCAACGGGCTCATAGACTTGGTCCAAGGTCTCAACAAAACCACATGGAGTCATAATGTTCTTCCTGCAGTACACTGACCTCCTTCAAGTTTTGTTGGCTGTCAAATCCAAAAAACAAATTTATTGGGAGGGCAATCGACTTTTCTTCTCTCAAGATGTTGTTAAAGTCACTGCAGACCGTTGGAAAAAGTTCCTTGATTTCCATCCTCAGCTAAGATCTATAAATGCTAGATACGGTCGAATTCATCCTTGTATTTTTAAAGTTACTTATAAGGAGAAGACTACCACTTTTGAGGAACCGGCTGCATTGCAGGAATTGCTTCAGCAACATGGATCGGACGTCATTGACACTTCTAAGTCTACTTGATTGTTATTCTGTTCCATCTTATATGGCTATTTTCCTTATCTGTGTTATTCTTTGAACGTTATTTCTCTCTTGTTTTTAATTTCTCTGTTGTTTATTCACTAGTCTTCTGTCTCTTTTTCTCTTTTTCCTATTTTGATGAAAGTTTTTTATTCATATTGTTTCTCTTCTTCCTACTATAGGTGTATTTATCGCATCCCATCTTCCATATGGTCTCCTTTATGTGCTGATCCTTACCCATCCATGGTTACCCTGATGTTCAGTGGGGTTCAAGTGCTGTCGTCGTTGTCTTCTGGTGTCGCCATCCCCATTTCGTCTTTGTGTTTTGTAGGTATGTTCTTCAGTCGTCATTTGTACGACTTGTACTATCTTTTTGTTCCCTGTTTTATCTCCTCTTTTTTGATGTTTTCCTTTATAGTTTCCTTCTACCATTTCCTCTTTCTATCATCTATTTATCACTTCCTCTTTCCTGTTTTCTCGTACTAAACAAACGCCTTGTTTCTATCACTTTTTCCCCTCTTATCTCTTTTATCTTGATTTCACTCTCACTATTGTAAGCATATTGATTGTTCATGTTTTTATTTTCAGGTTACATTCCGGGTTACTGCTTGGAATATTAAAGGGCTAGGTAACCCTATTAAAAGGCAACGGGTGTTATCTCATCTAGCTAAATTAAAAACTGATATTGCATTACTTCAGGAAACACATCTTTACGAGCTTGAAGCCTCCAAGTTGAAGAAATGTTGGGTGGGTAATGTGTTTTATTCTCCTGCTTTAGGTAAGAAAAACGGGGTTTTGATTTTATGCCATAAAAAATTGCATGTCACAGTTGTTCATCAGGAATCTGATCTTGAAGGTCGATGGGTTATTGTTAAGCTTCTTAAAGACAAGATACCTTTAGTTATTTTCAATGTCTATGGTCCAACTTCTGTTGATAAGATTTTCTGGACAAAAATTTCTGATAAACTGCTTTTATTTGATAATGACTACATTATATTTGGTGGTGATTGTAACCAAATTCATGATCCCATATTAGACAGAAACTCAACAGTTAAGTTTGTTCCCTCTAAAATGCACTCACAATTTACTTCCACAATACGACGTAAATCATTAGTTGATATATGGCGACTCTGCCATCCAGACCTTCGGGAGTACAGTTTGTATTCAGCTCCACACTACTCACAATCCCGTATTGATTATCTTTTCCTGGGCAAGTCTTTGGCTCAACATGCTATTCAGTCTGATATTGGATCAATTTTTATCTCAGATCACGCTCCAGTACATGTAGATATATATCTTATCCCTTTTTCTCCAAGCTCTGGTAGATGGCGTTTTAACAATTCCGTACTCTTAGATCCCAAATTTAGCCAACAATTCAGTTCTTTTGTCTCTGAATTTTTTGCTATCAACTCAACCACAAAATCCTCTTTTGTAATGATTTGGGATTCCTTTAAATCGGCTGCCAGGGGTTTTATAATAAATGTCGTAACGTAAAAAAAAATCCCTAGAGGCCCAATCTACTCATTTACTTAATAAAATTAAACAGCTAGAGTATACTTACTTTCATTCTAATGATGAGTCTTCCTTGAAAAATCTTAGTGACGCTAAGTTTACTTTTAATAAGTTATATACGGATGCTGCCTCCTCTTATTTATTGAAAAGTAGCACTCACTATTATGGGGGTGAAAAACAAAATGGGGAAACTGCTGGCTAATTATCTAAAAGTAAGAAAAGACAGAACTAGAATAGAATCTTTACAGGGTTCCACAGGGATTCCTCTTTTTAAGGACAAAGATATTTTAAACAAATTTGTTTCATCTTATAAAAACTTATATTCTCCTGAAACGCAACCAGAACAGACTGATCTCTCTACTTATTTTCAGTCCATTGCTTCTCCTCCCTCTCATCACATTGACTTTGATTTCTTGGGAATCGATATTTCCTTGGCGGAAATCTCTCATGCAGTTTCAGTGTTATGATGAGGGAAGGCTCCTGGGCCTGACAGCTTTACTGTTGAATTTTATGATCATTTTGCAAAACCCCTCCTACCCAATCTTTTACTTTTATTTAAAGCTTTTACTGATAAAGGTACATCTCAGAGCACTTTCCAAGAAGCCTTGATTTGTTTAATTCCAAAAGAAGACCATTCTCTGCAAGAACTTTCGTCCCATCTCCTTAGTCAATACTGACTACAAGATCTTTGCTAAGATTTTAGCACTAAGAATCGACCCCATCCTGCCTGATCTGATAGGCCCTGAACAATCCGGCTTTGTTAAAGGACGATTAGCCTCTGACAAATCTTCAGTCTTTTTCAATGTCCTCAGCAAGGCCTCATCTTTAGATCACCCCATTGCTGCTATCGCTTTGGACGCAGAAAAAGCTTTTGATAGAATTGGTTGGGATTTTATGTCCAACGCATTAAGATCGGTTGGCTTTCCTTCTAAGTTGATTGCTTTAATTTCCCTATTATATTCAGGTCCCAAAGCCTCAATTTTCATTAATGGTAAAACCTCAGATTACTTCCCATTGCTTAGAGGGGTACAACAAGGGTGTCCCTTATCACATCTATTGTTCGTCATTACGCTGGAACCATTTTTAACCAAAATTGGTCAAGATGCTTAAATCTCAAGTTTCCAATTTGGCTCTCATCAGGTCAAAATGTCTGTCTACGCTGATGACATTCTTCTATACTGTTCTAACCCTATAACATCTCTCCCCCCTTTTCTTCAACAGGTGGCCACATTTTCTCAGCTATCAGGATATCGCCTATATATAAATGTGAAGTTTTGCCTTTAAATGTTCAATGTCAAAAACATCTTTTTGCTCACGCCGGTTTTTCATGGCAACCCTCTAAAATAAAATATTTGGGCTTATGGTTCTCTCTGACAATTCCTGAAACATTAAAATTAAACTTCGATCACATTACCAAAACATTAAACGATACTATTACACGGTGGCATCCTCTTTTTCTCTCTTGGTGGGGCCGAATGGACTCGATTAAAATGATGCTTACACCTCTGATACTATATATTATTTCCATGATTCTGGTTCACATTCCTGGCTATTATTTTAAGAAAATTGATTCTCTCTTAACAAAATTTCTTTGGAAAGGCAAACTTCCCTCTGTCTTCTTTAAAAAAGGATTAACCTAACGGAGGTCTTAGTTTTCCTGATATCTAAACTTATCACTCTGCTTTCTCCCTAAAACAAGCTGCCCGTTGGCTCTCTTTAGAGTCCCCCGTACATCCTCCTTTGTGGATAAAATTAGAGAAATTTCTTATTACCCCCTTCAATTTTCAGGAAATCCTTGCTTTTACTACTAATATTTCATTATTACGTTATCCTATCATTTCTCACTCCCGTAAACTCTTAGCTCCTCTCTTACCATCATCATATCCCTCAATTAACTCTTTTAACTGCAACCCATTTGGCATAATAAATCATTACGAATTAAGAATCGTTCTTTACACTGAAAAAATTGACGTTCTAAGGGCTTGCAATGGATTTCTCAACTTCTACTTGACGATCATCCCCTTTCATTTACTGATCTTCAAACAAAGTTTTCTTTACCAGCTTCCCTTAGATCGCAATATAAACGTCTATGTCCCTCCCTCAACCAATTTCTCCTTACATTACCAAATACTTCTAACCTCCCTGCAAAATGCATAAACCTTTCTCCACTATTAGATACTTCCCCTTCTGCATCCACCATATACAAATCCCTTCAATTGCCCCCGGACAGACTCAAATCAAAAACTGAATTGGCCTGGGAAAAAGACTAATCACAACGTTGGCCAACTAGTACATGGGATAAGTTATGGTCTAAGCTTCACCAAACCTCATGAGCTGCTAATACCACACAAACCCTCTACTTTGTTTATCAACAGGCGTTATTTTCTCCAGTGACTCTAGCATCTTTCTCACCGGATATGTCCTCTACCTGTTGGTCCTGTCCTTCACCCACTGCCAATTTAAAACACATGTTATTTGAGTGCCCTCCTATCCATCAGTTTTGGCAGTTGGTTTGGTACCAAATTCGGAAAAGTTTCAAAGCTAGTGTCCCCTTTCTCTAATAAACATATTCCTAGGTACTCTGTCACCCCAGTGGCCTCAATCAAGATGGAGTTTTAAACTGTTAGATCTACTGTTAGCTGTTGCTTTTCATTTAATAACCTCAAATTGGAAGCAAGCTGATAAAGTCACTTTTAAATCCTGGTGGAACGCTGTGTGTTTCCATCATAGACTAGACACTAATTATGTTTCCCCTATATCTCTAGCGATTAAAAAGGATCTCTTATGGCTTCCATTAACCACGTATTTATCTTTATCTGCCTCTTCTGTTGTTAAAGCCATTTCTGTATCAGATGATGTATGGAAGCCACCTTAATTTCACTCTTTGCCTCTTTCTTCCTAGATGGTTAGCAGATATTTGTACCCTTATATTTATATCATGTTATACAGTTTTATTTATTGCTATGCTTACGGTGCTAATTCATTTATTATTCTTGCCTTTTACTCTTAATATTATAATTTAATTATATAGTATTCTCTTTCCCCTGCCCCTTCCCTTTTAATGTTAATATTGTGTATATTCTTCTTTGCATGCAGCTTGATAGGTATATTCCTTATTTATTCTTGTTTTCCCTATAGCATTTATGATAAATAGTATTTGTTGTATTCATTACATTGCTGTCCTTTTTCTTGTTATTTTTTAATAAACTCAAACTTGAAAAAAGAAAGTGTGTGGTTTCCTGTGTGATTCGGCGCCATAGTGCGGTGGTGAAAGGAGCCAGTGAGTGAAGCACTCCGGCTTCTGCTGATCCAGCCCGTGTGCCCCACTCCTCAGGTACTTTGCTCGCCTTTTGTATAGAGCAGCCTGAGGAAAGGGGTGGGGGAGAAGGTGTGCATTTGTGCAGTGTTTCTGAGCATTTTAGAGCAATTAGGAGTCACCAAGCAGGATTGTGTTGTCACTTCATGAGGAACGGAACTCCGCTTAATCATGCAGAGTTTTCTGGTAACTCTGCGGAATTCTGCAGAGTGAAACTCTGTGAAAACCGCCCACCCATAGTCCCAGGTTCACTGTGTCACTGGATTCAAGCTAGCCTGGCTGGTGAGGGGTGGTACCCCGAAATTGGTCCCAGGATGCTTGTTTCTGGTCCAGGGAGGACCTGGCTTGGCAGTTCAGGCTCCGCTTGACTCCAGTGGCATGGTGAGCACGAGACCCACATATAGGGGTGAATATTTGATTTGTTCTTGGCAATCTTCTCATCTCCAGCTTGTTGTATGTTGGCATCATCTCCTGTTCACTGTTTTATCTTTTGGACTCCTAACTGACATAAAGGGTATGTACAAAGTTGATGGTATCACTGGTGAGTCAACTGCATAAAAAAAACATGATACATACACACCTAGTAGTTGGCTGATCCATTTCGCCTCAACCAATACAGAATCATCATTATACTATAAGGCCCTGCAGGATCATGGACATTTCTCAGCCACAAAAATGCTGACGATGAACTGATAACTTTTCTGAGCAGGATTTCACAGGGGCTATATTCAATTCGGAACTGCCATTCATGTTTCTTTCAGAAATCGTATCCCAAACCCGAGAAGATTTTGCTTCAAGGAACATGAGCAGCTCCAGTTTTTGCATGTCTCAGAGTACAGCGCCATGCACCTGTAACAGTATTCTTGGTGCCAAGGGTGAGTTTGAATCTCAAGCCATTGGTACTTCACATCTTGAGGAGGTAGAAGACAAAGACCGTCATTATGAGCGGCTGGTGTGATATTTTTATCGGAAAACAAGAAGGTGTGCAGTTCCTATTGAAGGTGGGTCAGTAAGGTCCTGAATGATCAAGTCCGAGGGATCTGATCCATCAGGAGCAAGAGCCCTCACACACCCGAGGGGTGTCATGCTTCATCATTGGGCAGCTCCTCGTTGGGTCGGTGCTGCAATGCCCAACGGGCCCCACGAGGGGGCTCTTTGCCGGAGTTCTTTTGTGCTGCCGTTTGTGAAGTGAGAGTGTGATGGTGAGGGAGTAGTGTGTGAGTAGAGTGCTAAAAATTAAAAATAACTCTTAGGGATTTGTATATTAAGTTTTAATGTGTTAAACCCTAGGTTATGTTAAAAACAAGTGTAGGCCTAGGTGGATATAATGGTCCACATTAGCTCAAGGTATGGATAGTGGTCAACATATTTCTTTCCAATAAGGTCGGGAAAGATCAAGGCAATTCGACAGGACAGTGAAAAAGAAACTAACTAAACTACTCCTGGAGGCAGTCAGATGCACATGTCTTACTTAGTGCCGTGCTGTCCCACATGCAAAATGACATAAAGTATACCTTATTGCGATTAAAAAATGTACTGACCGCTAGAGACAAGGGGAAAGGCTCCAATGAGCCAAAGCGGAGTTGTGCAAAGCGTCGTCCCGCAGTCCTGGATCGCCACGGAAAGCGTGCGACCTACCCATTGCTCTGCTCAGCTCGATGGTTGGTGATATTTTTATCACCTGACACAGTGCGCCTGAATTTATCGGGTGCGATAAAAACTGTAATTATAAAATTACAAGTTTTTGGGGACTAAGATACAGATGTCGGTGCTTGCAGTGTATTATCCGCATGTTCCAATAAATACCTTCCATTTTTCCCCAATAAATATTGGCATAACAGCAATTAGCAAACATATCACAATTTACTGGGGCACTCATAATGAGGGCCCATAGACTCTTAGAATTTTAACTGAAGTCGTTCCAGCCATACCTTGTTTGGAATTGTTACAAATCCACCAGCTACTTTAATTATTACTACTGATGTGCTTTTGGCAGAATAGAGTGCCATATTCGACAGTCAAGAGGAAGATGTGGAATCCCCATTGGAGTACCAGGTAATTTAAATGCAGAGAACTAGAAGTGATTTTGCAAGAACATCTTACCTTTGTGAATCAAATCACTTATAAGGTCTAACAACACTGTAGCTTAACAATATGTCAACAGACTAGAAGTTACCAAAGTTCTATAACTTTTCCACTGAACAGAAAGGAATCTGCTCTCTTTGTCAGAAATCTACTTTAGGAGTGTGAAGAATGTGGTCATAGATAATGTTTGTGCTCACTACGGGTGTACAGTAATTGACCTATTTGCATCTAGGCACAAGAATGTTACACCTCTTTTTCTCTCCAGATTTCAGGACTATTCCCTACAACAGCAGACCTTGTTAAAGAATCAGCAGGAGCATCAGAGGGGGTGCTGGTCAAATCTGCTAATATCCTTTTCATTGGCAGTGCAGCAACTTCTGCAGATGTCACTTTTGGTCTAGAGGTTGAAAGGACAGAAATCAAGAGTGGCTGTAGTGGCAGCCCGAAACTCAAGTATGCCTTGCACCAGGAAATCTCCCCCACACCACTAAGTCTAAATTCAATCCTTCTGATTGGGTAAAGGAATTGAGTTTCTCTCCTGACCACCACCAAAAATCCTTTTCTTTGTTGGTAGGTATAGCAAATGAAACTCTTAATGTCCAGTGTATATCGTCACATGTTTGCAACTGGCCTGGAGAAGCTTAAAGTGCTGGAGTCTTTGGAACCACGGCCTCTAAAAGCATTTAATTGCTGAAACCACCTGTGATAGCTGTAGTTACTCTTGGGTGCTTGCTCCAAGGAATCCATTGATTGATGTGTGTACAGTGGCTACAAGGGTATTTTCTTCTACTTATATGTAACATTTCAGGCAGAGCTTAGAAAATAATGTGCAGCTGTTAGTGCAGTGTGAGCAACACTAGCAAGCTTAGCCATTTTTCATATCTAGAGGGTGGTTAGAATTAGAGTACAGTGAAATTGAAAAAAGGTGTTCTAAGGTAACTGGATACCCCAGAGGCATAGCTGTCTACAGTGCAGCACGTGCTGTAGCACCACATCCCTTTTTCAGTGAATTTCTATGTTTTTTTAAATGTGAAGGAAGATGTCCATCATCATGACATACTCATCTGTGCAGGGCCTTGTGGGCCCCCAATCCCCCCCCACACACAACCTTCAGCCAGGTCCTACACTCAACCTGTGCTGGGGCACATGGCTAACTATACCATGTAACAATATAAAGAGTGTCATTTTAAGTAATGCAGAACTACTGGCTTTGTCAAAGGATCCGTTTACTAAACAATAAAAAGCGGTGGGCCTATTGGCTTTATCAAGGGTCAGCACGTCAACATATATAAAGCAGACCTACTGGCTTTTGTCAAAAACTCTCTAATAACTTTAATCAAATGTATATTTCATAAATTGACACATTACAATGTTTAATAATAGTGATTGTCTTAAATTATTTTTAATAAAGCATTTCTGAAAAAAAAAATTAAACAGGTCTTTGAGGGTGTTTTTAATTTTTCAAGCCACAAAGTGCAGCCATGGAACCAACCACAACGGGGTCCTGCACTCCAGCTGAGAACATACAGTTTTTAGTTCGGAGTTGTGAGAAAGTCATTCTTTTTGCCCTGGTCACCCCCATTTTTTGACGGATACTGGTAGTAGCTGACTCTGACTGCGCCCTAGGCTCTGCTAACCTGGCCCAGGGCCAGTGTTCTGATAAAAAAGGAATTTGATTATTAGGTGTAATTACAATTGGCACTGAAAACCTACCTATAAGACCCTAGTATATAGTAGGGAATGTATGTTTAGAGGCCCAGCAGCTTTGAGGCACTTAAGTGTACACTGCTGTGTTGCCTGCTGTCATTTTAAAAGTCAGCCTTGCTTAGCAAGCTGCTTTTGAATTGAAATTACATGCAAATTCAACTTTAGATTTAAAGGTACTTCCAAAGTATTAAATTACCTTATTTCTTTTACATATGTCACCCTTAAGGTCTACCCTAAGTGCCCCCAGGGTAGGGTGCCATGTAAATGGTAGCAGGGACATTTTAAAATATGTTTTATATGCCCTGGTGAGGGGAAAACTACCAATTTCATTTTCCCCATTGTAGCATTTTAGCTCCATAGACTAACATGGGAATACTGTAATGCAGTGTAACTATTGATAGGAGTGAGCTAAAATAATATTTCAAGGACTTAAAAGATTGGTAATGATAAATCAAACAATTTGCCACTGTTGAAATTATCATAACTAATACAGAAAATAAGTTATAGTCCCTTCTTTTCTGTGAGCCAAAATCCAGCCTTCTAGCAGCCTCTCCTGATTGGCTAGCCCTTAACAGGCTTAGCCAAATAGCTTTGTTGTGGCCTGCATAGAGACAGAGATTATCTGTTGGGGGGTAGCTCTGTAGCTGCAGAGAACAGGCCAGGAAAGGGGCTGGGCAAACAAACTGGGCTTCAAAGAAAGAAGGACAATAAGGAATGACAGCCAGCCCCCCCCCCCCCAGCCAGTTGGGAGCCCCAGGAATGGAATTTGATGGAGGTCTGAAAGGGGAGTGTTAAGGGAGAAATGAGCCGCACCAGTAGGTTGGCTTAGCCAGCTCGTCTCCATCTTGAATTATAAAATACAGTGCTTTGCTGGACAAGAATATGTCACACTTTGGAGGAAGCTGTCATTCTTTTTGATGGCACCCTGTACCCCATTGGTCAGGGGTGCCCCCCCTTCTTGTCACCCCAGAACATTGAATAAATATGTAAGAGCTGCATAGCAAATCATTTCTGCTGCCTGAAACTGCAATGAGAAGGACTGTCCTGCTGGAACCCTGGTCTGCACCCCAAAGGATTGCACTCTGAAGCACTGCTCCTCCTACACACTTGGAACTACTGCCCTGAGGACTATGCCTTGCTTCAGAAAGGATTAAGGAGTGGACTCTCTGAAAGCAACAGGTCAATAGACCTCACCTGCACTATCTCCCCCAAGAAGTTCCCAGCCTAGAGTGCATCCAGTGGACCTTTAAGGATTTGGCCTGTGTATTGTGGTAATTGTAGTCCCAAACTTCCAAGGACCATCTGTGAGCTTCTAGACCCTTGGATTTGTGTTTTGGACACTTTGAACCCTCAAGAGGAACTTCAGGAAGAAGTTCCAGACGTTTGGAGAAATTTGGAGCAACTTGTGGAAAAAGCTCCATAAGGTCACCGACCCGTCGACGAGAGTCAAGCCGCCACTGTTGACCCGCGGCCCAGCCTGGATTTTAAGTTTGTCCGTCTAACAGCTCCTGAACTCAAGACGTCCAGGATTTCACCGGGAGCCAAGCCGCTCAAGTGAAAATCCTCCAGAAAAGTTTCTAAGTGCAAAGGTAAAATTTTGACCAAAGCCTCAAGCTTAGTGTATCCAACCACGGCTCCATGGAGGTTGGCCTCAAACTTTGACTTTGCCCTGGTCAAGCACGACCAGATGTGCCCCATTGGCGCTATATGTTTTTAAGCACTAGAAAGTGTTTCTTCTTTAAAAATTCATATCTCCAGTTCCCTACATCGAATTTTTGTAATTTTGGTGTCATTTTAATCATAAAAATATTTCCTATTTTTATAAAGTGGTTGTAGATTTTTGTTGTGGATTGCGTCTTGCTTATTTAATGTATTTGTGTTTTTAAATGCTTCACACACCTGACTCTTAAGTTAAGCCTGCCTGCTTGTTGCCAGCTACCAATGGTAAAGCACGGGAATGATTTATTGAGACCTTGTATGGACTTTATATTGCGTTGGTGGCCTTATTGCTAGTGGTAGGTGCATACTTACCCCTACTAATGATCCACCTTCCAACAGGAGCGCTTTAAAAAATATGATAAGGTCTCCTGCTGTCATGGATTTAATGAACCAGGAGACTTAGTATATTTTTTAATGTTACTGTTGCTGGCACTTCCTGCCCATACAACATAAAAAAATGGTTGATGGTGCCCCTGCCCCTTTTATGGCCACCACTAGAAAAACAACTATCATTGGGAAAAGCCCTACTTCAGGAGGGGGGCTCCTTGCACGGAGCAGTGAATAATTAATGAGCGGCTCCTGATGCTCATTTAATATTCTTCTTTAGTATTTTTTTTTAATGGGTGCCCGAGTGCTCACCAGGGGCACCCACAATATACACCCAAATTGGGGGTTATGGGGGGATCCATGTAGCCATTGCCGGCACCCCAGCCAGCACCCATAACAGGTGCAGGCCGAATACAGATTTTTTTTTTTATAATGTCTGCCTTGGTGCCCACATTGCAAAAAAGAAACAATTGATGGACGGAATGCTGGACAATGCAAACATTCACCCCCAGTCACAAGGATCAGGGTTAAATCCATCATTCTTTTGCTCACCACACCACCCCAGTTTGGACCCAGCCATATGCAAATCAGTCTTGACCCTGTTCCTTGTGGGAACAGTCCAGCCCGAACTGCCAAGCCAGGTCCTCCCTGGACCGGAAACAAGCATCCTGGGACCGGTTTCAGGGCATCACCCTTCTTCAGCCAGGCTAGCTTGAATCCAGTGGTGTAGTGAGCACGGGACCCACGTCTGGGCATACCCTTCCCACTTAGGGCGACAAATGCAAAAGAAACAATTGATGGACGGAATGCTGGACAATGCAAACATTCACCCCCAGTCACAAGGATCTGGGTTAAATCCATCATTCTTTTGCTCACCACACCACCCCAGTTTGGACCCAGCCATATGCAAATCAGTCTTGACCCTGTTCCTTGTGGGAACAGTCCAGCCCGAACTGCCAAGCCAGGTCCTCCCTGGACCGGAAACAAGCATCCTGGGACCGGTTTCAGGGCATCACCCTTCTTCAGCCAGGCTAGCTTGAATCCAGTGGTGTAGTGAGCACGGGACCCACGTCTGGGCATACCCTTCCCACTTAGGGCGACAAATGCAAAAGAAACAATTGATGGACGGAATGCTGGACACTGCAAACATTCACCCCCAGTCACAAGGATCTGGGTTAAATCCATCATTCTTTTGCTCACCACACCACCCCAGTTTGGACCCAGCCATATGCAAATCAGTCTTGACCCTGTTCCTTGTGGGAACAGTCCAGCCCGAACTGCCAAGCCAGGTCCTCCCTGGACCGGAAACAAGCATCCTGGGACCGGTTTCAGGGCATCACCCTTCTTCAGCCAGGCTAGCTTGAATCCAGTGGTGTAGTGAGCACGGGACCCACGTCTGGGCATACCCTTCCCACTTAGGGCGACAATCGCAAAAGAAACAATTGATGGACGGAATGCTGGACAATGCAAACATTCAACCCCAGTCACAAGGATCTGGGTTAAATCCATCATTCTTTTGCTCACCACACCACCCCAGTTTGGACCCAGCCATATGCAAATCAGTCTTGACCCTGTTCCTTGTGGGAACAGTCCAGCCCAAACTGCCAAGCCAGGTCCTCCCTGGACCGGAAACAAGCATCCTGGGACCGGTTTCAGGGCATCACCCTTCTTCAGCCAGGCTAGCTTGAATCCAGTGGTGTAGTGAGCACGGGACCCACGTCTGGGCATACCCTTCCCACTTAGGGCGACAAATGCAAAAGAAACAATTGATGGACGGAATGCTGGACAATGCAAACATTCACCCCCAGTCACAAGGATCTGGGTTAAATCCATCATTCTTTTGCTCACCACACCACCCCAGTTTGGACCCAGCCATATGCAAATCAGTCTTGACCCTGTTCCTTGTGGGAACAGTGCAGCCCGAACTGCCAAGCCAGGTCCTCCCTGGACCGGAAACAAGCATCCTGGGACCGGTTTCAGGGCATCACCCTTCTTCAGCCAGGCTAGCTTGAATACAGTGGTGTAGTGAGCACGGGACCCACGTCTGGGCATACCCTTCCCACTTAGGGCGACAAATGCAAAAGAAACAATTGATGGATGGAATGCTGGACAATGCAAACATTCACCCCCAGTCACAAGGATCTGGGTTAAATCCATCATTCTTTTGCTCACCACACCACCCCAGTTTGGACCCAGCCATATGCAAATCAGTCTTGACCCTGTTCCTTGTGGGAACAGTCCAGCCCGAACTGCCAAGTCAGGTCCTCCCTGGACCGGAAACAAGCATCCTGGGACCGGTTTCAGGGCATCACCCTTCTTCAGCCAGGCTAGCTTGAATCCAGTGGTGTAGTGAGCACGGGACCCACGTCTGGGCATACCCTTCCCACTTAGGGCGACAAATGCAAAAGAAACAATTGAAGGACGGAATGCTGGACAATGCAAACATTCACCCCCAGTCACAAGGATCTGGGTTAAATCCATCATTCTTTTGCTCACCACACCACCCCAGTTTGGACCCAGCCATATGCAAATCAATCTTGACCCTGTTCCTTGTGGGAACAGTCTAGCCCGAACTGCCAAGCCAGGTCCTCCCTGGACCGGAAACAAGCATCCTGGGACCGGTTTCAGGGCATCACCCTTCTTCAGCCAGGCTAGCTTGAATCCAGTGGTGTAGTGAGCACGGGACCCACGTCTGGGCATACCCTTCCCACTTAGGGCGACAAATGCAAAAGAAACAATTGATGGACGGAATGCTGGACAATGCAAACATTCACCCCCAGTCACAAGGATCTGGGTTAAATCCATCATTCTTTTGCTCACCACACCACACCACCCCAGTTTGGACCCAGCCATATGCAAATCAGTCTTGACCCTGTTCCTTATGGGAACAGTCCAGCCCGAACTGCCAAGCCAGGTCCTCCCTGGACCGGAAACAAGCATCCTGGGACCGGTTTCAGGGCATCACCCTTCTTCAGCCAGGCTAGCTTGAATCCAGTGGTGTAGTGAGCACGGGACCCACGTCTGGGCATACCCTTCCCACTTAGGGCAACAAATGCAAAAGAAACAATTGATGGACGGAATGCTGGACAATGCAAACATTCACCCCCAGTCACAAGGATCTGGGTTAAATCCATCATTCTTTTGCTCACCACACCACCCCAGTTTGGACCCAGCCATATGCAAATCAGTCTTGACCCTGTTCCTTGTGGGAACAGTCCAGCCCGAACTGCCAAGCCAGGTCCTCCCTGGACCGGAAACAAGCATCCTGGGACCGGTTTCAGGGCATCACCCTTCTTCAGCCAGGCTAGCTTGAATCCAGTGGTGTAGTGAGCACGGGACCCATGTCTGGGCATACCCTTCCCACTTAGGGCGACAAATGCAAAAGAAACAATTGATGGACGGAATACTGGACAATGCAAACATTCACCCCCAGTCACAAGGATCTGGGTTAAATCCATCATTCTTTTGCTCACCACACCCCCCCAGTTTGGACCCAGCCATATGTAAATCAGTCTTGACCCTGTTCCTTGTGGGAACAGTCCAGCCCTAACTGCCAAGCCAGGTCCTCCCTGGACCGGAAACAAGCATCCTGGGACCGGTTTCAGGGCATCACCCTTCTTCAGCCAGGCTAGCTTGAATCCAGTGGTGTAGTGAGCACTGGACCCACGTCTGGGCATACCCTTCCCACTTAGGGCGACAAATGCAAAAGAAACAATTGATGGACGGAATGCTGGACAATGCAAACATTCACCCCCAGTCATAAGGATATGGGTTAAATCCATCATTCTTTTGCTCACCACACCACCCCAGTTTGGACCCAGCCATATGCAAATCAGTCTTGACCATGTTCCTTGTGGGAACAGTCCAGCCCGAACTGCCAAGCCAGGTCCTCCCTGGACCGGAAACAAGCATCCTGGGACCGGTTTCAGGGCATCACCCTTCTTCAGCCAGGCTAGCTTGAATCCAGTGGTGTAGTGAGCACGGGACCCACGTCTGGGCATACCCTTCCCACTTAGGGCGACAAATGCAAAAGAAACAATTGATGGACGGAATGCTGGACAATGCAAACATTCACCCCCAGTCACAAGGATCTGGGTTAAATCCATCATTCTTTTGCTCACCACACCACCCCAGTTTGGACCCAGCCATATTCAAATCAGTCTTGACCCTGTTCCTTGTGGGAACAGTCCAGCCCGAACTGCCAAGCCAGGTCCTCCCTGGACCGGAAACAAGCATCCTGGGACCGGTTTCAGGGCATCACCCTTCTTCAGCAAGGCTAGCTTGAATCCAGTGGTGTAGTGAGCACGGGACCCACGTCTGGACATACCCTTCCCACTTAGGGCGACAAATGCAAAAGAAACAATTGATGGATGGAATGCTGGACAATGCAAACATTCACCCCCAGTCACAAGGATCTGGGTTAAATCCATCATTCTTTTGCTCACCACACCACCCCAGTTTGGACCCAGCCATATGCAAATCAGTCTCTGACCCTGTTCCTTGTGGGAACAGTCCAGCTCGAACTGCCAAGCCAGGTCCTCCCTGGACCGGAAACAAGCATCCTGGGACCGGTCTCAGGGCATCACCCTTCTTCAGCCAGGCTAGCTTGAATCCAGTGGTGTAGTGTGCACGGGACCCACGTCTGGGCATACCCTTCCCACTTAGGGCGACAAATGCAAAAGAAACAATTGTTGGACGGAATGCTGGACAATGCAAACATTCACCCCCAGTCACAGGATCTGGGTTAAATCCATCATTCTTTTGCTCACCACACCACCCCAGTTTGGACCCAGCCATATGCAAATCAGTCTTGACCCTGTTCCTTGTGGGAACAGTCCAGCCCGAACTGCCAAGCCAGGTCCTCCCTGGACCGGAAACAAGCATCCTGGGACCGGTTTCAGGGCATCACCCTTCTTCAGCCAGGCTAGCTTGAATCCAGTGGTGTAGTGAGCACGGGACCCACGTCTGGGCAAACCCTTCCCACTTAGGGCGACAAATGCAAAAGAAACAATTGATGGACGGAATGCTGGACAATGCAAACATTCACCCCCAGTCACAAGGATCTGGGTTAAATCCATCATTCTTTTGCTCACCACACCACCCCAGTTTGGACCCAGCCATATGCAAATCAGTCTTGACCCTGTTCCTTGTGGGAACAGTCCAGCCCGAACTGCCAAGCCAGGTCCTCCCTGGACCGGAAACAAGCATCCTGGGACCGGTTTCAGGGCATCACCCTTCTTCTGCCAGGCTAGCTTGAATCCAGTGGTGTAGTGAGCACGGGACCCACGTCTGGGCATACCCTTCCCAGTTAGGGCGACAAATGCAAAAGAAACAATTGATGGACGGAATGCTGGACAATGCAAACATTCACCCCCAGTCACAAGGATCTGGGTTAAATCCATCATTCTTTTGCTCACCACACCACCCCAGTTTGGACCCAGCCATATGCAAATCAGTCTTGACCCTGTTCCTTGTGGGAACAGTCCAGCCCGAACTGCCAAGCCAGGTTCCATGGGGCACAGGGTCAAGACTGATTTGCATATGGCTGGGTCCAAACTGGGGTGGCATAGTGGGCAAAAGAACGATGGATTTAACCCAGATCTTTTGACTGGGGGAGAATGTTTGCATTGTCAGCATTCCGTCCATCATTTGTTTGCTGTTACACTTTTCGCCCTAAGTGGGATGGGTATGCCCAGACGTGGGTCCCTTGCTCACTGTGCCACTGGATTCAAGCTAGCCTGGCTGAAGAAGGGTGACATACCCTGAAACCGGTCCCAGGATGCTTGTTTCCGGTCCAGGGAGGACCTGGCCTGGCAGTTCGGTCTGGACTGTTCCCATGGGGCACAGGGTCAAGACTGATTTGCATATGGCTAGGTCCAAACTGGGGTGGCATAGTGGGCAAAAGAACGATGGATTTAACCCAGATCTTTTGACTGGGGAGAATGTTTGCATTGTCAGCATTCCGTCCATCATTTGTTTGCTGTTACACTTTTCGCCCTAAGTGGGATGGGTATGCCCAGACGTGGGTCCCTTGCTCACTGTGCCACTGGATTCAAGCTAGCCTGGCTGAAGAAGGGTGACATACCCTGAAACCGGTCCCAGGATGCTTGTTTCCGGTCCAGGGAGGACCTGTCCTGGCAGTTCGGTCTGGACTGTTCCCATGGGGCACAGGGTCAAGACTGATTTGCATATGGCTGGGTCCAAACTGGGGTGGCATAGTGGGCAAAAGAACGATGGATTTAACCCAGATCTTTTGACTGGGGAGAATGTTTGCATTGTCAGCATTCCGTCCATCATTTGTTTGCTGCTACACTTTTCGCCCTAAGTGGGATGGGTATGCCCAGACGTGGGTCCCTTGCTCACTGTGCCACTGGATTCAAGCTAGCCTGGCTGAGGAAGGGTGACATACCCTGAAACCGGTCCCAGGATGCTTGTTTCCGGTCCAGGGAGGACCTGGCCTGGCAGTTCGGTCTGGACTGTTCCCATGGGGCACAGGGTCAAGACTGATTTGCATATGGCTGGGTCCAAACTGGGTGGCATAGTGGGCAAAAGAACGATGGATTTAACCCAGATCTTTTGACTGGGGAGAATGTTTGCATTGTCAGCATTCCGTCCATCATTTGTTTGCTGTTACACTTTTCGCCCTAAGTGGGATGGGTATGCCCAGACGTGGGTCCCTTGCTCACTGTGCCACTGGATTCAAGCTAGCCTGGCTGAAGAAGGGTGACATACCCTGAAACCGGTCCCAGGATGCTTGTTTCCGGTCCAGGGAGGACCTGGCCTGGCAGTTCGGTCTGGACTGTTCCCATGGGGCACAGGGTCAAGACTGATTTGCATATGGCTGGGTCCAAACTGGGGTGGCATAGTGGGCAAAAGAACGATGGATTTAACCCAGATCTTTTGACTGGGGGAGAATGTTTGCATTGTCAGCATTCCGTCCATTCGTTGCGCGCGCTGCATCGCCAAATGCGATGCAGCGCGCACTACGAAATTCGTTTTATTTATTTATTTGCTAACTTACCTCGGTTCGGCCGGATTCCGGTTTTTACTACCCCGCACCCTGCCCCTCCCCCACCCCACGTCACCGCCCGGCGGAACTCCCTCCAGGAGCCGCTACTGGAAATCGGGCGATACGAGCTACAGGACAAAGGATCCTTTCCGGGCTTGGGTATGACCGTAATCGAGGCTTGGAGCAACGAGTCAGTGAGGGTACCGGTGTCCACGAACGAATTAAAGAAACAAGTAAGCAGGGGGGCCAACTCAGCGCAGAAGGTCTTATTGAAGACCGCGCTGAACCCGTCAGGGCCTGGCGCCTTCAAACGTTTTAATCGGGCAATGGCAGATATCACTTCCTCGATTTGTATGGGGGCATCGAGGCCCTCAGCCTCGCTATCTGGAAGGGGGTGACCGCCACCCCGTTAACATAGTCGTGGGGGTCCGCATAGGGGAGGGGCTCAGCAGAATAATGGTCCAAGTAGAAGGCCCGGAAGGCTGCAGCAATGCCAGAGTCATCAAAAATCTCAGACTCTTGGGCGCCACGCAATGATTTCACCGCCTGTGCATGGTGCTTGCTGCACAAGCAATGTGCAAGCATACGACCCCCATTATTCGTTCCTACAAAATACTTATGCTTCAGTCGAAGCACCGCATGTTCCGCCCTGTCTAGGTCAAGGCGCCTCAAGTGAAGCTGTTCCTTCTCTAGTTGACGCCATATACGGGGGCACCAGTGCGTTTGTGAATTGCCTCAAGTTCCCTCACTTTTGACTCTAGCTCCTCCCTTTTAGCCTTTCGGGTCTTATTATCATGCGCAGCTTTAGCGATTAGTGCCCCGCTGGATTCCAGTTTAAGTGCCTCCCAAACTGTGGATAGTGCTGAAGAGCCATCATCATTAAGCAACGACGCTCAACATCCTGTGATTCTGGGCAAATCACTTAATCTCCCCGTGCCTAACAAAAATGAATGTGTCCTTCTGTAACGAAACTGGTGCTCATGTAAAGCGCTCTGATATCCAATGTCTCGGGTCTAGTTCGCGCTATACAACACTCTAAAAGAAAAAAAAAAGGTGCAATGTAGTCCGTCAGAGTATTCCTTAACTCACCCACCACTGACAGGGACGACAACAGGGAATCCCTCAAACGCCAGTGCGAGGGAGAAGGAGATGTGGTGGACAGGCGTAGAGTCAGGGTGAGATGTGCGTGATCTGAGTGAGAACGGGCTTGGATGGATGAGGCCTGAGTGCGTTCCCAGGCAGCGGAGGTGACAAGAAAATGATCCTAACTGGCATCAGATCCATGGGCAGCAGAATAGTCTGTAAAGTCCTGTTCGTTAGGATGCAGGCCACGCCAGGCATTTCTGATCCCACATTCCTCCAACCATTCCCTACCTGGTTTAGACAGAACCCCCGATCCCCCTGTCCTCGAGCCAGAGCAATCTAGCGCTGGGTCCATCACTAGGTTTAAGTCTCCGCCCACCACTACTATGGAGTCAGGTGTGTGGAGAACCTCGGCCATAGCGTCAGTCAAAAACTGTTCCTGGTGCTCATTTGGGGAGTAGATTGAAGCTACTGTGTAGTTGGTTGTGCCAGTCCATACCCTCAGGGCTAACAGACGCCCTTTAATCTCAGCCATGGAGCCCAATATAGTGCTCCTAAAGTGCCTGGAGAACAAAATGGCCACCCCACCCCTCTTACCCTTCCCAGAGGACCAGAACTGGTAGTGAAACCCCCTGGTTTGCATCCTGTGTGTGTCCTTAGAAAGTAAGTGGGTTTCTTGAAGTAAACATATATCCCCCTAAGAATGCTCAAGTAGGGAAAGTATCGCCTTTCGCTTAGTAGGGTTGTTAAGGCCAAGGACATTAAAGCTAACTATCTTAATCTCCATCAATCCTGGGGAAGCAGTAGTTCTATGTGTAGGAAGCTATGGTACCACAATGGCCGAACAGGCCTGGGGAGATGCTAATCGATTAGAAGTGCCATGACAGACCAATCCTTGAAGATATATATTGGGAAGCTCACTGGAGAGGGGACCCAGCCCGCCCAAAAACAATACAAACAAAACAAGAAACAAAATGCAAACAGTGCAGAATAGTATGTAAAGTCCATCCCAGATGGGGGCCAGAGATAATGGGGGCTGCCCAGAGAGAGCAAGGGGCTGCTCCTATCAGTAATGGGAATCACCCCGTCCCCACCAGGCCCAGACATGAGAAAAGCTCACCCAGCAAACGTTACCTCAATCATTAGAGTCCAGGGAGTCCCCTTCTGCTCTGGAGAGAGTCCGGAGCACCGCTGAACGCTCTTTGACCATGGTGGCGGGGTCAGAGCGAAGGCGATCCAACCTCAAGCCATTCCGTAGGCCGCGCCGACGAGGCACGGGGCCCCTGAGCCCGAGGCTGCAGGCTGGGAGGCCAAGTTGTCAAGATCTAAGTTCAGCAGTTTACAAGTCTCGGCCAAGGAGCAAAGCTGATGAAGTTTCCCTTCATATCAAAAAATGAGGCGAAACAGGTGGCCCCAGGAGTAGGCTATGCCTGCCGATCTGAGATGGTTAGTCACCGGGTGAAAATCTCTCCGCTTTTGAAGGGTGCTTGCCGCCAAGTCTTGGAAGAGCTGTGGTGTGTGATCTCGAAATTGCAAAGGTTGACAGGCGCGGGCCTCCTTAAGAATCTCCTCCTTCACTTTGAAGCCGTGCACACACACAAGAATGTCAGCAGGGGGACGATTAGGTTGTCGAGGGGGCCCCACCCGATGACAGTGGTCAATTTTAACTGTGGACGCCTCCGAGGCGTTCAGGACTGCACGAAATAACGCCTGGACATATCCCTCCAGATCTTCTCCTTCTGCACCAGTAGGAACCGCGCGGACGCGAACATTATTCCGTCGAGACCTATTCTCCAGGTCTTCCGAGTGCGCTTGGCGATCCAGCTGCTGGTCGCGCAGACGTATAACTTCTTGCTGGAGAGCGGCGATTTCTTCATCCCTGGCCGTCGTCGAATCCTCCAAAGCCGCGACTCTCTCACCCACTGCATCTACGTCCCTTCTTACCTCCTGGAGGTCTGCTTGCAGGTCCATTTTAATGGCCAGGATGTCTTCACATTGGGAGGCAAACAGGGACTCCAAGAACTCCCGCGTGACCGCCCCCTCACCACCCTCACCTCCAGCAACTGGACCAGTGCTATGTGGGTCCCCGGCAGACTTCATAAGGAGATCTCGCACTGAACGATCCTTTTTACTTTTGGCCGTCGCCATGACTGAGTCTCGGGCGCGCCCCACACGTGCTAAGTTGCTGCCTCAAGGATGTGGAGTACACAGGGCCCCAGCCGTCCTCAGCGCGGCCCCGAGGTAGAAAGGCAATGCTGCCCTGTCGCCTCTCCGCATAGGGGGTATCTCGTGCTGCCGGTTGTTATGCAGGTCCAGCTCTGATCCGTGCTGATGCGAAACAGGGCCACCGACCCACCCCCGCTGGGACTGATCTGTGGGCCCTGTGAATTCGCCGATATGAAACCTCAACCCAAGACCGACGTGCGCAGTGTTGGTAGGGTGGCTCAGCGCACCGTAATCCGCCTCACGTCTCCACGAATCTGGCGTGGCCCGGTGCAATCAGTCACAGCGGGAGGCCTTGCCAAGTGCCCCAGCCGTCGTGCAAGGCAGCTGATGCAGATGTGCTTGCCCCCTCAGACTGGGCCCTCAAATCAAGCGCATTCTGCCCCCTCTTCTGCGATATGTGGGGTGCGCCCCGGTGTCACCGTCACCCACCGCACAGTCCTGGTGCTTCCAGTCACGTGTCCCCCGGAAACCCCCGGGGGGCAGCATACGTTGTTCGCCCCGGTGGGCCGCTAAGGGCCGCTGTCGGAGGCTTGGCGATGCCCGGCTGGGCGCCCGTGGTCTCCAGCACGCGCCCTGCTCGGCGCTGCCCCTCCAGCAAGAGGCACACCACCGGCCAGGAAATGGCCCGCCTCGTTCACTGGGCGGGCCCGGCCACACCCCTAGCGCTTCAGGTAGACCGCGTCAGACCTGGGCCTTCACCGCCGCAGCCAAGTCTGGCGCTGCGGGGATCACCGGTCTCCCACCTGGGTGCGTAAATGTGGTGCTGGCGTGATCTCGCCCAGAGACCTGGTCGTGCAGACAGTGAGGGGCCGCGCTGGAGTCCGGCCGAGCAACAAGGCATCCCCCGCTACGTGCTTCGTCAGGTCGCAAGTTTCCGGGGAAGGCTGAGGGGCGATTCTCCTCGTTTCGGTGGGCTGGTGGTTCTCCCCGTTACGGCGCTGGAATCACAGTGGTGCTCCCCTGCCTCCGGCAAAGAGTTGAAGGGCTGCTGGTGCTTTGAAAGTGCTGCGTGCCCGGCGGGATCGGAGCTCGAGTGAGACACGTCCGCTCACTCCCCCATCTTGGCCCCATGGTTTTTTTAATCGAACCTGCAGATCCACAGAACATTGTATGGGGAAAACGTATTTTGGGACCGCCCTTTTTCTCTGCGTCTGCTTGATGTATCACCATAAAACGTTCCAGGATAAAGCTGAGGTGAATGAGAATTCTTATTGGAAACTTTTGTGAAGATTTGTCAAAAATTATCAAAGTTAAAACCAAAACAAAAATCAATTTTCAATGGAACCATGGTCCTAACTATAATTGGCCTGAAACAAAGCCAGCTGGAACCCAAAACTTACAGAAAAAGCACCGACTCCAATAGCCTTCTCTCCTTCAAGAGTCATCATCCCAAGGCTCTCCGGGAGAATATCCCCTATGAACAGTTCCTCCGCCTCCGACGCAATTGCAACGATCTGACCAGCTACCTCACCCAAGCCAAGGAACTCAGCAGCAATCTCCTAGAAAGAAGATATCCACCGAAAGTAGTGAGACTGGCAGAAAAGAGGGCATGGAACAATAATAGGGAGGCACTTTTGGAAGAAAACATACGCACCAAAGATGATGACATGACATGTGTCACCTCCTTCACTCCCCTTTCCAACAAAGTGAAATCCATCATCTTAAAACATTGGAGGATCTTGAATGCTGGTAACCTAAGTTTGGAACGCCCCCGCTTCGCATTCAAAAGAACTTTCAATCTGAGGAATCAGCTGCTACACACCAGACCATGTGTAAGAAAATCTAACACATAGGCCACCATCTGGAACCTCCTATGGGTCACAGGACACCATCCTTGTGGCAGCTGCATGGCATGCAACTCCACTACCCACTCAACCGCCCTCCAGTTGGGCACCTTTCGATGGATACAAAAGCAGCATACAAACTGCAAAACAAAGAACTGTATTTATCTGATTACCTGCCCTTGCACCATGTACTACGTAGGCATGACTACGAGACCAGTAAAAATCAGAATTGGAGAACACAAAAGCACCATCAGATGTGGATAGAGTGCGACCAAAATGAGCAACCACTACAAGGAGGCAAACCACTCCACCGCAGACCTGAAATGGACTGTCCTGGAAGCAGACCCGTCCTGGAACGCTAACACTATCTTCAGACGGGAACAACAATGGGTGTTTTGCCTCCAGACCAACAAAAGTGGGTTGAATGATGAGATCCTCATGACTGAGGTCTAAGTACCCACACTCACCTGCGATGAATCACCTTCCCTCTGCGACCTTATTGATACAACATCAGTCCCTGTGCATTCTGGACTGGGTACATCTAAGAACCTACACTCTTTATCACAGCCTTCTAGCTATAGTGATAGTACACTCTCTATTGAGAAAGTCTGCACGGGGTTCCGGGAACCCCCACGGCTACGGTCAGGATCAACATCCATAAAGGGCTCTACGTTCACGCTGAGGGAGCCCTACATGACCCCCCACCTGCGACTTCACTGATAAGAGTAGCCTTCACGTCGACTAAGATCATCACTGATGCTTTACCCACCATCAGGGTGCCTTCCCCCTCCTCCACTTTGTGACCTTATTGTGACAACGTCCACCTGTTTCACTGGATCATTATGCTATGCCCCCATTTTGAGGCATTAGACCACCGTGAATCGCCCTATATCCTTATGGACCCACTTGTTAAAACACACTTGTTTTGCAACATACCTATAGGGATCCTCTCTAGGCTCCCCTGTGAAACCCGTACTATACAACTGCCCCTTTTCTTAACATCAGCCTCCTAGAACTCACATTGTCATTATTTACACACACTTTGATACTCCCGGCCACTACAAGATGGCCGCCAGACATGCGCAGCACCGCCACGACGACAGTTTTGCGCTCAAGTCTTCCAATGATAGAACTGGTCATAACAAGCCTCGGTCCCTACTGGGATCACTATCCTGGGGACGGGAAGTCGGGTAGGTGCAGACACGCTGTCCACATGCCGAAAATGTAAGTACTTTGGAAGTTAGCCTCCTCAGCTGGCCGCCTTCTTTCCTATACCCGTTTTTCCCTGTGATTTCACAGCCGTGACACCTTCCACATTATTTACAGATAGCACGCTTTAACGCGGCACCTCCATGCCACCTGATGTTGCCATAGTCCTGCCTATTTTAGGTAAGCGCCACCACCCTTTTCTCGAAGACTGTTTTGAACCTTTATATTAGAGCACTACGATTGATGACACCACACGTGTGTGATGCGAGCACGGTGTTAAGGGGCATATTGCATATATATTTTGCTGCCAAATTGTTCACCAATTGTCTGTGTGTCAGTTACCATGAGCATTTTGAGACACAAGTATTCAGGGCACCATTACGTGTTATACATGTTTGTATGTACCATCTGTGTTTACGATGTCAGTCTCAAATCCATGATAAAGATGGTCATTTCCTCCCCACAGCGCTTTAATGGGGCATGTTGTTCTGTGACAGTGATCTGCTTTGTGCCATATATCCTGTGATACATGTAACCTGAGAGACGTTCCGGCCAGTACCTGCGAAGTCATGATATACTCTTGATTTCTTGTGACCATTTACATTTCTCATATGGGGCATAATTTCCTGTGACAGTAATCTGCTTTATGCCATATATTCTGTGATACATACACTCTGAGAGATGTTTCAGCCAGTACGGGCGCAGTCATGACATATTCCTGATTTCGTGTGACTATTTGCATTTACAAGGCCATGCCTTAGATTCATATCCCTGATACTAAGGAGTGTGATGTATGTTGGCCATGTGTACCGACGTCGCAGTGACAACGTCTCCTGCGTACATCACTGTGTCAGCTCACCCTTGGGGGCGCCCCACACCGGTACTGACCTTGTGTCTTACACGTTTTTATCCAAGCATGCATTTTTACATGCTTTCTTTACGCCCTTTTTCATCATTCTACATGGTTGGGGTACCGTTATATGGGTCCATGACTTAGGGACACCACTGGTGGATTACGATTTGCTCTACCAGGATTTTTAATCCTCTCTTTCACCATGTTTTCTCCTCCCTACAGGTCGGACCCGGAACAACACACACACAGTAGGTAGCACCTTGGGGCACTAACTCAGTGTGGGGTAGTTTGTCCACTATATGTTTTTTGTCCTGATGAAGCGCCCTGGATCCCTATGACCAGATTAGGCACGAAACATGTCTATACACTTGTGAAGGAGTGACCGACGTTAGGAGACACCCCTACTTAGTCTCAACACCCAGACTACCTGGGTTCCTTTTAAACCCTGCGGTAGCACTCACCTGCCATAGTTTTTATCCCTGGAAGGGCAATTCCCTCATTAAAGTATAGTGCAGGATCTTCCTCACCAGTTTTATCCCTCTATTCACACCCCACCACTCCACTTCACGAATCACCTCACCTGCACTCATCATGCAGCAGCCTCCAAAAAGATCTCTGCCAAAGTGACCCTTCGGAGGACCCGTAGGGCACCGCAGCGCCGTCCCGACGAGGAGCACTGCCCTATGATGAAGCATGACATCCTCTACGGGATGTGTGAGGGCAACATAAACAGTCCTGCTGACTGTCCCCATCCAATACTCTGGCCCAGGCACTCTCCACCTCCTGAGAGACCATGCCTCCCCTTTTTCCTCAGGAACATTAGCCCTTCATTGATTTTCTGATTCTTTATAGGAGCACAGGCGTTTGGACCTCTCAATCAAGCTCCCTGTCCCCCTACACCCCTTTCTCTCTAGCAAGGGGTCTTTTTTGATACGCCTAACTATAACTACCCAGTGTTGAGAAAACATCTAATTTGCCAGAAAGCTAGATCTTTACTAAGAAAGCATGTTTTTTGTGATTTGGTGTAAATCTGTTCAGTAGTTTTTTGAGAAAATTAGAGATAAAAAACCTGGACAGTTGGTTCAGCGGGGCTCCCCTTGGAGCACAAATTCAAAAAATAATGCGTTCTGATTGGTTGAGAGGGCTTTTTTTCCTGTGGGCTATCTTGCTCCCACAGGAGTGAACCAGTCCCTCAGAATCTTGCACTGTGTTTGGCTGGCTGCAACCTGAACAAAATGTTGCATCGCCATTATAGGATTCGGGGACTCTGTCCCCGTGTCGTACAAATTAAAAAGAAACGGAGTTCAACAGGGCCATTTAGAAGTACCCTGACCACCAGAACCTTGTAGAGTGGCGGGGGTCAATTTTTTAGGGCACTGCGATCCTACGGAAGTCCAGCATGCCCTCTGTACTCCCACAGGAGTTCCACAGGAGAAAGCGCGGCCCCTGGCTCCCAAGGGAGCCCCGTAGGATCAGGAAAACAATTAAAAACAAATGGAAAAGTGCCAGGGTCTGTGGGTGGTTGCCCGCTAATGGAGACTTGACTCCTTGGTGGAGGATGGCCACCTGTGTAGGTTGGGGCACAGTGCCTGGCCCTACATCCAACCCACACACTGCATGGCCTTTGGTAAGGAGTTTGCTACCTGCGAAGGGTTGGCATAGTTAGTCATGGTAATAAAATTTTACTTTACATTTAAGAAAACCTCAGAAATTCACTGGAAAAAAACAAAGGTTAAAATGACTTTATTGGTAGGTATAGTAATAATATCTGACTTTATATTAAAAAACCTTAGAAATTCACTGAAAAAAACAAACGTTAATTTGACGGTATAGTTAAGTGAATAACACTGAAATTCACCAGTGATAGATAACTGAGGTAACTATAACTCTCGCCCTCACCATGTATAGTGTTGTCATTAATTCTGTCATTTCTGATGTCCTCAGTGATATTATAAATGAAGTCACAGAACATATCATGAGTGATGTAATATGTGAGGTCAGAAGTAGTGCATGTTGAGGGGTTGGGCACAAGGCCTGGCCTGCGGCCAAACCCTGCTACCAAACCTCCACCGCACACAGCCTTTAATTGGGCAATGCGTGCTGCTGGTTGCAGGGCTTGACTGGCGGCCAGGAGCTGTGTCCAACCCCCACGGGCAGCCAGCCCATGGTTTGAACTGCCTTTTGGTAGGGAGAACAGCAGCTCCAATGGGAAGTTTTTAAGAAAATTCACATTAAGTCTTCTGGGTCATTGAATACATGATCCCAGAATATCTTTTTTTCATTTTTAAAGCACTCCAAGCAGGAGCTGACTTAAACACATGTTTATGGTTCTTCCGATTATAAGTGCTTTTTAAAAAATATTTTTGGAAAATTACTATTAATGAACATAATGAATGCTTTGGATTATTGCTACCTATTTCATTGGTTTAAATGGTAAAATGTGACATGCAGCATATTTAATAATGTGGTGACCCTTTGACAAAGCCAGTAGGTCTGTGTTGGACCTGGAATCCTTGGAGTGGTTTCCACTGTCTTTTTGCCTCTACCTCCTGAATTTTTGACTGTATCCTGGACTTTTCTTTTGCTGGTTTGTGTACTCTAGGCACTTTACCACTGCTGATCAGTGCTAAAGTGCATGTGCTCCCTGTGTAAATTGTGATTATGATTAGTTATCCATGATTGGCATATTTGAATTACTGGTAAGTTCCTAAGAAAGTGAGCTGTTTGTGCCCAGGGCCTGTAAATCAAATGCTATTAGTGGCCCTTCAAACATGTCTCAGGCCTGCCACTGCATTGTCTGTGAGTGCAGTTTTAAACTGCCATGTCGACCTGGTAGGGGCACCCACTTGCCATGCCCAAACCTCCCCTTTTTCTACATGTAGGGCACCCTTAAGGATGTGTCCCAAGGTAGCTCCATGGGCAGGGTGCAGTGTGTGTGAAAGGTAGGACATGTACTGGTGTGTTTTAAATGTCCTGATAGTAAAATCCTGAAAATTTCGTTTTTCACTATTGTAAGGACTATCTCTCCCTTAGGTTATCATTGGAGCTACCTTGTAACATCTTACAAGTGTAACTTTCAATCGGGAAGAGATTTGGAGTTTGGGCTCCCTGAGCACAGGATTTAAAAATACATCTTTTAGTGAAGGTGGTTTTTAAATTGTGTGTTTCAAAAAGCCTCTTTTAGAAAGTGAGCATTTTCTTGCTTTACCATCCTGTGCCTCTGCCTGCTTGTGGAATCAACTTCTGGTTTAGACTGACAGCTGAGTTGTTTGTACATTCACTCTAGACAGTCACATAAAGGGAGCCAGGTGTGCCCTGCATATCCTGTTGGCCCATCACCAGGCTGATAGGTCTTCCTGAGCTAGAGTGGTGGGAGGAGTTGTCACTGACACCTGAATATGGCTGTGCCTGGCCTCTCACAATGCTCTCTCCACCCCCCTGTCTGGTGCCAAGGCAGGGCAAGGGAGGATCTTGTGGACAAGAAAGACTTCCCTTTGAAGTATGCCTACTTCAAAGGCCAAAAGATGTATACGTATTGGAGCTATAATCCCACATCTTTAGAACACTTCTGGACTGAGGACTCTGCCAAGAAGAAGAGCTGAAGTGCTGTCAGGAGGAGTATTGCCCCTTTGCTGTGGTTTGCTTTGCTGGGTTGGCCTGCAGTTGCTGCTTCTGTCTGTGGGTAGTGAAAGAACTGGGCTTGGCTTTCTTGTATACTGCTTTTCCAAGGGCTTGTGTGTACTTGCTTCCTGTTGGAAGTCTCAGGGCCATCAAAGACTTCATCTTCAGCATCTCTGAACTCCATTGCTAAGAGTTCTGACCTAGCAAGTAATGCCAATTTCAGGTCTGGGGCTTTGGAGGTGGTTCTGCTGCTTTAAAATGTGAAAATCGATGCATCGCCCTTCCAGCGCCGTTTTTCCCTCCGCAAGCTTGCCGTGCGGTTGAAAAACCAACGCATCGCCACCGTGCAGCTGAAAAATCGATGCAGCACCTGTTCACGCCCTGAAGAACCGCTACAGCCTGAGTCCACAGCACCAAGTCTCGAACGTTCGAGACCCCCGCACTGACTTTGACGCAGGCCCTGCTGTGCAGCTGAAGGAATCGATGCATCACCTGTCTGCGACTGTTGAAATTGATGCAGCGTCTGCTTCGCCGCTGCATCCACCTGCAGCGCCTGGATTTTCTCACACATCCTGTGCTCCAACTTTCCAATGCATCACCCTGCAGACCAGAACCGTCCTCGGATTTTGACAGATCGCTTTTCCCCACAGTAAGGAATCGACGCAACACTTCTCCTGCGTGCAGCAGAACTGACGCCTCCATTTCCCAGGGACTCCAGAACCAATGCATTGCTGTATTTTCCAATGCTTCTCTCCTTTGTGGCTGTTCTTCAACTTGGATTTTGATGCATCAAAGGTACTTTGTTCTAAAATCAATGCATCCATAGAGTTCTAAAGGCAGAATTGCTTAAACCTTTTAAAAGTGATATTTTGAGTTTGGTGTGTTGGATTTTTGTCGTTTTGGTCTTCTTTGGTTCAGATAAAGATTGGTTAGTTTTCTAAACTGGTGTGGTGTCCATTTGTAATGTTGTCACTGTGTTACTCTGTGTTTTATGTACAAATGCTTTACATATTGCCTCTGAGTTAGGCCTGACTGCTCGAGCCAAGCTACCAAGGGGTTATCTTGGGTGTGTAACTCCCTTACCCTGACTAGAAGTAAGGGTCCCTACTTGGACAGGATACATACCACTGCCAACTAGAGACTCCCATTTCTAACAGTCTGCTTTGTATATGTTAATGTGGTGACCCCCTGACAAAACCAATACGCCTGTGTTTTATATATTGATGCCCTGACACCTTGAAAAAACTAGTAGGCCTCCATTATTTAATTTGACACCCCCTATATTGTGATGTTGCATCTGTAAAGGTGGGAGGTATTGTTATTATGAGGGTCAATGCCCATAGGGGTCAAATGTGGTTTGAGGGTGTCACCAAAGTTATTTCCAGCTATTTAATGAATAATTTAGTAATATGTGTAATAAATGTACTTTTTCTTTTTACATCAAAGAACACTGAGTGGACAAGAACTTATTGAGTGTAATTGTTGCTTGCCAGCAAATAATGCTTGCTAGCCCACAAAACCAACCCTGAGTAGGCCTTGGACTGCTGTGCTTCACTACCCTCAGATTGTCAAGTGCTACCATGGGGTATTTGGTTCTTCATAGGGAGACAGTTTTGGACCTATTACTTTTAACAAGATCTTACTTTACGTTAAAAAAAACTAGAAATGTACTGGGAAAAAACAAAGGTTAAAGTGACATTATAGTTAAGTATAGGAAAAGACATTAACTCATATTAAAAAAAAACTTAAAAAGTCACTGGAAAAAAATAAAGGTTAAAGGAGCGTTAAAGTTAGGTGACAATGTCAGTCATAATGTTACATTATATACCTAAATAACCACTGAAATTCACCAGTTATACTTTAGTGAGCTAACTATACCTTGCACCCCTGCCATGCACTGCTTATGACCTCAAATATTACATCACATATGGCATGCTAAATTGCATCATCAATAACATCTCTGATGACATCACTGTATGGGTGCTGAAAGTTCGGGTATGAGAGGTGCTGCAGCATCCCCAAAATAAACAGGCTAGAGTTGAGAAGGTAAATGAGCAATAAAGATGCCTTTAAACTTGTCATGTTTGTTGTGCATTCAAAGAAAAAGGTCAAACGACTAGCAATGTCTTCTGACAAATTACTGCTTATTATTTTAACAGGGAAATTAGTGTTTTCTTTTTCTCTGACTGCAAATTGAGAGGATTTGGTAATGTCACAATCTTGCTGGGACACAGGGAGTGTGAAAGAAAAAAATGTGGACTGTAAAAAAATTTTGGAACACAGTACAATTTAAAGAAATGTAATTGAACTGTGCAAATATTTTATAATATCTCTACAGTTAGGAAAGCACAAATGAAGACCATTTTTTGTAATTCTGAAGGCTGATGAAAACAAAGATTTTAACAGGATCAAAACAAATCAAGGCAGTTTACTTGTGTGATGCGCAAATGATAAATATTTGCTGAATCCCGATTTCCATGTTATTGTTTTCACATTGAATAATATTATTTGTAAAAATGCATGTCTGTGCAAATTTAGTGGCCAATTCAATGAAAAAAATACTTTTTGTAAATGACAGTGTGCTACCACACCGTCCTTTAGTAATATATTTGTGACAGTGTGCTCCAAAATGCATCACCAGCTACATGCTTCGCCCTTATCACTCTACCTGATGAATGGGCGTGGCTAATTTGATACACTTATTTTATGTGTGACACTTGGATTTTTCACAATCCTTTCGACTTCAGTGATGTAATACTGATGTCAGCACCCCCACTCAGAAAATTGTTTCTGCACCACTGCATCACTGATGACATCAGCCACCCTACTATAGTTCAATTTACGATATGTCAGTAGTGAGAAGCCTCTACTATGCACAGCCTTCGGACTGTGTTTAACTGTTCACTGAGAGCCCATTCCCTCCACATACTCAAGCCCTATTCAGTGGCCAAGTCCCTACTATGCACAGCCTTCTGTTTGTGAATGGTTCTTTGCAGAGAAACCACTTCCTCCTGTCACCCACGTCCCATTGGGTGGACAAGCCTCTACAGCAGACAGCCTTCACCCTGTGCACAGCTCTTCACAGAGAGATCACTCCCTCCAGACGCCCAAGCCACATTAGGTCACTAAACCCCTATTACACACAGTTTTGCACTGTGCATGAACTTTCACAGAGATCCAGTACCTCCAGACACTCAAGCTCCATTAGATGGAAAAGCCCTTACTACACACAGCCTTCACCTTGAGGCACAGCTCTTCAGGAAGAGATCACTCCCTCCAGACACCCAAGGCACACTAGGCAGCCAAGCCCCTACTATGCACATTCTTCGCTGTTAGAAATGGGGGTCTCTAGTTGGCAGGTTTGTACCCTGTCCAAGTAGAGACCCTTCCTTCTAGTCAGGGTAATGGGATTTACACGTCTAAAATACCCATGCTCGCCCCCTTGGTAGCTTGGCATGAGCAGTCATGCTTATATCAGAGACAATGTGTAAAGCATTTTCACATAACACACAGTAATAGTAAAAACACTACAAAAGAACACCATGCCAGTTTTAGAAAAATAGCCAATATTTATCTGTGTAAAACAAGACCAAAACGATAAAAATCCAACATACAGTAGTAAAGATATGAACATTGCAAGAATCAACTTAAAATACATTTTCTTGAAGTTGATAGCTCCGTCCGGGGCTATCACGGCATCATGAACAAACAAATCCAACAGTTCAGTCCGACTGCAAGATCGCGGGCCAGCTACAGTGTCGGGTAGAGGCGCCGGCAGGCGTCAGCATCCGTCGGTTCGGGAGGCCGCTGCAGGAGTCTTCGGGCCTTGAAGCCTCACGCGTTGCAGATCGAATTCCATGAGGTTAAATTCAGGAGCGCTGGCTTCGATGGCATTAGTGCTGCGAGGCGAAGGTGGACGATGCAACATATGGTGCCCATAGGTCATGGGCAGGCAGCGGCTCTGGAACGATGCCTGGTGTCATCGGTGAGACCATGGCAAAGGTGTGAAGTGGGGCGATGCGACGTGCGATGTCCACAGGTCATGGTGCAGGCAGCTGCATCATCGTTGCTGAAGCACTGTCGTTAGTAGACCAAAGGTTGCGATGCGAAGTGGGGCCATGCTTCGTGCAGTGCCCACAGGTTGTGGTGCAAGCAGTGATGTCAGTTGACAATGTTAGAGTCGATGGCACCAACGTCAGTGGACCAGGGCTGCGGTGTGGGACGGGTCGATGCTTTGTGTACCTCACGAGCAGTGTGTCCACAGGCCACGGTGCAGGCAGCAGCATCGATGTCGGCATGGAGCGTCATTTTCGGTTGGGCTAGGCGGCAATTTGAAGCAAGGTGATGCAAAGAGCGGAGCCCACAGGTCACGGTGCAAGCAGCGGCTCGGTGACACCATCAGGTGGCAACGGCAGTGAGACCAGGATTGCGGTGCAAAGTGGGACGATGCTCTCTGTGGTGCCTTCAGGTCACGGAGCCAGCAGCGGCATCATTGGCGGTGTCGTAGTGGTTTTTCTTCTGTTGCATCACAAAACACACAGTTCCCAGTGCTGTTGGCAGATGAACTTGAAGTCTTTGATGTTCCTAAGACTTCCAACAAGAGGCAAGATCTACTTCAAGCCTTTGGAGAAACTCAGGAAATAGTTGCAGAAAGTTCAGTCCAGTCCTTTTACTGCCCAAGACAGAAGCAGCAACTGCAGGCCAACCCAACAAAGCAAAACACAGCAAAGGGACAGTACTCCTCCTGGTAGCTTTTCCAGCTCTTCTTCTTGGCAGGTCCCTTAGTCCAAAAGAGTTCTAAAGTTCTGGGGTTTTAGGTCAAATACTTAAACCCCTTTTCCTTTGAATTCTTTGTTCATAGCCTCTGGCTCAGCAAATCCAGTTCTGTCCTCTGATCCAGCCACACTACAGGGGGCGGAGACAGCATTGTGCAGAGCAGCTACAGCCTATTCAGGTGTCAGTGACAACTCCTCCCACCATTCTAGCCCAGGATTGCCCAGCAGCATATGCTGGGCACACCTCAGCTCCCTTTGTGTGAATGTCTGGAGTGACAGCCCTGTCAGTCTAAAACCAGACAGTGAATCCACAAACAGGCAGAGGCACACAGGATGGTTAAGCAAGTAAATGCCTACTTTCTAAAAGTAGCATTTTCAAACACACAATTTAAAAACCATCTTCAGTAAAAAGTGTATTTTTAAATTGTGATATCAGAGATCCCAAACTCTAACTGTCCATCATCTTCCTATGGGAATCTGCTCCTGACAGATGCTTCAAGGCAGACCCAATGTTAACCTATAGAAGAGATAGCCTTTCAATAGTGAAAAACGAAATGCATGATATTTCACTATCAGGACATGTAAAACACACCAGCACATGTCCTTCCATATACACTGCACCCTGCCCAGTGGGCTACCTTACATATATTAAAATATAAGGTTGGGGCCTGGCAAGTGGGTGCACTTGCCAGGTTAACATGGCAGTTTAAAACTGCATGCACAGACTCTGCAGTGGCAGGTCTGAGACACCTTTGAAACGCTATTTGTGTGGGTGGCACAATTAGTGCTACATGCCCACTAGTAGCATTTGATTACAGGCCCTGGGCACACCTGTGCACTTTACTAGGGACTTATTAATAAATCAGATATGCCAATCATGGATACACCAATCAATAATACAATTTAGACAGAGAATATATGTGCTTTAGCACTGATTAGCAGTGGTAAAGTGCCCAGAATCCTAAAACCAACAGAAAATGGGTCAAATATAGGAGGCCAAAAAGCAAAACGTCTGGGGATAAACCTGCTAAAAATGGCAGGTCTAACATTTGCCCTGCGCACAACTCTTCACATAGAATTAACTTATTCCAGACATCAAAGCACCATTAGGTGCCCAAGCCCCCACTATGCACAGGCTTTTGCTCCAGACACTAAAGCTCAATTTGATGGCCAAGCCCTTACTACACAGAGTCTTTGCCCTGTATATAGCTCTTCACAGAGAGACCACTCCTTCCAGGCAAGCAAGCTCCATTAGGTGGCCAAGCCCCTACTATGCACAGCCTTTGACCTCATGAGTATTCATCAATTATGCCATTTGAAATGTCATCAGTGATGGCATCAATTATGTCATTGAACATCTCATGAGTGATTTAATGTGTGAGGTCATAAGCATTGCTTGACAGGGCTGTAAGTTATAGTTAGCTCACTCAACTATAACTGCCAAATTTCATTGGTTTTTGGGTTTAAAACCTAACACTATGACTGACACTGTCACCTAACCATAACACCATTTTAATCTTTGTTTTCTTCAGTGTATATATATATATATATATATATATATATATATATATATATATATATATACAAACTCATCTAAGCAGTCATTAGCATCTGTTTGGCGTACTAAAGTACAGCAAGGCAAAATAGCGTGTTGTAAAGGAACAACAAGTTGTTAAAACCACATTGTAACTTACCACATTGTAAATTACTTCGCTGTAACATGAAATTTTCCTTTTTATTTATTTTTTATTAGTAAGTGCTTCAGCTTGGCATAAAGCAACAAAGAAATGCGAATGTGCCTGCAAAATCCAAATTGTTTTACACTTTGATTGGTGATCATAATAACCTGCAACTTGTTTTCTGACGTTTTCTATGGTTCACATGCTGTGGTTCTCTGACAATGGTTTTAAACATGCAGCTGATATCACAACCTTTCTGTTTGCTCTGGGAGACTTTTCAGACTGAGGGTCTAGATTTTTTTACCATGCGGGCTGGCAGTTAGTTCTCCTAAAATTCTGGAGAAGACAAATCTAGAAGTGAGTGAACCAACAATTAACATGGAGAGCTGAGCCATGACCGAGTCAAGGGTCTGGCTTGCCTGTTATGGCCTATGCACGAGCTGAACCCTGAAAATGTTTGTTATGTAAATTGTGCAACAAACAGCAAGTAAAATATTATAACGTCTCTACAAAATTCAAAAATGTGTATTTCTTTAACATCTAAAACTCTTGAAATCAATACCTCGCATTATAGCACTACTTATTAAAAGTGCACAATGCACAAACTGCCGAGGCACGCTAAATAGTCCATAAGTTGTACTTCTGGTTTATAAACAACCAGATACGTATAAAAAGAAGTCCGTGAATCCAAAATGTATTTTTCCTTGGTAAATCCTTTATTTCATATCCAAATCAAATTTCTGAACAGAACAGCCGACACGTGTTTCAGTCCAAAAGGACTTTCTCAAGGCCTAGTAAAATGAAAAACACAATTTCATTATTGTTCTTTTATATTATATTGGAAGACGCGTAATCTTCCATGTTAAAGGTATCCACTCGTATGTAGTAATATATTTCCTGTAGCAGGGTAAACAAATCAACTTCACTGCCGCTACGTTATCTTACTGTGCACCATCAGGTCCTGATAAACCTGTGGAAAGATCCATGTGATAGTTTTTAAGCCTGAACTATTAGTGAACAAAGAAGCAAGACGTTTGTTATATAAATGCTTTTACAGGCCCAGGTTATTATAGAGAAAAATTATAGCCTATTTAAGCAAACATAATATGTTTTTGCACAACTGGTATTCTGAACTCACATATTTGAAAGTGCTTTCTCATACACCATAATGAACAAAAAGAAATTTTGAGGAAATAAAATACCTAAGATCACACAATTTAGAATAAAGAAGCCATAATGTATCCATGTTTTCTGGTTCCACTTTGTGCATATCAACCACCGAATTAGTGTCTTTTTGACTTTTCTTTCATTAACAATTTTTTGTTATCTTTTTGTGCATTTGACAAATAGTGCAAACTCGAACCGAAGGCATTGGAGTGATTTACATTACACAAGGTTACATTCATTGTTTATAGGTACCAGGAAATTAAGTGATTTGCCCAGAATCACAGGATATTGAGTCGACGCTGAGACCCAAACCTGGTTCTCCCAGGTCCAAAGTCGACAGCTCTAGCCATTACATTGCACCTATTGTTCATCACAGAGACTTGGCTGGATGATACATCTGACCCCATTGTCGCACTGGCCACTCCTGAGGGTTATAAGATCTCCAGAGCAGACCGCACAGAGGGTAGGGGGGGTGGAGTGGCTATTATGTACAGGGACAAGTGGGATCTCCACAGGGGAGATACTAACTCATGGGGTGATTGCGAAGCCTTGGATTTTAGTATCCGGTTTTCTGCCCATTTTACATTGGGAGGCTCTCTGATTTGTAGACCCCCCGGCTCTGCCGGGGCATTTCTTCAATCATGGGGTGATGCAGTGACCTCTCGGGCGCTTCGCTTCTCCCACTACATGGTTCTGGGGGACTTGAATATTCATCTCGACCAGACCGACTCCAAAGACTCACTTGCTTTTGTTGACATCCTACAGCTTGCTCAACTCTCTCAATGGGTTAGCCTCCCTACACACCAAGAGGGTCATATTCTCGACCCTATCTGCTCCAACTTTCCCATCACCGTCGAAGATCCCCTCCCAGTCCCATGGTCTGATCACTGTCTAACCTACTTCTCCTGGGAGGTGGCCTTGGCTAGCCCATTAGGCCATTGCTATTGCAAACCAGCTTTAAAAAAAATTGAGCCCTCCAAGCTCTCCTCAGCCTTGGCGGACTCTAGACCCACTCTCTCTCAGGATCTTGATGGGAGTCGTGCGGGGTTCTCAAATTGGGTATCCAATACCATGGATATGCTAGCCATGCCCACTTCTTCTAGGTTCTCCAGGGAGTCTCCTTCCAAACCCTGGTTCACTCTCGATCTGTCTACTCTTAAGCATGAGTGCAAAAAACTTGAGCGTGCTTGGCGCCTTAGTGAGTATTGTCCCTTGGCCAAGGGTAATCTCAGGCGTAGACAAAAAATTTACTATGCTGCGATAACACCGGCTAAGAAGCAATATTATGCAGCCCGCATTGAGCAGGCGCAAAATAATTCTAAGGAAATCTTCGCAATAGTTCAGAGCTTTACATCTCCCACCGCACAGTCGAGCTCACTCCCTGCCACAGAGGCCTGGTGCGATACGCTGTCCAATTTCTTTATGGATAAAATCCGCACAATTCAGGCGGCTTTTACGCCCTGTTCTGGGCCTTTATCTGACCCCTTGCTTTTTGCCCCTACGCCCGCTATTCCTAGGCACTTCTGCACGCTTTCTCTCCAGTGGATTTGCCTAGCTCCCGCAGAATTCTGAAGGGTCTGAAATCAGGCTCGCCCGTTGATCCCTGCGCGGCCAGATTGCTGGAAGCAGTCGCGGAGACCATTAATCCAGAAGTGAATAACATCAAAAAACTCCTCCCTTCTTGAGGCACGTGTGCCGGAGGTCTGGAAGCAGGCTAAAATCCTCCCTCTTCTAAAAAAGCCTGCCCTTGACTCCCAGATCCCAGGGAACTACCGCCCCATTTCCCTTTTGCCTAGCTTAGCCAAAGTCTGCGAAAAGGTGGTGACCAAACAACTTACTGAGTTTGTCGAGGGTCGGACCTCTTGCATCCAGCCCAGTCAGGGTTTCAAACCTCCTACAGCACTGAGTCAGCATTGGTGGAGGTTTCCGAGGCCATTCGTGAGTGTCTGGATTTCCGGCGGGAGAGCAGCTTTAGTTATGCTCGACCTGTCGGCAGCGTTCGACACGGTTCCACACTCACTGCTGCTTGCCCGGCTCTCTGAGATTGGTGTCTCGGGCTCTGCCTGGGGCTGGCTCAGGTCCTTCTTGGAAGGGAGGGTGCAACAGGTCTGGCTGCCGCCGGCTTCGTCAGCCCCTCAGCCGGTCGCCACAGGGGTCCCGCAGGGTTCCTCCCTTTGCCCCCTCCTTTTTAACATCTATGTCACTCCTCTGGTCTATTTGGCCGAGGACTTGGGGGCTAAGGTGATTGCCTACGCAGATGACACCCAGCTCCTTTTACCTTGGAAAAGGATGTGGACTCTGTATTCTCTGTCCAGTACTGCTTGTCTTCTGTTTTTAAGTGGCTTGCTGCCGCTCAACTCAAATGCAACGAAGACAAGTCGGAGATTCTCCTCTATGGTAATTTCCCCCCCAGTTTCAGAGACACGATCTGGCCTCCAGGGTTCCCCCTACCGACATCTAATGGGAAATCCGCTAAGAACCTGGGAGTGTGGTTCGAGGAAAATCTATCCTTTTCTACGCAGGTTAAGAAGCTCACTGGCAACTGCTTTGGTCTCCTTAAAACTTTAAGGAGATTTCTTCCTCTTCTCCCTAGGCCTGCTAAAGAGACGGTCACCCGTGCCCTGATTCTCTCTCGACTGGATTATGCCAATGCTCTGTATGTGGGCATCCCGGGATATTCACTGAATAAACTCCAGGTTGTCCAAAATGCGGCAGCTAGGCTTCTCCTCGAAATTCCCATTAGGAGTAGTGTGCGATACCATCTACGTTCACTTCACTGGCTTCCCCTGGCCGACCGGGTTAAGTTTAAATCCCTTGTTATTGCCCATCGTGCCCGCCATGGTCATGGTCCCGCCTATCTGCAGAAGCGGTTTTCCTTCTATGTCCCGCTGAGAGAATTGCGCTCATCAGCACTTCTATTAGCACAAGTGCCCCGCTTCATTCGTCACAGGCTGGGCGGCCACTCCCTTGCCGTGAAAGCCGCTCAGGCATGGAATGCCCTTCCTTTTGCGCTTCGCAATACCCAAGACCCTTTGGCCTTTAAGAAACATCTAAAAACCTATCTTTTAGCTTGCTGACTCCTCTTGGTTTGCGCCGGGACACTCTTCGGAGTAGCTGCGCCCGTTATAAAATTATATAACATAACATGTGTAGAGGGAGGGTGACAGGCAAAGGCTGCATGAAAGCTCCTCTCGTTATGGGCCCGAGGTTCCAACAGGATCACGTGCTGAGCCAAAGCCCGACTTCGTGCTCGAGCTTTCAGTGTCTTGTCCACTACTAAAGAAATCCCCCTAGTCTCCGCCCCCAGCATCACTAGTTCCTACACCTATAAACATAAGCGTGATCACCCGAACACTGTTAATCCCTTTCAACTAGCAGTCGTAATTATGCACGGAGCTTTTTTTTTTTAAATAATTAGTTATGTAATGGAAGCGCCTTTACAAAGTTGTTTACATCTAATTAACCATTGAATAATTGGTCTGCCTTCATGAAAAAAGAGAAAATATTATCGGAGCAAAAACCAATGCCCTTATTTTAACTCATTTTCCAGATGCCTTCGCCATAAAAAAAACACAATCAGCGGTGTAAGATTTTCGAAAAGTGCTTAATTGTTGGACAAGCTCTGGGCTGTGGTTTGAGGTCTGACGTCGCACGCAGGATGCGTAACAGACTCAGTGTGGTGAAATCGTTCTGCACAGTTCAGCTCGTCAGCCATCGCAGCCCAGGCTGCGCGTTGCTGTATGACTAGTTTAATTGTGGGCTGTAATAAAGGTCATAATTAATATCCCAACACAGACACTAATAAACAATTTTAAATTGCCAGCATAATCAAATGATGCAAACATCGACGAGCGACAAAAGTTCATTGCCGCAACTGACAATTTCTTAATTGTATTCAGTCATTCATGGAAATTTTATTAACATCGAACTGATGTATCCTGCCCTTACTCTGTCACAACACCAGGGATCTAATTTCATTATTTTCCACAAGATTTGCTTGACTACTGCCGTGATTCTAATATTGCTTTCGTCCAGATGTTTATGCTATTTAAATTAGGAAGAAAGGGCTTTTGGGTAAACACAATTAAAGAAGTTTTTTTTTCAAATCTAGCTTAACAAACTTCCCTTAATTAATTCACAGAGATGCTGTTTCGAGTTTTTTTTTAATGACTTAACCCCCCCTTCCCCTTTCACCCAGTGCATCATGCAGAACCCTGGTTTCAGCTATTCATAGGTCAAGGTATGACAAACCTGTCAGTGCTGCGCTCTCGGTAACGACGAGAGCGAGGCCAGGCCCTTGCACATTTCAACTATTTTATCTAGAATTATTCATCCCTCTAATTATAGGGTAGAATAATAGCTGTGTATTCTTTTATAGTTATATTTCTATTTACAGCTAATACCAACCAATCATCTAGTGTGTGTGGCGGGTGGGGAGGGTATGTTCTCTATAACGATGTTCTTTTGTACTGCAAAGCGCTTCGAAGTATCAGAAAGGCGGCATGACGACACTATACAAAGCAACTGAATAAATTATCAAAGACATGTTTTGTAATATTTCAGGCACTATCTATAAATAACATTTTCTCGTGGTGCTCACCACAAATAAAATAAATGTACAGAAAATAAAATCTTATGATCAGGGCCACTGGAATTTTATGTGAAGACCGGAAGCTCCTATTATGCTTCTCTAATCTTGCCTCTAATTGAATAGCAGCAGTCAAGAACTGCGGAACTACAAATCCCAAGAGGCTTAGCAACAAACTAGTCAATGGGATAGAAACACATAAGTATGGTAACCACCAAGAAGATACCAGTAACCTTTATAACCTGTCACTTGACAGCGAACAGCTCTCTATTCTTGCGGCTTGAAGTCAAAATAAATGCCTTCTTTGCAATTACGGTTATTATATTTATGGCATTCTACCATTGCTGATACATGCATGCTCCTGTTATTGCTTGTCTTGTTCTTTCGGTGCCATATAGTTGAGCGACTCATGCTCTAAGCTCCTATTCCTTTTGCCCCGTGCGCTGGGCTGCGCTTCTCTTCATGGCAGCACCCGTGTCTGCCATTTTAGGATGCTCCCGCTTGTGCCGCTCTCGTATTGCGTGGCTCCTGTGGCTCTGTGCCTCAAGCGGTTGGTTGGCCCTCGCTGGTGTTGCCTCCATTAACCCTTTTTCTGCCTGAACTTTTTTACTCACATTTTCAAAATGGAAATAGTCAGCTCTCCTTTGTTCAGTGAGGACAATGATGATGATGAAGCATTTAAGAATGGCTTGAATTAATTAATTCATTCTTCAGTTGAACAGGCCGTTGCAGCCTCTATGGAAAAGATGCCAAAAATATTGAGAATTCTATGATGAGCATGATGTTGAAGACTTTATTGGCCCATTCAGAAAATGTAAGAAACTGTCTTTACCTGTCAAAAAGAAACAAGTCTCGACCCCTAATCCTGGTTTTTCACTTCTGAGCAGTGAGGTTTCCTCATGCAGACTGAGGACGTTGTTCCTCCCAGGCCTCCTACTAAGGAGGGGAATACCAAAATGCATGTTAAGTGGAAGAATAAGTCGAAAAATATTCCGGATGCTCCCCAAAAAATAGTTATTTCTAACATCATGGACACTGATGATTACGTGGGGGATGCAGATGACAATACCGATATGTTTGGGGTCAAGGATCCTTCTTCTTCCCCTCCTCCGACGAAAAAGTCTAAACCTGATTCCTTTCTAGCCAAAACAGACCTGGACACAGAAGGAACTCCTATGTTCGATCCCATCCTTATTTGCCATCCAAATTCAACAGAGTGCTTCCCTGCTGCCCATGTGGGAGTTTTATATCCTACAGGATACTTCTGCCCCCAGACAATCAAACCAGAAGTATATTAAAATCCGAATGTCCCAGGTCTCTCCTTTCCTCCAACATTACTTCCATTCCAACAATTGACCCGTTTCTGTTCACCTTCTTTTAAAAATTTGGAAAAGATCCCTGCAAACGTGTTGACAAGACCTGGTCGACTTGTCTAGATAAGTTACTTGATGTGGTGTGTCCTTTGGCTCGCATTTGTGATATGGCAGAGGTGGCTATATTGGACAATCTTGATATTGATCCCCAAGATCTCTCTATGTGGGTTCAGAGAGCTTTTTGCTTACTTGGCAATGCCAACAACGCCATTACATATGAATGGGGAAAAGGTCTCCAAAATTGGCTAACCTAGCTACTCTTGATCCAGGCATCAAGAGGGATGATCTTCTGTTTGGGGACTCCTTTATCAAAGACCTTAGTAGATATGTTACCACCTTTTCATCGAATGACAAAGCCCAACAGTCTTAAAAAAGGTGTTTCCACAGCGTGCTTAATGCACAGGCTGGTAGAGGCAGGAGCTGCTTTACTGGCCATTCCTACCATAATTAGGGGTCCAGAGGCTCCTTTAATTCAGGCTACCCCTACCAAGACCACAAGCCACAGTTCTACCTTCAAAGAGGTAGACATTACAGAGGTCACGCACAAAAGAATTTCAGAAACAACAATCAACAAGGTGAGTCCTTCTTCTGGCCATCCACCTGTGGGGGGGCCGTCTCCTGTATTTCCTTAGAAAGAGGACAAACGATAACTTCAGATTCTTGAGTTCCAAATACCATACAAGGCTATCTTATAGAGTTTTCCGCACCACCTTTCCAAAGTGTGTTTCCTCCTCCTCCAAGGTTTTCTTCAGACATGTCCAACCTAATTTCCTTAGAAATTCAATCGCTTTTATAAAAACAGGCAATTCAGCTTTCCTTTCCAGATCCCCCTGGGTTTTTCAGTACCCTGTTCTTGGTCCAGAAGAAAAACAAAAAGATGAGGTCGGTTATCAACCTCAGACTCTTCAATCAGTTTGTGGTGCACCGTCACTTAAGAATGGAGACTATAATTCACCTCAGAAACTCCTTACGTCAACACGACAGGAAGGTAAGGCTAGATTTACGAGATGTCTACCTTACAATTCTATCCATCATCACCACAGAAAATTCCTTCAATTGCAGTGGCATGGACAAAATTACCAGTTTTCCTCTCTTCTCTTCGGTCTCTCTTCAGCACCATGGTGCTTTACAAAGGTAATGAAACCTGTGATGGCTTACCTCAGGTCTTTGGTTCTGCTTATGAGTCAAGACATAGAGACTATTCACGCCTACCTTCATCTCACTTGTTCTCTTCTTTCAGAGCTGGGTTTCCTTTTAAATGCAGAAAAATCAATTATGATTCCCACTTAACAGATAGAATTTCTAGGTTTTCTAGTAAACTCTTCAAGCGCTACTCTGCATCTTCCTCAAGCAAAAGTAAATGCAATCAAAAGCCAGATTCTTCAGACTCTTCCAGTTCTCAAATTTTTATCAGATCTCTGGCAAGAGTAGTAGGCCTCCTGTCTTCTTCCATCCAGGTGATTTTTCCAGGTCATCTCCATTACCGGGCCCTTCAACGCCTAAAGATTTGTCACCTGCGCAAAGGCATGGCTTATTCCGATTCTATCAGCATCAACCCAGAGTCACAGTTAGAACTTCAATGGTGGCTAGAACATTTAGATTCCTGGAATGGCAGGACTATCTTTGCATCAGTCCCTGATCTTGTATTAGAATCAAATACAAGTCAGACGGTCTGGGGTGCCCGTTGTGGTCCAATCTCAACTGGGGGTGCATGGTCTCTCGAGGAGTCCAGATTGCATTTCAAATGTTTAGAGATGCTGGCAGTCTCCTTTGCATTCAAAAGCCTTGCAAAAGACAGAATACAATATTCCATTCTTCTCCGCATGGACAACGTTTCCACGGTCCATTATACAATCAACTGAGTGGCACCAAATCCAAGCCTTTAGCGGAACTGGTAAAAGGGTTTTAGGAATTCTGCCTTCTCAACAAGATCTCAGTCCGAGCAGAGTGCTTACCGGGCAACTTCAATTCCATAGCAGACTGGCACTCCTATCATCTCTGGGATTCCAGCGATTGAAGACTTCATTCCTCAGTGTTCCAATTTCTGTCTCAGAAGTGGGGTCCTTTCAACATTGATATTTTTGCTTCCCGCCTCAATTTCCACTTGCCTAATTTTTTCAGTTGGCATCCAAATCCCCTGGCCTTAGCTAGAGATGCTTTCTTGCAGGACTGGTCTCAGTTAGTCAGCTACACTTTTCCTCCTTTTCTCATGATCAGCCGATTTCTGGCTCAGGTCAGATGTTCGCAAGCTATCCTGGTAATAGTGTTCCCGTTCTGGCAATCACAGGTGTGGTTTCCTCCCCTTCTGACAATCGACTGTCCAGTCCTTCTTCCGTCCTTTTCCAATCTTCTGTTGGATCCTTTGGGCCATCCTCACATTTTGATTTTCAACAACTCCCTCGCTCTCTCTACTTGGAAAATAGCACATCAGTCCAATCTATTGATTTCATTTCGCCGTAGACTTCAGAATTCATTAGCAAAGCTTGGGCTCAAGGAACCACTAAAGCTTACAAGTCCGCGTGGGCTTTATGGTCAAGTTGGTGTTTGGGAAAACATCTCAATCCCTTTTCGGCGATATCTAATCTATATCGTTAACTTTCTGATAGCTGAAGCTAGTGGAGGTAAATCCTATAGGACATTAACCTGTACAGATCGGCAATTTCATTAAACTATCCCTACATCAATGTCAAACCAGTTGGAGAGCACCAGCTCATCTATCATCTTTTAAAGGTAGTAATATTTTCTAATCCTCCTCTTCCAAAGTATAATAAACTGTGGGATGCAAATGTTGTTTTTAATTTGTTTATCTCCTGGCTTGAAAATGCAATTCTTTCTTTAAAAATGCTTTCTGCAAAGCTTACTATGTTATTGTGCCTGATTATCCCACCTCAATACTTAGTAATTGGTGTTTCATTCCTTCCCTGACAGTGGCTCCCACATTACCACCTGCGTCCTCTTAAGGACGTCACAGTACCTTCTGGTTTTGTATCTTCAATGAATACGTCTTCGGATCTCCAGGGTGTTCGTCCTCTTTTTCCATTGGACTCTCCTAGGAATTTCATCCTCCTGAACTTTTGCCAAGAACTTTTGACGGTTACTCTAGTTTGTTCTATTGTGTTAACTATATTTCTTTTGCTTTCTGGCTCTCTTTCACTCCTCGCATAAGAAAAGAGGGCTGTTTGCAGTCAAGTGACGGGTTATCCAGGTTATTGGTATCTTTTTGGGGGTTACTATACTTATGTGTTTCTATCCCATTGGCTAGTCTGTTGCTAAGCCTCTTGGGATTTGTAGTTCCACTGTTCTTGAATGCTGCTATTCAATTAAAGGCAAGATTAGAGAAGCATAATACTCACCTCTGTGTCTTTAATAAAATTAAGATTTTCCCTCATAAAGTACTATGAAAATCTACATTATGCGTCAGGAGAGGGACAAATTATGTGACAGGGTTCAGTAAATTATGCTGCAAAACAAGGCAAATGATGCAGCATAATGCAGCACATGTTGTTATAGTACTACTTGATTATTTTGTCATTTTAAAACTTGGTAACACTGTCTGCACCTCATTAAAACCAGTTGAAAACTCAAATATAGCAATAAGCAACAGTAAAGTTGATCAGTCTAGCTTTGCAAAGGGCTTTCCACTGCGCGGCAACATGTGTTGCTGCATTGTTAGTAACTTTTGAACTGTTTGAGCTAGAAACAATTTTTTTGTTAAAATCTGCGGATTATACGGTAAATGATGGATTATGTGGCAAATGTGGCAAATATATAATTATGCAAAAATTGCTGCAGTCACACAATTGCATAATTCCAGTGGCCCTGCTTTTAATACCACCGAACTGAGAGCAGTAATATAGTCAGTGAAACACAGCATCACGTGAAAGATTGATAAAAAAATAGGAAATAATTTATTTGGCTTCTATCTATAAGAGCATTATTAGCGTACTAAGCTTCCGAAACAGGAATTTACATTAACTCATTTGTTTTTAAAAACAGATACATCTTCAATGATAGGTGGAAATTCAACAGTCTAGTCATAATTTGTAAATCATTCCTGAAATCATTCAGTCGCTCGTCTGCACGAACCACAAACTGACTTAGGAACTACTACCAAAATGGCCTCATTGTTCTTGAATATTTCTATTCAATATTGGGCCGATTCACGGACACATGCAAAGATAGCTAAATTAGTAGTCAAGTAGCACTCGTTTAAGTACTCTTACCTGCCCCTTTTAATTGGACACGAACATCAAAATGGGAATATAAATGGGAATATTCAGAGAATGCTCACATACAGTTGGTAGAAATGGAAAGGACAGTGCTCTATTCAAACTTTTACTGACAGCAAGTTGGACGTATAGGGGCAATTTACAAAGGCATTTAAAAGTGTTTAAGAGTACTCATGTAGTACTAGCACCCATAGTCACAAATGCTTTTGTCTGTCAACCCCAAGGTTACTGTTACATTAGTAGAGAAATTCCACAAGGATACTCTCAAGGAATTACACAGGTTAGACAAACGCATTCAGAGTTGTTTGAATTTCTTGAAAAGGTAAACTCTTGAGCCACAATTGCTTCAGAAAACGTTATTGCACTCTGTAGCCTATTTGAATTAACAATTATATTCAAAAGATACATCACAGACATAGGTGGCTCAAGCACATTTCATTAATAATATTTGATTTGGTCCATAATTATTGTGTTTAGCATTTATTTTAATTGTCATATTTGCAATTTGTTATCGCTCCAAATGAAGTGCTTTTTAATGAAAGGTAAATTAAAACAATGAGAAATTAAATTTAAAATAGGAGTAAGAGAACCATGACTTACGTGATAACACAAGTTGTGTATTGCAGGTTCAGGAATAGATATCACATAGCCTTGTAACAATACTGCATACTGTTTTACTATTAAAAATGAAATAAATTAATTTAAAAAAAAGAAGGAATATTAACTGCAGCAATAAGATAGGCAGGGCCGGCACTCGTCATGGGCAGTGTGGGCAGCTGCCCAGGGCTTCACACTCAGCCCAGCAGCATGGGTCCCCAAACCAGTACTACACTGCCAGGCCGCGGCGGCACACCGGTCCTCTTGTGCCCACTGCTGATCAAATTGAAAGAAAGGTGTCTCTCTGCAAATGGACCCACCTACCCCCTGGGACAACAGTTATGGTGTGGTGAGGCCTAGGGGAGGGGGGCCCCTCCTCTTGTACCAGCTGCAGATAGACACATTTTGCAGGCTTGTCCTGCAATTGGGCCACCTGCGCTGCTGCCCTTTCAGATACACTGCGGGACACCCATTGTCCAGCAGTTTAGCTTCCTCACAGTTTTAACCCTAAGCCTACAAGCAATTCTCACACCTTTAGCCCTATATGAGCTGTAAAAGAGTTGCTTGTTGTTGGCTGAGAGTAGGAGCTGCAAACCAGGAGAGCTCAGCTTCTGGAGCCCTGAATATGTGAATGCACATTTGAGGACACACACACATTCCCTTTCTGCCCAGGGCCCCCAAAATCCTAGAGCTGTCCCTGGAGATAGGAACAACAAGAAGTTGTGGATGAAGGCCATCACAAGCTGGTACATGCAAACATTGAGTAGCCAGGGCGAGTCAAGTAGCAGTAAAGACCAAATATAGATAAACATTAAATAAGTATTATTGCTGGATTTAGGTGACCAGTGGAAATGATGGGGGTTGACTTATGGTAGCAAGCTATTTTCATGTATATTCCACATGCTTTCATTGTCTCTAATCAGGAGCCTTGAGGTGATGGTAATCATTGACAGAATTACTACAGAAAGATGCTTTGATATCATGATAAAAAATATCCAGCAACCTGACTACCACATATTTCTAACAATTCCAAGGGCTGGCGCTTCCATTACACAAGGCCAAAGAAAAGCAAAACGTCCCTAAATTAGATTTTTTTGTTTATATGGAGCTTTCTTTGGCAGACATTGTGCTGAAACATGGGGTGAAACTGGTTTCATATGCTGATGACACTCAGTTGATTGTCACACTGGAGCAAAAGGATGCAGAAGCTGCACTTAATTTCAAAGCCTGCCTGAGTGATCTTGCAAATTGGATGAAATTCAGCTGTTTGCAACTAAATGCGGGAAAGACGGAGGTGATGGTGGTTGGCAAACAGCCATCTATATGGTCACACTTGTGATGGCCGGAGGAACTGGGCCCAACACTGACTCCCAAAGTTAAGGTTAAAAATTTGGGAGTCTGGTTTGACAACACCCTATCATTTGCTGAGCAGATATCAGCTGTGGCTAGAACATGCTTTGGTATTCTTAGGTTGTTGCGCAAAATATTAGATATACTGCCATTAGATGCAAAAAAGATCATTGTGCAAGCCCTTGTCACGTCCCGCCTGGACTACTGCAGCGTCCTCTATCTGGGGGTCACAAAAAATAATTTGAACATCTTACAGAAGAACCAAAATGCAGCTGCCCGGGTGATATTGAACATCCCTAGGCGGGCGTCGGTGGGGGCTGCCTTGGGGGAACTACACTGGCTCCCGGTACAGGCCAGAATTACCTTTAAGGCTTTGTGTTTCTGCCACAGTATTGTCAACGAGAAAGGGCTGAGGTACCTGCGCCCATTACTCACTGCGTATAGACCCACCCGGAACCTGAGATCTATGGGCACTGCTAAGTTGGTAGTATCTAAGGTCCACAAGGCACGATCAGGAGGTAGATCCTTTGGTTTTCTTGCCGCTAAGGTCTGGAATAACCTACCTATCGAACTAAGGATCCACCCATCTGAAACAATTTTTCGTAAAAAACTGAAGACCTGGTTCTTTCAAGCATCCCCTGGGGACTGGTGTTAGCACTTGAGCTACAGAGCTTTTGCCTTAGGATTGGTGGGACCTTGGGGTGGGGCGGGGTTTATGGGCTTTTGGTATGGTCTGTGATGTCCTAGTGCGGGGACACTCCGTTGGAGTAACCAGGCGCTTTATAAGCTTAATAATAATAATAATTTCCAGCAAGCACAATGCTATATTCTTTGGAGCTCGCAAAATCCTGGGGTCATTCTTGTGAATACTAAGAGCATTCTAAATGAGGCATTAGGTCAGCAGAGGGATTAGAGTGCTTGAGCATGTCATAAATTAATTTATAAGAGATGGTACAGTCTTCTTTGACCATAAGCTATTCATGTTAAACCTTTGTTTCTCTCTACACAAATACTATTAATGTACATTTTGTTAAACATCAGACAAGATCAAAAGCTTCTAAAACATTTTAAAAGATAGGAGAAGCTACTCCTTTTGACTGGGGAGACCACTTCCAAATTTCTCTTTTTCTTTCTCCAAAACCTCCACTACTCACCAACATAAATCAACAAAGACCTCGGCCAGGAGGACCAAACATTTATCCTAGTCCACATTGACTGAATTCTGTGAATTATAGATGATGCCATAGACATTCTAAGTTATGGTGACGCTTGTCTGCCTCTCTTGCTGGAACTATCTCTGGATTTTGACATATTCAGTTGCTAAATTGTTCTGGAAACTTTGAATTACCACATGCATATAGAAGACAAAGTACTTGACTGGTTTACTTAATACCTTACCAGTCATTCTGATCAGATCAAGATTGGTTGCTCCTTCTCTGACCCGGTTCTTGTTTACCAAGATATAGCCCAAGGTTTAATGTTTGTCCCTTCTCTCTCTTGTCTTTTCAATTTATAACTCAAACCTTTAAAGGATCTACTGACTATTTTTGTTATATTAGACCAGCCATATACTGATGACACTCTACTTTACGTGAAGGGCTCCACAACAGAGGAAGCCCCTTTGTTAGCCAAGGCTCCGAAATACATTGAGGCTTAGGTTACTCTGCACCACCTAAATGTAATGGTCTGAAAAATGAAGTTCTGCTTATTTCAGCCCCCTTTCGGGGGAAACTTGGCTTGACTCAACCAATATCTTTGATTCCTAACCTACAATCACTGAATACTCCTAATCACTTGGCTTCATTCTAGAAGAGCATCTTAACTTTCAGGACCCCATTAATAATATGTCAAAGCATGCTCAATATCAGTTTGTGCTCATACATATCAATATACTCTTCCTACTAGAACAGTAGTTTAAGACAGTGCTACAACCTCTGGTTATATCTAAACTTGACTATGGGACCTCCATTGTCACATGAGTCCATAAAATACACATTGCTCCTTTGAAAGCATCGCTACAGGTTGCAGTCTACTTGTTTCCAGAAGCAAATTATTCTTTCACATTATCCTAGTGCTCATCCCTGTAACAAATGGATTGTTTAGTACACACAATTTTACACTTCAAATTTCCTCCTTATCTGCCAAGAATAATATTTCAGGACAAAAACTCCCTAGGCAGCGTGTAAAATCTGCTTTTTGATATCCCTTTTTCCAGTAAACAAAAATGCACCCTCACTCAATATTTTTCTGTCTGGGCTCACAAACCGTGGAACTCTATTCCTTTATCTTCACCATTTCCTACTTTTCCAGTTTAAAGATTTACATGAAGCTCTTTTTTAGGTCTCGCCTACAGACAGCTTTAGTTGTCTGTTGTCAAAAGGCTTTGGGGCATATTCACAAGGACTTATCGCCGAGTTATCGCCACCTTAACGCATCAAAAGTGGAGATAGATTTAACACCCCATTCATAAGCGGGTGCAAACTGCAGACAACGCCAGTACTCCCGCGATAACTGCCGCAAAATTCATCTCCACGGGTGACACCACCAACTAACCCTAATGAGGTGCAGAGTAGGCGTTCCCGTGCAAAAACTCACAAAAACACCACTACACCACTTTCACAACGAACTGCCAGATCTGCGATGCGAACCAAAAACAGGCGATAAGCCGCGGTAGCAGCAGGGATTTAACACCTGCCTTTTGCTGGTGTTAAGCAGGACGACTACCTGCAGCATGAAAGGGAGCCCAGCCCGGAGCCACATCTGAAGACCCACAGATGCTATGGAGCCAATGGTCATGCAGCTCGGAGTCCCATGAGGGCCACAACACCCACCGCCACCACCCCCAGGCTCGCCACCACCCCCAGGACCCAACCCCCCCGGACCACCACAGAGGCAGCGTACACAAAGACAGCGGACCTACCGTAAATGCACCAGCCGCACAGACCTAACGCCAGAGGAGGACATTGCCCACAACAGGCCCAAAAGGACAACAATCCCCCGCATCCTGACCCACATCGCCCACCGGCTGATGGTACCAACACAACGGACAACCAACATCCCTCCGCAGACAAAGCTGCAGGCTGTGCTGCACCTGTTGGCCTCTGGTACATTCCAACCAACAACTGCCAGAGTCGGAGGAGTCTCACAGCCAGCCCTATCCAAGTTCATCACACCTGTCCTGGATGCCATCATCAGCCTGGTACCCTCCACGTCACCCACACTGCGCAGGAGCAGCTGGAGACCAAGCAAGGCTTCTACGCCATAGCAGGATTCCCTCACGTGTTGGGGGCAATCGACTGCACACATGTACCCCTCCTGCCCCCTGCCGACACTGCACACGACTACCGCAACCGAAAGCACACACATACCATCAATGTGCAGGCAATAGTGGACCACCGGGGACTCCTCAACAATGTTGTGGCCAACTCCCCAGGCAGTGTGCATGATTCCCACATCTCCCGACAGTCCATCATCAACCAGCGCTCCCAGGATGGCACCTATGGAAATGCATTGCTCGTTGGTAAGTACCAAATGAACACACCACACACCTCCACCACACAGTCATGCAAATCACGACACTGGCAATGGGCATGCAGCAGAACTACATGCAACATGCCACACAACATGCCAACCGACCAGACACGACAACACGACTCCATTGGGAACCTGGGCTTGCCATGCACACAACCCAGCCATGGCATGGCACCACAGCCACACAATAGCAGAATGTGAGGAGAGGCGTGGAGCAGGCATGTGCGAGAGCGGCAAGTGACTAATGAATGACAACCTACCCAATGTCAGGTGTGGGGCGGATGTGCCGGACAGACTTCAGTGTGCAAACCACGGAAATGGCCATGTGGACATCAACTGCTGGTGCATGGAGTGTAGTGGCCAGTGGACGCTACCATGTCCCCACAGGCTGTGGGGCAGAGCGCGGAAATGTCGCACGTTACGTCACCCCCTGTATGCGCGGGCACAGTGGGTTGGCCCTGCGTACGCCAGGCCTGCATAGGGGTGTGAATAAAAAGCCTGTCGCACTGGGCGTGGTTCTCTTTCGGAATGGCCAACATGTCTGCCAGGGCGGCGCCTCTCAGCCCGCCACGAGGCCGGCGCCGTGCGCGGCGGGGCCTGCGTCCCTGTGTGCCTGCTGCACCACGGGCCGCTGGTCCCCAGACCCGTCAGGCCTGCCCCAGCGCACCAAGGAGGCTCCGCTCACCTGCCGACACCGGCGTGTGTCAAAGAGGGCCCACCATGTGCTGGTGCAAGCTCCAAGCCACAGGCCTGCAACCTTTGCAGCCTCCGCAGACCATCGCTGGCCTCCACGGCGCTGGCCCACAGTACTCCTTTTTCGTTGACATACTCCACCGGCGTACCCTTCGGCCCAGTTGTTAGCACATGTTGTACTGAGTCGTGACTTTTGAATGGCAGTGACCAAAGGTCTGTGGCAGCGTCCACATCACTATACTCCCTCCGATCAGTGAAACAAAAGTCTGCATCGCAAGCCTGCGACACGTGGTGCCACTAACCCTGTCCAACACCAGCCTGCGACACGTGGTGCCACTAACCCTGTTCAACGCCAGCCTGCGACACGTGGCACCACTAACCCTGTTCAACGCCAGCCGGCGCCACTTGGATGAGGGCTCAGGCCTACACTGCGGTCCAGTGGGTCCTACATGTGGAACTGTGTCCTGAGTCCTGAATGGCAGTGACCCCAAGGCCGTGGCAGCGTCCACATCACCATACTCCCTCCGATCAGTGAAGCAAAAGTCTGCATCGCAAGCCTGCGACACGTGGTGCCACTAACCCTGTCCAACGCCAGCCGGCGACACGTGGTGCCACTAACCCTGTTCAATGCCAGCCGGCGCCACTTGGATGAGGGCTCAGGCCTACACTGCGGACAAGTGGGTCCTACATGTGGAACTGTGTCCTGAGTTATGAATTGCAGTGACCAGATGTTTATTGCAGAGTTTATATCACTAAACTCCCTTCGATCAGTAAAGCTAAGGTATGCATCGCAAGCACACAACACGTGTCTGTGGGCCCGTGCTGACGGCTGCCCCCGGCCTACACTGCGGTCCAGTAGGCCCCACATCAGCACTTAGTCGTGATTCTTGAATGGCAGAGTCCATACCAGTGAACGCATGGAGAGGAGTAAGAGGAAGATGCGGTTCAGTCCGGATGAAAGCCGGATCCTCGTTACGGAGGTGACCGAACACTAGCAACAACTGACCTGGTGCCACTAACCCTGTTCACCGCAAGTCCGCGTCCCGTGGTGCCACTGAACCTGAACTACGCAGGCCGGTGGGACCATCCAACGTAAGCCGGCGACACTCGGATGAGGGCCCCTGCTGACCGCTGCCTCAGGCCTACACTGCGGTCCAGTAGGTCACACATGTGGAACTGTGTCTTGGGTAATATATGGAGGAGTCCACACCATTGGACACGCCTCATCGCAGGCGGCATCCCCTATCAGCACTGGTGCCACTAACTCTGTGCGCAACGACTCATGGGCACTCTCTGGTTGAACTTTGGTGGCGTCTGAGTCCATGGCCTGGGGGTTGCCTGCATCATAATCTGGCTGGGACGGACTTGGTGTCCGACATGTGTTTGCTCCACTCATCTCCACCATGGTGACTGTTTCAGCGTGGTTCTGCCCTCGGCATCATTTCCTGGGGGTACACCTTTCACTGTCCACCGAGACACTCCGCGACAACCCCCCTAGTCATCTACGAGAACCTGCTCTGCTCTCGTGACCCTGCCCCAGTGCATTGCAAGTCAGCTGCCCGTGGCGGTAGGCCCGTGCAGGATGCTGTGCATCCGGGGCCAATAACTCTGTGCAGCTCAAGTCATGGGGCCTTTATGGTTGAATGGTTGTGTCCTTAACGTGGGAACACTGTTGTCGTTTTTTGACTGCACCAGGCACTCCATGACGGCTGGTGTACACACACCCCACACACATCCAACACAGGTGTCGCTCGACTTGTGAGCCTGCTAATAAAAGTGGCCAGGCGCACATGCCCGTAGCCATTCACACCATCTAAGCAAGTGTGTCCGTGTGGTCATTATGTCAGCATGATGGGCCCGAGCCCTGCAACATCACAGTGTGCTGTCTTCAGCAGACGATACCATGTCACCTCAGCAGTGGCTAAGACCTTGGACATGAAGCTTCGCCCGCACCCCCCTGCATGCACAAGCGGCGTGTACTGGTACGGCGTACGTCAGGTCAGCGCAGGGGTGTGCTGATTCGGCAGGGGGATCAGGGCGTGGCTCTGGTCTGGCCTTAAGCAGGAAGTGCGGTAAGTGTGTCTCTGTGTTGGGGTGTTGTCGCCACCAGGGCCACAGTAGTCGATGTTGCAATGTAGCATGCACCCGGAGGGCGGGCCCGCACGTACGGGGAAATGTAGGAGCGCAAGACCGCTCGGGGTCTGGGCACATGCATGCCAAGTGTTATGTGTATCAGTCTGGCGGCTGCATGAGTCAGATGCCTAGCCTCAATCGCAGCGCGTTCACAGCCAGCCATGGACTGTACACCTGTGTCTGCCCTGTCGGGACCATTGGCCTACACTCACGTGTCTGCACACCCTCAACGGCCAGCTTCAAGGTGTTGTTGGCATGCCGCTGGACATGCACGGACAGGCATGACAATGGTGTGCCGTAGCAGTGCACGTGATACAACCGCGCAGCGCACACAAGTGTGGGGGCTCGTGGGAGGGAGGAGCAGCTGTGAGGCAACGTAACACACAGTGAGGCCGCTCATGTGCCACGTGCTCGGAATATCATCCATGATTCCCTGGGTCGCAGACATCCCACCCCACCCACGACAGGCCTCTGCACATCTCCTGTATGCAAGCAGATGGTAAACTGACAGTAGGGATGAAAGGTCCTTTGTCTGGACTATCAGGCGGAAGCATATCTGCAGCTCCGAGCTGGGACTTGCATGTGCCCAGCACCCCCTGACAGATACGATAGCATTTGCTGATGACTCCCACACTACGCACTGCCCGACGTGAGACCAACGTGTACACATCCCACACGCAGAAGTCCTTGGTCGTAGTTAGAGTGCGTGAAATGGCCTTCACACGTACTCCCACCCCACCCCAGGCCTGCACCCGTTGCACACAGACACTGCTCATTGCTCCGAGCTGTGCCATTTCATCCACAGGACTGGCGCCGGGCAAGCCAGTGCCGCTTCAAGCAGAGCCACTGACGCAATGTCAGACCATCCCGGACACATGCTCAACTCCAGTCACGTGGACCTGTACCGTGCACGTCTGCTGCATGTACTGGGGGCACTGCCATTGGCAGTGCTGCGGATCAGTTACCGGCTGAGCTTCCGCCTTGCCAACGTCACCTGCGTTCAGCCTGTGTTGCATTGTCGCTCGTGCATATTCGAGTGGACCATGGATGTCTGCCTCTCCAACGTAACGGTAGCTGACATGGATTTCGACGTGTGTGTGTGCCCACTTTTGGCCCACGACCAGGAGTGTCACCGTGATGCCCGTTTATGGCATGCCTGGATGTTTGGCATGCATGCTGGCAACTGGACCTGGGAGTTTAGACGAGTCATCGTGTGCAGTGACCACATTGAGCCGCTGCCCGATTGGACTTTAGTGCAAATTGGGGCCAGGGGTTGGAGTCAGCACATCTGTCCGGGACAGCTGATGGGTTACGTCGCTGACATGTTAGATGTGGTGGACAACGATCTCTCATTGGAAATGCTGGCCTACGCTGCTGCACTCGCGTTCATGGACGAGTGACAAGGTACCTGCAGCCACAACTGAATGTGACCCATTACACGTGTCCCGACGCCTGGTTGCATGTTGGGGATCTGGTCACATGTCCCAAGACGACAGTGGACATGGCTGCATTGGCCTGGACTCCTGATCCATGCGCGGACAACCAACGCGGGTTGGCACTGACTTGTGTTGGTGATGGACTCCCCCGGGGTGGACATGAGCGCTTTCCAACGTTCCTCATTCAGACATGCTGCTGCATTGGTCTGCATGTCGTGGCACTTCTCTTGGCCGTACTGACACGCAATTGTTGATAAAGTTTCTGCACCTTCACTTGTCTCCAACTGTGTTGAGTGTTGATTTGTATGCCAATGTGTGTGTCACGGCCTATCTGGGTCCCTGCTATACATGCATTGCTACCCCATCAGGGCTGTGGGTTGGTACTTGTGCATTATCATGTCCCTGTTTCATGCTTTGCCAGATGCGTATGGCCATTTACCGGCCACAAGCGGGTGCACTTGTGTCCTGTGTTTGGTTGTGCAAATGTTGGTGTTTGTACCACATTGTGTTCGATGTTGGGGTGCTCTGCTTCCTATGTGTGTGTGCTGCATTGTGTGTGAGATGGCCCTTCAGCTCTGATTTGGCTCACCCTTCTCCCTTTCAGGCAGTGTGGTTTTCACTTCTGTGCTTGTTCAGTGGTGTGATTTTGCCGACTTGTGTGACTTGTGCTCTTGGTTGGTGTTGTTCCTCTTGGGCATGGTTTGTCTGCAGTTGTGCTGTGCTTAATTGTGCATGTGTGCCATTGTACCCATCTCCCCCCGTCCCCCAGTCCCTTTTCGTTCCTCTCCCTGTTGCTGTTGTGTCTGTTAATTTTGAGCAGTTTCCGGTCCCCGACTCCTGCCACCATCTCCAGACTGATGTGGTGGACACCATTTCCTCCATGTCATCCAGCTCCTGGTGTGGCGCTGGACTCCCACCTCCGGTGTGCATTGCTGCCTTCTGGTTGTTGGCATGTCTCTGCTTGTTTGTGCGTTTCGCATCATTCCAGTTGTTCTGGTTTTCTTCCATTGTCCTCCTCCGCTCTCCAGCTGCATTCACCTTGTCCACGATGGCCTGCCATGTACAATGTTTTGTTGCCAATGGGGCTTGTGGGGTTGTGTACTGGCTCCGGTTGCCTCCATTGTGCTTCGCTGTTGTTTTCTGTTTGGTTTGTCTTTCTTTTTCCTGCTTTTGTTGAGCTTATTCCCGCCTGCCGTGTGTGTGTCGCGGGCCTGCGCTGCTTATCGCTGCTTTCCTAATCGCGAATGCACTCATCGCACGTTTTTTGGTGTTGGGGTTTGTGTTTTTATCACCGTCACGGGTGTTGTATCGCGGACATTGTCCGCGTTTTCGGGAGACTATCGCATGGTACCGCCGTGTTGTGAATTCCACGTTAACACAGGGTTATTTTCCTGTGATAGACTGTGATGTGTAAAGTTGCTATAAACACATTAAATCATAAATGTTCAGCACTTTACAATGTAATCACACGATAATGTTCAAAGCAGTGAGCACACGAAGATGTGTAAAGTTGCGTTAACATTTTTTGGAGATGGTTAGTGCACGTTCTTGTGAATATCCCCCAAAGTGTGTTCAATGCCAATATTTACATTGGGCTTTGGGTTAGCTCACTGCTTATCATTGGTTAGCTTTTCCTGTCAATCTCGTTTGCTTGCTTCTAATTCAATGGCTTTCATTCCTCTTCTTGTGTTTGACCCTCCTTTGGAGCAATATTTCTTTACCATTCACTTGATTGGATGACTTGTGTCTTTCCACTGCCTAAATACTTGTAAATACCATTTTCCTTTCCTTTTGGCACATCATGAAAGGCATGTGTTTTCTTGGTCTTGACCTGTCATGGTCTGTGGCCACCCCACTACCTGTGTATGCCAGGCAGGGACAGACATGCGCTTCTATGAATTTCAATGGTGCTTTAGTCAGCGGTACACCCAGAATGCAGGCACTGCTTGGCAAAAGAATTAGTCGCTGCGACTCCTGCACTACGTGAAATAAGCAAGTGAAATCCTGACAAGCTGTATTTGAGTGCCAAGGGACCCCTGGCAGTTGTGACACTTCATTGTAGCAGCCGGAATCCTATTGTTACAAGATAGGAAATAATTGTGCTTTCAGCAAGAGTTGTTCAAAGACCTTTGTTAGACCTGTCAGCATTAGGGTGGTCTTCCCCCACACCCTTTGCCTACTTATCCTCATTTTTGTGCTGAAATTTGTTTCTGTTGGCCTTCGGACTCTGTGCACTTTACCACTGCGAGCCAGTGATAAAGTGCTTGTGCTCACACCTCTAAACATGGTTTGATTGGCTTACACCTGATTGGCATATTTAATTTACTCATAAGTCGCTTGTAGAGTGGTATATCATATACCCAGTGCCTGCAAAATAAATGCTACTAGTGGGCCTGCAGCACTTATTGTGCCACCCACTTAAGAAGTACCTTAAAACATGTCCCAGGCCTTCCATTGCAGACTGAATGCAGTTTTAAGCTGCCAAATGTACTTGGGAATATATCCCCCTTGCCAGGCCTTACACTACCCTTTTATTGCATATAAAACAGCCCTAAGGTAGGCCCTAAGCAGCTCACATGGCAAGGTGCATTGTAATCAAAAGGTTGCACATGTACTTTTAAGCTTTACATGTCCAGGTAGTGAAAAACTTCTAAATTCATTTTTCACTACTGTGAGTCATACTTCTTCCATAGGTTAACATTGGGTTACCTTATTACATTTAATATGTGCTAACCTTTGATTGGGAACAGGTAGGAAAGTAATTTCTGGTGTCTGAGAAATTGTGATTTAAAATCCACTTTGATGATAATGTCGGATTTTAAGTGACGATTTTGAAAAGGCCACTTTTTAACAATTGGCATTTTACTGCCCTATTATTTCATGCCTGCAGCCTGTTCCTGGGTCACATGACTGGGTGTAGTTGGTAGTTTGACTTTGTATACTCCCCCAGATAGACACACAATAGAGGGATTAGGTGTGCCTGGATGGGCCATCACTGGTAGGATGGGCGGGGGGCGGATCTGGGCACAGTCCCACATGCGACTCAATAGGCTGTGCCATGCCTTCACACTACCAGATTGTGCCTATAGCCAGGCTGGAGCCCGGGCATGGAGGCAGAAAATTCCAAGCACTTTTCAATGGGAGTTACTTAAAATTGTCTTATGTTAGAAATTGGATTGTTGTTTGACTGGGGTGTGAGCCCTGGTCAAGCAGAAACCACAATCCTAGCAGGGTAAGGCACAAGCAAACTCCAAATTAACCTGTGCTGACCCTCAGATAGTGTGGCAGAGAGCATTTAGGCTTAACAACTTGAAGGCAATGTGTTAAGTATTTGTGCAACACTTCAAACAACAAATCAGTGAAAACACCACACAAAAAGATTCCACACTAGGTTAGAAAAATAGAATTAATTTAATAAATAAAACAAGACCAAAATGACAAACATCCAATTGGTAGAACTTGAGTTATGAATTTCTAAAGAATAGACTGTAAAATAGCACTAAGAAACAGAAAGTGCCAACCGGGGATGTCTGTCTCGCCGGACCGGGACAAAGTGATAAGTTCAGGCCGACCACAATGGAGTGCATTGAGTCTACAGGGACCCAGGTAGGCCCCCTGAACTAAAGTACCTTGATCCTGGTTGCGGAACGCTTGCATGGATACACATCAATGATGCATTGTGCAACAGAGGCAATGCTTCAATTCCGAGATGTGACAGGGCTGTGGTACGAGGTCCTGGTGCATCAACATTGTGGATCCTGTCAACTGGGCTTATGATGCATAGGCTGATGTCAAGTATGCGAGGTACAGCTGAGATGATACGTTGGTTCCAATGAGTGGTGAAGCTGCAATGCAGAGATTCAGCGTCGTCATCAAGGCTGCCATCAACGAGGGATGAGAGGAGCTTTTTCCGGGAAAACCATCGCACAGCTGCAGTTCCAAAGGCGATGCGCCGGTCCCAACTTGCGGGATGCAGCGGTAATGCAAATCTTTTGCAATGGGTCTAATCCACGCAACAGTGCGAGGCACCCTTCTGCTTGAAGATGCACCACTCAGCTGAGGAGATGCATTGGTTCTGCTCAGAGATGCATCGCTCAGCAGAGGATGCGTTGGTTAAACTGGAGAAACACTTCCAAGGGTCCAGGACTGGGGTGGCACCACTTACACGGTAGACTCACCAATGGCATAGTCTAGGTGTAGAAGCAGGTTGGTTGGAAGTCTTTTATGTCCTTGAAACTTCTTTTTTGAATTTATTTTTTATTGATCAGATCCAGAACATTACAATCAAGAATCAGAGTTCATATGAATATGCAATAGAAAAGACAAAAAAAGAGCATACATAAATAACAAACATTAAGAGCTTTTCCAAAAAGTATTTAATTAATTTCTGATATATCTTACAAAGAAAAGACAGTAGATAGTACAGCCTAAAATTATGATAGTACCCTGACGAGCATCCTTATAAAGTACTAAAGAATTTAATAGGATGCATTTCTAAAATTCCTTGAAGCACAAAAACAATGAATATAAAACATAAGGTTATGTTGTTACGCAAACCAAGCCTTATTCTAAAGTGCTACTAATTAGATAAAGTGCCTCACAGTTATCAAAGAACTTCAATAGTTCCACTTAATAAACAATAATGCTGTCTCTAATAAACTTCTTACTAATTTATATAAACAGTTTGTTTCAAGACAGTGGACCTGAACTGATGCTTATGACTATGCCCTCGAGATTCCTAATAAAACAGCACCATCTCGGTCCAAAGAATCGAAAGCTTAATGAGTTCTAAATCTATACTAAACCTTGCTAGACCTTCCTGTCCTAAGTACTAATTAAATCCAAGTATTGCCAAGAGGCGTTAAATCGCTTCAGACCCCCTACCCTTTTGGCATATGCTTCCTCGAATTGCTTTATTCTAGTCATTTTACTAAGTCATTCTTGATACTCCGGCACCCTGGAGGTTCGCCACCTTTGCAGAATCAGAGAGCGAGACACTGTGAAAGCAATTGACAAAAATCTCTGAACCGATTTAGATACATTCTGGGGTTGCCCATTACGTAAAAAAGGTACCAAAGCTGGATCTAAATTGATAGACACGCCTATAGCCAAATTTAGAACTGCCCCTAACTTGGACCAGAAGGTGCTTTATCCAGGACAGGAATACAAAATTTGGAGCCAGCCCCCCTTGCCCTGATGCTTACAATGAAAATAGCAGTTATCGAGAGCCGGAATTTTTTTATTTAATACCTCGGGTGTGTAGTAGGCCATCTAGTGCGAGATGAAAGACAACCTTCTAAAATGTGCCGCTCTCAGGGACTTGTGACCTAAAAGTGATATTGTCTGCCAATCTCTTACTGTAAAATCGCAGTGCTTTTTTTTGCCGAATTTTGTCTAACATATTCTTAATGCCATTTGGATGTATCTCTAAGTCGTGTATTAGCTGACACCAGTTCCCTATTCCGACCATCCTTGTTCTAAACAGGGCTTAGAATAGAGTATGGCTGTCATGGCCTAGATTAGAGTTATAAGCTTTAAAAAATGATAAAATCTGATGATAAGAAAGAAAAAGCCATGAGCCTAGTTCACTACAACGAGCTGTAATTTTGGGCCAAGTTATCTGTCTACCCTGATGAAAGAAGTGGCCGACTTCTCTAATCCCGTCTTGCTCCAAAAAAAGAGTAAGAGTGGCTGATGGAATTATCAAACTGAGATAATCTACCTCGCGAAGCGTGAGGAACGCCCAACCTGAAGAAATGTTATCACGATGGTACATACTCAAAAACCTGGCACTTAACTCTGCTAAAACCTTATATCTCGTTTTTTGGGGAAATGTAGGGACCTTGATATGAACTGGTAAACGGATGCCAACGTCCTGCTTCATTCTATCTAAGGAAAAGGAGTCCATTCCTCCACACCTGTCAAGAACTCTAGCACAAAGATCTAAGAGTGCTGCTTAATAATAATCTTGAAAATGAGGAGAAGCCAGTCCGCCATTCAGGATGTCTAGCTGGAGGGCTGAATATTTTACCCTAGGTGCTTTATTATTCCATATAAAAAGCCTAAGAAGCACATCTAGATCTGTAAAAAAATAATTCTTAACTTTGATGAGGATGTTCGTGAAAAGAAACAATAAAAGCGAAAGGACAGACATCAAATTAAGAGCCACTCTACCTATTAAAGTCAAGGGGAGCAAAGTTCATTTTTCAAGTAACCCCTTTACCTTAATAAACATTGGGAGGAAATATAGCTGAAAGAGCTTACAGTAGTCGTTGGTAACATATATAACCCCAAATATCGAATTGTTGACTGATGCCCTGCCTGAGAGTGCAGACGTGCTGGGAGGCCCTCAAGGGAAGAATTAAAAAGCAGAACTTCTGTCTTTAATGGGTTGATCTTAGAACCTCCGATATCCTTAAACTGATCGAATTCATCTAGTGCCTGCTGGACATTACCCCCTTCTGGTATCAAGTACAAGATGATATCGTCTGCAAACAATTTTAATTTAGTCATACCTAAAAGAGGTGCCTCTGTGGCTTGAGAAGCCCTAATCCTAATTGCTAAAGTTTCTATAAAAAATGTGAAAAATATAGGCGGAAGGGGACAACCCTGACGGGTCCCCCTCTTTATTGCGACAGTACCGGCTAGACGTGAATTGACATAAATTTGAGCATTGGCTCCGTGATAGATTTTAGATAGCATAGTGACAAACCCTGAAGGGAACCCAAACCTTTGCAAGCCAAAAAACAACGCATCCTAATTAACCAGATCAATAGCTTTCTCCACATCAACCATGATAACCACAGCCTTCGTCTGGTTAACTGATAAATATTCAATAGCCTGCAATAAGAAACTCGTATTAGCAGCCATCAGCCGCCCAGCGACAAAGCCTGTTTGGTCCCTGTGGGTTATGGCCTGGGCCAATGGGCTGATCCGAATGGTCCATAGTTTCATCAACAACTTATAATCAGCATTAAGAAGACTTATGGGCCTATACGAGTTCACATCCTCAGGGTTTTTACCTTTCTTTAAGAAGATAACAATAGTAGATTCCCTAAAGTAAAAAGATAAATCCCCCCACATCCTTAACGATATTAAATAAATCGTTCAAAAAAGGGAGTAATTCGCCGGCAAAGGTTTTATAAAATTCGCCTGGAAAGCCATCATTGCCTGCAGCCTTACCACAAGGCACTTCAGCGAAAACATCTTTTAATTCACTGGCTGTAATAGGTGACAACAATTGATCAGCCTGGGTGACCTCTAGAGATGGTATTTTAATAGACTGAAAATACTGCGCTATGCTTATGGGAGAAGTAGAATAACTAGTTTTGTATAGCCACTTATAATGCTCAAGGAAAACCTTAGATATTTGGTCCCTATCTGTTGCCAAACCAACTGAAGCAGGGTAGACCATGCTAAGTACCTCCCGATCTGTTGACTCTCTTCGTATAATTTCTGTTGGTGAGCCCTAGAGCTAGTGATTTCTTGTAATATAAAAAAATTCCTCAAGTTCTGTTTGGCTTTTTCGAAGCTGAAGAGTGTCTGCTTACTCGAGATATCTGATCTTCAGCAGCTTGCAGCTTAGTGATTTTTTGGCGATGCTCTCTGTGTTGGAATGCCATATAGGAAATAATGCAACGCCCTAGCAGTAGCTTTGAATGCCTCCCATATTGAAAAAACAGAATCTGTAAGCTGATTTAATTGAAAGAATTCCTTAATGAATTCCCTCATCTCTCTAACCCATTGTTAGTCTGCTAGTAATGAGCGGTCCAGCTGCCACCTTGGCCTGTCCTTCTGATTGACCTCTAGCTCAAAAGTAACAGAAATAAGGGCATGATAAGAAAAAGAATAGGCCCAAATATCTGAGCCTGCCCTTATTATCGAATGGGAAAGTAGAAAAAATCAATGCGGGAGGCAGTACGATACCGACTAGAAAAACAGGTGAATTGTTTAGTAGTGGGGTGGTCAATCCTCCATGGGTCAATTAGATGGAGATCTTCCTTCAAGGTATCAATCAATAACCTTTTAGTTTTCATTGCTGTTTTGCTTTATTAGATGTATCATTCCTAAGCTCTTGAATAAAATTAAAATCTCCCCCCAAAATAATCTGCCCGACTGTTCCCAATGCAATTATTTTGATCTGCTGCAGACATTCAGATATATCGGTCACTGGGGCGTAATAGTTTACTAGGTTGATAGGGGAGCCATTAACCAAAGCCTTGACCCAAAGCCAGTGACCCTGCGGGTCTCTTATTGCATTGCTTAGAACCCAGTTGCGGGCTCTACCCAAATAAATTGCGACCTCTCTTACTGCCATCCCGGCTGAAGCACACAATGCATGAGAATTCCTTGGTATAAAGATCTTTGGATGATTATCCTTGAGATGGGTCTCTTGCAGAAATAATACTTCCGGAGAGAAGGAAGCAAGCCATCTAACTACTGCCCCTCGCTTTTGTCTATTCACCATTCCATTAACAGTACAGGATAGAATTCTAATTTTATAAGCCATTTTCAGAGATTATTTCAAAGTGCCATCACCAATTGACCAGAACGAAACCACTCATTTTGGAATAAATAAAGATACTGACCCCCTCTTCTCTATCCAAACCAAATGCACAAAAGATGAGGATGCTCATTGTTTGACAATAGCACCTTCCCCTACCCCAAAAACCCCTTCTATGACCCACCAATGACCCCAAGGGGAGCCATTGAAGAAATAAAATAACCCAACAAGAAACCACCCATAGTGGGAGGTGAAGAACCCTCCATACCCCTCCTAGTGTGACCCTAGCTAAGATTGGTGCCATGGCATTGCACCTTTGCACCCTCTAACACCCCACATGCCCCATCCGCAATCTAAAGAATACACTACCAACTTTGCATAGCTACTGCGAGGAGCCAGATATCAAGCAACATCATTAACAATGACATCAAAATTTCATTAATCTCTATTAAGTTGTTTTAGAGATCTGCTGCAAAAGTTCCTGAGCGTCCAAAACATTAGAGAACAGATTAAATTGTCCTTTCAATAGAACCTTCAATTTAGATTGTTGCGCAATGCTAGCCTGTAACCCTTGTGCGTTATATAGATGAAGCATTTTAACAGAGTCCTTTTGGAGTCTTGCTGCAACAGCAGATAGATCAGAAAAGATTTGACACAAGGTACTTCCAGTGAAGAGGACTGTCTCTGCTGTATTGCCTTTGACAGTACCTGTTCTTAAAATTGATAATTGCCAAAATTAACAAGAATTTTACGGTACAAATTTTGAGATTGAAGAGCATTGTGCTGGGACTCTATGGGCTCTCGTTAAGATTAAAATTCCGGAAAATCCTGGCAAGACATGGGACTTAATAAATGAATCAACCCACTAAAGCATCTGTTGGCCCTCACAGCCCTCTGGAACTCCAACAATATGCAAATTGGAGCGGCATGAATGATTTTCTAATTCTTCATTCTTATTTTCTAACAGGGACTGCTGCTTGTGTAATTGACCCATTTCCTTCTGAGTCGTAGTGAGCTGCTCTTCTAGCTCCGAAATCCTGAATTCGGCCTCCTTTAGCCTCCCCGGAAGCTGTGTTATCTATTCCTCGATTTTATTGATCCTGACATGGAGGGCCGCAGTTTCCAGCACGTGAGAGGCCTTCAAATCCCTAGTCTCCTCAAGGATGAGATTGAGCATATTTTTAACGTCCAGGTGCTGTAAAAGGGTTTCGATACCCTGCTGGAGAGTCTTTCGCTGAGACCCGGCTCCCAAAATGCTGCTCTCCACCCTGGTAGATTCTTCTTTTAGACCATTCAGCTGGGAAAAACTAAACGCAGCGTCCTGAGGACCATGCGGAGATAATTGTGGGGTTTCCTGTATGCCAGCTAAAGCTAAAGCAGGTACCCCCAGGTGAGCAGGCGAGACCGTTACCTGGGAGAGTTCTGAAACATCCACAGTGGCGGCAGCCTTTAGCTTTTGAAACAATGGGTATTCCCTAACTGCAGCCATGCGCTGTTCCAGGTCTGATTCATGATCTAATGACGGCTCAAGTATATATCCTCCAGTCCCCTGCTTGCAGTGGACACTCCTACATCCTGCAGATTTTTGTGTTCAGGCTGACAGAGAGAGTCGGAAGGCTCAAAATGTCAACCTATCCTCGATGCTAACTGGGTCTGGGCCTGTGCTAGTGGCCATCTTTAGCTCCTTACGTAGGCGGGAGGAACAGTTGGCTCGGGCTGCTGCCTGACCTCCATGTTTTTTTGACCTTTGTGCCAAAGCTGCAGTCTTGGGGTTGGTGGAGGCACCTGAAGCCTTAGATTAATTCCTCATACTTTTTGCAGTGACTTTGTGAACTCTATCAGCGACCCCAGCCGGGTGGAAAACCTAACACTTCACAGAGACCAATAGTTAGGCAGAGAGCACTTACCAACCTGCTGGAAACCTGGTGCTCCAATGCTTCCTCCGATTCCACACGATACCCTCAGGTTGCAGCAAGGTCAGATGTATAGATATAGCAATGCAGGATCGGGCAGTGGTTGAAATGCCTTTCACTGTGGCTCCCCCTTTTTTTTTTCTCTTTTTTTTTCCCTCCACCAAGTATTAATTATTTATGAAGGCACATGACAGCAGTGCAACAAAAGAGGTTGGTTTCCCCTTCCACGGGCCGCTCTATGCCCTTTAATTAATTGCTTTTCAGGGGGCCCTGGAGGAGTTGAATGCTGAATGCAACCCAGAGCAGCTGACTCAGCTCCTTCACTCCTTCATTCCTGCTCGTGTACTCCCGGGCCTGTGATTTTCCTCCCGGGTCTAGAACTGACGAGTCGCGGGGCCTGGGACCCTGTTCAGGCCGGGATTTCAGATCACGTGCAATCCAAATAGAGGCGCTGGAAGGGTTTCTCAGAAGGAGCCTCCAAGCTGCTGCTGCTGCAACGAGTCCAGGCCCCATGACGTGACTGGAACCAGGAAATGCGGCGTCGGATGAGAGAAAGAGGAGGGACCATGGTGCGTGATCCGCCCACTGACCGCATCCCTGAGACTTCTGATGAGGAGGCCAGTCAGCTAGCCCTTGTAGTCACTCTGGGTTCAAGTGATGCAGGACCAGTCCTCCTCACCCAGGCAAGAGGTTGGCAGAAAGCAGGGCAGCACAGCAAGGCAAGTCTCCTGCTGTGGCTTGCTGTGTACTGCTGCACATGGAAGGACTGCTCTGCTGCCTGCCTCGAACCCTTAGAGGCCTGCCCTGCTGCTTGGGCCCTGTTCCACTGTTTGAACCTAGGACTACTAGGGAGATTTCAAGAGCTTGATGGCTGGCCTCCTGATCAGAGTCTCATGGACAGAAAAGGCTCCCTTCACCTTGAACCTGCACCTAGACCCAGCCTGAGTCTGTCCTGACCTTTCAAGTGGTGCCCATCCAGTGGACCCTTGGAAGTGGTGTTAAAGGTGCCCAAATATTCAAACTCCAAATCTGGGGCTCAGGACATTTTGTGCTCAAAACTGCTTTGAGAATAGAGAGAAGACCAAAACCTGACCTGCTCGTCGATGGGCCCAAAGAACATTGCTGGTCAGCCTAACTTAGGAGCAGCTCCCGCTATGTTCTTCTCCCCAGTAGCAAATCCTGTTCAGCGGCCCGTCCGAGAAGAGGTATCCTGCCTCATGGAGCCCTCATCGGCTACAGCCTGCAGGTTTGTCCTGCTGGAGATTTTCGATTTCCAAAAAAGAGACTAAGTCTGAACATAGAAATTTTCACTGCAACTTCGTCCAACGGCTCCCCGATGATGACACCTCCTCCTCGGACACCGCCTGCAGCCTTACCCTGCTGAACTTTACCTTCTCAGACATTTTTCGTATATATATATATATATATATATATATATATATATATATATTACCTACTGGCGGTCACCAGTAGGTAGTTATAATTAGGACCTCGTTTCTATTCAAAAAGCGTTTTTTTTTTTCCCAATAACTTGTTTGACGAATCTTTGCGAAATTTTCAAAACTAGTGGTTCCCTCCGGTCAGCTCCTGTCTTGAAAGTTTCGGGGTGATTCGTCAAGCAAGGGCCGAGAAAAAAGGGCAGTCCCAAAACGCGTTTTCCCCATGTTAATTTCCATAGGAAACTTTAGACAAAGGTACAGCCCGAACTGCTGAACGGAATTACACCAAATTTGGCTAAAAGGTAGGTCTTGGTTCAGAAAGAGCCCTTTTTGTTAAATGGTGTTAATCCGTTCAGTAGTTCTTGAGAAATTAGAAAAAGAAAAAATATCGATATCTGACACTGAGGAGGAGTCGCGAACCCTCCCGAACACGAGCTGCACTCTGATTGGCTGCCAACACTCCGAACCAGGAACTGTTGGTAGACATTTTGTAACTCGGTTACCGAGTCAGAAGAAAACTGTGCAAAAAAGGATGAAAAACAAGAAAAGGGGGCAGGGTAGAAACACCCTGACCCCCTAGGCCTGCTCAGGGGGTCCCACAGGGACCCCCAGGGCCAAAAAAAGCATTAAAAAATATATATATCGGCAGAATTCGCGCTGGGTGCGCGAATCCTGTGGAAAATTAAAAAAAATGAAGCGCTTCATTTTAATGAGTCCCCCCGGGTGGGCCAGGTCCCGGGGGCAATGCCAGTATAAAATAGTGGGGGCCCGTGGGGGCCCCCGCAACCCCGGGGACCGCCACCTCCCTGGGGCTATGGTAATTATGTGCGGGGGCACGCGGCCTTCCGCAGCCCCGGTACCGCCACCTCCCCGGGCTTCCTGCTAAATGAATGTGTGGCGGGTCCCAACCCCCCCAAGCTACCCCGGGGACCGCCACCTCCCCGGGGCATTGTTAATTGGATGCGGGGGGCACGCGGACCCCCCGCAGCCCCAGGGACTACCACCTCCCGGGGCTCTTGAGCCCCCCCACATGCCCCGGGGACCACCACCTCCCGGGGCACATACTTATTTAAATTCGGGGGTCCATAGCGGACCCCCAGCCCCAGAGACCACCACCTCCCCGGGGCTATTTTGACAAAGGGAGGGGGGCCACGCGGCCCCCCTCCTGGAGCCCTTGATGGCCCTGGGGACCGCCACCTCCCAGGGCTGGCTCCTGCAATGTCCCGGGGTGCCCACCCCTGGGACATTGCTGTTTGCTATGGCAGGGCGGGAGCCATTGCAAACTCTGCTTTGCTTCGTTGAAGCGAGAGCAGGGAAACCTGCTCTCACTTCAATGAAGCAAAGCAGAATTGCTTTTGAGCAAGGGGAGCTGCATGTAACCAGCTCCCCTTGCTCAAAAGCAATGCCGGCTCCCGCAGGAGGTGGGGAGCCGGTGGGACCGTGGGGGCACTGGGGCTCCCCCCACGTCCCCAAGGCAAAGGGCCGGCCCCGGGGGATGGAGTCCCCGGGGCCAGAAGTGGCCCGGGAGGGGGGCCACATGGCCCCCCTCCCCTTTGCAGAGAGGTGGTCCGAGGCCACGCCCCTTTTTACACCACTCTGCAAACGCGGCTTCTGGCGCACTGCTGGTGGGGCGATGAGGTCCTCTTGTGTCCTGAGGACCTCCAGGACACAAGTGGACTTCATCCTCCGAGCAGCAGTGCGCCAGAAGCTGCGTTTGCAGTGTGGTGTAAAAGGGGCGTGGCCTCGGACCACCTCTCTGCAACGCAGCTCTGTGGCACTTACTGGAGGTACCTGGTGGGCTAGTTGGCCCCCAGGGACCCTCAGGGTTCAAGGGGACTTAATAGGGATGTTATAGTTCGAAAATAGCATTTTAAAAACCTTAGAAATTCACTGAAAAAACCATAGGTTTCAGGGACGTTATAGTTAGAAATTAGCATTCAAAAAACCTTAGAAATTCACTGAAAAAACCACAGGTTTCAGGGACGTTATAGTTAGTTGGACATTTCACTCGTACAAAACCAGAGAAATTTGGCCGTTATAGTTAGTTCAGCTAACTATAAATTGCGCCTCTGCAATGCACTACTGATGACGTCACATATTACATCATTCATGACATGGTCAGTGACATCACTGATGACATCTCAAATGACATCACTGATGACATCATCCACGTGATAATCTGATGCACCTCCTCATACCCTAATATAACCTTTGATACACCCACTCTAAAATACAGACTACCATTTTTGAAACCATAGACACACCAATACCAGTTAGTACATACCCACTCATTAATTCCTAGGTCTACACACACATCCACTCATTCACCCATACAGTCACTCATACATGCAGTCAACCATCAATACGGCATTATCATGCAATGCCCATGCAGTCTTCCAATCACCAAGCCAGCACCATGTACTTATCCAATCACTCTGCCAAAACCCAAGCACTTATAAATTCACCATGCACTCTCCTTGCAGTACTCTCTTCATCCAGTCAGTACCCATGTACTTATGCAATGACCCCTGCACTAACACATGCACTGCTACAATCCCCTGTGCACTACCCATGCAGACCTCTAACCACCTACACAGTACTGATTCACTCCTGCAATTACCCAGGAAGTACCCATGCAGTCCAGCCATCGCACTGTCACTACCCATGCACTCCTCCAATCACCCAGCCAGCACCATGTACTTATCCAATCACTTTGCCAAAATCCAAGCACTTATAAAATCACCATGCACTCTCCTTGTAGCACTCTAATCAAACAGTCACTACTCATGTACTCATGCAATGACCCAGGCATTAACTCATGGCAAATACAGAGGAAGTCATGCTAATCACAGGGGTACCCCAACGCATAGTGTTCCCTAGTGTATGTAGGTGTTTTCACTGTATTATAAGTTTCTTTTAGCATAGCACTGGCTCTAGGCCTGGTTAGTCAGAGTCAGTTACCACAGGAGGACTTTCTGCTCCTCTGTTGGTTCTTTCTGCACATCTCTTGCTTCTTCCTGCACTTTTCTTCGTCTTTCTGGACTTCTGTTGCCTCTTTCTGCATTTGTCTTGCTTCTTTCTGTGCTTTTCTTCCTCTTTCTTCACATGTCCTACCTTTGTAGGCATAGTTAGAAATTAGCATTTAAAAAACCTTTGAAATTCACTGAAAAAACCATAGGTTTCAGGGGCGTTATAGTCAGAAATGAGCATTTAAAAACCGTTTGAAATTCACTGAAAAAACCATAGGTTTCAGGGACGTTATAGTTAGAAATTAGCATTTAAAAACCTTAGAAATTCACTGAAAAAACCACAGGTTTCAGCGACGTTATAGTTAGTTGGACATTTCACTCGTACAAAACCAGAGAAATTCGGCCGTTATAGTTAGTTCAGCTAACTATAACTCGCGCCCCTGCAATGCACTGCTGATGACGTCACATATTACATCATTCATGACATGGTCAGTGACATCACTGATGACATCACTGATGACATCTCAAATGACATCACTGATGACATAACTGATGACATCATCCACGTGATAATCTGATGCACCTCTTCATACCCTAATATAACCTTTGATACACCCACTCTAAAATGCAGACTACCATTTTTGAAACCATAGACACACCAATACCAGTTAGTACATACCCACTCACTAATTCCTAGGTCTACACACACATCCACTCATTCACCCATACAGTCACTCATACATGCAGTCAACCATCAATACGGCATTATCATGCAATGCCCATGCAGTCTTCCAATCACCAAGCCAGCACCATGTACTTATCCAATCACTCTGCCAAAACCCAAGCACTTATAAATTCACCATGCACTCTCCTTGCAGTACTCTCTTCATCCAGTCAGTACCCATGTACTTATGCAATGACCCCTGCACTAACACATGCACTGCTACAATCCCCTGTGCACTACCCATGCAGACCTCTAACCACCTACACAGTACTGATTCACTCCTGCAATTACCCAGGAAGTACCCATGCAGTCCAGCCATCGCACTGTCACTACCCATGCACTCCTCCAATCACCCAGCCAGCACCCTGTACTTATCCAATCACTTTGCCAAAATCCAAGCACTTATAAAATCACCATGCACTCTCCTTGTAGCACTCTAATCAAACAGTCACTACTCATGTACTCATGCAATGACCCAGGCATTAACTCATGGCAAATACAGAGGAAGTCATGCTAATCACAGGGGTACCCCAACGCATAGTGTTCCCTAGTGTATGTAGGTGTTTTCACTGTATTATAAGTTTCTTTTAGCATAGCACTGGCTCTAGGCCTGGTTAGTCAGAGTCAGTTACCACAGGAGGACTTTCTGCTCCTCTGTTGGTTCTTTCTGCACATCTCTTGCTTCTTCCTGCACTTTTCTTCGTCTTTTTGGACTTCTGTTGCCTCTTTCTGCATTTGTCTTGCTTCTTTCTGCGCTTTTCTTCCTCTTTCTTCACATGTCCTACCCTTGTAGGCATAGTTAGAAATTAGCATTTAAAAAACCTTTGAAATTCACTGAAAAAACCATAGGTTTCAGGGGCGTTATAGTTAGAAATGAGCATTCAAAAAACGTTTGAAATTCACTGAAAAACCATAGGTTTCAGGGACGTTATAGTTAGAAATTAGCATTTAAAAAACCTTAGAAATTCACTGAAAAACCACAGGTTTCAGCGACGTTATAGTTAGTTGGACATTTCACTCGTACAAAACCAGAGAAATTCGGCCGTTATAGTTAGTTCAGCTAACTATAACTCGCGCCCCTGCAATGCACTGCTGATGACGTCACATATTACATCATTCATGACATGGTCAGTGACATCACTGATGACATCACTGATGACATCTCAAATGACATCACTGATGACATAATGATGACATCATCCACGTGATAATCTGATGCACCTCTTCATACCCTAATATAACCTTTGATACACCCACTCTAAAATGCAGACTACCATTTTTGAAACCAGAGACACACCAATACCAGTTAGTACATACCCACTCACTAATTCCTAGGTCTACACACACATCCACTCATTCACCCATACAGTCACTCATACATGCAGTCAACCATCAATATGGCATTATCATATGCACTCACATATCTATACAGACACTCACACACCGCCACTCATCCATAGAGTTACTCACACACCTAGCCAGTCATGCAAACAATCAATCACACTCCCATTTACTCACCTATACAGTTAGACACACACCACCTCACTTATTCAAACATATACTAACACATACTTACACTCTTATACAATAACTAATACAAGCACACACTGATCCATACAGCCACTCTCACAATCACTCACTCTCACATATAGTCATTTATACACTCCAACACTCACATATACTGCCTTTCACATATGCAGTTACTCACACATGTACCACTGAGGCATCCATTCACTCACCAGCACACCCATACACACACTCACCCACCCATACAGCCCTTCACAGATGCACTCTTGAACCCATACACCCAGTGAATCATCCACTCACACATCTATGCACAGAGTCACACCCCCCCACCCACCCACACAGACACTCAGGCACCCATACAGATACTCAGACAGATACTCAGACAACCAATCAATAACCCATATAGATCCTCATTTAGCTACTCACCAACCCATGCAACCGCTTACACACCAACTGACACACTAAACTGTGTGAATGTCTGTATCAGTCACTAACCCATGCATTCAGTAAGACACATTTAATCACTCACTTATACAGTCAGTCACGCACCTACTAAATCATCCATTCAGACACTTATACACCCACTCATTCTTCAATACACCTTGGCCTATATATATATAAAACATATTTAAACTTTACAGAAACACACAGTCACTGGATGATGTCATCAGTGATGTCATCAGTGATGTCATTTGAGATGTCATCAGTGATGTCATCAGTGATGTCACTGACCATGTCATGAATGATGTAATATGTGACGTCATCAGCAGTGCATTGCGTATGCGCGAGTTATAGTTAGCTGAACTAACTATAATGGATGAATTTCTCTGGTTTTGTACGAGTGAAATGTCCAACTAACTATAACGTCCCTGAAACCTGTGGTTTTTTAGTGAAAATATATATATATATCGTAGTGCCCATTGGAAAAATTCATATAACAAATGTATATATATATATATATATATATATATATATATATATATATATATATTACCTACTGGCGGTCGCCAGTATGTAGTTATAGTTAGGACCTAGTTTCCATAGGAAAAGCATTTTTTCTTTTCCCAATAACTTTGACGCCGGTTGATGAATCTTCGCGAAATTTTCAAAACTAGTGGGGCGCTCCGGTCAGCTCCTGTCTTGAAAGTTTCAGGGTGATTCGTCAAGCGGGGGCTGAGAAAACAGGGGGGTCCCAAAACGCATTTTCCCCATGTTCATTTCCATAGGAAACTTTAGACAAAGCTATAGCCTGAACTGCTGAACGGAATTACACCAAATTTGGCAAAAAGGTAACTCTTGGTTCAGAAAGAGTCCTTTTTGTTAAATGGTGTAAATCCGTTCAGTAGTTCCTGAGAAATTCAAAAAATAAAAAGTTTTGATATCTGGGCGGAGCCTAACCCCCGGAGCACGAGCTTGGCTCTAATTGGCTACCAATATTCAAACCAGGAAGTGTTGGCAGCCATCTGGTGCTTCGAGGAGGGAGAAAGAAAAAGGTGAGAAAAAAGATAAAATAACAAGAAAAGGGGGCAGGGTAAAAACACCCTGACCCCCCAGGCCTGCTCAGGGGGTCCCATTCGGGCGGGGTCGCGCTGGTGCACGAATCTGTCCGAAAGTGTAAAAAGAAACAAAGCACGGTCTCCCGCGCTTCGTTTTCAAAGCCCCCGGGTGGGCCAAGTCCTGGGGGCAATTTATTTATGTAGCGGGTGCCCGCGGGGGCCCCCGCAGCCCCGGGGAGCGCCACCTCCCCGGGGCTTGCTTTTTGTTAATGTGTGGGGGACTCCAAGGCCCCCCAAAGCCCCGGGGACCGCCACCCCCGGGGCTTTTCTTAAATATTCACCGGGGCACACGGCCTCCCCGCTGCCCTGGGGACCGCCACCCCCCGAGGCTTGTATTTTTTAAATAAATAAACCTGTGTGGGGGGGCTCAAGCCCCCCCACATGCCCCGGGGACCGCCACCTCCCCGGGGCACTAATAATGTAATTGCGGGGGTCCGTTACGGACCCCCGAGCCCCGGGGACCACCACCTCCCCGTGGCTTTATTTAGTAGGGGGAGGGGCCGGGCGGCCCCCCTCCTGGAGCCCTTGATGGCCCTGGGGACCACCACCCCCCAGGCCCGGCTCCTGCAGTGTCCCGGGGTGCCCACCCCCGGGACACTGCTGTTTGCTATGGTAGGGCGGGAGCCATGCGGCTCCCGCCCTGCCATAGCAAACTCTGCTTTGGATTTTGGAAGCGAGAGCAGGCTTCTGCCTCGCTCCAAAATCCAAGCAGATTGCTTTTCCACAAGGGGAGCTGCATGTTAGCAGCTCCCCGTGTGGAAAAGCAATGCCGGCTCCCGCAGGACGCAGGGAGCCGGCGGAACCGTGGGGGCATTGGGGCTCCCCCCACGGTCCCCAACGGAGAGGCCAGGCCCCGGGGGATGGGGTCCCTGTGGCCAGAAGTGGCCCGGGAGGGGGGCCACGCGACCCCCCTCCCCTGAAAAACAAATTAAAAAAGGAAAGGCCGGCCCCGGGGTATGGGGTCTCCGGGGCCATAAATGGCTCAGGATGGGGCCACGCGCCCCTCCAAATATATAAAAAAATACTGGCCATGCCCCGGGGATGGGGTCCCCGGGGCCGAAAATGGCCTCGGGAGGGGGCCACGCGGCCCCTTTCCGTTTAAAAAAAAAAAATTAACAAAATAGGGGTCAGGCCCAGGGGGATGGGGTCCCCAGGGCCCAAAAAATAGGAAAGGAAGGGGGGCCACACAGCCCCCTTCTAAAAATATATTTTTTTTAAAAGCCGGCATCGCGCCGGAGGCCCCGCCCCCTCCCAGCAACACTCTGCAAACGCGCCCCGTGGCGCGTTTTAAGTTGGGGAATTAATTCCCCTTCAATCCTGGTGCGTTGTAGATTGGGGGATTAAATCCCCTTGAATCCTGAGGGTCCCTGGGGGCCAACTAGCCCACCAGGTACCTCCAGTAAGTGCCAGGGAGCTGCGTAGTAGAGAGGTGATCCAAGGCCATGCCCCCTTTTTACACCACTCTGCAACGCAGCTCTGTGGTGCTTACTGGAGGTAGCTGGGGGGCTAGTTGGCCCCAGGGACCCTCAGGACTCAAGGGGACTTAATCCCCCAATTTACAATGCACCAGGGGGTGCGTTTGCACAGTGGTGCAGGGAGGGGGCGTGGCCTGATGTGACATGTGTGTACTTATCCAATCACTCCGCCAAAACCCAAGCACTTATAAATTCACCATGCACTCTCCTTGCAGCACTCTAATCATCCAGTCACTACCCATGCACTCATGCAATGACCCATGCACTAACTCATGCACTGCTACAATACCCTGAGCACTACCCATGCAGTCCAGCCATCGCCCTGTCAGTACCCATGCACTCCTCCAATCACCCAGCAAGCACCATGTACTTATCCAATCACTCCGCCAAAACCCAAGCACTTATAAATTCACCATGCACTCTCCTTGCAGTACTCTAATCATCCAATCAGTACCCATGTACTCATGCAATGACCCAGGAAGTAACACATGCACTGCTACAAACCCCTGAGCACTACCCATGCAGTCCAGCCATCGCCCTGTCAGTACCCATGCACTCCTTCAATCACCCAGCCAGCACCATGTACTTATCCAATCACTCCACCAAAACCCAAGCACTTATAAATTCACCATGCACTCTCCTTGCAGTACTCTAATCATCCAGTCACTACCCATGTAGTCATGCAATGACCCAGGCACTAACACATGCACTGCTACAATCCCCTGAGCACTTCCCATGCAGACTTCTAACCACCTACACACTACTGATTCACTCCTCCAATTACCCAGGTAGTACCCATGCAATCCAGAAATCCCTCTGTCACTACCCATGCACTCCACCAATCACCTAGCCAGCACTATGTACTTATCCAATCACTCCGCCAAAACCCAAGCAGTTATAAAATCACCATGCACTGTCCTTGCAGCACTCTAATCATCCAGTCACTACCCATGTACTCATGCAATGACCCAGTCACTAACACATGCACTGCTGCAATCCCTTGAGGACTACCTATGCAGTCCAGTAATCTCCCTGGTACTACCTATGCAGTCGTCCATTCACCCAGCCAGTCCTATGTCCTTATCCAATCACTGCGCCAAAACCCAAGCACTTATAAATTCACCATGCACTCTCCTCGCAGTACTCTAATCATCCAGTTACTACCCATGTAGTCATGCAATGATGCAGGCACTAGCACATGCACTGCTACAATCCCTGTGTACTCCCCATGCAGTCCTCTAACCACCTACACACTTCTCATTCGCTCCTTCAATTCCCCTGGTAGTACCCATGCAGTCCAGCAATCACCCTGTCACTCCCCGTGCACTCCTCCAGTCACTCAGCCACTACTATGTACTAATCCAAACACTCTGCCAATACCCAAGCACTTATAAATTCACTCAGGCCCTCTCCTTGCAGTATTCTAATGTTTCAGTCAGTAGCTATGTACTCATGCAATGATCCAGGCACTAACTGATCACTGCTACAATCCCCTATGCACTACCCATACAGTCCTCTAACCACTTACACACTTCTTATTTGCTCCTTCAATTCCCCAGGTAGTACCCATGCAGTCCCGCAATCACACTGTCACTCCCCGTGCACTCCTCCAGTCACCCAGTCACTACCATGTACTAATCCAAACAACTATAACACCTATAGTGGTCAAAGACTGACAGGAGGATTTCTGGAGTGCATAGGTAGTCCTAAGGGGATTCTAGCACTACATCTGTTAGTGCCTGGGTCATTCCATAAGTACATGGTTAGTGACTGGATGATTAGAATACTGCAAAGAGAGTACATGGTGAATTTATAAGTGCTAGGGTATTGGAGCATTGATTGGATAAGTACACGGTGCTGACAAGGTGATTGGAATAGTGCTCATGGAGTGACAGGGGGAATGCTGGAGTGCATAGGTACTGCTCTGGCGATTGTAGCAGTGAATGTATTAGTGCCTGGGACATTGCATGAGTACATGTGTACTTACAAATTCACCATGCACTCTCCTTGCAGCACTCTAATCATCCAGTTACTACCCATGTACTCATGCAATGGCCCAGGCACTAACTCATGCAGTGCTACAATCCCAAGAGCAGTACCCATGCAGTCCAGCAATACCCCTGTCACTCCCTGTGCACTCTTCATGCAATGGCCTAGGCACTAATACATTCACTGCTACAATCCCCAGAGCAGTACCTATGCACTCCAGCATTCCCCTTGTCACTCCGTGATCACTCTTCTAATCACCCTGTCAGCACCGTATACTTATCCAATCACTGTGCCAATACCCAAGCACTTATAAATTCACCCTGTAGTATCTTTGCAGCACTCTAATCATCCAGTCACTAACCATGTGTTTAGGCAATGACCCAGGCACTAACAGATGTAGTGCTACAATCCCCTGAGGACTACCTATGCAGTCCTGTAATCTGCCAGTCACTACCTATGCACTCCTCCAATCACCCAGCCAGCACAATGTACTTATCCAATCAGTCTGCCAAAACCCAAGCACTTATAAATTCACCATGTACTCTCCTTACAGTACTGTAATCATCCAGTCACTACCCATGTACTGATGCAATGGCCCAGGCACTAACACATGTACGGCTACAATACCCTGAGCACTACCCATGCAGTCCAACCATCCCTCTGTCACTCCCTGTGCACTCTGCCAATCACTCTGCCAGCACCATACACTTATCTAATCGCTCTGCCAAAACCCCAGCACTTATAAATTCACCATGCAGTCTCCTTGCAGCACTCTAATCATCCAGTCACTACACATGTACTCATGCAATGGCCAAGGCACTAACTCATGCAGTGCTAAATCTCCAGAGCACTACCCATGCAGTCCAGCAATCCCCCTGTCACTCCCTGAGCACTCTTGCAATCACCCTGCCAGCACCATGTCCTTATCCAATCACTCCTCCAAAACCCAAGCATTTATAAATTCACCATGCACTCTCCTTGCAGTACTCTAATCATCCAGTCACTACCCATGTAGTCATGCAATGACCCAGGCACTAACACATGCACTGCTACAATCCCCTGAGCACTTCCCATGCAGACCTCTAACCACCTACACACTACTGATTCACTCCTCCAATTACCCAGGTTGTACCCATGCACTCCAGAAACCCCTCTGTCACTACCCATGCACTCCTCCAATCACCCAGCCAGCACTATGTACTTATCCAATCACTCCACCAAAACCCAAGCAGTTATAAAATCACCATGCACTGTCCTTGCAGCACTCTAATCATCCAGTCACTACCCATGTACTCATGCAATGACCCAGGCACTAACACATGCACTGCTACAATCCCCTGAGCACTACTGATGCAGTCCAGCCATCTCCTTGTCACTACCCATGCACTCCTCCAATCACCCAGCCAGCACCATGCACTTATCCAATCACTCCGCCAGAACCCAAGCACTTATAAATTCACTATGCACTCTCCTTGCAGTACTCTAATCATCCAGTCACTACCCATGTACTCATGCAATGACCCAGGCACTAACACATGCAGTGGTACAATCACCTGTGCAATGCCCATGCAGTCTTCCAATCACCAAGCCAGCACCATGTACTTATCCAATCACTCTGCCAAAACCCAAGCACTTATAAATTCACCATGCACTCTCCTTGCAGTACTCTCTTCATCCAGTCAGTACCCATGTACTTATGCAATGACCCTGGCACTAACACATGCACTGCTACAATCCCCTGTGCACTACCCATGCAGACCTCTAACCACCTACACAGTACTGATTCACTCCTGCAATTACCCAGGTAGTACCCATGCAGTCCAGCCATCGCACTGTCACTACCCATGCACTCCTCCAATCACCCAGCCAGCACCATGTACTTATCCAATCACTTTGCCAAAATCCAAGCACTTATAAAATCACCATGCACTCTCCTTGTAGCACTCTAATCAACCAGTCACTACTCATGTACTCATGCAATGACCCAGGCATTAACTCATGGCAAATACAGAGGAAGTCATGCTAATCACAGGGGTACCCCAACGCATAGTGTTCCCTAGTGTATGTAGGTGTTTTCACTGTATTATAAGTTTCTTTTAGCATAGCACTGGCTCTAGGCCTGGTTAGTCAGAGTCAGTTACCACAGGAGGACGTTCTGCTCCTCTGTTGGTTCTTTCTGCACATCTCTTGCTTCTTCCTGCACTTTTCTTCGTCTTTCTGGACTTCTGTTGCCTCTTTCTGCATTTGTCTTGCTTCTTTCTGTGCTTTTCTTCCTCTTTCTTCACATGTCCTACCTTTGTAGGCATAGTTAGAAATTAGCATTTAAAAAACCTTTGAAATTCACTGAAAAAACCATAGGTTTCAGGGGCGTTATAGTCAGAAATGAGCATTTAAAAAACGTTTGAAATTCACTGAAAAAACCATAGGTTTCAGGGACGTTATAGTTAGAAATTAGCATTTAAAAAACCTTAGAAATTCACTGAAAAAACCACAGGTTTCAGCGACGTTATAGTTAGTTGGACATTTCACTCGTACAAAACCAGAGAAATTCGGCCGTTATAGTTAGTTCAGCTAACTATAACTCGCGCCCCTGCAATGCACTGCTGATGACGTCACATATTACATCATTCATGACATGGTCAGTGACATCACTGATGACATCACTGATGACATCTCAAATGACATCACTGATGACATAACTGATGACATCATCCACGTGATAATCTGATGCACCTCTTCATACCCTAATATAACCTTTGATACACCCACTCTAAAATGCAGACTACCATTTTTGAAACCATAGACACACCAATACCAGTTAGTACATACCCACTCACTAATTCCTAGGTCTACACACACATCCACTCATTCACCCATACAGTCACTCATACATGCAGTCAACCATCAATATGGCATTATCATATGCACTCACATATCTATACAGACACTCACACACCGCCACTGAACCATAGAGTTACTCACACACCTAGTCAGTCATGCAAACAATCAATCACACTCCCATTTACTCACCTATACAGTTAGACACACACCACCTCACTTATTCAAACATATACTAACACATACTTACACTCTTATACAATAACTAATACAAGCACACACTGATCCATACAGCCACTCTCACAATCACTCACTCTCACATATAGTCATTTATACACTCCAACACTCACATATACTGCCTTTCACATATGCAGTTACTCACACATGTACCACTGAGGCATCCATTCACTCATCAACATACCCATACACACACTCACCCACCCATACAGCCCTTCACAGATACACTCTTGAACCCATACACCCAGTGAATCATCCACTCACACATCTATGCACAGAGTCACACCCCCACCCACCCACACAGACACTCAGGCACCCATACAGATACTCAGACAACCAATCAATAACCCATATAGATCCTCATTTAGCTACTCACCAACCCATGCAACCGCTTACACACCAACTGACAAACTAAACTGTGTGAATGTCTGTATCAGTCACTAACCCATGCATTCAGTAAGACACATTTAATCACTACTTATACAGTCAGTCACGCACCTACTAAATCATCCATCCAGACACTTATACACCCACTCATTCTTCAATACACCTTGGCATATATATAAAACATATTTAAACTTGATAGAAACACACAGTCACTGGATGATGTCATCATTGATGTCATCAGTGATGTCATTTGAGATGTCATCAGTGATGTCATCAGTGATGTCACTGACCATGTCATGAATGATGTAATATGTGACGTCATCAGCAGTGCATTGTGGGCGCGAGTTATAGTTAGCTGAACTAACTATAACGGCCGAATTTCTCTGGTTTTGTACGAGTGAAATGTCCAACTAACTATAACGTCGCTGAAACCTGTGGTTTTTTCAGTGAATTTCTAAGGTTTTTTAAATGCTAATTTCTAACTATAACGTCCCTGAAACCTATGGTTTTTTCAGTGAATATATATATATATATATAGTAAATGGTGTACATTTTACCTATCGATTTATCTATTTTGTGATTTTTACATTTCCTTGATCTGAAAAAGACTCTCTATCCCAATAGGCCTTGTACGCTCTACGTAAAATCCCAAAACAAATAAATAATTGACCCCCATAATGATAATTCAGTGTTCGCTTGTAGTTATAGGTTGACTAACAACCGGTGCTTCCTAAACATTTCGGATATTGTCACACTGTAAATGGCAAAACAGCTACAAAGAAGACGAATTCCATTGTACGATTTGGCTTTCATACTCAGCTTCTCCTTACAATGCAATCGTTATCCATTTACAACTATTTTTTATAAACCATTGAAAGGCTTCCCTGATGCTGAAGGACATTACTTACCATGGATAATGTCAAAGGAATAGAATAGGCGAAAACACTCGGCGGTAAAAGACATTCAAGAAGATTGTGCTATTTCTGTTATGTACACACAAATACACTTAGTCAATAACTCCCCTTTTCTTATATATTATGTAGAGCACAACGGTCTGGGTCAAATACAGAACCTCAAGCTTACAAAATCTGACACACACTCCAGTGGGCGTTGTATGTCCAATTACAATACCACCGTATGGTGCACTAGCTGAGGAAACCCCAGAGACAAGCAGGAAGTTAATGAGGCTTTCCTCGCCATACATAATCAATTAGACTTGAAGAGGCATGTGAAGGTTCATCTTTTTAGGCAGTTCTCCCCAGAAGTTGTTCTTTTTGCTATTGCGCTGCTTAAGGAAAGGTTGAGTAGAACTATTCCCTGGTTCCGAGGTGCCAGTGTGTAAATTGTAGCTTGTAAATGCAAGATGTTTTGTCCGCAGTTTGGGTAATTAATAAATCTCTATTATGGATGGAGAAAATGTGTACAGCTTACACTATTACTAGCAGAAAGACGAGTAGCCATATATACTGGCTGAACACAAGACCCCAGAGATACGACAATGGATCCATGGGGTAGCAGAGTGGACGACAGCTGAGGAAATAAAAATGAACCTAACCAAGAGTGATGACAAGATGCAAGAAGATCTTGACCTATGGAAATCACTATCACAAGCATTGACTTACTCCCCAGGCTAAAGACCCCCTTGAAGGGCAGAATAAAGCACATAAGTGCCTTGTCCAATGTTGCAATTTACATCATTGTTGCTGATGAGATATTGTCCATGGTCGTATCGTTGCCCAACTGCTGTATCGTGTAAATATGTTCCAATTATTGTATGTGCTCTGTCACCCGAATACAACTTGTGTTTTCATGCTGTATATGTGCTATATCATAAACTTTAATAATAAATTGCATTAAAAAAAACTCCATTATGCATTCAGTAGTAAATTTACACTTCAATCAAAATAGAGGTGTGGAAGTTATTAATGGAAAAAACAATGCTAGAAGTAAAATAATTATGAAAAATTGCGTGCTGCATTGTGCAGCACACATAGAAACAGCAAATTGCCATTGATTGTTTATGTGCAGGAAGGTGACCCTTCCAGCACATAAACAATCCAAAAAAAATGACGTTTGCAACTACTATGAGTGTTGCATTAAGCAGCACACATAAAAGTTACAAAACGTCATTTAAAGATTGTTTATGTGCAGGAAGGGAGACCTCCCTGCACATAAACAATCTTCCCCTCAACGCAGACACCATTGCACTACGGTGCAAGGGGGCTTGCGTTGTCGCTAGGCAGCTAAGTTTAGCGCCAACACTGGTGGAAATGCAGGGCTGCACCATATTGTTGTAAATATAGTGCAGCCCTGCATTTCTGAAGTGGTGGAGTGCTGCTTTAAGCCGGGAAGGCTAATGCCGCACTCTGTCACTTCATTGTAAATATGCCCCTTATATTTGTGCTCTTTTGTTGCATCTTTCTCTAAATTTCGTTCAGCGTCACAAGAGCAGTCACAAAGGCTACAATCTGTGCTATTTACCCAGTGTGGATGGGCTATGATAAAAAGACATCGACAGACCATGGCCTAAGTTCTGCAAGCCTTATTAACAATTATAATTCTCAATTACTTTGGATGTTCCCAAATTGAGCCATGTTGTCTCACATTAGGAATAGTTGTAGAAAAACATTTAGCAGGCCCAGCAATTTTCACAGAAAATTAACAACTAGACACAGACACGAGCAATGAAAAGCTTGTGATAATGGTAGAAATTATATAGTATGCAGGACAATAATCATTTTCAATCAAGTGATGACGGCAAATAAGAAAACGCAGTACCCCAATAATACCAACTGTGCCTATAAAATCACAGCACAATTATACATAGTTCTTCATACTCTTCAACACCTGCACATATTAAGCCTATCTAAAGATCTATAGCCCCAAATCCCCATTCAACACACTACTTATGATTAGCTTTGGTAATAGGCACAACGTCCTAGAAATGCCCAATTCCCGTGAATAACACTTCATGAACAAATAACATCACACATTCACACACTGAATAACACTCATAGATCCCTATTTCTGCCTAAAGGTTACAGTAGCTACACAGTGCAAACGTGATTGATGATGCAGTACCACAACACAGACATCAGGGAGCAGAAAAAATACAGCTGTGGACAGGATGGCGCACGATACACTAGAAAGAGAGTCATTAGCATGCTCAAACACCGATCCATATGGCTTCATCAAGGGGCATAGGGGAGCCAATTGTATCCATTGAAGGTAGGGTACATGTTATATATCTGCTTTGTGCACCTTGATTTGGCAATCAATTGGCAACACTATGTCCCAGTTACACAAAAAATTGGTGGTGGAATACTTGAATTAATCTCAGCCTCTGGTAATCACTCTGGGCGGTATTTCAGTCCATCGTTCTTTTACCCACCAAGCCACCTCTGGCAGCAACCATCCACATGCAAATCAGTCTTGATTCTGATGCAAGAAACCGTCTAGCCCTAACTGCCAGGTAGACTTCCTCTGGATGCGAGTACAATCAACCGAAGACCAGTTTCGGTCTATTTTGGCCTCTTCAGTTGGGTGTGGCTTGAGTTCTACGACACAGTGAGCACAGAATCCACTATTGTTCCTACTGGGGCAGGACCGAGGCTGTTTTGCATATGGCTAGATCTGATCTGAGATGGCACAGTGGACAAAAAACAATGGGTTGTTATGTCACCCTGAGTGAGTGCCAGCGGTTAGACTATTTGCGAGCATTCCTCCCATCACTGTTTGTGTATTTGAATACTCTTTCTAACCAACCAGGAAACACTGCCTGTCAGTGCCTAAATAATTTCTGACACCAAATGTGGCCACTGGAAAAGACCCCCAAATTGGGGTCAAACTTTCAGAGCTAGCATGCTTGTTTTTCTTAACATGCTGCAGATGTTTCACACATGTAGAGATACAATGCCAATCTTTCTGTGAACGACTGCTTCTCAATCGCTGGCTATTTTCCCAAAGGTAACTCCACAAACAAGGAGGTCCACATTTTACTCTAGATTGGGCTGTAGATCCGCCACCATTTCCAGAAATGCTACCTGCACAGTTTACAGGAGGAGATGTCACAGATACAGAAGTTTCCTCTGTACTGACTTTAAATAGGCAGCTATGATGCCATAGATGCTGGCATTTTATCTGCCAGTTTCATGAACGATTCTGTGTTACCTTCCTCTTCTAAATCATGCAGTGTCATGTGTTTAGATGCTGGAAACGGATGTGCAGAAAAACCTAACTCCACAGGAGCTTAAACATAGGAACCTACATCCTATAGTTCTTTTAAGCTGGTGAGTGCACAACACCAGTTGGCTACTTATTGTTGTAACACAGAAAGGACGGAATAATTAGGGGTAACTCTTGGTGGCAATCAGCAGGAGAAAAGCCAATACATGTGCTACATATTTAGCACATATATTAATTCTGCAGAGTAACAAAATAAACACTGTTTTTGAAAATAACACCTAATAGCTAAATATAAACAACAATTATTTATTTCGGATAACAAAGGAAAAACACTGTTAGGCATCTATTTTCAACTGTAGGTGGCCTTGTGCGGTTAATAGTAAGGAGCTTGCTCCAAATATTACAGATCAAAAGCTAGTCCACATAAAGCAGTTTGAAAAATCTTTTGAGAGGTGGAGGCCATTTTGCATGCTTATTATTGGTATGCAGGTGCGAGACTCACAGTCACAGCACATTGCTAAAAGCAGAGAGACGGAAGTTGTTGCAATTTAGCAAGGTAAAGTGAGGATGGAGAGTGCTGCACAAATTAAGACTGTGCTATAACATAGGTCCCTTAAAAGGCATGGTGGCAAGGGCAGCCAGTTACTATGAGATGGCCTAAGGCAGGATGACTTGTGGAACAGCAGCTACACAGTTGAAATAGTCTCTCTGTGTTGAAGATGGTCATTTACGTGGGTGAAATGCAACCAAAATATGTCAATTCCCTTGGAAAAAAGGTGTGGCAGAAGATTAATCTCCCTGGCAAGAGCCCTTATTCCTGTGTCTCCCAACGAGAAGTGAAGAACGGAAAAGGAAAGGTTACAATGTATTTTTTTTTATAAAGCACTGCTATCACCTTTTGGATATGTCCAAGCACTGCAGGTGAACAAGAATCTTGACATTGAACTGATGGGAGGGCTTTGAGTCCAATGAGCATCAGAGTCCCCAGTTCGATAGTCACTGTGAACTTACCTTTTAGCGAGAAGTTAACGAAAAAGCAGTGTGGAACAATCGATTTTTCAGGCTTTTTTTGGACAACCTTCAATTACGCTTTGCTTTCAAGCTCATTTTCAGTGAACTCTCCAGCCTGGGGCAATGCACTCCCAGGGAAAAGCCCCATGTTTCATCTTTTCATACAATGATTGGATGATGAGATTTACTGTGGATGAGCTCTGTGTTTTTGAAGGGATATAATGTGGGATGTGTTTTTGAAGGTATCTTGGTCCTTCCTCCAAGTATTCTTCAAGATTTTATATAGGATTTTGACCTTTATCATCTCATGTTCTTAAAGCCAGCATAGCAATTACAAGGTTAGACGTTGACAAGTTGTTAATTCTTGGATAAGTACGATGCAAGCTGTTTAGGAAGGGAAATTTGTAAGTAACAGCTCTGCTGGAGGGTTCCACAATTGCAGATGCCCCACTACATGAGAAGAAACTGTTCCTTTTCAGACACCCTTTAGCCATGTGGCAGGAGCCTACAACAAGTTCAGGCCTGAAGAGAACCACATCAGAGGTGATTAATTGTTACATGTCCTGTCACAGTAGTCCGATCCCTGCAAGAAAACGTCTTCTCTGCTCTCTTCAGAATGACTGTCAGGTCAATAAGCAAATCAATTATAGGGAAAGTAAGCTCTTACAAATGATAGAGCGCTAATAGCACTCTCTATTTTTTTTATTTTTTTTTATTTTTTATTAGGATATTTTGTACAAATTTTTCACCCATGGATCAGCACCAATTTCACAGTAAATTGACAATACGTGCAGAGAAAGTAAAGAGAATAAGTAAAAATAAAATAAAGCGAGGATCTCAGTCAAGGCATTTTAAGCAGCCAGAAAAATAAAATAATATAAAAAAGCAAAAGGAAAAAAGCCATAAGAACAAGCAACGAGCATAAGAAACCAAAAAGTTGACAAGCAATAATCTAAATTCATGACTCTAACATTAATTTACAATCCTTAGGATTACACCATCCCATACACATAAATAAATTGGCCTAGATTGTTGCCCTTAAAATTCCTATTTGTCCTTCCATCTTGCCAATAATGCCCATATACTCTGCCCCAGCATTTTTGCTTTTTTACCCTTCCTCTCATAAATGGCCCTTTCCATTGTGTATAGTGAAAGTAAGCGCGATAGCCATTGATGAAAGGAAGGGGGAAGAGGATCAAGCCAGGCCGAAGCAATGCTCATCCGTAATACAGCCATAGCCACAAAGAGAAATTTTTTGGCTGTGTCATTCCGTTCGCTTCTATTAACTCCCAGCAATACCAGAGCAGGTGTTATCATAATTTTTAACCCCAGTGACATATCTAAAAATCTCATAATAGAGTCTAACAAACACTGAAGACATGGACAGGTCGCAAACATATGCACAAGGTCTGCTGCCGCCGCCCCACACCGTGCACAATGAATCCCTGAGAGCCCACCCCATTGCTTTATCCTTGCTGGGGTATAATATAATGCGAAAACAGTTTTATAATGTTGTGCTTGGAGCCCAGCAGAGCACAAAACCGTCTGGGCTAAACCCAGAGATTCTACCAGCCCCTCTTGTGTAACACCCACTCGCTCCAACCATTTATTCTCATGCTTACCTAAATCATCTTGCTTTAATTCAATCAGCTCAATATACAATAACCTAATAATACCCTTAGTGCTACCCCGAATAGTATCTAAAACTCTGTTTCTACTAAATCCGCTAAGCCCCCCCTTTTGTACCAAAAAACTTCGCAGCTGTAAGTATTTGAAAAACTCCCCCTTTCCAACCCATACTCCCGCTGAATGTCCCCAAACTGACGAACCCTACTTGCGTTATTAAATCCCCAGCAATCCGTACTTCCTTCGTTGCCCAAGAGGCCATTACCCCATCTGAAAAAATATCCGGAAGCATAGGATTTTTATAAAGCAGGGTATAATAATTGAATCTTCCCATACCGATCATTCTTTTTAATGCCCACCAAATATTAGATGCAGCAACAAGGGTCTTAAATTTAGTCCTTTTATAGTAGCTATGCTCTGTAAATTTAAAAGCAATTTTCGGCCTGATCCCCCAATAACAACTTATAAACATCCGGAATTTCAATTTCCTATCATTATCCCGGAAGGTACACCAAACAGTATACCCATATATTGAAGAGCAGCAGCCCAATAATAAGAACAAAAATCCGGAACTGCAAAGCCACCTCTCTCTCGTGGTAAACACATAAAGCGAAGAGCCCTCCTAGTTTTACCCTGTGCCCAAATAAAACGATTAACTAAATTTTCCAAAGCTATAAACCAATGTTTAGAAAATTCCAACGGAATTGCCCTAAACAAATAAAGAATTTTTGGCAGAAACATCATTTTCACCACATTACGCCTCCCAACCAATGAAAGATGAAGATTATTTAACCGCTGGAAATCCCCTTTCGCCTTCCTAAGTATTGGTCCAATATTCATGGCAACTAAGCTGTCTAGATCAGACATAATTGAAATTCCCAGATATACACCTGACTTTGTAACACGAGGGTCCTCAAAATTAACAAACTGATTCAGTATAATTTGGGACTTGGTGCTATTCAGTGCATATCCAGAGTATCTACCAAACTCTTGCGCAATATGCTGTACCGTAATTATTGCCGAGGAGGGATCTGCTGTGAGAACAGCTACATCGTCAGCGTAAGCTAATACTTTAGATTCTATACCCTGACAAATAATTGGGGATATTCCATTACTGACCAGTAATAACCGAATTAAAGGGTCCAAATATATAGCGAACAGCAGGGGAGAAGCTGGACACCCCTGCCGCGTTCCCCGTTGTATAGCAAAAGATTGTGTATATACACCATTCAGCCTTAAGCGAGCCGTAGGTGTTAAATAGAGTACCTGAATAGTTTTAATAAAGCCCTCCCCTAACCCAAACCATCTCAATGATTCCCATAAAACCCCCAGGAGACCCTATCAAATGCCTTTTCAGCATCAAGCAGCAAGGCAGCCATAGGGTCCCCTGAGGCCTTCATTGCATCAAAGAGTGTTATCACTCGCCGTACATGCTGAGTGGTCCCCCGACCTATTATAAACCCATGTTGACACGGATGAATACTTTTCTTTATAATTTTATTTAGTCTTGTGGCGATAGCTTTCGAAAAGATTTTTACATCACTATTCAATAATGTTATGGGGCGATAAGAGCCGGGCTCCCTCGGTGGCTTATCTTTTTAAAAAGACCACAACGTCCGCACCAGCCCAAGACTCGGGTGCGGGGCCCCCTTTGAGCCTGCAGAATTACCTCACACAGATCCAATCCAATAATATCTAAAAATATTTTATAGAACTCCAATGGGATCTGATCTGGTCCGACTGCCTTACCCGAAGGTAAATCTAATAAGGCTCTCGTTATCTCTTCTTGAGACAAGGCACATTCCAAATTCTCCCTATCAGCCAGGTTAACTTTATTTACAGCAATTCTATCTAAGTATTTTCGGGTTTCCAATGGCGTGCTCTAATGAGTCTTCTGTATATAAATGATGATAAAAAGCCTAAACGTCTCTCGAATCCCGGAGGGGTCTGTTATTACCCTTTTATTCTTGTCATAAATTTCCGTTATCTGGCCAGCCACGGTTTTCTGTCTAGCTCTTACTGCCAATGTATGCCCCACCCTCTCATTATATTCATGGCAATGCTCTTTTTTGCTAGATAAATTTCAGCAGCCTTTGCAGCAATATGTTCACCCGCCTCAGCCTTTTTAATAGCAAGCCGAAGTATAATCTCATCAGCCGACCTGCCCTGGCTAAGAGTGGCAGCCAATACCTCTTCCAATTTTATCAGATTAATTTTAACCTCCTCCTCTCGTTGTCGTTCCTTTTTCTGTCGATAAAAACTATAGCTAGTCGTCTCCCCTCTAACCCCCGCTTTAAAAGCGTCCCATACGATTCCTATATTTGCACTCCTCGGTTGTACTCCCAAAATTCTTTAATCCAACCTTTCATATATAGGACATATTCTGGATCATATAACAGCCTCCGCTCGAAAGTCCAGCCCCGAGGTTGCTTCCCTCCCCTATAAAGCTAACTGTAAGGATTAATGGATTATGGTCAGATAATATCCGAGGGAGCAATTCTATACTGGAATTGGGAAGAAGATGATGAGAAGCCAAAAAGTAGTCTAAACGAGAAATAATCTTATGTGGTGCGGAAAAAAATGTACTGCCAAGTTCAGTAGGTTTCAGATGTGCCCACATATCAGTTAAACCATTATTCCTTATTAGGTTATCTAACGCATTACCAGTCCTTTTTTTCCTACCCGAGTAATTACTTCCTAAAGTGCCCCACTGAACCCCCAAACCATTAATATTAAAATCCCCACAAATAATCATAGGGGAGGGCCATAGAGCTAAGTTTGAATCTAGAAATTCAAAAATTTCCGGATCGTCCCTAGTAGATCCATAAAGAGAACACAATGTAAATCTATTGCTATTTATAGTGCATTCTAGTAGCACCCATCGCCCCCATTGATCTCCAGACTTTCTTATAACTGTAACATCAGTCCTCCGGGTGAGGATTGCCACCCTCTTGTGCGCGAGCCTTGCGTTGTATGTACCAAAAGTTTATATCCTAGTTGTTCTAGTATTAAAGCTCTGCAACTTTCTATATGCGTTTCTTGAACACAAATAAAATCTACCCGTAAAGTTTTAAGCCAGATAGCCACCTTATGCCTCTTATGTTGATCATTCAATCCACAGATATTTACTGTCACAATTCGTAAATTCATACCTTCAAGTTCTCACTTTCCTTATAAATGAACCTCACCATACCATCCGCTATAAAGCTCATTATGTTTACTTTAATATCCGTCACTCTCTTTAACCCATCATCATTAAGCCACATCAAAAAAGCTTGCTTCAACCTACTCAGTTTTTCCGTAAACCTTGCTAAACATGCAGCCTCCCATTGTGCTGATCCAAAACCAACCTCCAAGAAAAAATAACAATTGATGGACAGAATGCAGAACAATGTCATACATTCACCCCAGTACAGAGATCTGGGCCTAAATCCATCGTTTTTTTGCTCACCATGCCATTCCAGGTTGGACCCAGCCATATGCAAATCAGTCTTGACCCTGCGCCCAATGGGAACAGTCCAGCCCGAACTGCCAGGCCAGGTCCTCCCTGGACTGGAAACAAGCATCCTAGGACCGGTTTTGGGCTCTCAGCCCTCATCAGCCAGGATAGCTTGACTCCAGTGGCATGGAGAGCACGGGACCCATGTCTGGGCATACCCGTCCCACTCAGGGTGACAAATGCAAAAATAACAATTGATGGACAGAATGCAGAACAATGTCATACATTCACCCCAGTACAGAGATCTGGGCCTAAATCCATCGTTTTTTTGCTCACCATGCCATTCCAGGTTGGACCCAGCCATATGCAAATCAGTCTTGACCCTGCGCCCAATGGGAACAGTCCAGCCCGAACTGCCAGGCCAGGTCCTCCCTGGACTGGAAACAAGCATCCTAGGACCGGTTTCGGGCTCTCAGCCCTCATCAGCCAGGATAGCTTGACTCCAGTGGCATGGAGAGCACGGGACCCACGTCTGGGCATACCCGTCCCACTCAGGGTGACAAATGCAAAAATAACAATTGATGGACAGAATGCAGAACAATGTCATACATTCACCCCAGTACAGAGATCTGGGCCTAAATCCATCGTTTTTTTGCTCACCATGCCATTCCAGGTTGGACCCAGCCATATGCAAATCAGTCTTGACCCTGCGCCCAATGGGAACAGTCCAGCCCGAACTGCCAGGCCAGGTCCTCCCTGGACTGGAAACAAGCATCCTAGGACCGGTTTCGGGCTCTCAGCCCTCATCAGCCAGGATAGCTTGACTCCAGTGGCATGGAGAGCACGGGACCCACGTCTGGGCATACCCGTCCCACTCAGGGTGACAAATGCAAAAATAACAATTGATGGACAGAATGCAGAACAATGTCATACATTCACCCCAGTACAGAGATCTGGGCCTAAATCCATCGTTTTTTTGCTCACCATGCCATTCCAGGTTGGACCCAGCCATATGCAAATCAGTCTTGACCCTGCGCCCAATGGGAACAGTCCAGCCCGAACTGCCAGGCCAGGTCCTCCCTGGACTGGAAACAAGCATCCTAGGACCGGTTTCGGGCTCTCAGCCCTCATCAGCCAGGATAGCTTGACTCCAGTGGCATGGAGAGCACAGGACCCACGTCTGGGCATACCCGTCCCACTCAGGGTGACAAATGCAAAAATGACAATTGATGGACAGAATGCAGAACAATGTCATACATTCACCCCAGTACAGAGATCTGGGCCTAAATCCATCGTTTTTTGCTCACCATGCCATTCCAGGTTGGACCCAGCCATATGCAAATCAGTCTTGACCCTGCGCCCAATGGGAACAGTCCAGCCCGAACTGCCAGGCCAGGTCCTCCCTGGACTGGAAACAAGCATCCTAGGACCGGTTTCGGGCTCTCAGCCCTCATCAGCCAGGATAGCTTGACTCCAGTGGCATGGAGAGCACGGGACCCACGTCTGGGCATACCCGTCCCACTCAGGGTGACAAATGCAAAAATAACAATTGATGGACAGAATGCAGAACAATGTCATACATTCACCCCAGTACAGAGATCTGGGCCTAAATCCATCGTTTTTTTGCTCACCATGCCATTCCAGGTTGGACCCAGCCATATGCAAATCAGTCTTGACCCTGCGCCCAATGGGAACAGTCCAGCCCGAACTACCAGGCCAGGTTCTCCCTGGACTGGAAACAAGCATCCTAGGACCGGTTTCGGGCTCTCAGCCCTCATCAGCCAGGATAGCTTGACTCCAGTGGCATGGAGAGCACGGGACCCACGTCTGGGCATACCCGTCCCACTCAGGGTGACAAATGCAAAAATAACAATTGATGGACAGAATGCAGAACAATGTCATACATTCACCCCAGTACAGAGATCTGGGCCTAAATCCATCGTTTTTTTGCTCACCATGCCATTCCAGGTTGGACCCAGCCATATGCAAATCAGTCTTGACCCTGCGCCCAATGGGAACAGTCCAGCCCGAACTGCCAGGCCAGGTCCTCCCTGGACTGGAAACAAGCATCCTAGGACCGGTTTCGGGCTCTCAGCCCTCATCAGCCAGGATAGCTTGACTCCAGTGGCATGGAGAGCACGGGACCCACGTCTGGGCATACCCGTCCCACTCAGGGTGACAAATGCAAAAATAACAATTGATGGACAGAATGCAGAACAATGTCATACATTCACCCCAGTACAGAGATCTGGGCCTAAATCCATCGTTTTTTGCTCACCATGCCATTCCAGGTTGGACCCAGCCATATGCAAATCAGTCTTGACCCTGCGCCCAATGGGAACAGTCCAGCCCGAACTGCCAGGCCAGGTCCTCCCTGGACTGGAAACAAGCATCCTAGGACCGGTTTCGGGCTCTCAGCCCTCATCAGCCAGGATAGCTTGACTCCAGTGGCATGGAGAGCACGGGACCCACGTCTGGGCATACCCGTCCCACTCAGGGTGACAAATGCAAAAATAACAATTGATGGACAGAATGCAGAACAATGTCATACATTCACCCCAGTACAGAGATCTGGGCCTAAATCCATCGTTTTTTTGCTCACCATGCCATTCCAGGTTGGACCCAGCCATATGCAAATCAGTCTTGACCCTGCGCCCAATGGGAACAGTCCAGCCCGAACTGCCAGGCCAGGTCCTCCCTGGACTGGAAACAAGCATCCTAGGACCGGTTTCGGGCTCTCAGCCCTCATCAGCCAGGATAGCTTGACTCCAGTGGCATGGAGAGCACGGGACCCACGTCTGGGCATACCCGTCCCACTCAGGGTGACAAATGCAAAAATAACAATTGATGGACAGAATGCAGAACAATGTCATACATTCACCCCAGTACAGAGATCTGGGCCTAAATCCATCGTTTTTTTGCTCACCATGCCATTCCAGGTTGGACCCAGCCATATGCAAATCAGTCTTGACCCTGCGCCCAATGGGAACAGTCCAGCCCGAACTGCCAGGCCAGGTCCTCCTTGGACTGGAAACAAGCATCCTAGGACCGGTTTCGGGCTCTCAGCCCTCATCAGCCAGGATAGCTTGACTCCAGTGGCTGGTCTGTCGGGAAGCCAAGGCCACTGGAAGAAGATATCATTAATTAAATGTGTTTCATGAAAGAACAAGCTACTGCCTAGAGGTGCGATGGAAATTTTTAAGACGAATGACGCAGTGTGGGTTGAACCCCATCTTTTTGTATGATGCGCATGGACAGAGAGTCCAGACTTCTGCTAGCTTACGGAGAAGAAGGAGCATCTTAGAGCAAGCTCCATAGCCATAAGCTAATACGACCCATTTGACGTGAGTACTTCTTAGGAAGTCGACACGTGCTGACACCTTTGGGGAATGATAGAAGAGAGACAGGAAGGGCCCTCATCTAGAGCAGTGTAGGGAAAGATTTTGACTTCTTTCAATGAGTCGAGAACTGAACATTGCATGTATTCTGTGTTGTGTTATAATCATTTGTCTTTTGGGCCGAATTACTTATCTTCGTAAACTTGGCTCTGTATTGATTTTCCTGTACCTTTATTTTTTGCTATTGAGATGTATTTACATCCAATTGTTTTTGGCCTTATAATAAATCTTTAAACTGCACTTTGGAGTTGGTGGTCTTTCCGGGCATGACAACTTTGCTGTTATTAATCTGAGTTGTTTCCTCCCCTCAACCACTTTAGGTAAATAAAAGATCAATCGCTTACGCTATATTTAGTAGGGAACATCAGGTGTGCAATTTAGCGTAATTACAAATCAACACAATATTTTCTAAGATTGCAAGGAATTTGGTTCGGTGGGGGTTAGGATCAACCACGTTTCACATATGAGGAGCCGAGACAGAGAAGGATGACATTGTTCAAGCAATATAGCAAGGAAAAACAATCAAATGCCTGGTATCAGGTTACATTACTGAACAAAATCAAAACCTACTACCCTTGTTTGAACTTCAGGTCCAGTACCTTATTTTATTACCTACTGAGGGAAGTAACACAGCTACTAACTGGCCTCCCAATCTCCTCTACCTAAACTAATCTTCATGCAGAGGTTCAAATAATCAGCATAAATTGGAAGTTCATAAACACCTCCTGTACTTCAAGAGAACTACATTGTCCTCTTCTTCCTGCCAGAATCCACTTCCAAGCCTGTTGTGTCAATTATGAGGCAAGGGTGTCAAGCGAGTACACCCAACTAACTTGTCTTTAATCACAATGGGACAGATTTATCAAGACTTTCCGCAGTCACAAAGTCACGCAAAGTGACTCCAAGTGGTGCAAAGTGTTTATAGGGTATTTACTTTCCAGAGCCCTTTTTAGAGCAAATAGTGATTTGTGCTGCTTTACACTGCTTTGCGCTGCTTTGTGTAAATGGGGCATTCCCTGGGTGGTACTTTGGTGTTTCAGTGCAACAACCCAGGTCTTTAATGCAAAGCAACATCCACTACATTTTTAGACAGGCTTTCTGTCAAAAGATGATGCCTTCTTGAGGCAGGCGCAAAGTTGGAGAAATCTTTTTATTTCTAGCAACATTTCACACGTTGCAAGTGTGATGAACTGTACAGCACACAATCCAGTATGTGAAAAGTTTGAAAGTTTGTCTAGGCCTAGAATTTTGTACTGGAAGAATATACCTTAGCTAAAATACCTATGCTAGACAGCACACATGCACCTTTGTACTATGGTGCAAAGGTATGTGCCGTGCTAGAGCAGGGGAAGAGAGCAGCAGCAGACCATATTTAGTAAATAAGCTTCTGTGCTGCCCCCTCTACCAGTGCAAAGCAGTGCAGTAACTTTGGTCACTGCTCTGCACTATTTTTTATTAAGTCTACCCAATGTGTCTGATTAAGGATGCAATAGAAAGAGCATATTTCTAGCCTGGCTGGTAATTCAAAATATTTACAAAGAACATACACTTGTTATTCTTTTTACATTGTTTGCAATGTATTTGTAGTCACTTTTCATTTTTATTACCATGCCTTCTTTTCCCAGTGTTGTGTCTTTTGGTTCCTGCTGTATATCGCAGTCGTAAGCCTTGGAGGGATGAGTTGAAGGCAGGCTTGGAAAGTTGAGTTCTGATTTACATGCAGCGGAAAAATGACGTGTAAAACTACTTTCCATTTGTGGCGTACTTTTTGGCGAGTACCTAGGTTGGCAGGTGGCTTCCCCACAGTAACTGTTTGTGTGCTCTTTTTTTCATGTCATTGCTCAATCAACATTGAGGGAAACCACAACAGGTTCCAGTTTTGACGGACCAGGTAAGAAACGCTTCATTTAATAGGTACTTGAAAATAATAGGCTGACTAGGTTTAGTTTAATTCATTTTAACTATAGTTTGTTGTTTGAAAATCTATCAGTTAACATTAATGAGGAGAAATGTTAATGTGTTTTTAGGTTTTTAGTGTTTTGAGCAGGATGTCTATGGAGTGAGTGCTTAAAAATCAATGCGTTTATTGGGGTATGAAAGGAAGTAGGGGACGGTAGTAATAGTACATAGAAGTTGAAGTTAGTTTGTTTTGATTGTTGTGAGGAAGGTGTGGGACTATTGATTTTTTTTATTCTTGCATATACATGCAGGTGTCACTTTTACAGATGAGTTTTATATTTTTTCATGGTTTGTTTTAAGACAAATGTGGTGGATTTTTTTGATTCAAAATTTTACGAATTCTCTTTTCTATTTTTTTGAATTGCTTGTCCATTTTTAAACTGATTTTTCAGGTGCTGGGTGAGGGTGGTTGTGATATAGGACTTTATTTTTGGATTACATTTTTTGGCAATATAAATTTTGTATTTTTTGGGGAGGGGGTATATGTTTTGAATGAGCTGCTTTGGAAGAGGAATTATCCTGCTACTATCTTCTACAGCTTCAGAACTATAAATATTTTTTTCATTTATTTGTGTCATGTTCTAAATAATGAATTGAATTTCCATTTTCAATAGCGCAAACACCTGCTTCACAAAGTAGTTTCACTGCACTGGCCAGCAGAGAAAATTCAATGGAGTCCTACTTTCCAACAAAGAGGAAGGTCTTCAACCTCTTTTTGATTAGCGCTTCCGATTTTAGGATTCTAAGATCTACTGGGAGCCCATTCCACAGCTTGACTGCTAAAAGTGTAAAGGAACCGCCCTCCTGGATTTGTTATATCTGGGTGTAGGAAAGTAGGATCTGCTTTTATCGTTACCCCCACTTTTTGCCTGGTGCTAAGCTGTTATTGACTAGTCTGACTGGGATCCTGCTAATCAGGACCCCAGTCTATCTGCTTTCTCCCTTAAATTGTTGTGTTCAGTACTTAGATACATCCTAGATTGGATACTGGGGTACCCTTATCAGTCCCTAGTATATGGTACTAAGGTACCCGGGCAAAGGTACCCCAGAGGTCCCCCATGGGCTGAAGCATGTATTATGCCACCCATGGGAGACCATTTAAACTGTAACTACAGGCCTGCCATTGCAGCCTGTGTAAGCTGGTGCTAGCACCGCTTACAAAAGATATAGGTTTCCTATTTCTAGGGTCACTGCACTTAAAACCTATAAGTCACCCCTATAGCAGGCCTTTGCAATCCTGAAGGCAGGGTGCATGGTTCTAAGTGTGAGGGTGCCCCTGCATGAGCAGGACACCCCTACAGCCTACGGAGTCCATTCTCCCGGGTTGTAAGTGAAGCAGCCATATACTATATAGAGGGGCACCATGTAATTACACAATGACCATTTCGAAATTGGCTGAAACGAATCCTATCATGTTTGGTATCAAACATGTTGGAATCATACCTCCACACTGTAAACGGTGTGGAAGTATGATTCCAAGTGCTGGAACGGGCCTCCGTTATGTTCTCAGTGCTCCCGGTGCCAGTCTTCTAGACCCAGACAGCACAACATGTCTGCTGCCGATCAGAGACACGATTCTGCCCTCCTGCTGCTGAGCCAAGCTTGACCAGGGGAAGGCAGAACAATAGGTATCCTGTCACAGGGAGGAGTGACCACCTCCCAGACAGGATTTAGTCTATTAAGGCCGGGATTAGGGCCGGGTGGGTGCACTTGCCAGTGCCACCAAGTCTGCATGAGGTGCACATTTGGTGCCTCCATGCATAGTCCAGTTCTAACCAGCTCTGGGAGCCGTTGGCTCCCGCTCTGGCCCGAAACTGGATAAAGGACATGGGAGTAACATCCCCCCTGTCCAGATCCTCCCCTGGGAGGGTCCCCTGAATTGTCCCAACCCTTTCTTTAGGGTACTTAAGGGCTTACCTGGGTGTAGGTCCCTAGATTCATCGTGGGACAAAATTCAAGTCAAACACCACTTCTACTTCTAAAGTCTGGGCACTCTGGACTTCGCTGGACTTCGTTTGGGCTCAACTTCATCTCCCTTCCAGTCTACTGCATCATCTGTGCACCATACAGGAACCTTCCAAGGCCTGTGGGCATCCAAGACACCTGAAGGAATCTCCCTTGAAGTGAAGGAGGCACTTCCCTGCATCTGCAGGCGCCGCAACTACGCTGACCGGTCTGCTGATCCCGAGCTCCTATGGACTCCGAAAGGTTCTGCAACACAGGTGGTGGTTCTCTAAAGGCTCTTGAGGCCTGCCTGCCTTCCTACCAAGTTTGAGGCCAGTATCCCTCGTGGGAGACGCAGGAACTGAACCCCTGTGCACTGTGTTGACCTGCGGTTGCCAAGGCTTGATGGCTTCCTTCCACCAAGATCTTTGGGCTCCAAATAGCCCTAACCTCAAGCACCTCCAGTGACCAAAATCTTTGTCCACATCACATCGTTTGCACCGTGGCCTGCATCTTTTGGTGAACTGCTCGGGGTCCTCTTGCGACTCCAGTGCCTCCGGCCTGTGGATCCTGTTAAGGATCACCTTTTTTTCATTTGGGCTCCCTGCTTGCTCGGGGCCTGCCCTGACTCCCCTGCTTGTGGTGAATCCCCTGGACCTTGCTGGTCCCGACATTGCACTTTCTTTGACTTCTACGTTGTTTGCAGTTGCCAAGGCTTGTTGGTGCTCCCGCCGGACACCGACCCCCTCAACTCTCGACATCTGATGTGGGACAGCTCATGCACGGCTCCTGGTCTTCCTCAGTGTCACCTGATCCTCATAGCTGCAGAGTCAAGGTCACCGTCAACTCTCCTGCAACTCACAACATCGGTGGGCATTCATCTTCCAGATCTCCTGGTCACTCCTGAGTGACATAGACTCTGTCCCCTCTGCTTGCAGATACCTCTCAACTAAAATCCTCCTTCGGATTCCACTGGACACTTTCTCCTTCTCCAGCAGTGGTACTTTCCTGAAGTCCTCCATTGGGTTCGACTGCGGTTTCTGACACCACTTCACACCGATGCACCCAGCTTCCCTGGTGTAGGTAACATGGGTACTAGGGTATCCACGGGTGGGGTGGCTCTCCAACCTTCTGTCTTCCACGGGGTTTCTTCAGGGTCCACTGGGAGTGGTCCTTAATCTTTAAAATTCCAACTGCAACTTACACCTTGATTTGTATGGAGAACGCAGTTGTGTTCTCACACTGCACACAGTCTCCGTGGGGCTCCTAGTCTCTCACCTTGGGTGATTCCTTGGGTCCCCAGCACTTCTACGTCCTCTCGACATTGTCTTGACCCAAGAAGTGGTTCTTATGTTATGTTATGTTAAGGGTATTTGTAGAGCGCATGGCTACCCGAAGGCATCCCAGCGCTAGCTGAGATACCGGACAGATAACAACAGCTTAGTAGGTGGGGTTTTGAAAAAAACAAGTTTTCAAAAGTTTACGGAAGGAGAGGAGGTTGGGTTCTGAATGTAGATGGGAGGGGAGAGTGTTCCAGAGCTTGGCAGAAGTGTAATCGAAGGACCGGCCACCACTTCTCATCCTATTGATTTTGGGGACCGAGGCTAGGTAGAGACTGGATGATCGGAGGCATCTGTTTGGACGATAGGGGGAGATGATGGATCGAAGGATGGGGGGGCTTTTCTTCCAGAAGGATTTATGAGCAATACATAAGGACTTGAATTTTATTCTTTCCACAATTGGGAGCCAGTGCAAGGTTTTCAGAGCAGGTCTTGCAGAGTTGCTGTTGGGGATCTTAAGAAGCATACGTGCTGCGCAGTTCAGAATGACTTGCAGTTTATTTGTGGTAGCCCCTGGAGCTCCTAGATACAGAGCGTTTCCGTAATCGAGGCGGGAGAGGATCAAGGCCTGGACCATGGGTCTCCTTGCTGAGAAGGGGAGGAGCGGGAGGACTTTGCAGAGCATTCGTAGGATGCCATAGCAGGATGCGGCCAGTTTTGTCGCCTGATGGTCAAATGTGAGTGACTGATCTAGCCACATGCTGAGACTTTTGATCTGGTTTTTGGGCGAGGGCGGGGAGCCGAGACAGCTTGGCCATGCTGATCCGATATCAAAGATGGGTGATTACCCAGCAGCATAAGCTCCGTTTTATCTCCTTTCAATTTAAGGAAGGAGGATTTAATCCATTTGGCAACTCTCGCCAGGCAGGGGCCTAGGCATGGCGAGGTGTCTTCTGGGTGATTTAAGGCCACCACCAATTGGGTGTCAACGGCGTAGGTGACAATTTCAATCCTGAAAGGGAGGACAATCTGTGCCAGGGGGCTCATATAGACATTAAACAGCGTCGGGCTCAGGGACGAGCCCTGAGGGACGCCGCAGCTATGTGGGATCCGTTTTGAAATGTTGTCTCCTTCAAAGATTTGGAAGGTCCTGTCCTCGAGGAAGGACTGCAGCCAGGTGATAACACCGCCTGATAGTCCGACATTCCTCAGCCTGTGGATCAGGATGTCATAATTAACAGTGTCGAAAGCGGCACTGAGGTCCAAAAGGATGATAGCTGTCGGTCCGCCTTGGTCGATGATCTTTTTGGCGTTTTCAACCACTGCAAGTAACGCGGTTTCGGTCCCATGTTGGGAGGGGTGAAGTATGTTGTGAGATTCGAGGAAGGTGGAAATAACTGAATTAATATGCTTTTGTAGCATTTTACTGATCCCAGGAAGGAGGGAGATAGGGCGGTAATTTCCGAGAATGTCGAGATTAAGGCTGGGTTTCTTCAATAGCACCTTCACCATGGGGTGTTTCCACAGTGGCAGTACTAGTCCGGTCGAGATGGAGGAGTTAATCAGCTTCAGTAACACCAGGAGGACTACTTCCCCAGCCTTACTTAGAAATTGAGGGGATGCCAGGTCACTGGGAGAGCCGGATTTTACTGAGGCACAGATGTTCACTAGAGTGTCCATACCCATCAGGGGAATTTCCTTGAGAGAATGCTCACCGGGCACAGAGTTCTCCATGAACGGCGGATTAACAGTGGAGGCGGGAGGGGGAAAGGAATTGTAGATATCCTTGATTTTATTAGAAAAGAACTCTGCAAGTTCATCACACCGTGCGTGCGAGCCCTCAAGGGGGGCATCCCTGACCGGTAGTTTTAGAAGATGCTTAGCGATCTTAAAAATTTTGCGTGGGGAGTTTGAGACTGAATTAATTATTTCCTCATAGTAGGATGCTTGTGCGTCCTTCACTTTGGATTGATACACTTTTATGGAGTCCCTGTATTTCAGTTTACTTGTTGCGTCATAGTTTCTTCTCCATTTCCTCTCAAGTCTCTTGCAGGTTTGTTTGTACTCATGCAGCTTGGGGGAGTACCACGGAGAGGGGTTATTCCTAGCTTTTTTTAAATGTATTTCCTAGGTATGACTAGGTCCAGGGAGGAATCGATCCAATGGTTAAATTTGTCATTCGGCAGTGGGATAGGAATCTAAAGTAGGTATGGAATTTTTCAGAGCTGATTTCCATGAGTCCAACGGAAGGTTGGAACAAGACCGTTTCCAGCTGCTGGTCGTGCCGGTGATAAGGGGGGGTTTCGGCAAATCCCAGGAGAAAAGGACCAGAAGGTGGTCTGACATTGGCACTGGGACCGGGTCTCCTACTGAAAGTTCCCTACAATTGGAAAAGATGGGATCTAGGAGGTGCCCTTTTTCATGGGTGGGGCTAGTGACATTTTGCTTCATCTGAATAGCTAGGAGATTCTTGATTAGGTCAGTCGCTACTGAGTCTGATGGATCATCAAAATGCAAGTTGAGATCCCCTAGTACAGTGAAATTAGAGGGAGAGCTTGCTAGGTTGGTGACAATTTCTGGTAAGACTTTGAACAGTTGTCCATGAGCTCCAGGGGGGCGGTATATAAGAATACCCGAAAAGGTATGGGTGGCAGAAAGCGTGATGAAGAAGGAAAAGTTTTCACAATCCGGTAGGATGTTAGGGACGATGTGACATTTAAAACACTCTTTTAAAATAATGGCAATGCCTCCGCCCTTCCGCTGCTCCTGGTCTCTCCTCAGGATATAGTATCCCGGTGTGAGACATTGCACCAGGTCTGGTTCTGACTTATTATGGAACCACTTTTCTGTAAGAAACCGCACATCGGGGCACTCCTCTTGGAGCAGAATAGAGATTTGAGTGCCCTGTTTGGGTAGGGATCTGCAGTTTAAGGACAGCATTATATAAACAGAGGTGGTTGCAGGGGCCAGGCGGAGTTTAGGATTAGTGAGTGGTGTGTAAGAACAATGTGGACAGCTCAAAGCGTCCATAACTGGACAAATGGAGTGTAGACAATTCTTGCTAGGAGAGCCCCTTAATCTCCAGAGTTGCTCTGAGGAGTAAGTAGGTTGATTTGTGTTAAAACGGGCAGGGGGGTGGCCCCTGGCCCCGGTCTGGCACGGATGGGAGCAGACGGGCTTGCCTTTGGCGCACCACCGGCGCACCCGCTGCGCGCGTCCGCCGTGCGTCAGCGCCATCACCTCTGATATAGCCGGAAGCTTTAATTGGGCGTCCGGCTTTCTTAGTATATGGTTTGGTCCCCCCCAGGGTCCACTGTGTATTCTGTGCTATTTACGTGATTTCTATGCAAAGTATTGTGTGCATTGTGCATATCTCTGGGTAGGAGATATTTGTATGTGTTAGAGAGTATTATATAATAAATACATACTTTTATAAATACCTTGTATGGTTCTTTTTCACTTAATCTATACATATAAGATTGCATTCTGGTAAAGCAAGCTGCTTTACACTCCTTCTGGACTAAGCCTGAAGGCTGCTCTCCACAGCTACCACTTAGAGAGCTTTCTAAGGTTGTCTAAGACCTCTTAAATCACCATAAGGGTTGACTGGTGCCGGGTGCCCACTTACATAAGTGGATATCATATACCTGGCCAGCTTCTCACACTTGACACTTGAAAAAATCCTTGACTCACAGAGCAAAGGGTCTTATTGGTTGATATTCACAAACCTACATCTGAGATTAGCAGGACCTATTTTCTGGGCCACCCAGAGAATAATCAACAAGGCTTTAAATTTAAATTGTTAGTTTATTGGCAACCAGTGGAGTTGCTTTAGGCTGGCATGGATAAATTGCATCATAGGACAGTTAGGAATTGTCTTAGTGGCTGCATTCTTGACCAGCTGTGGTCTATTGAATAAATATGCAGGAGATCCTAGATAATGGGAGTTAGCATAACCTAGTCTAGAAGTGACTAGAGCTAGAACAATTGGCTTCTCGGCCTAGTAAGATCTAAAAAATCTTTTTGAGGATTTTAGTATGCCAAAGCAAGCCCCTGTAATAGCCCTAGTTTGTGATTTGAAAGAAAGCTCTTGCTCAAACTTTACACCTAGATTTCTTACCACTTTGGATGGTACTTGAGGTTCTCCAAGATCTGTCGCCCTCCAACATAGAAGATCAAAAGGGTCGTAGTTCCCAAAGAAAAGAAGCTCAGTTTTTTGTAGGAGTTAGGCTTCAGGCAATTTCCTTTCATCCAAAATTGCCACTTCAGAGAGACAGACCTGAAACCTATCCACCAGGGCTACATCAGTCTGCTCAAATGAAAGCAATAATTGAGTGTCGTCTGCATAAGACACTTAATTGAAATCCATGTGTTCAAATACATTAGCCAAAGGAGCCAAATAGATATTAAACAAAGTGGGGCTAACTGCTACACCATAATGTACCAGTATTTCAGTTCTTTGTAGCTTAAGGTGAAAGAGAGACAGCCTGCACTCTATCGCCCATGCAAGAGTGAAGCCACTTTTTGGCATTGCCAACCATGCCTGCTAGCTCAAGGCGAACCAACAGAAAGTCATGAGAAACTGTGTCAAAAGCCACCAAGAGATCTAAAAGAATCACAACAGTTTTCATACCTTGGTTGAGATTGACCTTTATGGTCAAGGAGCTCTAAAATAAACTTTGGTTTTGCACTTTAAACTGTTGTGATGTCTATCTAATATGCTGCTAGTTCTTATTTTTATGTGTCTTTCTAGCTATCCTATATGTCACGATTTTAAGGCGTTTAATGACTTATCTTTTAACTTATTGTTGTATTTGCTTTAATGACAATAGCTGAAATAAAGTCTAATAAAGTAAAGATTGACCTCTATGAAGCCTGAGACCTCCAACAGTACTGCCGCCGTACTATTTATAAAGGAAGAAGCCCGATTGATTGGTGTGCAGGATATTATTATCCTCAATAAACTCTGAAAGCTGCTTATTTACAAGTTTTTCCAAGATTTTCCCTAATGAAGAAAGCAGTAAGATTGGTCTAAAATTACACAAAACGGCAGGGTCTACATTCAATTTCTTTAGGAGTAGGACCTGCGCTTTTTTCCAGTCTCAGGGGACAGCGTCATTTTCCAAAGACTGTTTAAGCAACTTGTTGATTATAAGGTTCACCATTGAAACCACCAGTCTTAAAATATGAGGTGGACAGGAGTCTAAAGGTGAACCAGAACCCATGTTATGAATAGCTGTTTCAGAACCAGCAAGAAAAATAGGCTTGAAATTGAGCAATGAAGAACCATCCATCTTTCTCTAACTATTGGAATCATAATCAGAGATGACAACTGCCATCTGACTATTGAAATGATAGTAGAAGTTGTTTACCTTCTTACGGAAATAATAAGAGAGTTTACGCACAGAGTATGAGAGGTTGGAATTTTCTGTTGCTTGGCTGTGGTGGATAGGAAGGTTTGAACAATCCTAAATATATCCCTGGCTTTAGTGTTAGATTTATCAATCTCACTAGCCAAAGTCTCAGCCTGAACATGCCTTATCATAATACAGAAGGCATTCAATGCCTCTTTGTATGCCACCTTTGCTTTTTCTTCATAATGCTTCCTCCATTTCCTTTCCAGTTGTTTACAAAGTATTTTTTCCTCCAATAGCTCAAGGGAAAACCAGAATGTGAAGGATTGCTGTATTTTAGGTGATCCCTTTCTCAAAGGGACGGACCATCTTATCAATGGTGTGTAGTGGAAAAGTGTAGGAAAGTCATCCTTTTTGCCCTCATCACGCCATTATTTTGACAGATGCTGGTAGTTACTAACCTGAAAGTGCCCTGGGCTCTGCTTAAGTGTGCACTGCTGTGGTTTCCTCTGTCATTTTAAAGCCAGGCCTGCTTTGCAGACTGGTTTTAGAATAAAACTGTGTCTAAATTTGACTTTGGAATTAAACGTACTTGCAAAGTCCAAAACTGCCGTTTTATTATGTATAAGGTACTCCTAAGGTCTGCCCTTAGGAGTGCCCAAAGGGTAGGGTGCATTGTTATAGAAAGCAGAGACAATATAAAAGATGTTGTATATGCCGTGGTAGGGAAAAACAGCCCAAATTATTTTTCCCTATTGTAGTGCTGCTGGCGCCATAGGCTAGCATCGGAAGGCTTGATTCAGCTTAATTTTGTCTATCTTTGCATGGAAGCTAGCTAGCAATATCACTCAACGTATCAAAATAATGGTTACAATGAATCCAACAACTTGCCAAGGTTGGATTTATTATAACTTTAACAGGAAAGTAGTTTCGGAACTTATCATCCTGAAGTTACCTAAAGCAGCCCAGTAGCAGCCTCTTCTTATTTGACAGCCTGAGCCAAGCTGCTCCCTAAGTAGGTGTGAAGAGGTCTGGGGCTGAAACAATACAGCCGGTTGATGGGAGGAAACTTGCTTCCTGGAGAAACCAGGGAGAGGAAGGGGCTCTGGGAGATAAGCTGAAGTTCAAAGACAGGAGAACAGTTGTCACAGGACCCAGGCCAGCCCCCACTTTCTTGATCCCAGCCAGATGGGAGCCCCCCTGATTAGATCAGGAGAGGGGCCGGAAGGGAAGTGTAGTGAGTTGTTAGCCACACCTTTAGGTTGAGTTGCACAGACACACACATCAAAGAGAGTGTGTTCTGGGTCACAAATATGCCACATTTCGCAGGAAGGGATCATACCAGAGGGAGGTGACTTTACCCCTATTGGCTGTGGTTCCCCCCTCTTGCCAGCCTAGAATGGAGGATAAATATGGGTGAGCTGCAGGAGCTGCTCAGAACACTGCCTGGAACAAAAGAAGAAAAAGACTGCCCAGCTGAACCCCTGGACTGCACCACGGAAGGCTTGACTCAAAATGACTGCACCTGCTGCACTCTCAGGGCTCCACAAAGAGCGGACTATGCCTGACTCAAAGGAAAAGGAGTGGTCTCACTGATGAGCAACAGGTACAACAGAGCTGTAGTCACCTGCAAGCCCAAAGAGAGGATCACCCTAGCTGACAAGTTGCAACTCAACTGGATTTTTCTTGGACTGTGAAGGTGTAATGTGCTAGATTGAGTCCTAGCCCCCAAGAGGCAATCCAGAGTCTATGAACTCTTGGCTGGTGGTGCTGGACACTTCTTTCCCCAAAGGAACCAACAAGGAAGAAGATCTGAAAGTTTTGGAACTTTCTACAAAGTTTTGCTGAAAACTCTAGGAGGAGGCCGGCTTGATGTCGAGAGGAAAGCCGCCGTTGTCAACTTGTGAATCGGCCTGAACGGGCTGGCTTGTCCATCTGAAAGCTCTGGAGCTCTTTGTTATTGAGGTTGAGGACAAAGACTTCCAGAGTCTCATCGAGGCCTTGTGCTGCCACAGGCCACAGTCTTCGTACCGAACTTTGATCTGAGAAAACTGAGGACCCACCAACAAGCTTTTCGATGAGGAAAAAGCTCCAAGGAAAAGACTAAGTAAACTTTTGACCGGGACCTAGCACTCAGCCAATCTGACCCTCACTCCATCGCGGTCAGACTAAAACTTTGACTTTGTCCCATTCCAGCGCAACCAGATAGCCGTGAGTGATGATTTAAGCTGTTTGGCGCTAGAATGCACAATTTTTTATTTGATCTTTAAAAATCATATTTCTGGTTACCTACATTAGATGTTTGTCATTTTGGTGTCCTTTTAAAGATAACAATCTTCTCTATTTTTATAAATTGATGTTGGATTTTTATTGTGCTGTCTTTTACTAATTTACTGTTTTGATGATTTTAAATGCTTAACACATACCTGTCTCCTAAGTTAAGCCTGACTGCTCATTTGCCAAGCTACCAAGGGTTGAGCAAGCATTAATTTAGTCATGTTACAATTGTTGTCTTTGTGTCCCTCCACAAGGTTTTGAATAGAACCATTGAGAAAGGCACCAAAATGTGAACCAACCATGTAATTGGAAGTGGTTTATCTGCTGCTTGATTGTAGCGATTGGAGAAGATCAGATCTAAAGTATGACCCCCTTTATGTATGGGACTTAAAACGTTTTGTTGGAGGTTTAGATCATCCATTACTTCCATCAGTGTAAGTGCTGTCTTACTGTCAACTCATGTAAATGAAGATTAAAGTCACCTAGACTGAGGTTTTAAAGGTGCAACTGCATTGGCTAAAGCCTAACCAAACTTTACTTCATATCCTTGTGGACGGTAGATTAGTGCACCCAAAAAAGAGAAATGATGGGACAGTTGTATGGAAAATATAAGCCCCTCTGCCTCCTCCAACCCCTCTAGTTTCCATGCTGTACAAGTAAGGGATGATTGGTAGGGAATGATTAAAACTTCTCCATTCTTCCAAGTTTCCTGATCAAGGTGAGAAATAGCATAGCCTTCCAATATGGATTGTGCAATATCAGGGACAGAGGACTCTCCCAGCTAGGTTCAGTAAGAAATAGTTAATGCCACTTTGCCTCCATTAGAAGGCGCCAAATATCCAGCACATGCTTTGGGAGGGTTCTAATATTCATCAAATCGGTCTAAACTGAATTAACTCTCTGCCTGAGTTAAGCACCTTTGAATTAATATAGACTACCTCGCTACTAATGACCCTTACCTGGCCATTTAAAGGCTTGATTCTATGCTAACAAACAGGGCATTTACAAATGTTGGTAGAGAGGAATAAAACAATTTGCACAAGCTGTTCCCAACCTTAGAGCAAGTAGACTTTTCCTACTAAAATCCACCTGTACCTTATTTTCCCTGGGAGTGTGGGCTTGCCTTTGGTGTGCCTTCAGTGCGGCTTCAGCACACCAGCAGTACACTCACTGCATGTGAACGCTCCGCAGAGTGCATTATATGGGGGAGACAACCTTGATTGCCTCGTCAATTTCCCAACACTATAGAGCTAAAGTTCAATGGTGCCTCAAGATGGAAACGAACTAAGGATAAAAAAGGGAAGTGGGATGATTTAAAAAGCTTTAAGAACTCTTTCTGTTTCTTTAAAACACTATAAATTTTACCACAACCAGCCCCCTTTTCAAACAGAGTAAAAACAGTGATAAGGGCTGAAACTTACAACACTAAGAAAGTGCCCTTCAGGCTGCACATCCGCGCTGCAGAGGGCATTGCAAATAATGTGCCTCTGTATTGTGTTTAACTTTTTACGTTTAAGGGTGTAAGATTTTCATGTGAATATTGCTTATGGTTTTTATAAAGTTGAAAAAGTTTGTATGTTTTATAAACATGCCCAAAACTATTTATCATTATGGGCAATTAACTGTATCATGTTTATTAGATGTGATAGGTTGTGAGAAATTAGGTTGTTGTTTGACTGGGGTGTGAGCCCTGGTCAAGGAACAGCCACAATCCCTAGCAGGGTGAACCACAAGAAAGCCACTGAATTAATTGTGCTTAACCCTGAGTAACTTGGCACAAAAAGCAGTGAGGCTTAACTTAGAGGCAATGTTTAAAGTATTTATGCAGCACATTTTAATAAATTATTTGACACCAAAACAACTAAAGTCTAGTCAGTACAACCAGAGTTAGGAATTTATAACAAAAATTGTAAAAGCTAACATTTAACAGATCAAAGCGCCAACCGCGAACATCAAGACCTGGATCGAAGTAAAAAAATATGGCACGATGGCATATGAGTCAGATACAAAGTGTGGATTGAGCTCAGTCAGCGCTTACCTTCGGACTTAGTAGAAATTTCAAAGAAAATGTTCTGAGAAGGTAAAGTTCAGTGGGACAAAGCTGCAGGCTGTGTCCAAGGTGGAAGGAAGAGTTGGCGTTGGGGAGCCTCTTGCGAAGTCCTAGGGAAGATTGGTAAGTTCGGACTTAGTCACTTTTTGTGAAAGTCAAAAATATCCAGCAGGACGCTGTAGCTGGCAAGAGTTCCAAGAGGCCAGATACCCCTTTTGCGCAGGACAGCTGAACAAGATTTGATGCTGTGGAGAAGAACGTAGCAGGAGAAGCTGCAAAGTCAATCCAACCAACGATAAACCTCAGGCAGATAGACAAGTAGGTTGGCCGCGGTCTCCTCCTGGTTCTCAGAGCAGTTTTTCGCCAAAATGTTTTAAGTCTCAAGTTTTGGATTTTTGCTATCTGGGCACCTTCAGCACCACCCCCAAGGGTCCAGGACTGGAGAGGCACCACTTGATTGGCTCCACGTGCGGGTTCAAGATGATGGGAGCCTGTTATGTCCCTCTTGCTCTGAACAGGAGGCCAGCAAACTATCCCTTGGAGTCACTTTGGCAGCACTGGTTCCAGGTGAAGAAGCAGGGCTCAAGCAGCAGGGAAGGCCTCCGAGGGTTCAAGGAGTGCTCCAAACAGCAAAGCAGTCCCTCCAGGTGCACCAAAGCAGTCTTGTGGAGTACACAGCATGCCACAGCAGCAGCCAATCCTTTGAGAGTCCTTTTACAAGTCCAGAAAGTGAACTGAAGAATAGGTATACCTGGTGCCTTCTTTGAATTAGGAGATGTTTCTCTTTGAAGTGCTTGGAATTTCCTGATTCCCCTGCCCTGGCTCCAGTCTGGCTGCAGGAAACATGCAGTGGTGACAAGCCGAAAATTCTGCCAGGAGATGGCCCATTCTGGCACATCTAATCCCTCTATTGTGTGACTGTATGGAAGAATTTACAAAGTCTAACTGTCAATTACACTAAGTCATGTGATGCAAGGGAAGGCCACAGGCGGCAAATGGCCAAGGGCAGGAAAATGCCAACTTTCTAAAAGTGGCAGTTTCAAAATTGTAATTTAACATCTGACTTTACCATTACAGAGGATTTTTAATTGCAATATCATAGATACCAAACATAAAATGCTAATCTGTCCCCAATCAGATGAGAGCACGTATTAAAGATAATAAGGCAACCCAATGTTATCCTATAGGACAAGTAGGCCTCACAGTAGTGAAAAACGGGGTTAGGAGTTTTTAACCATCAGGACATGCAAAACATTAAAGTACATGTCCAACCTTTAATTACAATGCACCCTGTCCTAGGCTGCCTAGGGCCTACCTTAGGGCTGACTTATATGTAATAAAAGGGGAGTTTAAGGCTTGGCAGGGGGTTATATTGCCAAGTCAAATTGGCAGTTTAAAACAGCATTCAGGCTGCATTGACAAGCCTGGGACATGTTTTAAGGGCTACTCAAGTGGGTGGCACAATAAGTGCTGAAGGCCCACTAGTATCATTTAATTCACAGCCCCAGGTATATTGTATATCACTCTTCACGGTACTTATAAGTAAATTAAATATGCCAATCAGGTGTAAACTAATTTGACTATGTTTAGGGCAGTGTTCAGAGGCACTTTAGCTCTGGTTAGCAGTGGTAAAGAGCACAGAGTCTTAAGACCCACAAAAATGAATATCAGCACAAAAATGGAGGGAAACAGGCAAAAAGGTTTGGGGGAAGACCACCCTAAGGCTGACAGGTCTAACATAGGTATTTATGTTTTTTTATATAATTTATATTGGTAAGACCATATGGTTTACAGTTCATGATTTTAATTTGTCAACTTGTAAGTAGTTTATCTAGTATATGCTATGTTCATTGCATGCTGGGACATGTAGATTTTAATTAAAAAAATTGTAAATCTCAGAATGGAAGTAAAACACATGTTCTTGGTGAGTTACTTAAACAAGGTTCTTAAAAATATCACAGTTCTCGTAGTATTTTTTTAATATGTATGGTTAGATAATTTATTGTTGTTTATTGTTAAGTTGTTTTCTTGTGTCTAGGTTATAGTAGGACATAAGCTATTTATTCTAGGTATAGGTTTTGGATAGCTGTAGTTTGTTAGCTAAGATGCTGTGCATGTGTATAGTTTGTTTGGTGACATTAGGGCAGAGAGTTTGGCTAGGGACTGCTTTTGTATCAGTTCTTGGAAGCTCTGCTCTTTCTTTTAGAAGTATCGGGTGGTATCTCCGTGGTTTCTTGGAAAGGGTTTTGCCACCCTTCAGTGGCATTTCTTGTTGAGGCTTCTTTACTTTTGGTAGTTCCACTGACATTCAAATGTGGGCAAAAGGGAAACGTCTATGCCTAAATTTACAATCAACAAGCTACCATTAGTAACTTTCTGCCGGCTTGTGAGGATCTCTGCAACCCCAATGGAGATCGCTGTATAGAAAGTGATAGGAAAATGTAAAAAAGGTATTTAAAATTCATAAATAATAAATATATTTTAAATAACAAACAATTACTACACATTCCTTAGCGTATACTACAGTTCAAAAGCACAAACACCTGTACTAAAACTTAACAAATTGTTAAACTATAAATTAGTATTTTTTAATCTGTATTTAGATATCCGATTAAATTAAGTAAAATTAATTAAAATGTTAATTTTTCCTCTTCCAATATCTACAGCGTTAGCTTTTAATGTGTCGCAGTCTTGAAAGCAAGTTATATAATATTTTTTGGGTGAATATCATTTTACAATATATTGAATGAAAACGTTTTTATGTATGTTAAAATGTAACATTTCGATATTTTAATTTAAAAATGATATATAAATAATTATAAAATTAAGATAAATTTAAATGAAGTTTAATTTATAATGTTATTCAATTTACTTTTTATGTTTTATATTTGCTTATCCCTACTTAAACCCCTCATTCAATTTCCCTTCACCTCATCCATTTTTCAGTAGTTATTCCCTTTTCCCACTACCCCCTTTGTTCCTCCCACATTTACTATCAATACATTAATTTAGTTTATTAGTTAATAAAAAATCATAAACATAGAAATGTACATGATAATAATTTATCATAACAGTAAAATGCGATTATAAAAAGCCCAAAGGGGTGCAAGCTAAACTATCAGGCCATAACTACAAACAATAGGTGATTCCCTTAATGAACAGTGGAAACCTAATGTATAGGGCTAGTGCCATACCCCTAATAATACATCAGCTTTCAAACATTGTACCACAACACTAAAAGGGGGTTAAAGTGCACTGTTCAGTAAGTCAATATAGATGTCTGCAGAGAGTACAAAGCGCTAACAAGTCTCCAGCCTGAGCAACAAACACTTGCCCTTTTAAATTTCATAATCAAGATATGGTTTCATATCAATAGTGGTAACGTGCAGCATAAGAAGAGAGTAATTTGGGCCAAGGTCCTACTGCAGGAACACAAGAAAGATGAACTAAAGAAAGCTACTGCTGTTCATATCCTGTAGCACTTAGGGGGCCATTTTGAATGTGAGTGTGCTTTTTTCACCAGGAAAATAGTGCTAAATGCTGGATTACTCTTCTCACGAAATTACACATAATTGCTAGTAATTTAGCATTAATTATGAGTAATTACACTAGCGAGAATTATGCCATCTATGCCTGACCCTATTTGGTATGGATTTTTATGAGTTGCAAAATGTCTTCATTAAAATGTACCAGCCCTGCATTTGGATGCCAGTGTAGGGTTTTTATGATGTTTATCATATCATATTCAAAGTTCATTATTATTTTGACAGGTGGATATTTATTGATTGGTTAAAGCTTGGTTGTTTGATAAAAGGGCAAGGAAACATTCTTACAGAGATACTACCTATTTACAGTTTAGATTTGGCTAAATGCGAGGGCATAATTTGAAGTCCTGTCCATTAGATAAATTGGAGATAGGGTTAATGTTGGCATGTTATTGTAGTACTGAAGGATAGTATTTGTTTCTAATTATTATCGTTATTGGAGGGTATAATCTCCCTAGTGTGTGTTAGAGCAACTGGGGATGTCTACTTAAAGTGTTTTGAATGCTGGTGTTTCCTGTTGTTCTGCTGTTTTTTTTGTTGTTGCTAAGTTAATTTAAGGCTTTGTACTGGTGGCATTTGACCAGCTACTTGTACTGGTATTTTGGATACAAGTCTTTTATTATAGTGCCTGTAGAAGCTGTAGAGGTGGAAGCCACAGCTTTTCAGTCACGTACTATGCCTATTATTTCTTTTTGGATTATTGGAGGTCAATGACTGTGGTCTCTGACATTTTCATCACTAGTAGTGATTAGTCCATATCAACCACTGGAATAGTGTTTATTGCATTTACCATGTGTCGGTACAGTGTATTCCATGAAAGAAAATAATTGTTTCCACTTTTGTGAGCTTGTATTGGTCAGTTCACTTGACATTCTGGAACCTGAAAATGATACAAATTTAAATGTAAAAGATTTTTTGGGCTATGTTTAGCTCTTTAAGAGATGTTTTTATACTTAGAGAAAAAGTATATACCTTTAATTTACTAATGGTTTGTGATATTGGGTCTTCCAAAGTTTGTATGTCTCATCTTTTGAAGTTTTTTTAAAATAGGAAACCATTCAATTGATGTGTGTACATTGTAAGTACATTTTTAATTTAAAAATGCAATTCAACAATAAATTAAGGATTTTGGTAGAAGTTGTCTGATTAAATATACTTTTATTTTTAATTATAGAAATGGACACTTAATTCAGTTTGAATTGTAGTTCTTTTGTTGTAACATTCTTCTCAGGCATATTTAGCAATAGCTATGGTGGTGTCTGGTCTTTTTATACCCCTTTATTTTAAGTTGTGGTGTTTTATTTGTTAACTGTTATAATTTAGAATCTGTTTTAGTAAATATTATTGTTTATTTAGATACGTTTAATTGGGTGAATGTTACTTTTCAGTTAATACATGTTTTAAAAAGGAGAGTCAAAAGAGAAGAATGCGAGAAACAGGATAGATGAAAAAAAGCGAGAGCAGAAAAAGAAATGAGAAATAATTGGGTGCAGCAAATAAAATAAGGAAAAGGGAGAGTAGCAAAGAAGGAAGAGGAGAAAGGAGACAAGGATGAAAAGAAAACTGGAATAGAAAGAGAGCTAGAGAGGAAGATGATGGTGTATAACAGAAGAGGAGTGACAAGAAAGAGATAACAATTATGGGGAGGAGAGAATAAGAAGGAAGAGAAGAACAAAAAGGAGAGTAATAAAAGGGTAGAGCGGAGAAATGAAAGAAGAAAGGAGGGGGCTGTAGGAAATAAATGGGAGAGAAAAAGGATCAAGAAAGAAAAGCAATCAACAAGAAAGGGAGTAATTAAAAAGGAAGAGGAAAGATGAGAGGTACAAGAGAAGGAAAGAGAAAAGGAAAAAGGAAGGCTACAAGGAGGAGAAGAGAAAGAGAGAGGAGATGAATGAAGGAAAGCAGAGCAAAGAAAGTGGATAGAAAGGGGAGCAGGAATAAGGATGAAGATGGGAAAGAGAAAGTGGAAGTGGAAGTGAGCGGACATTCAAGAAGTATCAATTAGAAGGCAAGAATAAGAATAGGAAAGTGAACAAGACAGAAAGAAGAGAATAAGAAAGGGAAAAATAGGGGGCTAAGAGGGAATGTGTTATGCTTTGGGAAGACAACTGCGTGTTTGTGATTAATATGTGGGTGATTCTGTGCTGAGTGCTAAAATTGAAGCTGGTTGGAAACAATTTAAGGATGACTGATATGTGAGGAGGCTTGAAACTGGTACCAATAGAGGCGTGACGGATCTCTTTTTTTTTTGTATTGAGGAAGAGATAGCAATACCGGGGAACAAAACAAATTACATATCAGACGAAGGATAAGAACAACATTTAGGCAGATGACATTCCATGGGAAGAAACAAAAAAGATCATCATCCAAAAGAAAAATACTTACTCATAGTAGTAGGGGTAAGCTTTGTGGTACTAATAACAAACAAGGGCTATAAGATATGCTCCCGGGTCCTGGGCAGCGACTGCATCCACCATTCCAACCAAATTGAGTCCCATGTCCAACTCAGCCTCCACCTCTGTCGATCATTCTCTACTAGAGCCATCTCCAACATACTTATATTCAGCAGTTCCTGCCACCAAATCCAGGATCAGGGGCTTCACCGGAAAGCCAAAAGCATGCCAGTACCAGTCTAGCCAGGGAGATTGAGAAAACAAAAAAACCCGCTAGAACAAGGAGGGATGTGACGGATCTCAAGTGATATGGACGATGGTCCTTCTGTGTTGAGGACAGACTTAAAGAGTTGAAGAGATCCTGGGTGTACACAACATAAGCACTGGTGTTAACTGTAGGTGTGTACATGAATGGATTGCAGCCATTTACATTCCTTTTATTCCACAGGGCAAGGGCTGCCTTTCTTTGTTCTAACCTCCTGGATGTAATTTCTCAGAGATTCTCATAACATAGGAGGACTTTCCAAGCCAGACACCCAAGTACCCCTTAATACAGTACAGAGATAGGTCCAGGGAGCTCCACTTACCTTATACAAAAGGAGCATTACCAGTGCCTGAGCACAGTCTGCCCTAAACCCAGACATGCAGTATCATAAAAACAATACACCTTCTAAAGAAAACATAAGTTTCCTGAGAGCAACAAGCGCTAACAGTGTACACTTTTCACCTTCACTTACCTCATAGGACAAGAGTATTACAAGCTCCTGGAGATGAGTGAGCTGAGTGAGCACAACGTGCCCTAAACATCCACATGCAATGCCATACAAATTATCCACCTACCAAAGAAAAAATATGTTTCCTGAAAGCAACAAGCGCTAACACTGTACTCTGTCCAGGCATGGCACAGGGTATTCACAGGTCTCACATGCCTTCTACCATGTAGGACCTCAGCCGTGAGCTGATGCACAAAAAAACACAGGTTCTACACCATAACCTAAGCCCCTCAGCACCCAGACACCTGCCAGTGCAGCTTGAAGGCAAACCCATCTCAAATCCCCCTGTACATCATGACCTCATCATAGAAAAGATGGAACCCACCCCAGTCAACAACACTTAGGCAGGGCCGTCTGTCTCCTGTCCAATTGAAAAGTTCAAAACTTTCTCTGGTAGGGACATCAGAAATATGAGTGAAAACAACCACTAACTTGACAACTTAATGCAGCCCTCATCCACTGGGTATGCTGCAAGTGTAGTAGACTTTTCATGGTCCCAGGGTGAGGAGTTTGAAACAAAGCAGAAGTAGGACAGTGGGGCTAAGTGTTAAATCAATGAAAGGTAACCACACTAGCATGCCAGGGAATGTTGAAAAAAATATCAAGAACACATGCTGAATGGATAACCCTAAAAAGTCAACATTCATTGGCAAAGTTACCAGATAACTCATTGCTACCTGAGACATAACCCTACAATTCCGTCTCTTCTCCTACAGATCATTACATTCTGATGTCTCACTTGAAATGGCTCAACAGAAGTGAACCAGGACTTCAACACCTAGAAGGCATCAGTTTGCTAAAACGAAAACTCAGAAAAGAAGTTCCATGCTACAGGTGACATTGAGCTATCTAGTAACCTCAGGGGTAAATGCAAGATGCGATAGGAGCACCAAGTCCAAAATCAAGTGGGACCACAGCTTGAAGAGGGGGTGAGGGCTCTGCGAGAGCCACTTCAGCCTGTCAGGGATTGTAAGGTAAGTGAACTGTCAATGGATCAGCAGGCTCACAAATAGGTGGAAACAAAACAGTAAACACTCCTCCTCTTTCCACCTTGAAAAAATGATGCCCAATGGAAAAAGGTAGGGATTGGTAAGGGAGCAGAAAACCCTATCATTTGTTCTACAGAGCCCAATCATTATTTGGAGAATGCTCACCCTCTGTCAGGTGATGCTTTCCGCAAAATGCACAGGAGCAGAATGTCGCTAGTTCCCAATGCCTCACCGCGATCTCTCAGCACACACAAAACCATTAGCATGTATGCCGAAGAAACCCCAGGGGGGAAAGGGGATGGGACAGAGAAGAGACAGTCACAATATGTCTGTATTCTTCCTCCTGCTTCAGACGCCTTCTTGCTAGTCTTTTTCTCGCAATTTATTAACTGGATTTGTATTTTACTGTAAGGAAAGAACAAGCATTAAGACATTTACAGTAATTCAATTTCCTGTTACTCAATACCTTATATGTACCTACCCAGTCTTGTGTGACCTATGCTTCTCTTCTTTTTGGTGATTAACTTGGGTTCTGCATATTGTAAAACTAATGTTCAAAAGATTATTAGTATCTTTTTATTCTAGTGTTTTATCTCTACTCCTCTTAACTCTTTCACTTTCTTTTTGCAGACTTCTCACCTCAAGTTAATGCTGCTGTTGTGTTATCTGGATTCTTCTTTTGGTAAGTATGAAAATCTTTTTCCTACTCCTCTCTTTTTCGCGCTAATTCTGTACAAGAATGTCAACCTAGGGTACACTTAATCTGAACTCAAAAACTGTGTGGAGTTTTATTCACTCGCCACTAAAAACGAACCAAGGAAATGAGTATTCAACTTGAAATTATCTACAAACTCTCTCCTCAGAATTTCTCTGACTGAGTCGCAGCGGACTAGTGCTGACTCTAAAAGAAACCTCAAGAAATGCTGTCTGACTCTGGGTTTGTGCGCACGCTCCAATTACAAACACTCTCTCTGAATGCGCATGCCTCACATAACAAAATCTGACAGCCTTACTGTACTCCTTCTCACTCTGACTTCGGAACTCTAAACCGCCGAAAACACGAAGGTAGGTGCGCGATGAAAGTTTCCCACTCTCTAAACTTTCGCATCGCGAACCCCAAGGACGACCTGTTCTCCTCCGTTGTCAGGTGAAGTGCGCATTAGAGCGGGCACCGCACCTGGACATTCGAGATTGCTGCCATTTGTTAGAGCGCAAACGTGCTGCTCAGAGTGTCGACACCTGGCGGCCATTTTAGGGGTAGTTCCTGCTCGGAATTTAAACAGAGGTCTGTTTTCTCTTCTTATAACTCTGGCCTTAAGGGAAATTACGCTCACTGAAAGTCTCTTTCTGTTGGGGGTCCTTGCGATCCTGACAGTACCCTCCCTCAAAGTAGACCCTCCCGGCTGGGGCTTGTCTGGAAATTTTCTGTGAAAATCCCTAATTAATCGAGGAGCATGAACATCAGAGGACAACTCCCATGATCTTTCTTCAGGCCCATAACCCTTCCAATCTAACAAGTAGTAAATTTGCCCCTTCCGAAACTTTGCATCCAAAACTTGTTTCACCTCAAATTCCTCTCCTTTCTCTGTTTGGATTGGTCTTGGAGGTTTGCTTATTCGTACGTCATTTGACACCCTCTTTAATAAGGAGACATGAAATACCGGGTGAACTCGTAACCCCTTGGGTAATTTCAGCTGATAAGTTAAGGTACTTAATTTTTTCTCAATCAAATAGGGGCCTACATATCTTGGTTGTAACTTTCTGTTTCCTTTGAGTTTAAGATTTTTTGTGTTTAACCAAACTTTATCTCCTACTTGTAAATCTGGTTCCTTTCTTCTTTTCTTGTCTGCATAGTGCTTATAATTTTCCTTAGCTTTGGTTAGATTCTCAGTTGCTAAACTATGTACTCTGGTCATGTGTTCAACTAGATCTGTTACAGCTGGAACGTCTACCTCTTGAAAGCTTGACACTTGATTGGGATGCCTTCCCGTGTTCAAATAAAAGGGGGAGTATCCAGTGGACACATTTTTTGCATTATTATGCGCAAACTCAGCTGTCCACAGGTAATCTGGCCAATCACCCTCTTGATCTAGTAAACACAATCTAAGGTACTGCTCCAGCTCCTGATTTGTTCGCTCTGTTTGGCCATCTGTCTCTGGGTGATAACTCGTTGTGTACCTAGTTTCAATATTCAACCTCTCAGTGAAAGCCTTCCAAAAATGGGATAAAAATTGGGAGCCCCTGTCAGATACTAGAACCTTAGGTATTCCATGAGCTCGAACTATGGTTTGACTAAAAGTGTGTGCTAATGTTCTGGCTGTGGGCACCCCCTTTAAAGGTACAAAATGGGCCATCTTCGTAAAAGCATCAACACAAACGAGTATTGTATCAAACCCTTGGCTAGATGGGAATTCTACTATTAGATCTAAAGTTACGGTATGCCATGGGTAAGGTGGGGTGGGCAAAGGCTGTAATAAACCCTTAGGAGCTTGTCTCTCCGGTTTTCCCCTTGCGCAGACCTCACAAGTGGCCACATATTGACGTATATCCTTGACCATGTTGGGCCACCAAAAACGTCGCTTCACCAAGTCTTCAGTCTTTAAGATACCTTTATGGCCTGCCAATATGTTATCATGACATTCCTTTAAGGCCTTTTGTTGCATTTCTGGTGTGGGTAAATAGAGAGCTCCATCATGATACAGCAAACCTCCTCGGATCTCTCGTCTAGTATCTTCTTCTGCCCAGTCTCTCATTTCTTCCAGTGTCATTAATTTCTGAGCTTCTTCTTCTACTGATTCTTTTAAAACGGCTCCGATTACCTTTCCTTCTGGAATGATCTTCTGATCCTTGACCTCTTCCGACACTCCTTCGGTACCCAATCTGGATAAGGCATCAGCCTTACCATTTTGCGAGCCTGGACGATAAGTAATGATGAAATCATAATCAGCTAAATATAGGGACCAACGTAGTTGTCTTGGTGTTAATGTTCTGGCTGACTTTAAAAATTTCAGATTTCGATGGTCGGTATAGACTAAAACCACATGCTTAGCACCCATCAAGTAGTGTCTCCATTCTTTAAACGCATCCTTGATGGCCAATAACTCCTTCTCAGTTATCATATAATTGACTTCTGCTGAGGTCAATTTCCTTGAACGGAAGGCCACTGGATGCAATTGCCCTGTAGTTTTATGTCTTTGAGACAATACTCCTCCCAACGCCAGATTGGACGCATCTGTTTCCACAAAGAAGGGCTCAGATGGATCTGGGTGAAGCAAAATTGGTGCCGTGGTGAAATCCTTTTTAACTGGGTGAAAGCTTCCTCAGCTTCCTTCGACCAATCGAAACTGGCTCCTTTCTTCAGTAATCTGGTCAAAGGAATCAACTTTTTTGAAAAGTCTTGGATAAATCTCCTATAGAAATTTGCAAAACCTATGAAACTTTGAATTTCTTTCACTGACTTAGGAGATTCCCACTCAATCACTGCTTTGATCTTATCTTCATCCATGGTGATACCTCTTGGCGAGAGCACAAACCCTAGGAATTCTACAGTAGAGACATTAAAGGCACATTTCTCTAACTTGACAAACAAACAGTTTTCTCGCAATTTCTGTAGCACCTTTTTAACATGTTCTTCGTGCTCTTCCACAGAATCAGAATAAATTAGAATATCGTCAATATATACAATTGCATTCCGATCAATGAACTCTTTCAATACATCGTTAATGAAATGCTGAAACGCTGCTGGAGCGTTGCATAGGCCATAGGGCATTACTTGGTATTCAAAAAGCCCATGCTTGGTTCTGAAGGCCGTTTTCCATTCATCTCCTTCTCAAATTCTAACAAGATGATATGTCCCTCTCAGATCCAATTTGGTGTAGACTTGTGCTCCCTTTACTTGATCTAATAGGACAGAAATTAAGGGCAAGGGGTATCGATTCTTGACGGTGATTCGATTGATTGCCCTATAATCTATGCAAGTCCTTAATTCTCCAATTTTCTTCGGAATGAAAAAGAGTGGCGACGAGACCGGGGATTGTGATGGTCTAACGAATCCATTTTCAAGGTATTTTTGCAGATAATCTTTTAGATGCTCATCTTCCTTTTCCGTTAAAGCGTAAATCCTACTGCAAGGGAGATTGGAACCTGGTTCCAAATCTATCTTACAATCAAATTCCCTATGCGGTGGAAGTTTTTCAGCTTCTGTCTCGTTAAAAACATCTTGGTATTCTGCGTACTCTGCGGGTAACTCTGTAGTTGTTATTACGCAAATCGTCGCCTCTCTTTCACTTAGGTGAAACGCAGGTGTCTTCACATGGTCTCTCTTACATTCCTTATAGCAATTCTCCTTACAGTACTCCGAATTCAATGCTATTGATCGAGCACCCCAATCAATAGTAGGATTATGTTCTGTGAGCCATGGCAGACCTAGGATTAATTGGAACTGCAGAGCATCAATTAAATTGAATTGCAAAGTTTCAAAGTGTCCTTCTTCGGACTCCAATTCTACAGACTCTGTATGGCTCACGATGGGTCCAGATGAAAGATTTGTTCCATCGACAGCACGGACAGCTTCCCTTCTTCTCTTCATTATTGCCCTCAAACCAATCTTGTCTGCGAATTTCAAGTCGCAAAAATTGCCCGTGGCTCCCGAATCCACCATAACTGTCACCTGCTTCAATGTTTGCTCTCTGAATCTTAAGGTCATCATCATTACCAAATGCGGGGATGCAGACTGCAAGGTATTCGCCAAAGTGTGCGCTTCTGGAGCTGTTTCTGATTTTGCAACCACCAGTCCAACTCCATTTACTGGTGGTGCGAAGCGTTTTCCGACGGTGTTTGCTTGGGCTTCTTTGGGCAATTGCGAACGAAATGTCCACTGCCACCACAATAGAGACATTGCTTATTTACTCTTCGTCTTTCCTTTTCCTCCTTGGACAGGGGACCTCGAATTGTTCCAATTTGCATGGGTTCTCCCCCACGTGCAGTATCATTTTCCTTAATACTTTCGATCCTTACACGATCAAACCTTGGAACACTGGAGCGAAAATCTCTCTTTTTCTCACCTCTTCTTTCGCTTTGTCGGAAATCAATTTCAAGAACCAAATCGATTAAAGCTGAAATCTCCGTGGGTCTATTAGGCACTTGTGCCAAAGCGTCCTTTAATTCATCCTTTAGACCTCGATAGAACACCGCTGCTCGTTTATTCTCAGGCCACTCCGTTTCCACCACCAACTTGTTATACTGAGCTAAATAGGAAATCAGATCACGGTTACCCTGTCTGATTTCCAGTAACTCATTATCCGTTGCTTGCGAAGCCTTTCGCCTGTCAAAAATTCTGAGGAATTCTCTTTTGAATTCATCGAGGTCATATAAAATGGGATCATTCCTGGTCACCAAAGGCATAGACCAAGACGCAGCGTCCCCACTCAAATATGATAGGATAAAGGCCACTCGAGACTGCGCATCGGGGAAAACCGCTGGACGACACATAAAATGTAAAGTGCACTGCGTCAGAAACACTTGAGCCTTCTGTGGGTCTCCATTAAAACGCTCAGGTGGGGCTAATGGTATCACAGGGGACAATGAGTGAATAACTTGTGTAGTATTCTTAGTTTGGGGAGCTGATGCATCACTAGAACTTTCATCTTGAGAGGCCGACTATCTCATTGGCCCTGACACTAAGCTACTCATTTTTATCGTTAGATCTGCAGTCTCTTTCCTAAGCTCCCTATTTTCTTCCCTGACTGAGATTAATTCTCTTTGAATTCCTTCCAGGACTTCACCTAGCTTCTTAAAATCTAGACCTTCCGCCATTCTGCTCAGGTGCAAAAATGTTACGTGGGCACTTCACTCTGTCAGGTGATCCTTTCCGCAAAATGCACAGGAGCAGAATGTCGCTAGTTCCCAATGCCTCACTGCGATCTCTCAGCACACACAAAACCATTAGCATGTATGCCGAAGAAACCCCAGGGGGGGAAAGGGGATGGGACAGAGAAGAGACAGTCACAATATGTCTGTATTCTTCCTCCTGCTTCAGACGCCTTCTTGCTAGTCTTTTTCTCGCAATTTATTAACTGGATTTGTATTTTACTGTAAGGAAAGAACAAGCATTAAGACATTTACAGTAATTCAATTTCCTGTTACTCAATACCTTATATGTACCTACCCAGTCTTGTGTGACCTATGCTTCTCTTCTTTTTGGTGATTAACTTGGGTTCTGCATACTGTAAAACTAATGTTCAAAAGATTATTAGTATCTTTTTATTCTAGTGTTTTATCTCTACTCCTCTTAACTCTTTCACTTTCTTTTTTGCAGACTTCTCACCTCAAGTTAATGCTGCTGTTGTGTTATCTGGATTCTTCTTTTGGTAAGTATGAAAATCTTTTTTCCTTCTCCTCTCTTTTTTCGCGCTAATTCTGTACAAGAATGTCAACCTAGGGTACACTTAATATGAACTCAAAAACTGTGTGGAGTTTTATTCACTCGCCACTAAAAACGAACCAAGGAAATGAGTATTCAACTTGTTATTATCTACAAACTCTCTCCTCAGAATTTCTCTGACTGAGTCGCAGCGGACTAGTGCTGACTCTAAAAGAAACCTCAAGAAATGCTGTCTGACTCTGGGTTTGTGCGCACGCTCCAATTACAAACACTCCCTCTGAATATACTGCGCATGCCTCACATAACAAAATCTGACAGCCTTACTGTACTCCTTCTCACTCCGACTTCGGAACTCTAAACCGCCGAAAACACGAAGGTAGGTGCGCGACGAAAGTTTCCCACTCTCTAAACTTTCGCGTCGCGAACCCCAAGGACGACCTGTTCTGCTCCGTCGTCAGGTGAAGTGCGCATTAGAGCGGGCACCGCACCTGGACATTCGAGATTGCTGCCATTTGTTAGAGCGCAAACGTGCTTGTCGACACCTGGCGGCCATTTTAGGGGTAGTTCCTGCTCAGAATTTAAACAGAGGTCTGTTTTCTCTTCTTATAACTCTGGCCTTAAGGGAAATTACGCTCACTGAAAGTCTCTTTCTGTTGGGGGGCCTTGCGATCCTGACACCCTCCTACCCACAGAGAGTCCAGACATCTCTAGTAATTTCAGCTAACTGCCTCCCACCAGGTAAACCCCAGAAGGCTCAGGATGGTTGATTGAGGAGGGACAGGAGCCTTAACATGCCTCAGATAGCAATGTAAGTCAGAGAAAAGATGGGAATGAAAGTGCTAGGTAAGACATTGGAACATATAGAGTCCGAATATAGTTCTGGAAAATGGCAAGAGGGAAACATGGGGCAGAAGATCATAGCAAGTGCAGGCAGGAAAAGTGCATGGGAGACATAGATCAGCAACACGGAAAGAAGGGAGGAAAAAGAGACTACAAGCCTGAGCAATTGAGTATGCCAACTACAAATTCATCTGGTTGCACATCCCCATCATATGCATCCGTACACCTACCCCCACCCTGATTTCAAAACCAGGACCACAATTGCGGCACACTGTCCTCTTTATGCTTGGGGGAACTGAATGTGGTCTGGGAAAAACAGGGAAAAAACGATTGCAAAATCCCATCTCCTTTCCATACTTGTGCTTCAATAATCTGGAAGTTTTAACATCATCATGCATTTATATTGACTCCACAATATCGACTACCAACATATTGCAATGTAAATAGATGTGGAATTAAGATTAGTAATTCTGATAATTAGTAATAATAATTCTAAATAAGGTTGATCATTCTGATTTTTGGATCAGGTATATTTCACACCCTCTTCAAAACAGCGCGTGAAAATATGGATATTTCTCCAGCATCAACATAAATAGCTCTTGTGAAAAAGCAAGGTAAATCATAACTTCTCTGACCCCAAAATTCAGCCCAGTTCAAATTGTATCAGTGAGTTGGTTAGGAAAGGCAATTGTAAAATATCACAGAAGCTCTGTACCGGTTAGTAGGGCATTGGTATTTTATTTATGCAATCGCAGGAAGTATGCTTAGATTATTGGACAAAATTGCAGAGATGTTGCTGAAAGGACTTGTTTACTGTATCCAGCAAATATAATTGGTTTATTGGACATTATAGTTTCTTGGGATAGTCCACAAATTTGACATCTATAGTGTAGGTTCTTACTTCAGATACATTTTCTGATGCATGGAGATGGATTATCTCTGTTTTATGTGTTAGTCTTTTTGACTTTATGTCGAGTGCTGCTATATTTATTGAATGATTAAGCCACGAATTGTTTTATTTTGATTGTGGTTTTCATATTGTGATGGTTTTAAATAACTTGAAACAATATAAATCTTATCCATCTATCTATCTGTACTGGCGCATAAAAGACAAGGCAAATTCATTTTGCACTATTTTGTATCTTTAGTGGCAAAGACACTTTGCCCCATTCCATGTTACAGAAAGGATTTAGTGCCAGGTCAAAACAAGAAAATGGAGTGTAGAACTATTAAGAAACACATATAACAAACATTTTTGCATCTAATAATTTTATGTTTGTCATAAATTGGTGGCCAACATTATAGGATTAACAGTGATTATTGAAAAGAGAAAATCCAGAAGTTAAGACTACATTTTAATATAAAATGATGTTTTCAGAGTTCAGAAGTGAAATGCTGGCAGTTTCTCCACCGAGGAACAATATTTCAATGTAATCCTCCCAACCCAAGACATTTTTGATAACATCAAACTAAACTCATCAAGGGTCGAGTTGATTGCACATTTGTTTGCACAGCATGCATTTATATGGGATCCACGGTATGTCAGATAAAAAGGTGTGCTTCATTGTGAATCGCTACAAAGCAACAGAAATAAATTATACACATTGACTAACAGCAAATGTCATACCACCCTTCATTTCTTAGAGGTTACCCTATGTCACCCTAGCAATCTAGCAACATCATACATTTATGAAAAGTACATATTATGATAAGTCGATGGTGTGGTACCAGACTATTGTGCCTTAAATATATTTAACAAAAATAGCATTCTGTTGTAGTTGATAATTGATAATCTGCATCCAATGGAGCAGTATTTACGTAAATGATTTTTAGGCTACAATATTTACCTCAGATGGTATTTTTGTGATCGATATTCTTACATATAACCAAATCTAGAAAAAAGTGATTTACATTGACTCTAAAGTTTTGGTAATTAGTTTCAGCGCACATTGATCTACCATGAGTATTTACTGCTCATCTTGGAGGATCGTGTACTGCAGCTGGACTTTGCCAGGCTAAAACAATTAAATTATTATTTTTAATTGGTGAGAATTAGAAGTTTTGTGGTACACCAGGTTAAGCTATATCTCATACGCTACAGAGGCAGGTTTTTGGAGGTGCAGAAGAATCAGAAATTTCATAGAACATTTGACCATAAAAACATATGTCCTTTGTCCCAAGGTGAGTAGATGAGTTTGTTCTTTAACTTTTGGGGGAAGAAAGTCACACTAGGCAACTGACAAAATACTTGGGCCAATTTTATCAACACTTTGTGCTGGTCCAAAGTTACCAAAGGTGATGCAAACCTTCACAAAGCATGGATTAGAGAAGTATTTTCTAGCGCAACTTTGTTTTGCACTGGAAGTTGCCTAAAATAACACAAATTAGCACTTTCGCCTACTTTGCACTATTTCGCATCAAGGGGGCTTCCCATGGGTACATGGCATAGGCATGCAACCACCTATGGTTTTTAACACAAAGGCCCATCTTCTAACATTTTTAGACATTGTTTTGTGCTAAAAAGATATGACTCTCTGAGGTTGGTGCAGAGAAGGTGAAAAGTTTCCTTTTCTCCCAACATTTCTAAGTTTGCATATGTGCTGCACTGTACAGCACACACTGACTAATTCATTATGCTGTGTTAACTGGGGCCGTATTGCATAAAGCGTTCCGGGGGCACAACGGGCATTTGCGCCCGCTCTGCGTGCCCACGAGGCACTTTGGTATTACAGAAGGGGCTGCTGATGCCCCAAAAAGGACACTGAAGGAGTTGTACGCATATGTGTTGATATGCACCAAGCAAACAAGGCAATTGAACAAGAACGACATCCAGGACATGATAACACAATTAAATGGTGCAAAGGTCTCTTCGTGCCTTGATTTCAATAAAGATTATCATCAGTTGAAACTCAAAGAAGATTGCAGGTATAGCTCAACATTTTCTACAAATGTCGGTCTGTTTCAATATAACAGACTCAGTTTTGGTGTATCATCAGCTGCAGAACTTTTCCAAGACTTCATTCTACATGTCATAAAGTCGGTTTTGAATGCATTCAATTATAGCAATGATATTTATTTTTTGGAGCTATACAGAAGGAGCATTATAAAGCTCTTACCCACGTATGTCGTTTACTGGCTGATGCAGGCTTGACTTTGAATGCAGACAAGTGTGAGTTCCACAAAACAAAGTTACAATTCTTTGGCCATATCTTTTCATATGGGGGTATAACACCAGATCCTGCCAAAGTACAAGCCCTGTCAAATGCTGATCCCCAACAACTTATTTCCATTTTACGTTCATTTCTTGCCATGACCAGTTACTGTTCCAAATACAAACAAGACTTTGCAACCATAAGTGCTCCCTTATGGGAGTTAACAAAGAAAAATGTTTCATTCATGTGGTGACAAGAATGTGAGAGAAGTTTCAAGAAAATCAAACAAGCCAGGTTGTTGTTGATGCTAGCCCAGTTGGGTTAGGCCCGATCCTGGCACAGCAGACACCCCCAGTTTGTCCCAGACAGAATGTGCTTACTCACAACCTGAGAGTGAAAATTAACCGTGGTGTGGGCTTGTGAACATTTCCATGTATTCCTATATGGTAAGCCTGTTACGTTGGTAAGTGATCATAAAGCTTTATGGACTATCTTTGGCTATCCAAAAGCCAAGATACCGCCTTACATTGAATGGTGGGGACTACGATTACAAGAGTATGATTATAACATTGTGCATCGTCCAGCAAAGGGTCAAAACCCTGCTGACTACTTTTTTAGAGTGCCTATACATGGTCAAGGTACTCCATCTAAGACGGCTGAAGCCTACATTAATTTCATTGTAAAGTCAAAAAGGCCAGCTGCCATTTCGGTAGGCGAGCTCATCACTGCCACGAGCCATGATATTGACATGCTGAAGTTGAAAGATATAATTACACATCAGTCGTGGAACTGACGTGCTCGACCTCTGACCAGTGATGGTGAATACCAAAACTACAAAAACATTAAAGATGAACTGTCTATAACACAGGAAGGAGAATCTTAATTCTGGAGAGTTTGAGACAGAAAATAATTGAAGTGGGTCATGAAGGACTTTGTGGTATTGTTGCCACCGAACAAACTCTCCGAGCTCAAGTTTGGTTTCCATATTTAGATGAGAATGTTGAAAAGGCACTCTGGGGCTGTCATCTATGTAGCTTCCTTTCTACAAACCTTACTCAAAATACTCTTACCATATCAGAACTCCCTAAGCATGTATGGGGAAAAAATAGCCATCGATTTATTTGGTCCACTCGATAATGGACATCATCTGATGGTAATTGTGGATGAATACTCCTGTTTTACGTTAATAGAGGATCTCTCATCCAGAACTCATGAGTGAGTCATTAAGAGACTCAATGGCATTTTTGCAATATGGAGCGTTCCAGACATTTTGAAGTCTGATAATGGCCCACTGTTCAACAGTCGGGAATGCAAGGATTTCCTGGAGCATCTGAACATAATGCATCAGAAGAGTACACCTTTGTGGCTGCAGGCCAATGGACTCATTAGCGTTTTATGAGTATGCTAAAGAAAACAGTACAGCGTGCAACATCTGAGAGGCTCACTTTAAAAACTGTTTTGAATTTGATCCTAAGAGCCTATCATTCAAATCCTCACTCGAGCACAGGCAAAAGACCTGCGACTTTAATGTGTGGGAGAGCAATGACAACCAGGTTACCTCAATGGACCAACAAAAGAGAAGGAAGTAAGAATACAACTTTGATGAAGGACTTGGTTAATAAAGAAAAAAGGAAAGCCTATGCAGACAAGAAGCGACATGCAAAGGACATTGAGTTAAAGGCAGGAGATCTAGTGATTGCCCAGCAACTACAAAGGAGAAAATCTGGTGATCCATATGTTGCTGCACCTTTCCACGTTGTGTCCACCAAAGGACATATGGCAACAGTCCAGCGTCCTGTGAAGTGTGTAACCAGAGACTATTCTCACTTTCGGCATTTGATTCATTGGCCTTCTGATCAAGATGGTGAAAGAAAAACTAAACATGAAAACTCAGTGACTGCTGTTACTTCTTAAAGTTTTTGAAAATCTCTGACAGTGAAGATAACACCTCCCAGCTTCCAGTAACTAGGTCAGGTCGAATAAAGAAAGCGTCAAGGTTGATTGGAGAAATGTAATTGTGTGTATATATCTGCTGATTTTGTACAAATTTTAAAAAAAATTAAAATGTATTTAACAGAGGTGGAGATGTTTTATGATGTAATGTCTTGCAATATTTTATGAAAGAACGCTTTTGGCTCCTAACAGAACCTGCAGAACTCTCACGTAGGTTTCAGAGTGCAATGCCATGAAATCTTGTTTTAGAATGTTGAGTTAGCAGTTACACGCAGCAGAATAAAGACATGTAATACTAAGCTCCCTGTGTGGCATAGTCATTGGCGGGTACCCTTGCTGGGAAGGCACTAATACTCACATCTTCATTGTAAAATCTCTTCCATGCTAGCTGATTTACACACCTGCTGAACCACAGGACCGTACTAGGTGCAGTATGATAGGCAACACCACAGACTTTCAAGGGTCAGCAGTAGCGGTCGGTGGTGGGAGTGCCGCCGGGCGCTGACGTGGGGCGGGGGAGGGGCAGGATGGGGGGTAGTAAACTACGGATTACGGCCGATTACAGGTAAGTACACATATAAATAAATAAAACGAATTTCGTTGCGCGCTGCATCGCATTTGGCGATGCAGCGAGAAACAAAATTTGTTTTATTTATTTATATGTGCTTACCTGTAATCGACCGTAATCCGTAGTTTACTACCCCCCACCCTGCCCCTCCCCCGCCCCACGTCAGCGCCCGGCGGCACTCCCACCACCGACCGCTAATGAGGGTCAGTGTCACATGCTGTTATTAGGTGACATTTTGAAGCCTGGAATTATTGCTGCTTCACAGTAATAGTAGAGCTACTGGCTTTTTACTCAGTGGCATTATGACACAGAGTTCCTTTTCTGAGTTACTATACAACATGCAAATGCTTTATTGGCATTGCTATACATGCCAGTATTGCTGAAGCTCGGCTGTTTACAGTATTTCTTTTTCTTTATGTATTTTCAGGATATGATATATACATTAAAAGAAGGAATGGATGCGGTTTATTATTGCGTGGTGTCGATTGTGTAAGGACTTTTTGCTACCGGTATTGTCTTGTCTTCTTCTATATCTGTGGGTTTTTGTGCCTTATATTGCCACATTCCGCCGGATATTTTATAGACTTTTGGTTTTCTAGTAGATTACACTTTGCAGGAATGCAATTTGTGTTCATTGCATAGTACTGAAAATGATGGTATTTCATTACACAATCTCTGATCAAATGTGCCTGCTGATTGTTTCGTGTATGGCAGAGTGGGTAGGAAAGAGACCAATAATGCACTGCTTACAGCTCAGTCAGAATCAAATATCCAGATATTTCTCTTTCTTCAATTAGGGGTTACTTTCTCTGTATTTTCTCATTATTTATCGGAGTTGAGTTTTTTTGTCATTTATTAATTATCATTAGGTAACCTGCAGGTTTATTCTGCGTCTCTCATGAATGTAGTGCTCACACATTAATTACCCATGCACTCTGTAACTCATATATTCACCCATCTATACACTCAATCATCCATCGAATCATTGAATCATTCTCACACTGTCACTCACCCTTCCACAAAACCAAATATGGAAACTCACCAATAAATAAACACAATACCTTTAAAAATAGTGAGAAGTATTGTCTTTTCCAATTCTCTTTTAGAATGTTTTCACTAGTATTTGACATGTGGCTTGGTCTCAAAAGCAGCATTTAGGGCCTGATTTAGAGATGGGAGGAAACTGAAGAGCCTCTGATTATGGATAAAGTACTAAATCTCCCGGAGAGTCCAGTAATGATTTTGTATCCACCAGGGGATTAGTACAGTGAAGTCTTTTAGAATGGTGCATTCTACTGTGAGTGTACCACTTCCTCCCTAGACAGGATGATTTTCCCTCCATTCCACACTCTAAATCGGACCCATAGAGTAATTTCCCTTTCCTCCTTGTGGAATTGCTTCTCTTGTGATCCAGCGCAGTCCTGCAAGGCAATTTATGTCCTTTTTAGTAAACTGTGAATATAATGCGCTTGTATGGCAATTAATGAACCTAGCTTTTTTTTAATTTTTTTAAACTGTGAGTACAATGAGCTTGTATGGCAATTAATGCACCTAGCATGCTTTATTTGGTGTTACTGGTCCACAACTAAATTTATCTGAAAGTGAACACATTAAAAACGTTGCTATGGTTCTACTAAAGGCTGCAGCGAGAGGTTTCAGTACATCATAATGTATAATCTCAATATCTATTTATTTTTTATCTTCGCAAAAATCAAATAATCATTGTTATGTTTATTTTTCATTTACCAACAGCCTTCAGAATGTATGTTTTTCCATGAAAATAGTGTCTGTTACATGCCTGAAAATGTCAAAATGGCAAAGATTGTTTCGATTTTCACCAAGTATGCTTTTCAATGGATTCACAGATATAGCAAGTACTTCATACCAGGTGCCTGAAATTAAATGCGTAACTGTGTATTTTTTTTTAAAACAAAGTCTAACAGTTCAAGTGTAATTAGGTAATGGTCCTAGTTTTACGTTCTCACGCTGCTCGCCATCACACCCTGGTTTCCGTAAACTGGTCTCAACTCTGTCCCTCACACTGTACTGTTCTACAATAAGCATCATATGTTTAGGACTCTTCTGCTAAAATAAAGAAGGATTTTTGCAAAGTGCCAAAGTGCTCCTTGGAGACAGGCCAGTGCTATGTCACATTTCTTCCTACAAATATAAAGAAATATATAAAAATGGTGATTCCGTGGCACTTTTGTTATTTTTCAATTTAATTTTTATGGAACATTTTTTTAAAATTGAAAATATTTTTGATATTTTTGCGTGAGATATAAAACCAATATGACTGTCAGACATTTTTAAGAAGACAATGTGTTTTCCAAGTCCAAAAATCAATCTATTACTGCCTGCATAAGTTGTATTTAAGAATATTGTAGCCAAAAATATTGTCTCACATAAATATTTTGTCCGAAATATTGTTTACATAAAAATATTGTTGCATTGGGAGTAGATTTTCTATTATTAACACAAATTAGGCAATGCTTTTGTAGACAATGTTTAAGATATGATATTCATGTCAGACGATATTCTGACAAGGGCATTGCTGGAACCGCACCCCTGCATGTGGACTACGGGGCATATTAGCAAGGGCCTTATCGCCGCTTTAGCGGCACTTTTTGCCGCTAAAGCGGCGATATTTCTATCGCCTTATTAGCAAGCTGTCGCTAACAGCTGTTAGCGACAGCTTTATGGCGATAGCGACCGTTTTGGTGCCGCTTTGCATGTTAGCGATATATATCGCTAATGACATGCAAAGTAGGCGTTCCCAACTTAAAGCAACTGAAAACAGTCGCAAACACAACTTCCCCCTATTAGCAATGCCCGCGAAGCGATAAAAAAATTCGCGCTAACCGCGATTATCGCTGGAATCTAACACCTGCTAAAAACCTGACTTAACCATTCTAGTCAATGGGAGGTGGATTGTAAGGTTAAGTCCTCACCTGCCTATTAGCAAGCTTTTCATTAGCACATTGAATTTATCGCTGGATTTCTCGCGCTATTGCTGGGTTTCGCCGCTATCGCTGGATTTTTTATCGCCTTGGAGATAAGCGTTGATAATAACGCGTTATCTCCGCGATGAAATCCAGCGATAGCCGGCGATAAAAAAACAGCGCTAACCGCGCTTTGCGTTAATTATCGCAATTCCTTGGTAATATCCCCCTACGTCTGTTAAAGTAGAGTAATTTTAAGGTTTTTAGGAAGTGCTTCCTATTTTCATTTTTTTTAAATGTCTGAACAAGTCAGGAAACCTCTAGATGCTACAATAGTATAATAAGTAATTAATGTAAGTATGTAGGGCCCTATAGAACGCTAATCTAGCACCGGAGTGCTGTTGATGAAGAGGGGAGGGGTTATTTCTTGCACCTACTCATTCTAGACAACCTTCGTCTAAACAGAAACTAGAATGGACCTTAATGTGATGTTATTGATTGTCCGTTTCTGACATTTCAATATGTCTGCTATTGATTAAAAGTCAATATAGTCCTTCCTCTCGTCTTCATTTCATCTCCTTCACTTTCTCTCAGTGCAAGAGTTATTTACCATAGAAAATACCTTCCCTTTTATTCCCTTACTCACTTTGTAGGGTGATGATAACACGCATGTTATTATTAGCACAATTCATTGGTTGGCATAGCCCTGGTCTATACCAGCGATCCTGCCTAACTTCTACTTGGGATAACTTCAGATTTTTTTGTAAATGTTCGCAAATGTTTTATCACTTGTGCTGTCTTTAGCAGTATTTGATATGAGCTGGCAAATTGAATCCAGCCTTAAGCCCCACTTAAGCATGCAGAGAGCATTGTGGAATATAATCAACCATGTGTTCTGCTTTACAAAGCACAATGCAGACAATGCTGTGCTTATTCTTTTCATCAGAAGCATTTGATGAAATGCATAATTCAGAGGCTATGTTCCGCAAGAAACCCCCAAATTAAAGCACCAAGGCGCTGCGCCTTTAAATACAGCCTCAGCCTCATCACGTGCAACCCCTGTAAGGAGATCTTTGTTTGGCAATCTCTGCGAGTACATCATGTCAACTTTGGAAAAACTAGAAACGCTGTTGAAAAAATATTATCCCAAGAACATACATAAAATTATAAATATTCAGCACATCAAGCTCTCGATATACTTTGGTGCACATGAACTGAGTAGCTGTCAAAATTACAACAGGCAACTCAAGTAATTATGCAGATTTATGCAAAACATTAACAAGAAGAATTAAATGCACAAATGAGGTGGCTACACTTGAATTGTTAAGATTATGAATAATTACCATGAATCTTTTTGCTCTTAATATAACTTGTTTTTGATAAACAAAGCCTTAATTATCAGAATACTTTTGAGAATTTTTGTGACCTTCATTAATCTTACAAAACAAGTCTCCTGCGTTCTGCATTGTAAGAGGCACATGCTCTGAATACGTACCTAACCCTTCTAAAAGCATACGTGGAGGGCTGCTACGGAAGCCGCCAGTGATACCTGGGGTTTTCAAACGTACTCTGTTTTGCACACATCAACAAAACGAGGGCTGTAAATGCCAGGCAGCAACTTCAAGCCGCAATACGACATGGCAAAGGGTGAAAACGAATTCCTTGGAAAAATTCTTGTGAATGTGCAGTTCATTTTAGGAATTAATAGGGGCTACTGAGGGAGAGCAATTTCAGGATCCAGGGTGTCAAATTCGAGAGGCGAAAACAACAGTTCACAAAACACGCTGTATGAGGCAGCAAAGAAAACGTTTACAGAGAAATCTGTTTTGCGCGCGTCTTTTTTCTGCTTTTCCTCAGATGACTACAGCTTGAAAAGATGGCGTCGATGTAATACCTGCCCCCAGCTGCTAAGGAGAGTTTACTGAACAATAACTACTGCGCTGCACTATTTGTACACTGCCCTCTTTCTCTCAGATAAACAGCGGGACCTCTTCGTGTCCCCACAGTTAATTTCAAAAGTAATTTGCTGCACTGTCATCAGCAGTGTAACAATTCACTGATCAACGGTTGCGATTCGTCATAACACTGTCAAACTCCCAGCTGGCATCATGGCAGCCTGCTTTGCCCAGGCCCGGAGACTCTGCTTTGGGACTGGTGGTAAGAAAGGACTTTGGAAGCATTAAGTCTTTAATGCTTCGAACAATATCTCTTCCCCAGAGAGCAAGCTGTCAAATCAATGCTGCCTCTGTCATAAAATCTCTCGCAGGGATTTTATTTTGTTTTTTGTAAATGTCAAATCGCTTCATTGCATACAAGGAATACTTAAGGGGGGGTCCGTTGTAGACAAAATGCAGGAATCTATATTTGGTGGGCGATTGGGTCCGATTGCATTTTTGCATGAGAAGTAGTGCGGACGTAATGATCATTTGGACAGAAAAACCTTCCGTGCATGGAGGAGGCGTTATCCCTTTCCTGACTGCTAATTGTATGTACAAATAGAGAACAGATATTTGTGTGTGGGAAAGAATGGGATTTGTGAAAAGTTGTGAGTTCAGAGCTCTCTCTTTCCCTACTTATCTATTCTTCAATAAGTTAGCTCACCTAACTAGCTGTCTAGCTGCCCATCTATCAAGGATTCCATCTATCTAACCAAATAGGGGCATACTACAAGTAATATGTTTTTTGGTGTGGGGATACCGGTGGCCCAATACTCCGATTCCAGCCCATTTCCCTCCATCAAAATCCATTTGCTCAGAAATAATGAGCCAGGAATAGGAAATAAACTCCAATCCTGGTTTTACCCAGTCCTTTTCTGCAGATGTATCCAGTTTAGGCCCATGACTTTTTTGCTGCAAATCTATCTATCTATCTATCTATCTATCTATCTATCTATCTATCTATCTATCTATCTATCTATCTATCTATTAATAAAGAGCATTCTGAGGTTTTGTGGTACTAAATAAAACAGTAAGCACAAAATGTACTGCATAGGGTAAGCACAATATATAGGATTTCAGGGCATGTCTAAATGCTAGATTGTTCTCTAGTACTCAAATATTGAGGAGTACAGCGGTCCAGTCTGGGGGCTGAATGGTGAAAGGAACAACCTCCAAATTGACTCTTCTTCACTCGTGAAGCAAAGAATAGCAAACAGCGAGGAGAGTGAAGGGAGCAAAATGGCATGTAGGTGGTCAAGAGGTTTTTTAATTCTGATTTTTCAAGGGCATAAAATTCCCTGTGGGCAATACAGAGGGTCGTAACTAGTATACATTTCTCTATTGGAAGGTACTTCTGGGAATGGTAAGCATCTGTGATGGGATCAAAATTGCAGAGCTTACAAACCAAACGGATTAACAAGATTTGGATGAGATGGAGTTTCGCCAGAAGATATCCCTGGAGACCCAGGAATATATTATTAATATACTCTAAAATGTGAAAATATCAAGGTAGCGATAACTGTTGAGTGTGTGTTCACTGGTAAAAAAATGAGAAAAAAAAAATTCAAAAACCAGAATGATATAACCCCCTTAATGTGTGCAAAAGGGAACATTTAAATATAACTGTGAGGAATTTGGCTTTCTTCTAATAAGTAGATTGAATGTTCCCTAACTCTGGGGACCATAGGATGCAATCCCAACAAGAAGGGTTGCTTCTTAAGACCAAGAGTACTGTTTTATTTGCATTTAATTTTAGGAAGTTGGCGTTCATCCTCCACTCCATCAATCCATCCTTCAGATGCAGAGCGGAATTGCTATTTATTTGTCTCTCTGTCAACGGGTCTATTTATCTATGTCCACTAGTGATCTGTCTGTACAGAGTCTGTGAACATTTACAGCAGCAGATGAAAATTACAATGTTGAAACAAATCTTCTGGACTCAAACCTATGGTAAATAGGCGCTTCCAGTGCAGGCTCAAGATGGTTGTCTTTGAAAATGTCGGAAGCACATACAAATTTTCAACCCTTTGGGGATTCTCATAAAATGTTAAAAGCATTTTCCACAGTAAATTAGGAATATACTAAATTATGCCTATGCAGCATTTATCACGGCAATGCAATAAATGAGGTTTTGGACACAAAAAAGAATGAATGATTTGTGTGTGGGATACAAAGGTCAGAATTCAGTGATGTCCTGGAAGTGATGTCCTGGAAGTCCTGATGAAGGCTCATTTGAAGTTTTCTCGCAGCCAGGGTACCATGTGGTCGGATGCCTCCACTTAAAGGCCCATCCTTTCCTGTCACCCTGGTCACTCAGATTGCAAGAAAGCCTAGTCATCGTGCTTTAGTTATTGGTGGAGAAAAGAGGGACCGCTGCTCTGATGAGATCATTCTTCTAGTCAACAGGGTGTGACAATGCTTCATGGAGTATGCCAGAATCCTCCATGGCAGCAAGCTCTGAAGTTAAATGTTTAAAACCTCCAGGCATGTGCAGCTCCTCTATCTTACATGCCTCATCCATTGGCCAAAGGGGGAATGATAACGGTATACATTTAAAAAAACTTGCGAGCAACAATATGACGTGGAAAATATTGCAAGTCAAAAATATAGTGGGACAGACATAGAAGATAAGAATATCATTTTTCTAGGTATATAAACTTGTTTTTTTTAAATATAATTGACCATAATATTTTTACTTTTAATATTTTTATATATTAGGTACTATTTATTTTTAAATATTAGTATTTTTATAATAATTGTTCTTAGTGCAGTTTGTAAGTTTTAATGTGCAGTTATTTTTTTTTTTTTCATTTAATGAGTAATTTATGATTTATTAGATGGTTGTTGGGTTTGTAGGGGCTGAGGGCAGAAATAAATTATAAAATATAGCTTGAATTTAAATATTTTTTGTGTACATTAAATATTTATTTGTAATTAATTCTGTTAAATATTTAATTAATAGTTCTTTTAAATATTTAAGTGTATTCTGTGATTTTTATTGTGTAATTTAAATGTTCTACAGTTTAATTTACAAATTAGTAGTGGGTTGTTGGATTTGTAGGAGAACAAGGTGGGAAGTTATTTAAATGATAGTTTATTGTTTTTATTTTATATTATTTTTATGTTAATTAAATATTTAATTGATAATTAATTATGGTACTTATTTAATAGGTTAACTTATATTTTAATTATTTGTGTTTTGGGTTTTTAGTGTGTAATTTACATTTTCCAAAATGTAATAACTAATTTATAATTTAATAATGGATTGTTGGGTTTGTAGTAGATTGAAGTGGAAGCCTATTAAAAATATTAATTATTGTTATTTATTTGAAATAACATTTATTAGGTTACTTAAAAGGATACTTGATAATTAATTATGTAAATGATTTCATTGTTGATTTATGTCAGTTATGTATTATATTTTAATTAATTGTTAATTTGTTGATAGGTGCATTTAATAATCAAACTTCTAATAATAATGTACATTTATTATTGTTGTAATTATGTTTAATTTTATTACTATTTAATGTTATTCATGTTCTAATTATAGTTTATTTGAATATTTTTGTTGGTAGTTTTTTGGGTAGTATGGAGGGAAGTGTATTTATTTTACATTTATTATTTTGTTTTATGTTTGTTAAATGATTTTTATTATTTTTTATATAACATGTATTTTTTTATTTATAATGCATATTTGTTATGCTTGTTAGGTATTTAAATGCTTTTTTTAATAATTAGGAATTTAAATAGTATATCTAACCCCTCCAAAGCTCAACACTTACCCTGCATTTTTAGGTCTGCATTAGCCAAGACGTTTTGATTTTAATAAAATTATATGGATAATATACTTACTTAAAGGGGCATTCAGATAGGTCCCTTCATCCATTAGTCTATTGTTGTGTCATTCACATTTTGCTTTCGTCCATTGCAGCATACAGAATGGGGTAATTGGGCAGCCCACTTCAGCCTCTGTCTACCTTCATTTTGAGTGAGTGCATTTAGCCCTTTCACAAAGAGCACATCCATGCAGATACTTACCTTCAGAGCCAGTTTTTTGTTTTTTTACTTTATCACCTTAGTGTTGCCTTTGTGGGTAGAGCCTGGTGTGATTGCGGGACATTTTCTTTTCTGACGAATATGATCACCCGGGCACATTCCAGCTTTATTATTCTGTTAGACTTGGCTTTTTCAGCGGGTTTACCCCCAGACTTTTTGCTTTTTGGCCTCCTGTTTTTGACCCTGTGTGTGTTGGTTTTAGGACTCTGGGCACTTTCCCACTGCCAATCAGTGCTAAAGTGCATATACTATCTGTGTAAATTGTGTTATGGATTGGTGTTTCCATGATTGGCCTATTTGATTTATGTGTCAGTCCCTAGTAAAGTGCACTGCGAGTGCCAGGGCCTATAAATCAAATGCTGTTGGTGGGCTGCAGCACTGGATTGTGCCACCCACGCAAACAGCCCGTAAAGTGGAACTCGTGCCTGCCATTGCAGAGCCTGTGTGCAGCCTGGGGCTGCCATGTCGACCTGGCAAGTGCACACACTTGCCAGTCCCTAAACCTTCCCTTTTCTACATGTTAGTCACCCCTAAGGTAGGCCCAAGGTACCCCTGTGGGCAGGGTGCATTGTATGTGAAAGGTAGGACATGCCCTGGTGTGTGTGGCATGTCCTGATAGTGAAATACAGCCTACTTCGTTTTTCACTATTGCAAGGCTACCTGTTCCCCATAGGCCAGAATGGGCAGTTTTGATTATTACATCCTATGATCCTAACTGACCCAGGGAACATGGTAGACATTCGAGTTTAGTATGCCTGAACTCAGAATGATAAAATGCATCTTTTAGTGAAGTTGGTTTTAACATTCTGTGTTTGAAAATACCACTTTTAGAACCATCCAAGCCTGCCTCTGCTAGGTTGTGTATTCCTTGTCTGGAGTGTGAGTGACAGGGGCTGGAGGATTCCAGGAGACAGGGTGAGTCAGCACAGGGCTGAATAGCAAGATCTACATGTAGATGGGTAGGAGGAGATGCACCTGGGACCTGAATAGGGCTGTGCCTTCCCTCCACAATGCTGGCTCCACCTCCTGTGGTGTGTCTGATGTCCCTGGCCTACACTGCAAAAGGAAAGAAGGAGTCTTGTCAACAAAGTACTCCAGGACTGACCAGAACTGGTTTGGACTAGGCAAAGGCCTCTCTGCCTTCAGAGAACAAAGAGAAATTGAGGATAAAAAGGGGGACCCAAACCCCAGAACTTTAGAACTCTTTTGGACCAAGAAGACTGCCAAGAGGAAGAGCTGGAGAAGCTGTGAGGAGGATCTACCACTTTGCTGTGTGCTTTGCTGTGTTGGCCTGCAGTGGCTGCTTCTGTCTTGGGCAGTGAAAGGACTGGACTGAACTTTCTGCAATCTACTTTGTGAGTTTCTCCAAGGGCTTGAGGTAGAGCTTGCCCCCTGTTCAAGAAGTCTCAGGAACAGCAAAGACTTCAACCCCGACGCCGTCTACGACGCTGCTGCCGACTCCGTGTCCTAAAGGCACCGCAGAGGGCACCGCCGCAACGCCGCACCGCGACCCTGGTCTCACCGACGACGCCTGCTGATGCCACCACCGAGCCGCTGCTCGCACCGCGACCTGTGGGCACCGCACTCCGCACTGCCTCGCGACGACGCCTTGGTATCCCCGACGACGCCGCTCCACGCCGGACTCGACGCCGCTGCTTGCACCGTGGTTCGAGGGCACCACTTGTACAGTTACACGACGCATCGCCCTCATCCCGCACCGCAGCCTTGGCCTACCGATGCCGGTGCCATCGACTCCAGTTCGTCAGCGGACGACAGCGCTTCAGCAACGACGATGCCGCTGCTGTACCGTGACCTGCCAGCACCGTGACGAGCACTGCCTTCACCTCACACCACGACCCTGGTCTCACCGACGACGCCATCTGACGCCGCCACCGAGCCGCTGCTGGCACCGCGACCTGAGGGCACCGCACGCCGCACTGCTGCACTTCGCACCGCAGCACCCGAAGCCTGCCGACGCCAGCGCTCCTGACTTCAACAGAGAGGAGATCGATCTGCAACACATGTGACTTCGAGGGCCCCGACGACACTGCACCGACCTCCGGAACCAACGCCTGCAGACGCCGTGTTTTCGGAAGATCACCGCGAGGTCATCGATGCCCTGCATTTCTGAAAGGTACTGTTTGCGGGTCTTCCCGACACCGTAGCTGACCCGCGACGCCGCGGTCAGCCAGAACTGTTTGGATTTGTTTGTTCACAACGCCGTGATAGCCCCGGACGGAGATATCGACATCAAGGAACTGTTTTTAAGGACACTGTGATAACTGAAGATTTTTAAAATACTGTACTGTAGATTTTTATCGTATTGGTCTTGTTTTAAGTATATAAAAATATTGGATATTTTTCTAAACTGGTATGGTGTCCTTTTGTAGTGCTTACACTGTATTACTGTTGGTTATGTGCAAATGTTTTACACACTGCCTCTAAGATAAGCCTGACTGCTCGTGCCAAGCTACCAAGGGGGTGAGCAGGGGTTATTTTAGGAGTGTAACTCCCTTATCCTGACTAGGAAGAAGGGTCCCTTCTGGGACAAAGGTGCAAGCCCTTGCCAACTAGAGACCCCCATTTCTAACATTGGTTGTCAGCGGTGAGGATAGGACTTGTGTTTGCACCTGACTTACAGTGATTGGTGTGCACTACTACCATATCGCAGACCTTTACGTACCACATACAGGTTCTTTTTCTTTTTGGCCTATTTTTGATCTTGCCAGTTTGAACTTGCTACTTCAACATGCCTGAATCTATAGTATCATCAAATGCATCAGTAGAAACTGCCTTTGAGGAGGATCGATTGGAAGCCTACAATGTCAAGGAGTTAAAATCGATTTGCAAAAACCTGAAAGTCCAGGTCAGAGGCCTCACCAGGAAGGAGGAGCTACAAAAGGCGCTGAGGGCCTGGGTAGCAGCCAGACATGCCAGTGGGCAATCTGGTGATCTCAATGGAGAGGTGGAGGAGCCTGTTCATAGGGTGGATATGCTTTTGGGAGGGGGGGAACCCTCCAGGCCAGGCAGCAGTAGCTTGTCCCCAGAGGAGCTGGAGGACAGGCGGGAAGCAAGGAAGTTCGAATTAGAGAAACTCAGGATGGAAAGTGAGAGGGAAGACAAAAGAATAGCCATGGAGGAAAAGAAGATGTTCTTGTATCATGAGCTTAAAATGAGAGCGCTGGAGCTGGATTGGGAAGCCGGTAGGGCTTTGTCCAGTCCAGATGGTGGCAGCAAAAATGTAGTGTCTAGTACTGAGGGGGAGGTACACGCACACACAGATTGGGGGCCCTACTTCAAGGAGGGGGTTGACATACACCAGGGGGCTCAGGATTGTGAGGTTACTCCCGTGGTATGCAGTGTCCCTGAGGTGGATTGGGGAACCGGCACAGGGAATCATTTTCCTAGTGGTGGGAGGGACAATCTACTGACTCTAGATGAGAGGTGCAGGGAGAGGGGTTCCCCCATGATAGAAGCCCTGGTAAGTGAGTATAAAGACCAGCCAGAAGAGTATGGGTTGAGAGACAGCAACAGTCAGACACTGTCTCACCGGTCTTGTGAGAATGATGTGGGGTACTTGTCTGAGGCACTGGATGGTTGGGTGAAGGGTAGTTTGGTTAACACCTGTGTGGGGCTGTGTGATTCAATTGTTGGAGAGCATATTTTAAGTCCCTGTTTTCCAGAGCTATGCCAACACCCAGTGGAGTGTGAGTTTTCTGACCCCAGGGAGCTTGCACTGGAGGCAGACCTTTTGGTAGATTCCAGAGGGTCTGGAGAAGCATCTGGGGGTGACCCGGAAGGAAGTGGCTTAGGTATTTCCCAACCAAGGGTGGTGGGAAAGGTTCGTGGTAGCCCAGATAGGTCCCGGTGTCGTGGGAAGGGTGTAGGGACTCACGTCCTGTCTCTGCAGAGAAGGAGTGGGAAGGGGCTGCAGCCCAAGGTGCCCGAAACCCGGTCCCAGAGCCTGGGTGGTTCCAGGAGGGAACACCAGGTGGGGAGCCTAGGCTGTACTGATAGGCCGTCTGTTGAGGGGGATCTCCTAGAGTCAGGAGAACCTGGAGCATCTGTAAACGGAGCTCCAGTGGTTCTGGTGTCTGGCGGTGCCGCTCCTAAGTGGAGGGTGCAGAAGTCCAGAGCGAGGGGTGAGAGGGGGATGTGTTCCTGAGTGGGAGAACCAGTGGGTCAGGGGCCAGCCAGAAGGGCTGAGCTTCCTAGCAGTGACCATGGTGACACCACTTCTGTCCTGGGGGATCTTTGCGCACTGTCAGATGGACAGAGGTCAGGAGATCTGCGCCAGGCAGACTGTCACGCAACGCATGAGTAATGTGTTACCCTCAGGGGGGGCATGCGTGCTCCCAAGGAAGTCCTGGTGCGCCGGGCAAGTGTTCAACCACAGGGTTTAGTCCCTGGGTTGGGAGGCCAGGTTCAGGTCCTGCCTGACCTGGAGGGAAGGACGACTGTGAGCAGTGTCCTGACCGGGTTGTCTGCTGGGGGTACCGCTCCAGGTAGGAGGGTACAGAGCCCCAGGGAGAAGGAGTTGGTGTGGGAGAGCCCACCCCAGTCTCCTGTCCAGCCGCAGGGTACAGACCCTGGGCTGGTGCACCAGTTGCAGGATAACACCCCTGAACTGGTGGGCGAATTGTGCAGGACACCTGCCACAGGTGCCCTGACAATTTTGGAAGGACCAGTAGGTCAAGGGTTGCCAGCTCTGAGGTCAGAGCACCCCAGGACTGACCCTGGTGAGGCCACTTCTGGCCTGGGGGGTCTTCATGCTCTGTCAGGTGGACAGGTGGACAGGAGGCTGGAGACCTGCGCCAGGAGGATCCTGGCACAACTCATGAGGGGTGCGTTTCCCTTGGGGGGGGTTGGTGTACTCCCCCAGAAGTCCTGGGTTGCCAGGCACAGGTCCAGCCTAAGGGTACAGGCCCTGGGTTGGAGGACCAGGTTCAGGGTGTCCCCCCTGACCGGGGGGAAGGGGCAACTGCTAGCAGTGCCCCTACCAGTTTGTCTTCTGGGGGTGCCGCTCCAGGTGGGAGGGTACAGTGCCCCAGGGAGGAGGACCGGGTGTGGGAGAGCCCACCCCAGTCCCTTGTTCAGCCTCAGGATACAGACCCTGGGCTGGTGTACCAGTTGCAGGATAGCACCCCTGAACTGGTGGGTGAATTGTGCAGAACGCCTGCCACAGGTGGCCTGACAGTTCTGGAGTTGAGGGGGACTGCTCCCAGTGGGGGGGTGCAGTGCCCCAGGGAGGAGGACAGGGTGTGGGAGAGGCCACCCCAGTCCTGTGTCCAGCCTCAGGGTACAGACCCTAGGCTGGTGTACCAGTTGCAGGATAGCACCCCTGAACTGGTGAGCGAATTGTGCAAGGCACCTCCCCCAGGTGCCCTGACAATTCTGGAAGGGGGTACCGCTCCAGGTGGGAGGGTACGGAGCCCCTGGGAGGAAGACCGGGGGTGGGAAAGCCTACCCCAGTCTCCTGTACAGCCGCCGGGTACAGACCCTAGGCTGGTGGTTCAGTGCCAGGATGTCATCCCTGGCCTGACAAGAGGGAGAGTGGACAAAGGGTGCCAGGCACCTGGGGCTACCGCCCCCCACTCTCTGACGCCACAGAGGTTAGAGAGCCCTGAGAGGCATAAGGCCTGGGTCTCCCCACTGACAACTGTCGGTAGCCACTGTGGCTTACTGTCCTGGTGGACAGAGTTGCCCCTGGGAGGGGGACAGGAGTCACACCCCGGGGGTGGACTGGGCCACACCACTGTGTTGGCCATGTGGGCACTGTCGGCCTGTTGGGACACATCTGTGAGCAAAGTAAGTTTAGGCGTTGCACAGATGGGGTTCACAGGTGAAGAGAAGGTTACCCCATGGGTCAGCTTAGTGGGCCCTGAGAGTATGGATAGAGGGATCCAACTGGGTTTGGAAAGGCGTAGAACCAGAACGTGCCCCCGCTGTTGTGGGCCAGGTCTATGTTCTATCGCCCCAAGCAGGGAAGTCCATCAAGGGATTGATTAGTCTACCCTGGCTTTAGGCTGGGAGGGGGTTGTGTTAGACTTGGCTTTTTCAGCGGGTTTACCCCCAGACTTTTTGCTTTTTGGCCTCCTGTTTTTGACCCTGTGTGTGTTGGTTTTAGGACTCTGGGCACTTTCCCACTGCCAATCAGTGCTAAAGTGCATATGCTCTCTGTGTAAATTGTGTTATGGATTGGTGTTTCCATGATTGGCCTATTTGATTTATGTGTCAGTCCCTAGTAAAGTGCACTGCGAGTGGCAGGGCCTATAAATCAAATGCTGTTGGTGGGCTGCAGCACTGGATTGTGCCACCCAGGCAAACAGCCCGTAAAGTGGAACTCGGGCCTGCCATTGCAGAGCCTGTGTGCAGCCTGGGGCTGCCATGTTGACCTGGCAAGTGCACACACTTGCCAGTCCCTAAACCTTCCCTTTTCTACATGTTAGTCACCCCTAAGGTAGGCCCAAGGTACCCCTGTGGGCAGGGTGCATTGTATGTGAAAGGTAGGACATGCCCTGGTGTGTGTGGCATGTCCTGATAGTGAAATACAGCCTACTTCGTTTTTCACTATTGCAAGGCTACCTGTTCCCCATAGGCCAGAATGGGAAGTTTTGATTATTACATCCTATGATCCTAACTGACCCAGGGAACATGGTAGAAATTCGAGTTTAGTATGCCTGAACTCAGAATGATAAAATGCATCTTTAAGTGAAGTTGGTTTTAACATTCTGTGTTTGAAAATACCACTTTTAGAAAGTAGGTATTTTCTTGTCTAACCATCCAAGCCTGCCTCTGCTAGGTTGTGTATTCCTTGTCTGGATTGTGAGTGACAGGGGCTGGGGGATTCCAGGAGACAGGGTGAGTCAGCACAGGGCTGAATAGCAAGATCTACATGTAGATGGGTGGGAGGAGATGCACCTGGGACCTGAATAGGGCTGTGCCTTCCCTCCACAATGCTGGCTCCACCTCCTGTGGTGTGTCTGATGTCCCTGGCCTACACTGCAAAAGGAAAGAAGGAGTCTTGTCAACAAAGTACTCCAGGACTGACCAGAACTGGTTTGGACTAGGCAAAGGCCTCTCTGCCTTCAGAGAACAAAGAGATATTGAGGATAAAAAGGGGGACCCAAACCCCAGAACTTTAGAACTCTTTTGGACCAAGAAGACTGTCAAGAAGAAGAGCGGGAGAAGCTGTGAGGAGGAACTACCACTTTACTGTGTGCTTTGCTGTGTTGGCCTGCAGTGGCTGCTTCTGTCTTGGGCAGTGAAAGGACTGGACTGAACTTTCTGCAATCTACTTTGTGAGTTTCTCCAAGGGCTTGAGGTAGAGCTTGCCCCCTGTTCAAGAAGTCTCAGGAACAGCAAAGACTTCAAGCCCGACGCCGTCTACGACGCCGCTGCCGACTCCGTGTCCTGAAGGCACCGCAGAGGGCACCGCCTCAACGCCGCACCGTGACCCTGGTCTCACCGATGACACCTGCTGACGCCGCCACCAAGCCGCTGCTCGCACCGCGACCTGTGGGCACCGCACTCCGCACCGCCTCGCTTCACGACGATGCCTTGGTATCCCCGACGCCGCCGCTCTGCGCCGGACTCGACGCCGCTGCTTGCACCGTGGTTCGAGGGCACCGCTCATACAGTTACACAACGCACCGCCCTCATCCCGTACCACAGCCTTGGCCTACCGACGCCGGTGCCATCGACTCCAGTTCGTCAGCCGTCGACAGCGCTACAGCAACGATGACGCCGCTGCTGCACCGTGACCTGCCAGCACCGTGACGAGCACCGCCTTCACCTCACACCGCGACCCTGGTCTCACCGATGATGCCATCTGATGCCGCCACCGAGCCGCTGCTTGCACCGCGACCTGAGGGCACCGCACCGCTGCAATTCGCACCGCAGCACCCGACGCCTGCCGACGCCAGCGCTCCTGACTTCAACAGAGAGGAGATCGATCTGCAACACATGTGACTTCGAGGGCCCCGACGACGCCTGCACCGACCTCCGGAACCGACGCATGCGAGGTCATCGACGCCCTGCATTTCTGAAAGGGACTGTTTGCGGGTCTTCCCGACACCGTAGCTGACCCGCGCCGCCGTGGTCAGCCAGAACTGTTTGGATTTGTTTGTTCACGACGCCGTGATAGCCCCGGACGGAGCTATCGACATCAAGGAACTGTTTTTAAGGACACTGTGATAACTGAAGATTTTCAAAGTACTGTACTGTGGATTTTTATCGTATTGGTCTTGTTTTAAGTATATAAAAATATTGGATATTTTTCTAAACTGGTGTGGTGTCCTTTTGTAGTGCTTACACTGTATTACTGTTGGTTATCTGCAAATGCTTTACACACTGCCTCTAAGATAAGCCTGACTGCTCGTGCCAAGCTACCAAGGGGGTGAGCAGGGGTTATTTTAGGAGTATAACTCCCTTATCCTGACTAGAAAGAAGGGTCCCTACTAGGACAAAGGTGCAAGCCCTTGCCAACTAGAGACCCCCATTTCTAACATATTCCGTCTCTTGCTAACACGGTTTTTGATTCCTTTTAAAGTGGCCTTTGTTTATCTTACTACTGCTATATGACAGCACACCAGATTGTGCCCATTTGAAGCTGTTCTTTATCAAAATTTCCTTTTCTTTTACTATGCACACAATGAAGTGTACGTACTCCTCTATGTCATGCGGGTGTGTATTTTAATTGAGGAGTACAGAGTACAGTTAAACTTTAAACAAATTTAGCCTCTATGTCCCTCTTGTAGGTCTTTCTACTTTGCTTTCAGTGCTCTTGTATGACATGCTTATATAAACATTTAGCTATTATATTACTAATTAAAGATCATTTCTTCATCTTGATTATGGCCCCCAGGGCTTCTTGTTTATATGGAGGACTCCAAACAAGTGGCTAAAATCTTGAACGATAACTGGAACATCTTGAAAAGTGATCGGACAGGACCTGCCGGACCGCTCCATGATAACATACAGGAAAGGGAGAAGCCTTAGAGATATCCTAGTGAGAGGGAACATCACCTCAGAGCAAAGTATACACCATCACAACCTACAGGGATTTTTTCCCTGTGGCCATTGCAAAGCGTGCAAATCCAGTGTGATGGTTAAAACATACGACACCCCTGGAGCCACTAAAATCATTAAACAATTTCTTACATGTAGCATGGCTTTTGTAATTTATGTATTAGAATGCCCATGCAAGATGAGATATGTAGGGAGCACTACTTTTGCAGCAAAGAAGCGTATTTTAGAACACCTACGTGCTATACACAATAAAGACAAACATTACCCAGTGGCACGCCACTTTGAGGAATACCATCTCTCCAACAGTTCACTTTTGAGATACTTTATCATTGAGCAAGTCCAAATGAAAAAAAGAGGAGGTAATCGTACGCTTCACCTGAGAAAACGTGAATCATGGCATATAATTGACTTGCAGACAAGAAGCCCATGGGGCCATAATCAAGATGAAGAAATGATTATACACTTACAGGATGAGTAGGGATGTCCGAGTCTTTACGAGCCTTACCATATCCAGACACAGTTAGATGCTGATATTCAGAGCTTATATACTGTATGTTCATATGTTACGTACGTAGAGAAGATTTTTTACCCATAGCTGATTTCGAATTTTAACTTTTAATTTTTTTCTTATTTACAGGAGGAAAGGAAGGGACCGACACGTATCTGTATGTAGCAGTAGAGGTCACCTACCCTTTTCTTCAAGAACCAGAGGAACCAGTATCCATCACGGTTAAAGATAAGACTAATTCACTAATTTTCGTTTATTTTAATCTTGATAGTTTGGGACAATTTGTACTTTGATTATCACGACTTTAGAAAATTGCACATGATATACAGTGAGTGAGAGAGTTTTCAGATATCCTTGTTGACGCTGGGTACACCACCTACCTTGATTTCACTGCTATATTGGAACTCCCACTTCCATTTTAGACAGAATATACTGAGTATGCCTATTCCCCCAGGTGATCTTAGAGAGACAAAAGGCTATAAACATATAGACATTACGTCAATGACCAGTTTTCCACTTGGTGCCATATAACAGTACCGATTGCACTTGCCCCATGAGGTACTTTTCAGAACACTACGTAGGCCCTTGCCACTAGAGCTAGTACAATACCTCTCTGCCTTCCTCTCGTACCATGTTGTAGCATAGCAACCTCCACCTTGGAATCTAATTTGGTATTTAACCATAGATGGTGCTATCTCCATAGGGACTAACAGCGACAAGTAAATTGTATTAATAAATGTATTGTTCGCAGAACTAAAAATTGCAATGCAAACTGAGATACATTTTATCTTTATGTATTAACACATGGGTGTGAACTGTAACAGTAATAATTGTACCAATCACATTCTGAAGCACAGTAGAGCATCCAATCACAAATTGGATGCCGCCTTTATGGGATCTAAATGCCCATCTAGGATCTCGGATTGTCATATTTCAGTACCAGGTTAATTGCACATGTATTACATCGAGTACTTTACAAAAAACAAAAAAACAAAAAAAAATAACATATGAAATGTATTTAAATACTGTTTGTAACTAATATTATGAAGGAATAATATGTATGCGTGCAAGTGGTATCCACATACTATGCTAGGTGAACCCATTACAAAAAGATAAAATGAAGAGTAAAGATTAAAGCCAGAATACAGAAACGAGAAAGAAATAAGAAGGAAGAACGAATTATGGTAATTATATAGAATCCACTATGGGGTGAGCAACATTGTCTATCACAGAATCAGTATTCATTTGCAAAAAGGGGGCCCAGACTTGATTAAATAATTGTGTCTGATCATGTAAAGTATAAATGATTCTTTCATAAGAGGTGGTTTGAACCATAGTCACCAGCCAAGACTCTTGAGAGGGCGGAATCGGAGATTTCCATTGTCGTAATATACATATTTTAGCATGGCTAGAGCAATGTGGAAAAGACGGCATTGTGGTTTGGAAAGGTGTGGTGAAGTGCGTAAATCATGCAAGAGGATGGTGGCTGATATTAACGGTAAACCCAAAGGCAACGTATGCTGTAAAATCTGGCCTATGTAGGACCAATAGGATTGAACCATAGAGCAAGAGCAGAGAATGTGAACTATGTCACAACCAGGAGCATCACATCTCCAACAATTGGTATGAGAGAGAAGTCCAGCTTTATTTAATTTTGCTGGAGACCAATGCCAATCATGCAGAATCTTGAATAAGCAAAACTTCAGTCGTGCTTCTCTGGCCCCTCTAGTTAAATTTTCCAGAAGTTCAGGCCATTCTTCATCATCATAAGTAACCGATAGGCGTGCTTGCCATTTGAGACGGAGAGCACATGATAAGGGTTGAGAAATTAATTGTAATGTGAATAGTTTGTAGAAGCCAGAGATAACCCCTTTATGAGTTCCCCAAGTATATAGGAAGGATACTATTGGTGAAGTTTGGAGAGACCATGGATGTGCCCCTAGAACTTTGTTAAAGCAGAGATGGAGCTGAGTATAATTCGTGGTTTGGTGTAATGGAAGACCAAATTCTTCAGACAGTTGAGCAAAGGGTTTGAGTTCACCATCATGCAGAAGTTGATCTAGAGTAGAAATACCCACCTGTTTCCATTGGGGCCAGGAGATAGTTTTTCCCTTGACGCGTATGGCAGTATTGTTCCATATTGGGGCTTTGACATGAATGCGTGGATTAAAACCCAAAAGGCTATGAGCTCTCTGCCATGTTTTGCGCATTGCAGCCAATAGTGGATTGCGAGAATCCTGGCGACTGGTACCTGTGCCATAAAAAGTTGAGAGACCAAGTTCAGCGGACAATAGATGACGTTCTACATGTACCCATTGCGGTGTGTGAGAATTATCTTGCAACATGTATATGATTTGGGATAATTGTAGTGCCAAATTATAGTGTTCTATGGACGGGAGGCTCAAACCTCCATTAGAATTATGTGCTTTCAATTTATGTACAGCTAGACGAGGTTTGGTAGAGCCCCAGATAAAGGATTTGAATTTAGAATCTACAAGACGCAGTGAGGATAAAGGTATCTGAAGAGGGAGCATACCAAGTGTATAAAGGAAACGCGGGAGCGTGACCATCTTCACGGCTTGAACCCGGCCCCACATAGATCATCCCAATACTTTCCATTTATCAAAATCATGTTGCATCTGTGTGATTAAAGGACCGAGATTATCTGCAACCATTCCAGCCGTCCCTTTATTCACCAGAATACCTAGGTATTGTAGATGTGAAGATTGCCAGTGAAAGGGAAAGCCCTGAATAGCTGCTTTGGTAGTTCCATCTGATATGGGAAGTGCTTCACTCTTATCCCAATTGATTTTGTAACCAGAGAAGGAAGAGAACTCTTCTATGATTTTAAGCAATGAAGGCAGGGAAGGAGGCAAATCAGTAATAGTGAGTAATATGTCATCAGCATATAAATACATTTTGGAGTCCCCCACTGGAAGAGGAATACCTACAATATTGCATGATTGACAAATTGCTGCTGCTAAGGGTTCCAAAGCAAAGAGGAATAAAAGAGGGGAAAGGGGACAGCCTTGACTTGTTCCTCTACAAATTGGAAAGGAGTCTGAGAGGAAACCTCCACAATTAACTTGGGCCGTAGGGTGTTGATATAGGAGTTTTACTTTGTTTATGAATTGGGATCCCAAACCCAATTTTTCCAATATTTGAAAAAGATAATGCCACTCCACTCGATCAAATGCCTTTTCGGCATCAAGTGATAATGCCAATGTATCGCTCTGAAGGGATCTGGCAGAATGGAGTGCATGCGCCAAAGTACGCAGATGATTTCTAGAAGAACGTCTAGGCATGAATCCCACTTGGATATGATGAATTAAAGAGGGCAAGACTTTACGAAGGCGAGAGGCCAGAATGCTGGCTAGAATTTTAACATCACAATTGAAAAGGGATATGGGACGATAGCTGCTACAAACTAATGGATCTTTTCCTGGTTTGGGTAGGACAGCAATTATCGCTTTATTAGATATGCAGCCTAGGGAGGCTTTGCTGTCTGTTTCTTGGAAAGCAGTATATAGTCTATCAATTATTTGTTCACCTGACCAATGATAGAATTCTGCAGGAAAGCCATCCTCCCCTGGAGCTTTATGATATGGGAGTTTAGCTATAGCTTGTGAGATCTCTTCTTTAGTAATTTCCCCTTCAAGAAGTGCCCTGCCCTCTTCAGAGAGAGAAGGTAAATTTACCTCTGAAAGGAAAGAGAGCATTTTGTTGTGATCTATCTGGGCTCCTGGGGTATATAATGATCGATAATAAGAAGCAAATTCATTAACAATATCTTGTGGACGGGTCAACATGGTTCCCTCAGATGTTTTAATAGCTGGAATAGCCATTGCGACCTCTCGTTGTCGCAACTGAGCCGCTAAAAGTCGCTCTGCTTTTTCCCCCTGTTCATAGTGGCGTCCTTTCATTTTTTGTAAAGCATATTCAGCTTTGGATGTAAAAAGACTGTTTAACGCCATACGTGCTTGTTCTAGTGATTTGCGATGCTGTGAAAGAGGTTTTTTAGTGTATAGTTGAGTAAATGTCTCAATATCTTGTTCTAGTTCCTTCTGCCGAGCAGCATTTTGCCTATTGGCCTGTGCAGCGTCCTTCATAAGTTGACCCCGAATGGTAGCCTTGGCTGCAGCCCATAGGATTCTGCCGGAATGCACGGATCCTTGATTAAGGGAGAGATAGGTTTGAAGATGAGTTTTAAGCTGTAGTTTACCCATAGGAGTTTTATAACGCTGAATATTCATTCTCCAGGGTTTGTGTCCCGGTGTAGTCAGACCTGTCTGAAGAGTTAATAGTACTGGGGAATGATCAGAGATTGACGCTTCTAGAATATGGGACTCGTGAACTAGCTGAATAACCCTTTGGGAGACTAAAAAATAGTCTAGCCTAGAGAGAGTTCCATGAGTGGGGGAGAGGAAGGAATATTCAGTGTCAGTCAGATGGGATAGGCGCCAATGGTCAATCAGACCATGATCTGCAATAATGTCGCCCAGAAGAGCTCTCTCCGCTGCATTATGCTTATCAAAAGGGCCTGTTTTATCTAACACTGGGTCTCTGACTAGATTCCAATGCCCACCTATCAGGTATTGGGAAGCACCTATCTCTGATAAAATACGATTCAATTGGAGAAGAAATGGGTTTTTTGCACTCGTCGGGGCATAAATGGATCCTACGCAAAAATGCGTGTCGCCAATGCGTACTTTGACAAACACATATCTGCCATCTGGGACTTCCCAAGTTTTTGAGACAGTAACTGGTAGAGAATTACGAATCAAAATGGCCACACCACATTTACGAATGGGAGTAGTGTCTGAGGTCCGTTCCATATGAATACTGCTGTGATATACTTTACCCACCCATTCTCTGCGCAACATTTCGGATTCTGATGCTTCAAGATGAGTTTCCTGAAGTAAGGCCACATCTACTTTTTTTGGAGTTCAAATAGGAAAGGACTTTTTTTCTTTTGATATAGTGTGTTAAACCATGAACATTCTATGTTATAACACGCAGAGAATGAGTATTAGCCATACCCCAAATGGAGACCAGAACACTTGGAAAAGGTTAAGTAGGTAATGAACTAAGAGAGACGGAGAAGTGAGTTAGAAAGCAAATGCAAAATTTATTAAATGATTAGCCCAAGATGTGAGAGAAAAAAGGAAAAGAAAAAAGGGGGAAGTATGGAAGAATACTATTAAAATAACGTGTAGAGTAATAAAATGTAATAGGAAAGAGTTGCTAAAGAAAAAGATATCAGAAATGGGAAAAAGAAATAAAAAATTATAAAAAAGGAAAAACAAAAGGTTTAACTTTAGCCGCGGGTCTGGGCTCACTAGAGCACCGCCCCGGGTAGGAACCCCGACAGGAGGGTTAAGATTTAATAAGGACTATGTAGGAGGGAAGTGAAGATCCTGACAGCCAAGTGTGTGCAGAGGAGGATGTAAAAAGCCAAGTTTGTATAGAAAGGGCTGTTAAGAAGAAGAGACGAAAGCTAGCAAGACACATAAATATATATTAAAAGATATATAAGTTCAAATATATATAAGTTCAATATCACATAAATGTAAGCGAAAATGTGGAGCAAGTTACAAATAATTTACTAATAAGTTGATGAATAATTTATAACTGTGAACAATAAATATGTGTACATTAAGAATGATAAAATAAAAGCAGATACAAATATATATATATAAATAACAGTGAAAAATTGGGGGAGGGCAGCTATAAAAAGGAATAGACGTGAGCTAATGAAATATATAAATATACATTCAAAGATTCATAAGATCATTAATACATGCGTACAAGCATAAAATGTGTAACAATTGATTGATAATTTATGGTTTTAAATAGGATACAGTAAATAATAAATATGGTTAGATGAATAATAGTAAGATGGAGTTAGACAGGAACATAAATAAAGATATGGGTGAATGGAGTAAAGGAGAAAAACCACTGAAAAGAAAAGACGAGAGCTAAAAGAATAATAGAATACATAGTTAGATACAAGATATGTTGAAAGTCAGTGACAGAGAAATATAAGTATAGAATGTGAAAGAAGTGATTAAGAATGTACAAGGATAGATAAGATATAGTAAGCAATATGTATATTTCGGATTAAAAATAGTGGTATAAATTTAGATACGAAAATAAATATAAATGTTATTAAAGAAGTAATGTCAAATACAAATAAATGATTAATGTAAGACATAATCAGTTCAGCAAGTTAAGTGGCATATAACATAAGAAGTATATAATGTTCAATTACTGTTGTGAGGAATGTAACAAGAGCTATATATATGATATTGGTTATAATTATACCTGGTGGGAAAAATATACCTCTTTTAAGACTTTATTCCAGTTGAGTATAATACAAGAAAGAACATGTTTATCTCCAAATGGAGTTTGTATTAAGAGAAACGTAGTCACAACAGGAATAACATGAAAGAAAAATATATTAACAAAGGGGCACATTATAAATAGTAATGATTATTAAAAAAGGAAGAGCAGATCTAAGAAGAGATATAAGTATGTAACAAAATATCTATAAACCTAAAGTAGTGGGAAAAGTTAATTAAATGACATGTTTTAAAATTGCAGACAATAAACCTAAGCGTGCATAGAGAGAGAAAATAAACAATATGGGAGCAAGGATCATATGATATATAACAAGAAGTAATAAGCAATAAATAATCCTTTATAAGACTAGTTGTAAATATAAGAAAAAGCACATCAGTAGGTAAATACAGAACAATATGTAATTGTAAAGAGAAATATATAATATATAATAATAATAATATATATAACATGGATTATTGAAAAGGAAGATCAAGGTTAACAAGACGTGAAAGTATTTGGTAAAAATATCTATAATTCTAAAGAAGGGAGAGGGTTGAAGAAATTACATGTTGAGAATGAAACATTGAACCAAATTTTGTAATATCAGATAAAATAGATGTTATACAAGGTAAAATCTAATAATATTGTGTAATAAATAACAGAAACTATAGAATCCTTCAACAGCTCTATATAAAGAAACAATTAAGCGGTAGAGCAGAAAAAAAAAACAGAATAATCAGACTCTGATATAGGAAGCTGGAAAAAAGATGTAGAGAAGATATGAACTAGCAATCATATGTATAGTAAATATAAATATTATTGAGGTCATTCTTCATCCGAAGCAGATTTTAAGGGAGATCTGGATTTGTCTCTGTGGAGATCATGCGTAAAGGTGGATACTGTTTGAAGGGCAGATATTTTGTCTTCATGGGTACGAATTGATCTTTCAATATCTCTGCCACGAGGACGAGCTTCACTAGTGGTGCGACGTCGAGTATCTTCTAGCCGTGGAGGATGTTGAGAACCAGGAGAGGATTGTTCAATAGAAATATGCTGTATGTCCATGTCCTGACTGTGCAGTTCATCTATAAAATGTTGCAAATCATCAGGATTGTAGAAGTCTCTAGATTCGCCATTTTTGGTGATGCGAAAACGAGCAGGAACAAATAAACCGTATTTGATGTCCATTTTCCGCAAATCTGGCCTCATGGAGAGGAAAGCCTTCCTCTGTTCGTTAGTTTCTCGGGATTTCATGGCCAGCATAAATGTAGGAGCCTTGCATGCGTGCTGACATTAATATTTGCCTTACTTGTTTATGTCGTAAAAAGCAAGCAATGCGGGGTCGTGGTCGAGAATCTGAAGCAGTACGCGGAGGACCGATACGATGAGCACGCTGGATTTCAAGTGGTGGATTAAAGGTGATATCTAGCAACTTGGGAAGGACATTACATAAGAAAGTTCTAGCATTCTGACCTTCAATCTTTTCAGGCAAGCCAAAAAAATGGATGTTGTCTCGTCGACTGCGATCTTCCAGATCAACGAGCTTACTGCGGAGAAGTAAGAGGTCTTGATCTCTGTTTTCAATGGAATCGATCCTGGTTTCTACTGCTGTTAATTGTTGGTCTAATCCCTCTGTTTTAGTATTAAATTGTACTATCTCTGCTCTGATTGATTTGGCCTCTGTGGTGAGAGAAGATATATTAATGTCCATATCTGTCAAACGGCAACTGATAGTTGAGATTTCTTGTAAAATGTGATCCATAGTGTCCCCTGACATTGCAGAGGAGGTGGCCAAAGATGGATTAGACATTGATGAGGCAGAGCCTTTGTGATTGTTTGAGGACTTCTGCGAAAAGAGGTTGCTTGGAGCTTTTGTTCTCGTTCTTGTAAGTAGGCATTTGGATATTAGCTATGTATTGTATATGTGATAGTCACTGCACCTTCGCTTTGGTAAGACCACTATCTCATTAGCAATGCAGTGAATGCAAAAATTACATGCCAGAAGGAGCTTAGTTTATGAAGAAGATTTTGCATAAAAAAAGGGGTAGCAAGTCTTAATCTATCAGTAATGTGGTAATTACTGTGTCTGTTATGTTGCAGACTATATTAAAGGGAGCATTTCAGTGCCATGCAAGAGTTGCAAAAATAGTGTGCGCAAACAGACGGAGAAAAGTCACCTCAGGTCAGGAACCAGTAGCATCAAAAATAAGTTAATCACTTCAGGAGATGCTAGGAGGAGCGCTATACAGAAATAATGTAGAGGGCTCCAATCGCAAAGAGGGAAGGTTGAGGTGTCCTGAAAATAACGTTGAATGGCAGCGTTGATATAAGAGGCTTTGAGGCGGGTTTATAATAGTTTGAAGATATTATTATCAAAAGTGCTGAATAAAATGCTCCCTTTTTTTTGTGTCTATTTTCCTTTTTTTGTGAAAAAGGGTTGCCCGCTAGTAATTTAATTTATGTATTTCAGATATAAAGGCTCCAAAAAGGTATGCACTCTAACTGAAGTGCTCCACTTTGACAGGTTGCTGGCAAAATATGAGTCAATGAGGCATTATTGAAATAAAATAAATAATTGGTAGTAAAGATCTTACCAATTGCTATGAAGGAGCGGAAGGGAAGGAAAATGCTGTGTTTACAGCTCCGCTCGTGCTGGAATGAAGCCTCACATGAGGGAGAAGCGGCGCACACCAGCTACGTGAGAGCCGGGGATTCGCGCTGCAGTGAGAGGCCCGACGTGCGTCTTCTGAGGAGAAGACCGCCGCGTCAAATATCTGCACAAAGTGGAGGCAGAGGCATCCGAAAATCCGCCCAGCCACTGCTGCTACATCTAGCTGCCAGGAAACGTTGGCGCAGAGGTCCTATGCCCGTTGGTGAGAGCGTCTCCTCCCGTCGGAGCTCCCCCCGAAGCGGAGCTCGACGCTCAGGCGGCCATCTTCCTGCGTGGCCAGACCACGCCCCCTCTATATATAACATTCTTAAACTTTTTAGAAACACTCACTGGATGATGTCATCAGTGATGTCATTTGAGATGTCATCAATGATAACATGAGTGATGTCACTGACCATGTCATGAGTGATGTAATATGTGACGTCATCAGCAGTGCATTGCAGGGGCATGAGTTATAGTTAGCTCAGCTAACTATAACAACTGAATTTCTCAGGTTTTGTACAAGTGAAATGTCAGCCTAACTATAACGTCTCTGTAACCTTTGTTTTTTTCTGTGAATATATATTTATTTATTTCCTGAAAAACCCAAAAGTCATAGGGACGTTATAGTTAGGCTCAGATATTACAGACACCAAACCATTGGAATTCAGCAGCTATGCTTATCTGAGCTAACTATAACTTATATCCCCGCAATGCACTGCTTATGACCTCACATATTACATCACTCATGACATGGTCAGTGACATCACTGATGACATCTCTAATGGCATCACTGATGACATCATCCAGTGAGTGTAAGTGTTTTGTAAATGTTTCTGAAACTTAAATATATATAATAAGCTGCTGCATAAGTTAAATTATGATTCTTTTTGTACTACTAATGAGTGACACTGTTTCTAACATATATCATCTGAGTGGCTATGTGACTGTCTGTATCAGTGTGTGAGTGGGTGTTTGATTGGCTGGTTGGGTGTGTGAGTGGCTGTATGGATTTATCACTGGGAGTGTGAGTGGCTGTATAGATCTGTAAGTGGGTATGTGAGTAGCTGTATGGGTCTGTGAATGGGTTTGTGAGTGGCCTTCTAGGTGGGTGAGTGGCTGTTTGAGTAGTACTATGGGTATGTGAGAGGTTGTATGTGTGTGTGAGTGGCTGTATGGGTCTGTGAGTGGGTGTGTGAGTGGCTGTATGGGCCTGTCAGTGGTTGTATGGGCTATGTGAGTAGTTGTATGAGTGGATGTATGGGTATGTGAATGTATGTGCGATTGGTTCTGTGGATGATGTCATCAGTGATATCAGTGATGTCATTTGAGATTTCATGAGTGATGTCATCAGTGATGTCAGTAGCCATTTCATGAGTGATGTAATATGTGAGTTCATAATCAGAGAGTGCATTGCGGGGGCATAAGTTATAGTGAGCTCAGGTAACTATAACTGCTGAATTTCACTGGTTTTGCATGAGTTCAATCTGAGCCTAACTAGAACGTCCCTGTAACCTTTGTTTTTTTCAGGGAATTTCTAAGGTTTTTTAATTCTTTTGTAAATATTACGTCCCTGTAACCTTTTTTTCCAGTGAATTTCTACAGTTTTTTAATGTTGTTTCCTAACTATAATGTCCGTGCAACCTTTGTTTTTTTAGTGATTTTCTACGGTTTTTTACATTGTATTTCCTAACTGTAACCTGTAGCCTTTGAGAGTTGGTGTGTGAGTGACTGTATAGGTTGATGAGTTGGTGTGTGAATATGTGAGTATCTGTATGGGTTAGTGACTGGGTGTGTGAGTGGCTGTATGGGTCTGTGGGTACATGTGTGATTGTTGACTGGATCTCTGAGTGGGGCCATGAATGTCTGAATGGGTCTGTGAGTGGGTGTGTGAGTGTCTGAGTGGGTCTGTGAGTGGGTACATGGGTCTCTGAGTGGGTCTGTGAGTGGGTGCAAAAGTCTTTGAGTGGGTCTGTGACTGAGTGCATGAGTGGTTTTATGCGTGGATGCATGAGTCTCTGAGTGGGTCTGTGAGTGGGTATGTGAGTGTCTGAGTGGGTCTGTGAGTGGGTACATGCGTCTCTGAGTAGATCTGAGAGTGTGGGCATGGGTGTATGAGTTGATCTGGGAGCTGGTGCAGGTGTCCCTGAGCGGATCTGACAGTGGGTGTGTGAGTGTCTGAGTGGGTCTATGAATGGGTGCATGAGTGTCTGAGTGGGTCTATGAGTGGGTACGTGAGTGTCTGAGAGGGTCTATGAGTGGGTGCATAAATGTTCAAGTGGGTCTGTGAGTGGGCGCAAAAGTGTCTGAGTGGGTCTGTGAGTGGGTGCATTAGTCTCTGAGTGGGTCTGTGAGTGGGTGTATGCATCTCTAAGTGGGTCTGTGAGTCAGTGTATAAGTCTCTGAGTGGGTCTGTGAGTTGGTGCATAAGTATCTGAGTGGGTCTATGAGTGGGTACATGAATGTCTGAGTGGGTCTGTGAGTGGTTGCATGAGCCTGAGTGGGTCTGTGAGTAGGTGTGTGAGTGTCTGAGTAGGTCTGTGAGTGGGTGTGTGAATCTTTGAGTGGGTGTGTGGGTAGATGAGTAGATCTGTGAGTGTGTGCAGGAGTCTTCAAGTAGGTCTGTGAATGGGTACACGAGTCTCTGAGTGGGTCTGGCAGTGTGTGTGAGTATATGATTGGGTCTGTGAGTGGGTGCATGAGTGTTTGAGTGGGTCTGTGAGTGGGTGCATCAATGTCTGAGTAAGTTTGTGAGTGGGTGCAGGAATGTCTGAGTGGGTCTGTAAGTGGGTTCATGAGTCTTTGAGTGGGTCTGTGAGTGGGTGCATGAGTCTCTGAGTGGGTCTATGAGTGGATGCATGAGTCTCTGAGTGGGTCTCTGAGTGAGTGCATAAGTGTCAGAGTGGGTCTTTGAGTGGGTGCATGAATGTCTCAGTGGGTCTGTGAGTGGGTCTCTGAGTGAGTGTGTGGATGTCTGAGTGTGTCTCTGAGTGGGTATGTGAATGTCTGACTGGGTATGTTAGTGGGTGTGTGAGTCTCTGAGTGGGTCTGTGAGTGACCGGGTGTGTGAGTGTCTGAGTGGGTCTGTGAGTGGGTATATGAGTCTCTGAGTGGGTCTGTGAGTGGGTGCATGAGTCTCTGAGTAGGTCTGTGAGTGGGTACATGAGTCCCTGAGTGGGCCTGTGAGTAGGTACATAAGTCTCTGAGTGGGTCTGCAAGTGGGTGCATGAGTGTCTGACTGGGTCTCTGAGTGGATGCATGAACATCTAAGTAGGTTTGTAAGTGGATGCGTGAGTGTCTGAGTGGTTCTGTGAATGGGTGCATGAGTCTCTGAGTGGAGCTGTGAGTGGGTGCATGAGTCTCTGAGTAGGTCTGTGAGTGGGTGCATGAGTCTCTGAGTGGGCCTGTGAGTAGGTACATGAGTCTCTGAGTGGGTCTGCAAGTGGGTGTGTGAGTGTCTGACTGGGTCCCCGAGTGGGTACATGAACATCTAAGTAGGTTTGTGAGTGGGTGCATGAGTGTCTGAGTGGGTCTATGAATGGGTGCATGAGTCTCTGAGTGGGTCTGTGAGTGGGTACATGAGTCTCTGAGTGGGTTCATGAGTGTTTGAGTGGGTCTGTGAATGGGTGCATGAGTCTCTTAGTAGAGCTGTGAGTGAGTGCATGAATGTCTGAGTGGGTCTGTGAGTCGGTGTGAATGTATTTTAAAAAATTGTTGTGGCGATATTTGCGAATTCGTCACAACGTTACACAGTGGCTAAGCTGAGCATCGCCACAAATTCGCGAATATCGCACATGTGGAAAAAATGATTTTACTGTATTTTTCACAAAATGGGTCTCTGAAACAGTCCTGTATTGCAGCCAGGGTGTCAGGGTTCTGCCATCCTGACCCCTTATACCACTTTTCATGGTTAGTTTCAGAACCTGGGACCATGTTCCATTACTTAAAATGGCAGCCACAAATTTCTACACAGGTTGCGGCCAGCCAATAACGGCATTCCTGTTGGCGTGTGCATTTGTGAATCGCTGCAAAATTTTCATAAATTATTCACGCACCTAGATATACAAATTTGTTTTCCCAATAATATCTCAAAAACTACTGTATGGATTTAAAGCAAATAACAAAAACGGCACTTTCTAGACCAAGAGCTACCTTGCTGCTAAATTGGGTGTAATTCCATCTGCGGTTCGGGCTGTAGTCGTGTCTGCAAATTCCTATGGAATATAACATGGGACTTGCACTTTTTTTTTACCCCCTTTTTCTCAGTCCTCGCTTGAGAGATCGCCCCAAAACTTTTCATGCACAACAATAATCACCGGCACACGTTTTTGAAAAACATTGTGTGAAGATTTGTCAACAGGCACCAGAGATATAAGCAAATCAAAAAATGCTTTTCCTATGGAAACTAGGTCCTAACTATAAATACCTACTGGTGACTGCTATTAGGTAATATATATATCCTCACCCACTAATTTGTGACCAGGCCGCAGGGGATGGGCCACTCATGCTAAACCCCTAAAAATATTCACAAAATTAAACCAAATTGTCAAAGGCAAGCAAGTGTGTTTTCTCTGCAATTCCACTTTGAAAAACCATCTTAATTCCTGGATGGAGGTGAATGCATCGGTAATGTATCAGAGCAAATCTCTTCTGTAGTGACTTTGACAAATGGGTTCTTTCTTGTCATCTCTTGGTGAGAGCAGAGTCCATGGTTCTCCTGTTTAAGTGCCCTAAGTATGCAAATGCCCAAAATCCATACCAAACACAGTTGCTCACATACCCACCCACAGACCCAAACAGCCACTCACACACCCACTCACAGACCCATAGCGCCACTCACAGACCCAGTCACAGACCCACACAGACACTCACAGACCCACACAGGCATTCACACACCCACTCTCAGACCCACACAGGTACTCACATACCCACTCACAGACCCACACAAACACTCACACATCCTCTCACAGACCCATACAGTCACTCACATACCCACTCTCAAAGGTTACAGGTTACGGTTAGGAAATACAATTAAAAAAACCTTAGAAATTCACTGAAAAAAACAAAGGTTACAGGGACATTATAGTTAGGAAATAGAACATTAAAATACCTTAGAAATTCACTGAAAAAAACAAAGGTTAGAGTGATGTTTTACTTAGTGAATAGAACATTAAAGAACCTTAGTAATTCATTGAAAAAAATCTAAGGTTACAGGGACGTTATAGTTAGGAAATTGAATTTTAAAAAAAACTTGAAAATTCACTGCAAAAACCACTGACACAGCCACTCACTCACCCATACAACCACTCACATACCATAGAGCCACTCAGATAACTATTCACACTTAAATACAAACAGTGACACAGTCACTCAAATAATATGTGTTACAAATATTATCACTCATTAGTTGTACACAAAGTATACTCATTTATCTTTTGTAGTATCTTAGTTTATATTTTTATACAAAGAAACTTTTAGAAAATGTTTATAATCACTGGATAATGCCATCAGTGATGTGATTTGAGATGTCATCAGTGATGTTACTGACTATGTCATGAGTGATGTAATATGTGAGGTCATAAGCAGTGTATTGTGGGGCGTAAGTTATAGTTAGCTCAAGTAACTATAACTGCTGAATTTCTAAGGTTTTGTACATGTGAAATCTAAGCCTAACTATAACATCCTCGTAACTTTTGGTTTTTGCAGTGAATTTCTAAGTTTTTTTTAAAATTCTATATCCTAACTATCCCGTCCCTGTAACCTTTGTTTTTTAAGTGAATATATATATTTATATTCACTGAAAAATCCAAAGGTTACAGGGACATTATAGTTAAGCTCAGATTTCACTCATACAAAACCAGTGAAATTCAGCAGTTACAGTTACCTGAGCTCAGGTAACTATAACTGCGGAATTTCACTGGTTTTGTACGAGTGAAATCTGAGTCTAACTATAACATCCGTTAGCTTTGTTTTTTCAGTGAATTTCCATGGTTTTGAATGCTATTTCCTAACTATAATGTCCCTGTAACCTGGGTGTGTGAGTGGATGTGTGAATGGTTGTGTTGGTGTGTAAATGGGTGTGTGAGTGTGTGTGTGTGAGTGCATGTGTGACTGGCTGTGTGGTTCTGTGAGTTGGTGTGGGAGTGGCTGTGTGGGTGTGTGGTTAGGTGTGTGAGTGGCGGTGTGGTTGTGTGAGTGGTTTTGTGGGTCTGTGAGTGGGTGTGTGAGTGGCTGCATATGTGTGAGTGGCTGTTTGAGTGGGTATGTGGGTATGTAAGTGGGTGTGTGAGTGGGTGGGTGTGTGAAAGCTGTGTTGCTCTGTGAGTGGGTGTATGAGTGGTCTTGAGGGTCTGTGAGTGGGTATGAGAGTGGCTGTATGCGTAGGTGAGATGTTGTATGGGTGAGTAAGTGGGTATGTAAGTGTATGAGTAGTTGTGTGGGTCTATGAGTGAGTGTATCTTTATTCTTTAGATTGGGGTCTGGACCCGTGGATCTGCCCAAATCCATTTGAATCCGTGAGGAACTTTGGTTGTCACCTTTCCCCATGCCCCTCCCTGGGGTGTGGGGCTGGCGTTCTGCCTCAGCCAGTGCCAACAAGCTAACTTACAACTGTTGTTGGCATGGAAATACAACTTTTTAATTAAAACTAAGCATCATGAAAGGCTGGGACAGATATTGATGTGATGTAATTAGTGCCCAGTGCTCTGAATGCCAAAGTGAAGAAATGCAATGAAGCACAGATAAATGGTTGGAGTAACTATGACTCTGTTATTCTCCTCAAAGCCAAAGTGGCAATTACCCTCAAAAGGAAACTATCTCTGAACAGCAATAGGATATGCAAGGTAGCTATAATAGTAGTAACTATGATAGAAAGAGAATTGGTGAATGAAACAAAAATGATTCCAGGAGGGTAGTTTCTAGATTAAAAAAAAACATTTAAGATGACAAAAGGAAGTCCTGCCTTTCCCACAATTCATCAATCTCCTCGTCAATTTTGTGAGCACTACACCCAGCTCCAATAACACTGTCAACAATGATTAAATGAATCACAGCATACTGCCATGTTCACCCCAATGCTACTTGAAAATGATGAAGAGATTGATATCAGTGAAAGTCTTCAATTTGTAGCATTGTCTAAAGACTTGACAAGGACACCTAACCTTCAAAAGTCCCCAGATGTTTATGATATTGCTGATAAACCCATTGATTTGAAAGTTCACGTCACCTATTGTAATATCCCAAAGACAAATATAGCTGTAATCCATGTCGAGACATAATGGGAACTTTCAAATAAGTTGAAAAGCATGTCTCAAATAAACACAAAAATTCTGTTTGAAAACATTTTGCTCAAAATGTGACAAGAGCTAGAGTTTCACTATATTGCATGTCATACAAAATGCCAAATGCAAATGCAACATTAATTGAAAAATCAAAACCTATTTACCCAAGAGCACAAAATGACACTAGACTTTCAGCTCTTGCTATCTTCAAGTCATGAAAATTATGGTCCCAAGAAAAAATAAAGCTGCTGCTAGAACTTGATTAACTTCATATGAAAATAAAAGATATACTAACAATTCCGCATTTTTAAAACATCAACAGCAAACAGGTAGCAAAAAATAGCAACTAATTGCAATAGAAAAACAATTAAACAACACCTGCAATGCAAAGAAATCTGGGGCTAAAAAGATGACTCTATCCCCACTACAGTTCAATATTGAAATGGAATTCTATCTTCAAAAGATAGCAGAGGCTTTAAGTTTGGGTCTGATGATCACATAGAACAAGTCACTGTTTTGCCCTTTTGCAAATAAAATAGCAGATGACATAGCAGTATTCACTGATACATAGGAAGGTGTCATTGAAAAATTAAGCTTGCCTGAAACTAAAAAGAAGCAAAAACATTGGTCAGTTCCAATCATCACAAAGAAAAGATAGTGGTTAACAACTGCAAACCATGGCAATACTGTAAACAAAATGTTGACACTATACACCTAAGTAAAAGTGAAAGATACTTAGGTTTGAACTTTGATTCTCAAGTGGGTCACACAAAAACAAAGTAAATGGAGTACTACCAGAAAGGACTCTCTATAGGACAAGATTGGACATTCTCTACTAACCGATATTGCCGATGTTTGTGAGATGATCACACAAGTTTCAGAAGCATGTGCCAAATCAAGGGACATAGGAATAAAAAGGTAAGCCCAAATCCTTACACTTCTCATCGTTAGAGGAAGATGATGGGGTGACTAACATATCGAGAACCTAATTTAAGGAACAGTGAAGTTGAAATGAGGAAACTGATGTGATGTTCACCAAGGGTGGTACAGCTGTGGTAAATGATGAGTATTAGTTGTGAAATCTACAGAATTCCCTTCACCAAGCATATGTAAGCAATGTTACCTACTATAGAAAACTGGCCTAGGAAAATAGATCTCTTGCTAACTATTCTACTGTTAAATTTCATGGTTTCACTGTAGGTTGTCGGAACATATGGCTGCACTGCAGTGAAGTTGCCTAGACAGATTTATGCTTTCAAATATAATCCCCCTACAAGAACAGGTCTGCTTCACTGCACTGATGGACACTTTGAAAATTTAGACAGCTAACCAAATAGCAGATAATAATGGATGATTTTTGAAATGCTAATTGAAATGTTACTCTGCACAAGATAATCAAAATAGAAAAGTGCTTGTTGAAAGTATTGGACAAGGCAAATTGCTAGGGAAGTACTGGTGGGTGCGCTGATATTTGATTCATGTTCCGCAAGTCAACTTAATTGTGTAGATGTTCTTCGAAAATAATAAATGTGTTGTTGGCAACAAGACTGATTTAACGCTGATGAGTAGCAATACAAACAAAGAATGAACCACTGCATAGCGTTACAAAAAGCCAAGTGATTCGTCATCTAAATAGGGATGCAAATGAATGAATGAACAAGACTCTCACGTTCTCTACCTACTATTTAGCAAAAGCTCAGCCATGGGTACAGGCTTGCCAGAATCAGCAGGGAAAGAAGGTCCGGTTGAGCTTGGCTCTGGTCTAGCACTGTGAAGAGATATGAGAGCAGTCGTAGCAGTGTAAGGGCCATTGAGCTAGTATTGAAATATCACTACTAATGTTTTTTCACTTTCCAGAGAGGCGGGGGTTAGCACCATGGGAACTTGCTTCTGGCTTCATGCACTCAGCACCCATCAAGTGTGACTCACTCTGGGACAGTGGCAAGTTGGACTAGGGCAGTATTCTTCTCAAACGATAGCACAGGTGCACAAAGGTGAGTTGAGGGAGGACAGAAACCTCTGTGGAGCAAAAGGGCAAAAGCTTTCTTCATTTCAATTTTCATGATCCTTACGACTTTAGGGGTTTCAAGCATGAGGTGTCAGAAAAGTTATCATAACTTGCTTGTGGCAATCACATAGTCAAAGTGATGTGTCATGATCATAGCTCAGTTAGTACTGAGGATTTCAAAGCCAAGCCCTCCTCATCCCCCATAGGGTACATTCACACTGTGTAAGTATCTCAAGGTCTGTAAAAACAGATCTGGGAGTAAGGAGAAAAAAGGAAAAGTGGGTAAGGAGAAGAAGTAAGAGGGACACCCTCCTACCAGTTGGTTGACTGGAAGATTATACCTATGCTAGCCAGCGCCATATTCCCTACCGAGGGTAGGGTGCCACCAGACTGTGGAGGACTGCAGGCCATCACACTCACATGAGAATGCAATAGAAGCTCTGTGAATCCCACATGAATGTCCCTTTATCATGGCTTGTGCTCCAGGACCTTGCTGGTTAGGGCCAACCAGCTAAAAGAAACCCCAGTGAGAGCTCCATGAAGTTACATTATGTTATGTTATATTGATTTGTATAGCACACTAATAACCATGGTATCCTGTCACTTGGGCAGGTGTGTAGGTGTGTGGTCCCCACGGTGCTTATACGAAGAGATAAGTCTTCAGCTTCTTGCAGAACTCAAGAAGTGAGGAGGAGGCTCTGATGTTTTGAGGTAGGTTGTTCCATATCTTGGGTGAGATGTAGGAGAATGAGCGACCTCCAGTTTTGCTTTTGCAGATACGGGGAATGTGTGCGAGTGAGAGTGAGGTAGAGCATAGGTGTTTGGTGGATTGGTGAAAGTGTATATGGCTGTTCAGGTATTCTGGTCTTGTGTTATATAGGGCTTTGTATGTGTGTGTGAGACGTTTGAACTGAATGTGCGTGTAATTTGGGAGCCAGTGAAGCTTCCGAGTTGTGGTGTGTTGTACGTGCGGCATGGGAGGTCGAGTATGAGTCTTTCAGCAGTGTTCTGGATGGTCTGGAGTCTGTGTAGGAGTTCTTTGGAGATTCCGGTGTAGAGTGTGTTGCCATAGTCCATCCTGCAGGTGATGAGTGCTTGCGTGACTGTCCTTCTGATGTTATGAGGCAACCATATAAAGATCTTTCACAGCATGCGTAGAATGTGGAAGCAAGAGGTACCCACCACATTGAATTGAGCCATCATGTTGAGCTTGTCGTCTAGAATGATCCCTTGATTTCTTGCATGGTCTGTGGGTGTTGGTCCTAGATCCAATAGCCACTTGCCCACATGAATGTCTGGGGCCTGGTGTATCCCCCCCACCCCTGGGGTCAGGGCTCCAGGCACTGGCCAAAGCCTACTCTCCTACACGGTGGAGGGTGTCAACAGACTAGGGAGCTCTTGCTCCTCCAAGGTTTTGTGCTCTGACACAACTGCTCTGGGAGCTTCATGATGTCCAGGTGCATGCCTTTGAACTGGCTCCACCTAGGCTAGGGCTTTAGGCATGGACCCAAGTATCCTTCCCTACCAAAGGCCATAGTGTTGCCAGCCCCTGGGTTCACAAAATGTAAAAACATTTGTTTGCTAAATGTGTGTCAGCTTTGAAATGAAAGGTACGTCGCTACATTTGCAATTGCACATTGTACCTAATATTAAGCCTGTGAAATGTCTTTCGGCCACCAGAAACAGAAGGACTAGTAGGGAAAATAGGAGTGAACCATAAAAACTAGGATTGTTGTAGATTTTCAAAACTTCTGATGAGTTTTTGATTCCCCAAAAAATAAACTTTACATAAGTTGTAGGTGCCTATTTACTGATTATGGGCCAGATGTACGACCGTGGAAATAGTTTTTTGCGACTCGCAATTTGCGAGGCGCTATTTCCAATGTACAAAGGGTGTATTTCACACTGTTAGCGATTCCCAATGGGGTCGCAAATTGAGAGGCTCATGAATATTAATGAGCCTCTCGCAATTTGCGACCCCATTGGGAATGGCAGGCCCTCCCAGGTATGGTGGCCTGCTGGGCTCAGCAGACCACCATGTCTGGGACTGCTTTTCAATAAAGCAGTTTTTTTTTGTTGAATGCAGCCCGTTTTCCTTAAAGGAAAACGGGGTGCATTTAAATAAAAAAAATTGAAACGTTTTTGTTTCATTTTTTAAGGGCAGGCAGTGGTCCCTGGTGCCTGCCCTTAAAAATTATTTTCCCCTGCATTTGCAAAGGGGAAGGGATCCCCTTCTCTTTTGCGAGTGTATTACCACCCTCTTGAAGAGGGTGGTAATTTGCGAGTGTTTTGCGCCCACAATTGCGGACGCAAAACATTCTTACATAGGGTTGCGCTCGCTATTAGGAAGGGAACGCCCCTTCCTAATAGCGAGTCGCAAAACCCTATTTTGCGAGTCGCCAAAAATTGCGACTCGCAAAATAGGGTTTGTACATTCCCCATGCTGTTTTTGCATGCGCAAACGGGTTCGCAAACCCGTTTGCGCATGCAAAAATGGTCGTACATCTGGCCCTATGTTTGTAAATCCAACCATACAGTAATTAATCACTATGAAAGTACTACAACGATAAAACATAGGTTTAGCCAGTGAAGAGGAGTGTAAAAGTAGGCAGCTGGAGGGGTCGTTCCCAGTTTGTTAAAATGGGTGCAATCAGTAGATTGGTCCTGATGCATGCTGGCAACTTCTCTCTCCTCAATGCCCCCTATGTCATTTAAACACTTGTTTAGATACATGCACTGGCCACACAGCACAGGGTAACAGCTAAGGGCCTGAATCCATGGATTAAGGTTTGCTGCAAACTGCAATATATTCTGTAATACATTCGGTCCTGGTTAGTTAATATTATTTTAACCACTTTTTCATCCCATAATGGAAAACAACCCAAATACTGGAACCTGAACATGGTAGAGTTGATGTATATTTTGCTTGATGAGCTTACAGTAATAAAACTTCTGAAATAGTTAAGTGTTTTACACACTTAACCTTCTAGACCTCTCCATGTGGTAGTTACGTTTTCTATACACTTACCCTTCAAGGACACTCAATGTGGTGAGTTTCATCAAGATTTATAGAAACACAATCTTTCTAGCTATAAACTTCTCTCTACTGAACAATAAATCAGTAATTAATCATAAAGTAGAGATCACCAACTTCATCCATCAGGAAAGACCAGATATACTATTTCTAATAGAAACCTCTCTTATCCATAAAAACATCTATTTCCCACCATTTCTTGCAAGGGTTGGGACCGCATGGGTGCAACATGTAACTTTTCCTCATAGGTAACATCTGTCTGGATTATATATTGCCAGTCACCTGATTGAAACAATCAGTACATCCAGGCTTTCTTGTATATGCCGCTTTGCAAGAAGGTTTTCCTCTATTTCTATCAATTTCAAAGAAAGGCAAGAGAATCATACTGATTTATTCACAAAACTATTGGTGAAGAGCCTGGCAAATACTGGTTGGTAGACCTGGCATCCTTGGCATGGTTTCCTGTCTTTCTGCCTCTACTTCCTGTAATTTTGACTGTATGCTGAACTTTGTTTTGCTGGTTTATGTTCTCTGGGCACTTTACCACTGCTGACCAGTGCTAAAGTGCAAGTGCTCCCTGTGTAAATTGTGATTCTGATTGGTTATCCATGATTGGCATATTTGATTCACTAGTAAGTCCATAGTAAAGCGCACTGTGGATGCCCAGGGCCTATGAATCAAATGATACTACTGGGCACAAGAATTTTTTATAATAAAAACAAGCAGGCATGCTCCCCACAATGACCATTCGACAAAGACACACTATGAATGTGTAAGTAGAGCCCATTGATTACCAGTATTCGGTTTGTTGTTCCAGTAAATGAGCATCCTAAACGTCTGGGCAAAAATGATTTAAAACCAACCCAGTCTGAACCTCACACAAGGGAAGCTCTCCGATGTGACACACTTTGGAATGGTATGTCTATTCCTTTTAATTCACTCTTATTTTCCAATAAGGCCTTGTTACATAAAAAGTCTTCTAGTATGATTTAGGGCAACTATGAAACTATGAACCTTGTAAATAGGCTACTTTCTTAAAAAGAAGAATTAAGGGTTCATGGCATGATTACACACTTGCTGTTTTTATTTCACACAGTGTCCCTCTTACCCATGGGTCCTGCTCTGAGGAAGACGTTTGCTAAAAACACTCAGGACGGAATGGGAGAGACCAGGACACTTGCATAAACGGCCGATTCCAAAGTGTGAACAGACCCATAGGTCCCTCCTAGCCGAATGAGGCAATATTCTCTCTTTTAATAAGGCCACTTTCTGGCTTACATTTTCGACTTCTCCACTTATGAGCAGTTCAGTGGACAAAGATACATGTAAGGGACAGCCACTTACATAGGTTCCTTTAAAATCTGAGGGCTACGATTTCACCTAGTCCTGAACAAAGCCGCAGACCCACCAGAGCTATTCACGGCTGAAACATGTCGACCAGACCTCACACATCAGATATAGCCCTATCCCATTTTATTTTATTGTCAACATTAAAACTAGTTTTCCTCTGGTATTGGAGATCATTTTAAATTCATCTCATACTTTACCACTTCCTCCAAGCAGTTGACCTCCAAAAAGGAGGGCATTCCTTTACTTGGGTAACGGGACACTCAAGTGAAGAAGACCCAATGATGATTCTACCCATGAAATCAACCCTAGCGGTGCAAACCATACCACTTTGAGATTGAACACATGGATGAGAGTCTTGAATGAAGTCCTCTACATACTTTCTTGAACACTCGGTTTTATGCCTTGGTTCACTTTCTTGAATTATGTGTATTAAACTGGGAGGCTAAATGAATCTATTGCTCTTACCTCTCTCTCCCCCTTTGATTTTTTGTACCAGATATGTACATCACAAGCATCTCTGTGCATTTCCCTGGCTCTGCCCATGATTCCTTTGTATTACAGAACAGTTCCATACTCATGCAAATGTCACTACTTGGACCTGAGAGGGCATGGCTTGTTGGTCAGTACAATCTTCCATAATATTGTTTGGGGAATTTCTAGTTGAATAATCTGAAATTGTGTTACATTTTTTGCACTTTTTGTCTTCCATCTAGGAGCTTATCCCAACTGACCATGGTTGTTGGCACTGCTAAGGAATCCAACAACGCCAACGCCAGAGGAAGTCTGCTTCAACGGGCCCCATGGAAGATCCCGGCGGCCAGTGGATTGGTTTTCGGTCTCCTAAAGGCAAGATTTCGTAGTCTGGATAAAACTGGTGGAGCCCTCCTCTACTCACCTGATAAGGTGTGCCAAATTACCATGACTTGTTGCATGCTCTCAACATTGCAGAAAATGGAGACCATGAAGAGCCACTGGGTGAGGATCCTGAAATGCCAAATAAAGATTATAGTGGTGAAGAGGAAGGAGTTGACTTACGTCAAGATGTCATTGACAACTTCTCATGAGTGTAAGTATATCTTTACATGTTATCGCTTTCACCATTACAACTATAGATGTGATGATGAGAGAAATATGTGGTGGTACTTTGTTAGGAAGGGCAAGTTCAGGGAAATTCAGGCCAAAGGTGTTTGCTGATCAAAGTTTTGACACATTGACTAGTGTGTTCAGTTACATTGTTTATTTCTTATTGTGAAACTGTGTCCTCTAAAAGTTGACTTTGTAATGTGTCTATTATGTTATATTTGATTGGTATTATTTTTGTTTGATCTGTTTAGGTTCCTTCACCATGTCAACTTCATTTGGCCATTTCAGAGTTATGACATTTGCAGGTACATGGTGCTGTTTCAAAGTACAAAAGGAACATGGGTTGATCCTGAGAAAGACAGACACAGACTTTGGGTGTACAAATCTTGTAGCAAGGCAACTGGCACTGTGATTGAATGGAAGATTTGAAGATTAAATTGGACTTGTTCTCTGTCACGTATTGGCACTAAAGCAATATGTGTGGCAGCATTAGGCCAAACCACATGTGGCACTGGAGCCAAATTATGCTAATCTCCCTCCACATTGGCCAAATCCTCATTGTGGGTAAAGTGTATGTAGCTGTTGATGTTTCTCATCATTGTAGGACATATTTCCTGTGGCACACCACTGAAACTTGTGACATTCCCCCAGATAAAGGAACAGTGGATTGGAATGATCTTGTGTCTACAAAATTTACTGCTGACATGTTTTTGTCTATTGGCATTATTTATGTGGGATTCCTTATGTGACCCAGAAGATCTGGCTCCAGCTGATGACATGAGTCAATGCTAGTTAGTCTATTCAAATTGATTGTTTTGGATATAGCCCTTTCTTCCATACTGGCAAGGTCTGGAACTGGAAATGTGAAAACTGGCACTGAGCATTAGTGTCATGTATGGATTGTTATGTTAGTGAAAATGTTGACAGGCAATTATTGGTCAAATGGAATAAACATAGCAGTAGATGATCTAATGGCATATTATTTTGGGAGTCATGGTTGGGAGCTTGAGGAAAACTTTATCTATATGCAAATTATCTATGTTTACACAATACTTAGATTTTTGTCATTCTAAAGTTATGATGGAAGGAAACAAATGCATTGATAGAGTTGAGCTACATAACACCAGTCTGTGAGTTGTGAATTTATTGAACTAAACGTGAAGGACTTAAACAGGGTGAAAATGATAAAGCAAACCAGAGAAGTGAAGAAGTCAGTTATGGTGAATGAAACTATAGTTGAAGAGCCAAAATTGTTTGAAGTCCAATGTCCAAAACATGACTGGCATCAGAAAGGTAAATTTGTCTAAAAATAGTCCACAGAGTGAATGCTATTCACACACTGGAGGAAATTTGGTTCGGGGTTTCCTGCTGGTGGTGGTAGAGGTCTTGCCATCCTCACCTCCTGAAAATTTGGATGGACGTCCCTCCTCTGGGTGAAGGGGGATCCACAGTTGCAGGGCCTGGAGAGCTGCAGGTGGTTCTTCCGGTGGCAGGGCCTCCCTTCCTATGTCTGTGGCAGATGTAGATCGAAAAGATGTTGTAGGGACACAGAAAGGGGGTAGATGGTGCTGGGAAAGACCTGCACATATGGGTGTAAATGTCCTGCAGCACCCCAGGCACTGAGCCTATATATTGGAGTTGTGAGCCTCCATCTGATAAGTGAGCTCCCTCTGCAACTGCTTCATCTCCTGGAGTTCATTGAGTACCTGGCCCATCATGTCTTGGGACTGATGATAGGCTCCCAAGACTTGGCCAATGGTGGTCTGGGTGAGAGTGACCCCAGTGGCCTCAACATGCTGGCCCACACAATCCCTCCCACGACCCTTAACCCTACTACCCTGTGCCCTTGGCCCAGTGTGCCCCATCCTGCTGGATCCTGAGTGAGCTGGAGTTGGTGGTGCTGTGGTGTTAACATTACCCAGGACTGGGGGGGCACACAATTGGTGTTACAGTGGTAGGACCATAGGAAGTGGAGCCTTCGGTTAGCTGAGGTGTTACAACTGAGATGGGAGGTGTCGGTGTGGGCCCAGTGAGACTCACAGGAGCCATCTTCCCATACTGATCAGATGGACCAGGATACTAATCATCATCCAGATTACCAGGAGTGCTCTCCTTACTGAAGGGCTGGAGTGGAGGTCTCGTCAGTGGCTGAATCCTGGCCACATGCTCTGGCAGTTCTATTGAGAAATTGAGAACATTTTTATTAGTAAAAGTGTGTATTATCCATCCAAATCTTTTGTGACAAACAATGTAGTTAACTAGAAATTAAACAAAAGGTAGAGATTATTATGATGATAGCTTTCAGTGGTATTGACCATATTACCCTAAACCTTTAGCAATTGCAAACAGTACAACTTCAAATAAGCAGGTAATAAGATGTCCTGAAATGTTTATCAAGTGATTAGGAAGGATACCTAACATCTTCCAACCATTCAACCCAACACAGTGGAGAGGTGAAATGTGTAATTGACAATTCCAAGGGCTAGCTGACTTCAAAAGAGACATTTACACAACTTGGATGGATGTTTGGCATTAGTCATCCTGTGAACAGTCCATCCTCAATTTTTGCAATTACCATTTATATTCAGCATAGTAATTTTCATACCTTACAATTTTTGGGTCAACACAGTTTGATTTGTGGGACTCATGACATCAATTCAATTGGTTGAGAAGAACAGTACAATATTCAGAAAACAACACAAACCATTTTCAGAAGAGAACATTGAATAGAGATTGATCACTACATGACACTTTACCACATGTAGAAATCTGTTAGACAAGAGAAAATGAGCAATATGATGTCTGTAATCTTAGGTGCAACTCAATATGTTCCCACAAACAATCCAAATTATCTGATGCTGATAGTTTGAGGTTTCTATTTTATGGAAATATGTGCAGAACACATTGACAACAACTGAGTTGAGAGCAAACAGGACATTGAGGTTTAGTGAGACTTTGTAAAGTGTACCAAACTCCACTCCAACAGGTTTTCCTGCCAAGCCTTCAGGTTGTAGGAACTGCAAGACCTACTCCTCCCAGGGCATGAATTGTAAGGGGAGCACAACATTGTTGCTTTTAGTGCTAGCTCCAAGATCCACTATTGGCTCATATCTTCAGAACATTAGGCAACCGTGAAGTATTTTTTGTGTTTCATGGAGGATGAAGGGAGTGATAACTAGCCATAGTGCATTTTAGTTAAATTATAACTATTTGCAGCTAGAGCTTTAGGGCCTATTTATATCTTGGCGTACTGGGTTAACTCAGTCAGGGCAATGGAGAAAATGTATCCTTTGCACTGACTGAGTCCCCGCCTGTCAAATTTAGAAATGTCTGTTTTCTCAGTGGACATTGGTTCTTGTCGACACAGTGAACCACGAAATACTGTCCAGCAGATTAGCAGAGCTAGGGATCCAAGATCCGGCCTCACCTTATTGTCATCTTACCTATCGGATAGAACTTTTTCCGTCGAACTGGGAGGCTCGGTTTCCAAGTCTTTCAAATTGCCGTGTGGGGTGCCTCAAGGCTCTTCGTTGAGCCCCACACTTTTCAATATATATGTGGCTCCTTTCGCCTCGATCATTAGGCAGTGTGGTTTCTCGGATGTCTCCTATGCAGACGACACCCAGGTGGTGGTGTCAGTCTCAAACAACGTGGAGGAGACAGCCGACTGTTTTAACTACTGCATGACGCAGGTAAACAAATGGATGCAGTTCAACTGCCTGAAATTGAACGGCGAAAAAACCGAAGTCATGCTGTTAGGATCCGATTCATCCCTATGGTCTCCTAGATGGTGCCCTGCCAGTCTGGGCGAATGCTCAACCCCAGTCCCTAAGGTTAAGAACCTAGGATTCGTCTTTGATGACAAATTGACATTTAACAGTCAGATTAATAAGCTTTCCTCTACTTTCTGGTTTATTTTAAAAATGATCAGGAAAGTCCGCCCATTTATCCCCCCGATGCACTAAAAACACTAGTTACAGCCTTGGCCCTCTCCAGACTGGACTACGGTAATGCCCTATACATGGGATCCAATCCCAGTACTTACTAAAACTGCAGCGATTGCAGAATGCAGCAGCCAGATTAATACTGGATATCCCTAGGTATGAGCCAGTTTCCCACAGATTAAGAGCCCTCCACTGGCTTCCAGTGGATAAAAGGATTACATTCAAATCACAATGCTTGGCCTTTAAAGCTCTACATGGTATAGGGCCACAGTTTTTGAGGACGCACTTGAAATGGTATGTGCCAGCCAGAAGTTTAAGATCAGCTCATACAAAACTCCTACAAACACCCAAGTTCAAGCAGGTCCGCTGGGGTGGAAGAAGTTTCCTATTAGGGACAGTTAAGACCTGGAACCTTCTTCCAATCTCGATAAAGAGCAGCACATCGCTTATGTCTTTTAGAATAGCACTGAAAACCTGGCTCGTCTCCAACTGATTCAGCTTGTATTCCATACTAGCATCACTCTGTCCTACCGATTCTAGCGCCAAGACGCCCCTGGGCATTCATGCGCTGTACAAATGTATCAATCAAATCAATCTGCATTGCAAGTTTGCCGGACAGCTCCAGCAACATGATGAAGCCATAATGGCAAACGTACAACTTTTGTATTTTCAGAAAGAAATTCCCAAAGCAGGATTTTTTTCCTGAAATTAAAAAAACTCTGCTCCCCTCACCATGGGAGTTTTCTTCCATAGTGAGGGGGCATTGAGCACTTTTAAATGACCCTTACTGCCAGTGTTTCCTGGCGGTGATGGACATTGAAAAACAGCTGGGGTCTAAACTAAAAGGTCATTTGACTTTAACATCCTAACACATGCAATCAATAATGCACAACTGGACGTTTTTCATTTCTGTGTTTGTATGCATTATCACATTAAAGCCAGATTTATTTGCTTTGCCAATGCTTGTTGCGTAAGTTAAGCTTTCCATCAGTCGTACGTCATGAAGTTGAAAAATGCATACAGTATGGTGTTGGTGCTGATGTGACATTACAAGCATGTGAACGTCATTTATAAAAACATGTACACTTAATGCACTTTCATACATTCAGGCTGTGCGCACTGGGGGAGTTGGCCACCCATGAGGGGTTGGGCGCATGGCCTTGCCAAACACCATGCCTTGTGGCCAACCCACTGATGTGCACAGCCAGAAGCCGTGGGCCGTGAGTTTTTAGCTGTCCCCAGGAGTTGGGGAGCAGGGCCTAGCAGCAGGCCAGGCCCTGTGTCCAACCTCCTTGGCCACGCATGACCAAAGGCATTGCTCTGGGGAGTGTTGGTCACCTACAGGGGCCTGGCTGCAGGCTGTTTGTGGCAGAAGTTGACCACCCTCAGGAGGCTGGCTGCCAGTGGAGTGGAAGACCTGTCTGAAATCTATGCACAGTGGGGTGTCTGTCGCTCATGAGGGTTGGCTATCAACAGGGTCTTGGGCGTGGGGCCTGGCAGTAGACCAGGTCCTGTAGTCAATCCACGGCCAGAACCTACACCCAATCCCCTGCTGTGCACAGCCAAGGACTATGCACAGCATTGGGGATGGCTGGCTGCGGAGGGTTGGGTACAGGGCTGGCTGAAGGCCAGGACCTATAGCCAACCCATCAGCCATGCACGGCCAAAGACGATACATGGTAAGGATTTGACAGCCTGTGGAGGGTTAGATGCAGAACCTCGACAGAGGCCAGGACCTGAAGCCAACCCACTATTGCAATCAGCCAAAAATTGTGCTCAGCAAGAGAGTTGGGTAATTATGATCAATAAATCCAAAAGATTAGCTGAAAGAGGTTAACATGATGTTATGGTTAGGTATGATAATGAGATCTTACTTTATGTTACAAAAACACTCTATAAATTCACTGAAAAAAACAAAGGTTAAAGGGACCTTGTTGTTAGGATAAAATGTCAGGTAAAATATAGCATTTTAAACTAATAAAACCACCGAAATTCACCAGTTATAGTTATGTCAAGTATCTATAACTCGTGCCTGCACCATGCACAGTGTTATGTAATTTCAAATATCATAAAGGATGTTATCAATGCCGTATTGAACGTGTCATTAGTGATGCAATATGTGAGGGTACAAGCAGTGCATGAGGAGGGCATGAGTTGTAGTTACTTTAGGGTTTTAGCTAACATTTTCACCTAACTATAACATTCTTTTAACGGTTGGTTTTTTAGTGAATTTCTATGTTTTTTTAAACATAAAGTAAGATGTCCATAGCTGTGTGTGACATGAGGTTGGTCTGTGCATAACCCCCTGCGGACGCCCAACTACCTACCGCAAACGGCCTTTGGCCACTGAGATTCTTCAGAGGCAGCTTAGATTCTCCAGGGGCAGGGCTTTACACCATGGTGGATCTGTGGGGCCACAGAATCCTCAAAAACCTTTTTTTAAATATGGCCCCAGGGATCACCACACATGACCCAGGGGGTCTGGGTACCCCTACCCTCCCCAATATCTTATTTTCATTTATTTATCTCTTTCTTGTACTGCAGCAAGTATGATGTGCAGATGGTTGTTATTTATTATTTTGTATATTTAGATGGAGAAGACTTGACCCTGTTCACGTCTTCTTTTTGCAATTTTGCATTTCCAGTCTAGTGATGTCTTGTTCTCTGATATTGAGCTAGCAACCAGAGATGTTCAGTTTATTTTCCAGGTGGGAAGAGCACTATTCAGCAGTTGTCTGTATGTGATATAACAGGTCATTACGATGATTTGAGCTTGGAAGAGCTGTCAATATTGGTCTATTCTGATGTGAATGATGTGTCTCAGTCCAGTTTTGTGATGAAAAGTTAGCTCTGGATCTGAGTATGTTTTTGGAGACATTGGAAATGAAGGTTAATTCTGTTTTAGCTTTAGGCATGTATCTGCCATAAAGTTCAGATGATGGAGTTGCAGTTTTTGTTGTGATCAATGTCTTTGTAGCCTTTTAGGTGAAGCTCAGATACATTGGCCTCTTGATAAATCTTGAATCAATTGTTGGCAAGATTGACTCCTAATGGCTCCATAAACAAGATTAAGATTACTGCAGAGAGAATGGATTCTTATGGAACTCTTCAGGCAACTGATCAGCAATGAGATGTGGAGGTTCCTCAAGTTCAGAGTAATTGAAGTGGCAGGATGAAATTCAGTGAAATTCATGTTAAATCCCATTATTCCGAGAAGCTTGATCTTCAATGGTGTCAAATAGTGAATAGATCAGACAGAAGAAGAAGGCACAGGTGTGCCTCACCGGAATGCAAAGTCTGTTGTCCACCCTTGGATGGTAGCTATCACAATACTTTACTGTGATCTGATCACTAACCGATAGTTGATGTAGATCTGCTTTTGTAACTGGAAGACTGTTGTTGTTCTATACTGTTATTTAATTGAGTGGGAAATTGGCATTTGGTCAATAGTTGCTAGATTAGTGGAGTCAGTAGTACATTGTTCACAAATTGCAAAACTGCCCAGTATTTATGATAATGCATTGACTTTTCATATACACACATTGCAATGGGCATCTAAGGTGCTCAAATATCTCAATTTCTGAGTAAAAGCTCACATTTTCTATCCACAAAACATGATTTTAGACTTATAAGTAGATATGCTTACATATAATATTACACTTGACTAGTATAATATTAGGTGGGGGCAAATCTAGAAACAGTGGTGGGTTGTGGGCACTCCTATGGGGCAATTCCATTTTAATTAATGGCCTAATTTTGAGAAAGGGACAGCAGAATTCCCGGGTGGGATATCAGTCAACCTTATCACGAATGGCCCAAAGTACACACACCTCGTTTTCCATAGTGCAGAAACACCGGACCAGATTTTACCAGCAGGGAAGTATGCTGGTAAAATCACATCATTATTTGGCCCTTTCCTATCCTCCCAGCAGCCCTCCCTCCACCCCAGCCCCACAGAGAAGCCCCTATTTCCATTTGACACCTGCTAAGAGAAGGTGGTAAATGGGAGAGGTAAATCCCTCATAATAGGAAATACTGCGAAGGATTCCACATGGTAATTCTGTGGCTGTAGAGTTATTCCCCATTCTGACGGGTCTAACTCTTAATTGGGGAATTCCGTGCAGAGATGCCAGCTAGTAATGGTAATTACAGCCACTGGGAATTTCTGAAATTGAATTCCACCAAACTCTTAATCAAAGCCAAAGAAGGTGATTATCCTAAAGCTGGTCAGAAATGTACTACTGTCAGGAGCAGGAGTAAATCTTTAATGAGGTTAGGGTGGCAGAGGAAATATACCTTAAAGTTTGTGGTGGTACAGGGGAAAAGATTTCTCCATGAGGAAAATATTTTCCTTTTGGAAATAATAAAAAAACATTAGCAAATGCAATAGCATTTGGGCATCATATTTACTCAGGCATCAATGTACACTTGCTGCATTAATACATGCAAAATGTACTGTTGTGTAAGTTACGACTTTGGCGTAACTCTACAAGGGGTGTTTTCCCACCCATGAGTGACATGGGTGAACTTGGTTCAATTCACCAGCTATGAATGTGAAAGACAAGTTATTGTAGCCCTGCAACACACTATTGAAGGTGTAACTGACATAGAAGTATTGTTTTTGGGTTACCAACAATACCATTAAGGTATTGGGGGCACTGTGAAAACAGCAACAAACCTTATTTCATTATTCACAGTATCACACACACACATGGTACTAAGAAGACTGAACACTTTTAAGTTAAAAGTATTTATTAATACAGGGACAATCTGTTTCTCAGTACATCGAAAACAACTAAACAGAATATTATGAAAACAGCAATTAGACATGTTATAAATAACATGTAACAGCCTAATGTCTACTTCTATGCGCTATATTAGGAGAGCATGAAAGGCTGAGCTACTTGCAGTCTAGAGTTTCTTAGGGAGAAGAGACGCACTGCATACCTTGTTGACAGCAAAGGCTATCTTTATCAGCAGAGTCGTGAAGACAGTATTTCCACCAAGGGCAAGCACCTACTGCAGCAACAGTCAATCGGTCTTCCTTCAGGACTTGGCTTTATCAGCTTCAGGCGAGATGTAGCATCTGCGAAGTGTGATGTGCGCTGGCAGCAGGTGAGAGTGCCTCTGGCAGAATCTCGGCAATAATCTGAGCAAAGGAACTCGCCTGACAAGTGGTCAAGTAACAGCCCTTATAATCTAAATCTTATCAGAAATTGAAATTTCAAAAATAAGTGTATGAATGTCTGCCAAAGATGACGTGCATCAAGGTATGCATCCTGGACGTTTCCTTATAAACATATAAGGTAAAAGGACATCAATTCAGACCACATTATTTTGGTTATATGTCTGTATGTGTTCTTATTTAACTTTAACATGGTGAGAAGGAGGCATTTGACCCAGACGAAAGTGGCATTAGATATTGTATCTATGTCATTAATCGCAGAACTTGACATTGTCACAGTTCCTAAAAAGATAAGGGCTGACAACATCTGCATTTAAAGGCAGACATGACAATGATTCTGCATGAATCAGGGAATATGGCAATGTATATTGCCTAATTTAAGGAAGATGGCATCCTCCATAAACTAGGATGGAATTGGGCCTACATAAGATGGAGTTGGGCCTTAGGGACTTTACATCAGTATTCGCTTGTGAGTAACTTGGAATTCACAAAGAATACTAGAACTATTTCTGTGAATAATGGACAGTGGCAGCTTCCCAGAAGCACTCCTCAGATTCATTGTAAATTCCAGAAAACACAGAGCATTGGCATTAGTCTACGAAAGTAAATTTCACACTTTTAAAAAAATCAGGCCCAAATTTGTTAGTTATGAATACATACTTCCCAAGCAAGTAATTACATGGTTTGGTCAAATGATGAATGCCACCTTTGTAGGTTTCTGCATTCAGTGAAGTGAGGACGGCTGTGAGATCTGTGAGCTTATGCTAGGGCATCTGTGATATATGCAAAAGCTATGCATGCATTATCCACATTTTTAAGGCAGTCTGTGACAAACTGGGTTGTTGGTTGACTGGGGTGTGAGCCGTGGTGAGCCAACAGCCATACTCCCTAGCAGGGTAAACCACAAAAAGTCACTAAATTAACCTCTGCTTATCCCAGGGCATCTTTGCACAAGAAGCAGTCAGGCTTAACTTAGAGACAATGTTTAAAGTATTTATGCACCATACAAACAGTAATAAAGTGGGAACACAAGAAAAATCCCACACCAATTTTGAAAAATGTGTAAATTTCAATAAATTATTTGACACCAAAGTGACAAAAATCCATTTAGTACAACCAGAGTTATGAATTCTTAAAGATCTAAGTAAAAATTGAGCCAAATTGCCCAAAGCGCTAACAATGGATATCTGGTCACGCAAGACCCGAACAAAGTCACAACAAGTTCAGGCCGACCGCGATAAAGCACGGGCCAGCTACAAGGACCCAATTATGCCCACTGAACAAAATATCTTAGTTCCTGGTTGCGGAGTGTTGAGAGGTTCTGCCTCGAGGATGCATCATGCAGTTAAGGCGATTCTACGATTCTGAGGAGCTGTAAGGCTAAAATGCGAGAACCTGTGTCGTCATCTCGGCTGCCATCAATGATGGATACAAGGGCCTGCGTTAGGAAAGCTTTGCACAGGTGGTGGTTCCGATATGGCTGCCAGATCGATACGGAGTCTTTTCTGTCAGGTGGACCCTTGCAGCAGATGTAATGTATTGGTTCTGCTCAGGTCTGCGCTGCAGAGCAGAGGAGATTCATTGGTTCTGCTAGATCCAGAGATGAGTTGGCAGAGCACCTTCAGGACTACTTCCAAGGGTCCAGTACTGGGGTAGCAACATTTGGCAAGGTAGGACTCACAAATGGCAGAGTTCAGTTGCTTGGTCCAAAGTTGTTGGAGGCTTCTGTACCTGAGGCTCTAGTCAGGAGGAAGACAGCTAACTATCCTTTGGAGATACCTTGAAGTCCTGGGTGCAACAGATGAAGGTCCAGCCCTACTTACCCAGTCGAGAGGGTCAGCAAGTGGCAGGGCAGTAGTCCTTCAGAGCTACAGTCCAGCAGAGTGGCAGTCCTTTCAGTAGCACTGCAGTCCTTTTTCCTGGCAGAGTATCCACAGGTCCAGAAGTGCACTGAAGAGTGGCCCAGCCATGTGATCCAAGACACGCTGCAGGCACAAAAGAATTAAAGGTAGAAAAATGCCAACTTTTTAAAAGTGGCATTTTCCAAATTGTAATCAAAAACCTGACTTTGCCATTAAATAGGGGTTTTCTTTACAATTCCAAAGACATTGTGCACCAAACATGATATATCTATCTGCTCCCAATTGGAAATTACATCTTATTAAATGTGATAAAGACTCTCCATTGTTATCTTGTGAGAGTGGTCGGCCTCACAGTAGTGAAATATGAATTTAGGAGATTTTCACTACCAGGAATTGGAAAACTTAAAAGTACATGTCTAACCTTTCAATTACAATGCACCCTGCCCTATGGGCTAACTTGGGCCTTCCTTAGGGGTGACTTATATGTAATAAAAGGCGAGTTTAAGGCTTGGCAAGAGGGTTTTCTTGTTGACCCAACATGGCAGTTTAAAACTTTATTCAGACTGCAGTGGCAGGCCTGGGTCATGTTTTCAGGTGCTACTTAAGTGGGTGGCATAATAAGTGCTGCAGGCCCACTGGTAGCATTTAAATTACAGGCTGTGGGTATATGGTATACTGCTCTACAAGGTACTATTAAGTAAATTAAATATGCCAATTGGGTATAAGCTAATTTACCCATGTTTTAAGGGATTGAGCACAAGCACTTTAGCACTGTTTAGAAGTGGTAAAATGCACAGAGTCCCAAATCCAGCAAAAATAAGCTCAGCAAAATAGAGGAGAGGAAAAAAGTTTGGGGTAAGACCACTCTAAGGCTGACAGGTCGAACACATTCTTTTTGACTTACATCCAGAAGAAACCTTTGTAATTTGGACCCACACTGTTTTCGGTTCTATGACACAAGTCAGTCATGAAAGTAAAATAAAGATACATTTATACATATAGATTGCGCTTATTTCTAAACGTTTTAGCAGGATTACATTTTAGTATCTCTTTCTTCAGCACAACGGCCAGACCTGACCATGAACAAAGCAGTCACTGTAATGTAGCAGGTGAAACAATCAAGGTGTAGCGTGTATAACATTGTGGTCGAATGCCCTGATTCCTCCCTTTTGTTCATGTGAAATCTATAAAGGAAATGCACCAAAATGATGAAGTAGGTGAATATTGATTATAATCTTCAAGAAGCTATACAATACCAATATGTCTGATGTTTTGTTAGACAAAGTGTCTAGTAATCACTGGGAAACTTTGTATGTATTGCCACTACCTGGACTCAGATGTGGCAGCCAACAATTATGAAACCTGGTTAACTCAGGCAGTAAATAAGTTGGCACCGGAAGGCTCTAAGCACCAAAGGACTAGACAAGTCTCCTCGCCCTGGTACTCGATTGAGCTTAAACAGCTGAAAATCAAATGCAGACGTCAGGAGCGAATTTGGAGATCAGACTATAGTGCGGAACATAGGAGCCACTACAACTCAGTATTAGAGGAATACAAGTCCTCTATAAAGCAAGCCAAATCAAAATATTTTACGGCTAAAATTCAGGAGGCGTCAAACTCCTCCAAAGAATTGTTTAAAACTGTCACTATTCTATCCAAATGCCCACGGGATACGGTGTTTTCACCAAATCAAGCAATAGTGGATAATATGGCTGGCTTTTTTCAGCATAAAGTACAATCAGTATATAGCGAGCTTACAAACATAGTACCAATCCCCGCGGGGAATGGGTCAGATGGACAAGAGGAGACGGCCCCTGGAGCTAGTTTGATACGGTTCCAATTGTTAGAACAGAGTCAAGTGCTAGGGCTACTGATGAAAACCAAGTCGGGCTCCCCTCTGGACCCTTGCCCCCTTCTATCATACACTTAGCCCCAGAGCTGATCAGTGCCTGTCTGACCCCTTTACTGAATACAATTATAACTTCAGGGGTTTTCCCAATGTGTTGGAAAAAAGTCTGTATCAGACCCATTTTAAAAAAAACTTCACTTGACCCTTTGGAGGTCAAGAACTATCGACCCATTTCTTGCCTCCCGTTTCCTTCTAAGATACTTGAGAAAGCACTAAACAGAGAACTGACGGAATACCTGGATAATAATAATGTCCTAGACCCCACACAACATGGTTTCAGAGCTCAGCACTCAACAGAATCAGCCTTGATCATGGCGACAGAAGAGATTAGAAAGGTGATGGACGGAGGCGGCAGGGCCATCCTGATATTACTCGATCTAACTGCAGCGTTCGATACCGTAAATCATACGGTGTTGGTACAAAGGCTGAAAGCAGCTGGTATTGGGGAGAAGGCATTGGATCTTCTAGCCTCATACCTGGCAAACCGGGAACAGGCAATTCACTGGGATGGACTTCAGTCGGGAAAGTTCACACTCCCGTGTGGAGTGCCCCAAGGCTCTGCCCTTTCCCCCACCCTGTTCAATGTATATGTTGCCCCTTTGACAAGAGTTATAAAAAGCCATGGTCTTTCTCTTGTATCATACGCGGACGACACCCAATTAGTGGTGTCAGTTGCGCAAAACCTGCACCTGACTGCGGAAAGGTTCCGGAACTGCCTAAGGGCTTTGATGGCCTGGATGAATTTAAATTTTTTGAAGCTAAACACAGAAAAAACTGAGGTCATAGAGTTCGGGCAAAAACCCTCTGTCTGGAGTGAACTCTGGTGGCCGCCTGAAGCCGGAACTCTTCCTGTCACTGCTCTGAAGGCCAGAAATCTAGGGTTCCTGGTAGATAAGGACTTAACTCTTGCCTCCCAGATTAATCAAGTGACATCGGCCTGTTTTTTTACGCTGAAAATATTACGGAAGATTCTTCCATTCATTCCACCGTCGTTAAGAAAAACGGTAGTTGGTGCGTTGGTGTTGTCCCGAATAGACTATTGTAATGCGCTATACCTAGGGGCTGGCGTTAGACAACTCTCTAAACTACAGTCTCTACAAAATGCTGCTGCACGAGTATTGCTAGAGTTACCTAAATATCACCCAACATCCGCAAGCCTAAAACGTCTTCATTGGCTACCAGTTCGCCGAAGAATAGATTTCAAGGCTTTATGTATAGTCCATAAAGCCCTTTATGGAGGAGGGGCGTCAGCTATCCAACTTCTATTCCCAAGATATCTACCGGCACGCTGCCTCAGGTCAGCAAACACCGGATTGGTCCTGCTCTCTACTATAAGCAGAGCCAGATGGGGCGGTAGGGGGTTCTCCTACCAAGCTGCTAAGCTGTGGAATTCCCTCCCAATCCACATGAGACTGCAGCCAAGCAGGGATCTCTTTAGAAAGATGATCAAAACATGGCTCGTCACTAAGCCCTAGGCCTGTTAAATCTGGTGGTTGGCTATTACCTCAGCGCCAAGACGCCTCGGCATTAGAGCGCTTTATAAATTTAAAAAAAAAAAACTACCTGTCCTAAGAAGAGAATCCCATAATGAAGCAATATCTTGAGCTGCAACCCAACAATAATGATGTTGGGTATAGGGCCCCTTCAGTGAACAGGCCCCATTAGAAGGGGAATATTCTTGAAGGGAGTCAGAAGATGCAATTTGTATAGTAAATGACTAATATACACAGCAAAATGTCACACAGTAGATATTAACTAATTTCTTAAGAAGGTGTTTAAAACAGGAACAGATTGTGTTGGAATCAGTGGGTGTATCAAATAACTCTGATGACTTGGCCAACATCTCCAAGTGACTGGGCATTTTTGATAGTTTACCAATACACAGCAAGACTAAATTAGGCAGGTTAATAGTTTTTATATCATACATAGGTCGAATGGCACAATTCAAATTAAAAATGAAGAGCTTGGATGGAGCTAGAATTCCTTTAGCAAAAAGCCTCCTTAAGAAAGTGACCTTCAGTTTAATCTATCCGCTGATCCATCCATTGATCTTCAACTTAAGCCTAAATTGTCACTCTATAATCAGATATGGTCCACTTTTGAACTGTTCATTGGTTGAGCAGAAAGATTTTCAATGCAGTTGCTGCATTTAATTCAATGCTCCATGATGCTTTTGATCATTGCTCTCCAGATAAGCTAATCATTAGTTAGCAGAACCAGGTAGCAAGAGTCCCTAACAATCTCTAAAGCATGTCCTTTGGTCCATCAAACAAAATCATAGTTGCACTTAACAAAGTACATAACTTCGCTTTTTGCCTAAATAATACAGCCAGAATAATCACAGTAGTCCTTTAACCCTCTAAGCAGGCACTGGTGTATGTGTGAATATACCCTTTGGGTATGAGTGAATAGTGCTATATTATCTGGATAAAATAGTGCTGGTGTATTAGTGTTACACATTTTAGGAAAAATGCCATTACGTTCAGAAGTACAGAAAATGTATTCGACATAAACAAATTTTTTTTAAATGGTCAATAAGCAACCTTGTTTCACTCCCCTATAATTAGATGTTTCATGATATAATAAAGCAATTTTCCTCACAATCAATTTAAAGATCTGATAAAATATTGGGGATCCATCAATAGAATCAAATAGTGTTTCCTAAACCTACCTACTGTGTAACAGAGAGTTATTTTTCATATGTGAAATGAAAATCAAATAATAAGCACAAAATAAACAGAAAAAAATTATTATTGCTTTCAAAAACCAGTTTACTCCACTCAATATTGGAGTGTCAGAAGCAATCCTTTCGTAGGCAGATCATCACTGGCATATAACAATTCAGTAGAGAAAGCTCCTCACAATTTTTACAATTGGGACTATTAGGGATCTATCTCAGTCTGGTGAAATCTCCCCAGTCACCAGACAGTATCAAATTTGCTAATAAGAATCATCACCAGTTTTCTGATAAATATTGTTTTTTTAAACAAATAAGCTTTTTAAGGACTGCTCTAATCTTTTCAAAGTATTTTCTTAATGTTTACTGACAAGTGATAGCCCTCATGCATTTGCTATATCTGAGTGAAATTTCACATCTTTTAAAGACTGATGGGGCTATTCACAAAAGTAGGTTACACTTGTTAGTAATTTACTCGTGTAACTTTACTCTTACAGTTTTGAGAGCGTTTACTACTTTTGGCTATTCACAATATCTGTGTCTGAGTGTAAAGTTATTCAAAAGTGTAGACTTACACATCTCCATCCGCTGAAAAGCAGAAGGATCCCAGCTTATGAGTGCAAGTTTATACTAATAAAACAGTAGTAGGTCTAGCAACATGCAGGGACAACCCTTGTACTCAACAACCTCCCAAAGAAAATAATAGAGGCAGGGACTTAAAATTAAACCCCATAGGAAGTAATGTTAAATTAAATTAAATCACTTAAAATACTTAAACATATACATAATTATGATTTAGGCTAAACAGATACATACATTTAGTATATATTTTCATTTAATTACAAAATATTTTAATAACTTGATTTGCAGTTTAAAACTAATGTACCAATGCCTTTTATTAAAATATAATTAGATTGTGTTTTTTATTTATCCTATACATCACTTTTCATAATTATTATTGCAAAATAAAATATATGGCTTTATTTTATATGGGAATCTATTATTTTAACCTTGAGAAAAATATTTTTAATGTATTTTAATATACTTACATTAATGAAAGATTAATTTTAAAATGTAGTTATTAGTGCTGTAACATTTTTTCTTTTGGTCTACATTGACAACAAATATATAACATTAATTTACATTGATATTTAACATTAATTTCTACAAAAGTTTTCAAACTTTAATAAACAATTTTACTTTTCCCTATACCTATTGTGCGTGGATCTTCACTTTGACTACGAAGATCTCCCAGTATTAAAATACAGCTCACTTTTTCATATACTTTGTTTACTTATTTTTTATTTGTTCTCAACTTGTTTTTTTCACTTGCATTTAGGATGCTTATGAGATAACACTGAGGCCAAGGCAGGAGGTTCCATATTACTATCATTGCTGCCCATATTATCATCCTCTATCGAGGTGTTCAAATTTGGGCTGTAATTTATTATGGCATCCTCCTTATTAGCCTCAGTGTTTGCAACCAGATGAATGGTAACAACTCTAGGGCCAGATTTATCCATGTATAGCATCTCCCGTGCATCATGCATGGTGTAGCAAGGGCAACACAATACGTAAGTTAGATTTACCAAGCAACATAAGGCCACCTTGCATGGCCCTGCATTGCTTGGTAAAAGTGGAGTAACGCAAGGCAGTGCAAGTCACAGCACTCTGTAGCACACATAGGAAGAGGAAACAGCCTCTAATGATTGTTTTTGTGCAGGAAGGTGTCCTTTCCTGCACAAAAACAATCATGCCTGCAATGCAGGCACCCTTACACCTTGGGGCAAGGGTGCCTGCATAGACACTATGCAGCAGATTGTGCACCAGCGCAGGCAAAGAGCAGGAATGTGCCATATACTGGGAAATATGGCACAGTCCTGCCTTCTCCCTTTCACGCAGCACAGCAAGTTGTCATGCTGCGTTGTGTGAAATATTGGTAAACCTGGCCTCTAGTATTAATTACATTGTTTCTTTGCCTTTGCTTCTGTTTGTAATGGAGCTAGTTGGTCAATGATTTGAGCCATAGGCAAATGCTAAACACTTTGGCCCAGATTTACTAAGGGCTTCCATTGCCCTTGCGTCACGCAAGATGATGCAAGGCAGTGCAAGCCCTTAAGTCAGATCTACAAATCCAAGGAAAGGCACCTTGCACATTTCTTTGTGGCTTAGTAAATCTAGAGAAATGCAAGGCAGTGCAAGTTGCTACCTTACATTACTGTGCATTGGGAAGGTGTTCCATGAGTGGAGTGTGGATGTTCCCATGCACCTACCATGGATTTTGGCGCTCCTTCAGATTTACAAAGAATAGAAAATCTGGGAATGCGTCTAAATGGTATGCCATCCCAACAGAGGCATAACAAGAAGAAATATGTTTATTTCTCCTTGTTATTTCCTCTTTCTACATGTGCAGCATTCGCAGCACACTTATAAAGAGGAAAATGCCTCTGAGGATTCTTTTTGTGCAGGAAGGTTTCCCTTCAATCAATCAATCAGTATTCTTGTAACGCGCGACTACTCACCCATTAGGGTCTCAAGGTGCTGAGGGGGGGTGGATCTGCGGTTCAGTCAAAGAGCAAGGTCTTGAGGTCCTTCCTAAATTGAGGCAGAGACAGTGATTGCCTGAGATATAGAGGCAGGGAGTTCCAGGTCTTTGCAGCTAGTTAGGAGAAGGATCTTGCTCCAGTCGTGGTCTTGCGAATCCATAGGTTGTTGGCCAGGGCCAGTTGGGCCACCATCTAGCCTGCCTGTAATGCAGGCACTCTTGCACCATGGGGCAAGGGTGCCTGCATTGGTACTAGGCAGCACTGAGTGCGCTAGTGAATAGAGAGAGCAGAAATGCGCCATATGTTAGTAAATATGGTGCATTCCTGGTCTCTGCATTTCACACAGCACTGCAAGATGTCTTGCTTTTTTTGTGCTGCACCAAATGTTAGTAAATTTGGGCCTTTGTGTGCTTGCTTGAACCCCAACTCACGTAATTGCAACACTAGTGAATCCAACATGATGATGTGGGAACTTTGAGTTTCTTACAATCGAGTTTGCTTTGAATGTGGCTGGTTGAAAGGTGTTAGACGGTATGAGGAAACCACCCAGGTCAGAGGTTATAGATGCAGACTTACTAGGTGGTTCCAAAAGTTATCCATGTTCCATGGATGCATTACATAAAACTTTAAAGTCCTGAATTATCAACCCCTCAATCAGGGCACTCATGTTATTGAATTCTGTTAAACATTCACTTTCAGTGAATCCAAAGTACCATCAGAATCCAAACTACCTAAACAGGACTATCCGCTTGTTTCACAGAAAAAGGACTCAGCATATCTGCATTATGCTTTGAAATTCTCAGTATCATCCCTAGTGCAGTGCAAGTTAAGGATATAGCAACTAGTTTACAACAAAGGGAAATATATTGGATCAATAGACTAAACTCTATGAGCCCCGAAGGAATGAATGACAAAATAGACATGATGTGTTTGTGTAACAGAACTCAGTGTCTAAGCAAATGTGAAGGGATGAGGTTAATAAGGTATTCATGAGACTTGAGAACAAGTGTGTATCTGGCTGCTAATAGCCTCACTAATGAGAAGATATTCTATTCTGCAGTTTTTCTATAGTGCACAGCTACCCAGAGGCCTCCCAGTGCTGCAATAGACACCAAAATCATCAAGCCTGTGAGGAATTAGTGAGGACTTAGTTTGTGGTAAGTAGAAAACAGGAACCCTATGCAGTCAGGTCTTCAAGGCTTTGCGAAAAGAGAGTTCGTGCTCAATGGTGTGTAGTTCCAAAGGGAATTCCAGAGCCTGGGCGACACAAAAAAAAATTGTATAACAGCCACCCCATCGGGATCTACGTATTCTTGGGACCTTCAGTAGACAAGCTGAAGAGGATCTAAGGATTCTTCCCAGCCTGTATGGGAGTGGAGCTAAAGGTCTTAATAGTGTGGGGCGTTTATTATTAACTGCCCAGCGCATGTTGTAAAGTGTCTTGAACTGCACTCAGCGTTCCACCGGAAGGCAGTGGAGATCCTGAGAGCCCTGGTGGCAGACTGATGTTTAGGAATGCTCATCATTACCTTAGTCCTGACGTGATAACACAAGCACCAGAACGATCACTCTTCTGGCTGAAAAAGGGAGAAGGTTGAGAACCTTCCTCAACGGTCTCTATATGCCATAACAGCTGGCAGCAAGCTTTTTGGCTTGACAATCCATTGTCAGACTGGAGTCCAACCACATCCCTAGACTTTTTGTATTGAGCTTTCTGGGGTGGGCAGTTTGCTCAGACAATCCGTAAGAGGGCTCGGAGCATTGCGGCCGAGATTGGTACCCAGAATCATGACTTCTGTTTTGGTGCATTAAGTTTTAATTTATAACCTGTCATCCATCTTGCTAATTCCTGAAGACAGGGAGTCAGAGATAAGGGGCTAGAGCTGGGATTGGGGGAGATAGACATGACCAGCTGGGTGTCATCGGCATCAGAAAACAGTGACAATCCAAAAGAGTGCATGATAACAGCAAGGGAGAGCATATACAAATTGAAAAGAGTGGGGCTCAGGGAAGAGCCCTGAGGAACCCCACAGCTAAGGGAAAGACTAGCTGAGTAACAGGACTGATCCAGGACATGGAAGGTGCTATTTTCCAAGAAGGAGGAGAGTCATTCTAGTGCTCTGCCATCGATAGCGACCTTTGAGATTCTCTGAATGAGGGTAGAATTGTCCACGGTATAGAAGCATAATGATGGCTGAAGATCATCCTTGATCAAGGAGACAGCTGAGTTCCTCGACCACTGCCAACAGTGCAGTTTCAGTACTGTGAAGGGGTCAGAAACCCATTTGGGTAGGATGGAGAAATTCCTTAAGTTCAAGGAAAGCGGAGGTTTTTGTTGACGTATTTTTCTAGAAGCTTGGAGGCTCTGGGTGGCAAAGAGATTGGTCTACATTTGCTCAAACAAGAGGGGTAAAGATTAGGTTTCTTTATAAGTGGCTTGAATTTGGCATGTTTCCACCGAGGGGGAACCTGCCCACAGGTGAGGGAAAGATTTAGCAACTCCATCAGTACAGGGCAATACAAATAGACCCTTGCCGAAGAATGTGGAGAGGGGCAGGGTCCAAGGGAGAGTCTGATTTTACTGTATTTAAGAGGTCTTTCACCTGGTCCATGGTAAGATCAGGAAAGACCGTGAGAGAGCCCTCTTGTTGGTCTCGGAAAAATTTACTACAGAAATAGTCCACCTAGTTAGACGTATCTGAGAAAGAGGAGTAGATATCGATAAATTTCTTCTGAAAGAAACATGCCAGTTTATCACTGTGCTCAACGGACGCATCTCTAGTGGCGCTAACTGGGGCTCCATAATTCCTTTGAGAATATTCTCTTTAGGAGAGTTGGAAGAGGTAGCAATTTTAGTGGAGAAGAAGGCTGTTAGAGTCACTTTTATTTCTGCATGACAAAGCCTGATAGAATTCCTGTACTTAGCTTTATTTGTCTCATTGTATGTCTTTCTCCATCTTCTCTCTAGTTGTTTATACTCCTTCTTCAGAAACATTTAGTGGGCAATGAACCAAGGGGATGTATTATTCCGCTGGGTGTCATTTTTCTACTTTGCCGTAAGGACCGCATCCAGTGACTTAACGATCCCTACTTTAAACTGATGAGTGGTGAGACGACATGATCCAACGGATCAGGTTTGAAGCTTTCATATCATCTAGCCATTTTTCCAAATGAACCCTCAGTCAGGGCCATTCTAGACGTCTTGCCAAGGGAAGGGGGAAATCCTGCTATAGAACAGATGTTTTATTTGCTGGCATTAGTTGTGTGGGTGTCCAAGGGGAACTGTATATTGTGCTCACTTATTCTCTACAATGCATCCATCGCTTAGCAGTGTATTTTGTTAAAGGTTGCCTGAGAAATGCCATACACCAATCCTACTGTCTGTTGTTTATTGCCTTTTGCAAAGAATTCTAATGCTGCTAACATTTTCAGGAAGGGGAAATAGCAGTGGGTCCCTATGTTAGACTCTAGGGTATCTGTAGTGATGAAAATATATTTTGTATGGTGCCCATATCGAGCCTGTGTATGCTCTGGATCTTAAGATGACTCGTGTTTATGGTTTCTGGCCTTACTCAATCAAGCCTGGCTCTTCTCCTGCATTGCTGCACCATTTGAGGTCCTTAATTGATGGCCTTGTTTCCACTTGCATCCTGCATGGTTTGTTATAGCAGAACATGGATCTTGCATAGGATTATATAGTGGCCTAGCAGTGTTGCAGCCATGATGGTGTACTGCAGAATGAAGTGTGAGCTGCTGCAATTAATCTGTGAGAACGTAACCTGTCCATGGCTGTTTAAGTAGGTCTGGCCCTGTGTGCAATTGTGTGTGAAATCATATATTTTTCAGCTCAGGGTATATACTATGCTTTTTTGTGAATTATCATGTTGATCTTGTTTTATTTGTACTGTTTTACACTTTTCCTTTCTTTCCACAGATTCAGGAAATTTTTACCACCTGCTTTTGACTGGAGGTATTTTAAGGTGGTATTTTCTACTGGTTTTTAATGATATCTCATGCTTGTAATTGGGTGTTATTTTTCGCATGTGGTAAATATCACATGCATTAAATAGCACATGCTCTATATATTGCAGGTGGACTACAGATATGCAGTATTTTGCACATGTGCTAAATTACATATGCATTTTTTTAAACGTCATCAGATGAGTCGTTAAAGTCATGTGCTAATTACCCTTGCATGCTGTAATTACGACTATGCCTAACTCATTATCAGGGCCGAAGTGGTCTTTGTTTGATTTATCATTGCATCATTAATTCTATTTCATGCATATCTCCCTGACTATAAAGCGTTTAAAGCACTAGGACCATTGAATGATGTTTTTCTTGCAGACATTACACCTATCACAAGGATGTTACCTAAACACTGTAGAGGTGAGAAGAGGTGGCTGTTATTCGTGGTTCCAGTAGCTGAGGGAAAAGTGCAAAAGACCAGAGGGCCTACTTCCTGGAGCCAGCTTGTTTATAATTGTGAGAGACTGCATAGACTGCCCACCTGTCCTCACACTCGACCCAGATGCGGGGTGTCATTGGTGCATCAACACTGCACAAAGGTGTGAAAGGCACCTCTACTTCACATTAGATATTTGGCTTTTTACTCAAGGGCCTGTAGGCTTGAGAGGAGATGTAAGATATAGCTGGAAGTCCACACGTATTTATAACCAAAAATGTTTACAGGTCCAAAATGAAGTAAATAATGAAGTTTCTTATTTAAATGTAATGCAACATGATAGGCATATCTGTGCACCTCCAAAAGTATCATTAAGGTTTTATTTTACAAATGCAACCTTGCCACTAGGTGGAACACAGAGAACGAACGTATCAGTTTTAAATAATTCTATGGAGAAATTGAGTACATGTGTTTGTATTATGATGGAAGAGATTAAGATTAAGTTTAACCTACGCCCACCACTGGAAGAAATTAGCAAATGCACTTCATACAGCACAAAATATGGAGAAAGTTCTGCCAGAGCACCAATGAATGAGTCAGAGAAAGAACTATTTTTATGTAAAAAGATAATAATTCTCTTTAGATGTGTAGTTGGTGCTGAAAATGAGGGATGTAATCTAAGTAAATCCACCCTATTTTGTGATATAGTTTCTGCTGGATGATCTATCCTAACTCTTATGGACAACTTTTCATCAATTATGCAACTATGGTTAAAGTAATGGGATGGCAGTCATTAAAAACTGAGGTTTTAATCTCGCTCTTGGGAAATTGTTAACCAAGTTACTAAATCGGATCAAGTATTTATAGGGTGTTGTAAATAAAAGAGGTAATGAAGATAATTTGTGGTAAGTAGAAAACAGGAACCCTATGCAGAAAGATTCTGTGAAGAAACAAGAGTGTGAGTTTGCTGAGAAACACAGCCCCAAAGCAGGAGAAGAAGTATAGATGTTGCACAAGCATTCACAAACGTTAGCAGTTCACGCTCCATAAATATCATGGACAGAATATACTCCAAAATATATTTGAATGCTCCTGGTGGGCCAGGATTAAATTGGGAAAATATCTTCTCAGTTATGCAAAGGTGGAGCAGGGCTGCCTCATAAATGGGGAGCTATCTTTCAGAAAGGTCCACTTAAAGTGTGACTAAATCTAAGATGAATAGAACAGTGACTAGGCACAACAAAAGCCCATCTGCCCCATGCACCACAAAATCTAGAACACATGTGGTGTCCCTTCCGCGTTCAGAAGTACTTATTAACTGGTATTATGCCAAGTAAAAACAAGGCTTTGAGAATACAGCACCTGATTCACAAGGAACCAGAGGTAGCATTGATTTAGAATTAACACAAAAGCATTGCAGCATGAAAAGCTTTGGAGAAACATTTTAAGGGGAATCAGAGAACTAACAAGAAAGTATATCTGGTGAACACTAATACACTCTAAGATCATTAGATAGTAAGGAAGGCCAACAAACCCCAATGACTTAAATATTTAAAGTGAAACATTTGAATTATATGATAATAGCAGGATTGAATTTAATACAATAACCCCAATTTTAGAAGTTGTTTTTTAGCCTGACATATATTTCTGAGACTAATTATGACAGTCTGAACTGGGGGAGACCTCTGAATTTTTTTATTCTTACTGCCACTGCACAAATAAGACTAGGCGATTTTACAGAGACAAATTGGAAGCACCCAAATGACAGACCGAGAGTTACATGTGCATTTGCCTACATAGCAAAGACCACAACTGGGAAAGTAAAATCAATTTTGCAACACGACATAAAGATAGAACGAGTATTGCATGTGCTGTGCCTGTAGTTGTTACACCTGCTTGCGGAACACAGGATGCAAAGGGCATCTGAGAGAACTGATGGGACTAGAAATATCTCTGAATTAGTGTATGAGATGCCATTGATTGCATTTTGTAAACTAAGGGTCAAACACAAGTTCAGATACGATTTGGGAACATGCTGACCTGACTATTTTAATAGTGAAGTTAGGAAGACTGATGTACAAAAATATCTCTTGGAAAGAACAAAAAGGATGATTTCAAAGAATTGATTATGGGATTCATAAATAGACATGTTTGCATTCCTAATAAAGAGAAAGGTGAGGGGTCCAATTTATGAAAAGCATTACGAAGTTTTGGACAAAACAAAAAATTACTTTTAAGAACTTAGCACTACATTTTCCTGATTTGTTAATGATAAAAATTGAGCATGCAATCCAATATTGATATTTATGGTTGTAATTGGACTCATATTGACATGGGCCCTCCAATTACATTGAAGGTAAAATCTTCCCAAGTTGAGGTAATGATGCGAATATTTTACAGGTTTTAAATGGATTTCTTGAACCTTGGTGTTAAGGGTGTTTTCATCCAAAATAGACTCTTTTTGATGATAGGAACAAAGGTCATTATAAGGAGATGTAATAGGCAGCTAATTATGAATGAAATTAGTTTACAAAGGGTGAATTTTGCACCAGAAAAAGGACGCCACATGCAACAGAAGACTGGAATAAGGCATAATTCTATCTTTAAACTGTTTGATGAAACTGCAAAAGTTTATTTTTGCAAGCCTTGTTCTACAAAAGTGTCAGGCCTGATTATGATCAAATTCTTAATTTGGGATAAAACAACAACATCATTAGGCAGCCCATTTTAGGTGCTAAGAGAGTTTTAGAAAAAAAACAATTTGAAAAGGTATTGTTTGAAAGCCAATTACAAAAAGATTTTAAGAAAAAGGTGTATGTAAATGTTAAAGCAGTGATTTTCAGGGAGACAGTGTTATGGCAAAAAAATAAGGTTGGGGAGAGTTATTCTTGAGTTATGTTTGCCTCCATCCACAAGGTTATTTAAATATTTGTATGCATGCTCATCTACATCAAAAGTTTTAGACTGTTTTATGTTTCTTTACATGAATATAAGTGCCACAGGATCATGTCAGAGATCAATCAAACAATCAATACATCAATCAGTAAATAGGTTATTTATCCATTGTTAGAGAAATCCATAATAAACAACAATGTATCCATCAGTTAAAACATAAGAGAATTACAGTACGTTTTAAAAAGTGACCAACAGCAAAATATACAAAGGAATCAGAGAGCATTTACCGGAACATCAATGCATGTCAGAGATAAATTCACCTTTGTGACCTTTGACAATGAAAATTTGTCACAAATTATTTGGCATCTATGCAGCGTTAAGGATATTACATGTATTTTACTTGAACCATGTTTTAAACTTCAAGAGGTGAGATTAGTGTGCTATCATTTGAAGCCTTGTTCAGAAAGTGATTCTAATACAATTTCTGTAACAATAGCTCCCTTTTTAAATTTGTCACATGGGTTGTTTGATAAAACAGGTAACGGGGAGCAAATCCGTACAACAAACAAAATGTAATCTGGTAAATGCGGTCAACAACATCAATTGACTAGCCATTCGTCCATATTATTGATACATATAAAAGTTGTATGTACAACTAATGTACAGATGTCAACCAACAACAATGGAGTAACATTAGGGTGACCACTAATTGCTACAAGCAGCATTTTAATAAGTTAATCAATAGAATGTACTTATTATTATAATTTAAACAATACATTTACTTTATGTCTGACAAATATTGACATGTGTTTATAGATAGATGGATAGATAAATTATTTGAACTATGTTACTGGGATATAGCTATTTGTAGCTTTACCTATTTATCCTTATTTGGTACCTATTTATTTAGTAATAGATTGAACTCTGATCAACAACTTGCTTGCAAAACTGAATAAAAATGTAGTTTCCTTTCTATAAAAGGTCATAGAAAAGCTTTGATTGATTACTGAAATTTTCAAATCTAAAAAGGCAATGTTCTCTTGAGCAACAGTGTAAGTAAATTCAAGTCTCTGTGGATTATGGTTCAAAATGTCAATATATTACAGAAGAAATGGTTTGGAACCACTTCAAATGATAAAACAATCATTGATATATTGTATCGATGAGTGAATACAGACATTAATATTTTGCATTTCTGTGGACCAGCCATTAGAGTGTTCTAAACAATCCACCATCAAATTTGCATTTGAATGGGGCAAAGGCAGTGCCCATTATCCTTGAAAACAAATCAGAGTATTATCAGGCCCCTCAACATTTAGGCAGCTTGGGTAGCAAAGTTCATTGGACTAAAGGGTGGTAATAGGGCAATAGAGGAAGTTGCATTTCCTAAACTTGTCCCACTCCTCCTCACCTTCAACAGCTGTTGTTATTTATAGTGCAGATGGTAGTCTATTCTTTTTATCCACAGTACTCTAAACATAGTACGTAGAACAGAGATTATGCCATGCTTCTGCTTATATCTAGTGACAGTCTATAACTGTTTAATATGTCAACTGAACTCTGGATGTAATAAACTGACTATCATCTGCAGTTATGTCCAGAGAGGAACAGACAATATTTTGTTGAATATGTATATACCAAATAGTGTAGCAGCAAAACCAGTGAACACATCCAATGGAACTGCAACATTTCTTTTTTATTCATTTACATTAATTAAAAATAGAAAGTTGTGATTATTGTTCATTTGTCCTCTGAGTATTCTGGCAGTCGGTTTACTATGAAAAAACAAAGAAAGTCTACCCTCTACTACTCGAATGATGCTATCCTTCCTAGATCAGTTCTATGGTGTGTTATAGAAAACTGTTTGTTTTCCTAAAGATGTATAGGAAAACACAATGTTTTGTTAAAATAACCCTCACCCACCAAAAGGTCCCTTGGTGGCCTGCTTCATCATCGGGTTCTTCCCGCCCCGCTGCGGGACGAGCGTGCTGCGACCGACGAAGACGTGGGAGCACTTGTTAGTGAGGTGATACTATGTGTGATGTGAGAGTGGAAGGGTTAGAGTGAATATAGTGAGATTCAAAAATACCTGGCTGAGTGGAAACTAAAATGTAATACTCCCTATAGCTGGTATTAGTAAAAATGGGGAGTGGAGGATGTATGCTGTAATGGGCTACTACCTCCCTAGTCTAGATGTTTCGAAGTTATCCCCTTGGCTTCTCTTCAGGACCCAAAAAAAATGATCCCTGCACCACTCTATAAAGGAAACAACAATGTGGTCTGCCTACCCCTTTGTCAGCTGGCTTAATGATTAGGTTGCTGTTGTTAGCCAGTTACTTGATGGCTTGTTTCTGTTCCCTTGTTGTGTTGTGGAAAATGCGGTGGTTATCCGGGTTGATGTCCTCTATTTCTTTCATGACTGCCTTCTTAAATGCTAGTAGCTCTGCGGCCAACATGGTATTAGGGGGTGTAAAAGTCGATTTCACTCTGAGTCCTGTGTCATCTTCTTCTCTGATCTGTGGTTCTTTTTCGCTGAAAAAAGCCCTGAGTTTAAGCTTTCTCATGAACTCATTGACCTCCTTACAAAGCATGAATTGATCAAGTTTCTCAGTTGGTTCGAAGCCCAAACCCTTTTCCAGAATACTCGTTTGTGCTGGAGTCAAAACTTGGTCAGTCAGATTCACCACTAGGTGGTCTTTTTGCTGGTTGTCGGTTGGTTGCTCAAGGCTCCTGTCATACTCCTGGTTGACACTCCTGATGCTTCTTCTTCCGTTGCCCAATGGACTTGACTCCTTTTCCTATTCCGACCTCTTCTGGGTACCGGGTGAGACCACAAAAAAGGATTCTGTTGATAGTAGGGAAATTCCTGTTGGGGAATATTCCAGTGGTTATAGGGTCCATGTGTGCCTTGTGTCATCGGTGGGCCATATGGGTAGGGAGGTATGAAGGGGGTCCTTGGTAGGGGCCCCACCCTCGTGGTCCTCTGAAATGTGCTCTCCTGCCCTGGCCTCTCCTTCCTTGATATCCAGATCCACTGTGTCTGCTCGAGCCCGAGCTGTTAGACCCTGTGCCTGACGAATCCCCGTCAGTGTTCAAGTTCTGGTGGGTAGATGATGCCAAGTATACCTTTTCATGGCTGAATCGACCTGTGTCCTTTTTCATTTTGGTGCACTTGCTTTGTTTAAGGGAGGCTTCGAACTCATTCATCGTCTTGTTCAGTTCCTCCAGACGTTTCTTCAGCGCACTGACTGGTTCGTAACTTTTCAGGCGAACCTCAATGGTTTGAATCTCTGTCTTTAATTCCTGGGCAATGCGGGTGGCAGTTTTTATTATGAGTATAAGCCAATCCCATGTACAGTGCCAGGAAATCAAAGACCAATCCTTTTTAAATGCCTGATCATGCTGGAAGATGAATGGTTCATTCTTTACTCTCAGCCCCTGCGGGACCGCATTTGCCCTTAAATATTCAGTCATCATAAGACCGTGTAAGGCTGTCTTAATCTGGGTCCTTCTAAGTGTGGTTAGTTCATCCCAGTCATTGTTGACAGGGCTGGGTTCTGAAGTGTTTAGTCCCTCAAAAGGACTAATGGTGAATAGAATCCTCTCGACGTCCTCGTTAGAGAAAGGGAAGCCTGTAATCTCCGCCATATCAGAGTGTGTGTGTTGACCCCACTGCAGTGAGATCAGGTCTATTATAGACAATCTACGAGTAAAAGGGGAGGGCTACCCCTTAAAAATGAATGAACAAACTCCTGCAGCTGTATGCTGTCTAAATAGTAAACATAAACAAGAAAGGGAGTGAAGAGGTTCAGTAAGTTGTGGACTCACCCTCCTCTGTAAATCATGAAAACACAAAGAAAGTCTACCCTCTACTACTCAAATGATGCTATTCTTCCTAGATCAGTTCTATGGTGTGTTATAGAAAACTGTTTGTTTTCCTAAAGATGTATAGGAAAACACAATGTTTTGTTAAAATAACCCTCACCCACCAAAAGGTCCCTTGGTGGCATGCTTCATCATCGGGTTCTTCCCGCCCCGCTGCAGAGCGGGCGTGCTGCGACTGACGAGGACGTGGGAGCACTTGTTAGTGAGGTGATACTATGTGTGATGTGAGAGTGGAAGGGTCAGAATGAATAAAGTGAGATTAAAAAAATACCTGGCTGAGTGGAAACTAAAATGTAATACTCCCTATAGCTGGTATTAGTAAAAATGGGGAGTATGCTGTAATGGGCTATTACCTCCCTAGTCTACATGTTTCGAAGCCATCCCCTTGGCTTCTCTTCAGGACCAAAAAAATTATCCCTGCACCACTCTATAAAGGAAACAACAATGTGGTCTGCCTACCCCTTTGTCAGCTGGTTTGTCGGTTTACTATGAGCACAAAAATAGTCTACCTCCTCTTGCCATGTAGACCTAGCTACAGGGAGGAGGCTTTTAACTACGGCCATAAAAACCAATGGCTTGGTGGATCTCTAGGGCAAACAGTTTGAAGGCAGATTGCAAACCTTTTCCTTTCCCTCCTTTGCATGGAAATTCAAAAGGAAAAATAAATACATGTCCACCCTCTGGGGCTCAAATTATGATAAATTCAAGCGGAAGTTGTGAATCTGTCACAAATTCATGGCAAATTTTGGAAGTCTTGACGGACATCTTTTCAGGTAAACCACCAAATATTTGTGAGGAATTTCTCGGTGCATTCAACCAGACTTAGCCTTAAGAATAAAGCTGAGCATGGTAAATCCTTCTTTTATAAGAAAGCTGCATTACATTTCTGTGCCAAACTTGTTATTAATAAGCAAGAGTAACTTTAAATGTGCTGCCTACTGCTCCCAGCAAGTGAAATCATACCCATGTATTGGTCAACAAAAGGTTAGAGGACACATGCACAAAGGTCTGGTCATAAAAATCTAGTCACAGTGTGCGACCAGTAACTTAGCAACCAGTAAATAATTTAATAACCAACCTATGTACTAATAGGTTAGTTTGCTATATCGAAATTCAGAATGGGTTGCAGTCTGATATAACCTTTAGATATGATTGAGGTAGGTCACAAAAAGTACAACTTACTCCGATAAGGGGCAACCAAGGAGATGGTGGCCTGGTGGGTTCAGCAGACCACTATGTCTGAGATCTCCTTTCAATAATGTAAACTTTTGTAATGCAAAGTAAAAAAAATGGGGTTGCATTTAAAAAGAAATGTGGTCTGTTTTTTACAAAGCTCTTTTCAGCATTCCCAACAAATGTTTCATTACATTCACAAAGAGGAATGGGACCCTTTCCATTTGTGAATGCATTACCACCCCAATTTGGCATTCAGAAATGTTTCCAATGTTTTGCAACCAGATTCAGTCACAAAACATTGATACGTTGCATACTGTTGCTATATTTAAAACAGACGCTTGAAAATCCCCCTACCAAATAGGTTTGAGATCAAAATCCCATGTTAGGACTGAATGAAAGTTTACTGATTACTAAAATGGGATTTGTACATTTAAAAATTGTTTTTTAGGTTTTGCAAACTCCGAATCAGTGTCGGCGAACAAAAAATGCTTCGCACATGGGCCCTAGGCTCCAAGTGTGGGGAGAAATGAGTTATCAAAGGACAGTTAACTGGACTGATGATACTGATTTGGGTCCATGGCTCAAAATAAAGTTTTTAACTAATGAGCATTTTTTAAACGTATGGGGGCCTATTCACAGAACTAATCTGAGATAAAATCCTAAACTTACTACTTTTGGTATTCACAGAAGGCATTTAGAAGTAGTAAAGTTAGGACTCCTAACTTTACTACTACTAAACTAAGACAAAATCCTAACTTTACGACTTTTGGTATTCACAAAAGGCATTTAGTAGTAGTAAAGTTAGGAGTCCTAACTTTACTACTACTAAATGCCTTCTGTGAATACCAAAAGTAGTAAATTTAGGATTTTATCTCAGTTTAGTAGTAGTTATCTCAGATTAGTTCTGTGAATCGGCCCCATTGTCTTTTCATAGCATATTAATATATTTTAAATACTGAATAATGTATACATCAATATTTATATCTAGGTGACTTTGTAGAGTAAATGTTAATTTCCTACTTGTCATTTATTAATGTTTCGCAAATCAGCGGCAGCCTTCGTGTGATTCTCAAACTCAAACCATTTCACTTACACAGGAGACAGGCATACTTAAAGGAGACATTTGCTTGCCTCTGTTGGCCCTTAGTGACAAGGGCTTTGTGAGTGTTCATGTATAACACATACCCTAATGCTGCTGAGGAAGATTTTTAAATGGATCCCAACCAGCACCTGGAAAACCATCATGGTCATGCATTCCCTGGTCACAAGCAAGCTAGACTACGGGCAGCCCCTTTATGCCGGGATCAACAAATAACTCATCAGAAGGCTGCAGACCATCTAGAACTCGGCAGCCAGAGTCACTCTCTACCTCCCACACCGCACTCACATCATACCACACCCAAAGGAGCTCCACCGGCTCCCCATACACACACAAGCACAATTCAAACTCTTTGCCCACATATTCAAGGCACTGCATAACACTGGCTCCTAAACCTCAACAATCGCATCTGCTTTCACAAACCTTCCAGACACCTCTGCTCATCTGGACTCCTACTTGCACACATCCCATGCATACAGAAAACCAGATCCGGTGGCCTACATCACTCCTAAAACATGGAACCACCAGCTAATACACATAGGAGCCGTCACCTCACTTCTTGAATTCAGCAAGAAGCTGAAGACCTGGCTAATTGAGTCTTTCCACTAGGCCCTAGGTTTAGCTAGACTCACACTTGCTCAGCTCTGAAGCGCAAGAGCAGTTTCAATGAGATACATGCAATCAGGGTCTTCCTGCAGTGGGTGGTGGTTTGTGTTTAGAGGAACATTGTTTCTTGATTCACTTAAAACAGCATGTTTTCTTCCAGCATTCGCAACATGGTTGATGAGGTGGTGCCTCAATGAGGGCAAAGGAGCGTCGCCCCTCAGCTAAAAGTGAAGGAAAACATGAAAACAAGAAAAATAAAATGGCAATAAAACTAATTTATTACCATTTTATTTTTCATTTTGGCAGCAGCTGAATCTGAGCGGGCGGGGCCGGCAGCAGGGGGGAACAGTGTTCACAGTGCACTTCAGTTTAAAGTGCACATGTCACTTTGGCCGGCTGTCTTGCCCCAGCCGGCATGACATGCACACTTTAAACACTCCAACCCAGCTGTCTTAGACAGCTGGGTGGAGAGCAAGCACCGGCCTCCAGGGCCTGAAGGAACATCGGACCAGGGTGCTGCAGCCATTCCTGGCACTGCTCTTATGCTGACTGAGCAACATGAGAGCAGTGCCAGTATTGGTAGAGTGGAGTTGGACGAGGCTCTGGGAGTCTGCTGCCTGTGCTGGTGGAGCCACCTAGTGCAGAGATGAAGAGGAGCAGTGGGTAGGTAAATCTTTGTTTATTTTAATAATAATTTGATTTAACTCCCTGACAGGCACTGTGAGAAACTCACAGTGCCTTCAGCCTCAACTTCAGAGCTCTCAATTGTGACCCGCTATAAACACTGTTTAAACCAGAGCAGGATTGAGGGCTTTGATGCTTAGCCTAAGGGCACTGCTGTTTTCTTTTACCAGTTGCTGTCAGTGAGTTAGATATCCGCCCACCAGTTTTGTTTTCCACTTGCCACCACTTCTGTTACTCAAATGCATATTTTAGCTTTTATCTTTTTTTATGTGGTTAAATATCTTAGTAAATAAGTTAGAATAAAAACTTTCAACCCTACCTATTGAAGCCACACATATTTTAAAGTCCTGAAAAAGTGCAGGGGGATGAAACACATTCTGCCTATTTTGATCGTTGAGTTGTGAAAAAATGAAACAGGAAATGCAAAGATGTATTCTATTTGTTTATTTTAGTAGTTTGAAATAGAACAGACCAGACCCAAGGTTGACAGAGCGCTTTACAAAGTAGGTAGAGTAAAACGTTTTGTATGTGTTACAATAATAGTGCGAAAGGAGGTACTGGAATGAATCAGCAAATAGAGTCTTTTATATTGTTACATGGTCAGGATAGGCCCGGTTAGAAACTCCACCATTTACATGCTCACTTTTCTTAAGTTGCCTTCTCTTTTAAACACAGTGACTTTTGACATACGTTTGGGTGCTTGACCATGCAGGACAACATTCTGTGAATCTGCGTTGCTTATATTTCCACTTTATAGGCACACCATCAAGACACTTTGAACATTCAGTACAAGGGATAAAGTTCATTGTGCAAATGTTATTTATGTTATTGTCCGGTAGGCGACAGCACTATCCAACTAGAATAAACAACTGTGGTCTGACAGGGGTTGCGACATGGCCACATGGGTGCTGTTATTATATGTACAGAACCACTTCCTTGTTTCTGGGTGACACTGAGAGGTCACCAAATGCGGGAATTACCGCTCAGCTGATTCCTGCTTACCAACACAAGGGATGTGCAAATCTACACCAAGACGGACAGCCTGATGACACTTACCCGCAGGTAATGGGGAGTTAGACCACCCAGGCAGGGATTTGGCAGAACACCCACCCTAGGCAAGACTAGATTAGGGAGTGCTAGGTAGGGGTACTCTACACACAGTACTTATATGCCTGCATATACTCACTGTCTTAGCACAATGGTGAAAATGTTAAACTTTTTCACTATTTTGGTAACGCTAATTATGCTAATTTGTTTCATTCTATTGATTATTGCAGCATACAAATTTTATACAAAAACCACAGTGCTTCAATAAAAATTGAAATGGCTTGCTGAGTATTTCTTTGGGTATGCATGAGAGGCCAAATGAAAGGTTTCTAGATCTGTTACCACAATTGCCTTGGGGGATCTAGGTTGTGATGTTCTGAGGTTGCACACACGTTACCCTGTAAGTATAGGTGTGCAGATGGTGCACTGTGGGATAGCAGGGATATAGGCCAACATATCCAGAGGGTGTGCACTGAATCAGTCTGGCACAATGCTGACGTTTATGTTGTCCAACAAACGCTCAGTTTTAGCGGTGAAGTACAAGCCATACGACAATAGGATGATCAAAACATTGGGCAATGTTTACAAGATGTTGACAAATAAAACACCAGAGGTGTAACTTTAGGTCAGTCCAAAGCAGTAGCCTTATAGTTCAGAAACAGCCCAGAGCATGCTTAAAAATGTAAAAAAAAAAAAATTTCTTTATGTTCAGATTTCAGAGCTTTTTTCATGCAAAAAAACAAGTCTGAAAATGCGACTTAAAGTTGTTATGAACTAAGGATGATTCCAGGGGATTAAGTCACCATACCAGTCAGATTTAGGTGAAACAGGTGGTTGAATGGTGGTGGCTAAATAATAGGTTTTTCATTTCTTCCTTGAGCATTTCATATGCTCAAACTGTCCTGACGTCTCTACGTGAGAAGGATTGATTCAGCTTTAACTTTCTTCACCGCTATAATCACAAGAAGGAGAGTTTCTAAGCTCCTTAACTGTTCATACCCTCCATGCATATAAGGTTTCCTAGCAGGGTCATTTGGGGTTCCTTTTGCCAGAGCTCTATCTCGATTTTTCTTTTTGTATTTTTTAGTTTTCAGACGCAACTTTCCCTGTGCTGTTCACAAACTAAAACCAACATGGCCAAATGCCAAAACATCAACTCCATTTAAATTGTTTATAAACATAATTTATTTAACAATTCATTTCAAATATCAATCAAGACTTTTTAGAAAAGATTATTCTTTCTCAAAACACATCCACCCACATTCAGACATACATACCCATCCATCCCCTTCATACTCTGTATACAATAATAATCACCCCAAAAATTCAGAACATTTCAACACTACTACATTGAGTACATATATCTTGGTAGTTAGTGCAAGTTTCATGGTGGGGCAATTAAAAACAAAAGTTGACACTGCTTTTTGTCCACCTTACATTTGGCAGTTGACCAAAGGCAATGAAAAAAGCATCAGTGAAATTTAGCATTTCTAAGAGTACAGAGAAAGCAGAAATAAAGAACTCTATAGGTCCCTTACATTATGAATTGAAAGAGCTATATTCTTTATTTACGCTTAAATAAAACGATATACTGGAGAAATGGCTGAGACTGAAGCTGAAGCATGGGGAATGATGTGGTTATTATGGGCCCGATTTAGAGATAGGTGGAGAGGGTACTCCATCGTAACAGCGCTGGAGTAGCCTCTCCCCAAAACTGAAGGTCCGCCACCTTCATTTAGAGTCAGCCAAACCTTCAGTATGTCGATGGCAGGGACTACTCTGTCTCCACCACCGCCATACCCCTCTGATTGCCTGACAGAGTAATGGACATCGTAGGTTTTGCCCTTTGTCCACTCACCCTATTTTGAGAGGGCAGACAAATGGCAAGTTTTCAATGTTCATCACCACCAGGCAATACCAAGCGGTAAGGGGCAGTGAAGCTACAAAATGGCCCCCACGCCATGAGAGAAAACTCCCATGGTGAGAGGCTCATTGCCTTTTATAATTTCAAAAACAAAATCACACTTTTGACTTATGTTTTTGAAAATAAAAATAATAGTTGAAAGTTTGACCTACGGTTCCGTCCTGTTCACAGAGCCGTCCTTCAAACTTCCATGGCATTTACAGGAACCAGCGTGATGGTGGAGCCTGCAAACGCAAGAGATGTCCCCTGGGACAGCGGACATCCCTTAATTTGGCAGGCAGATTACCCTGGCAATGGTGGGTGTGAAGTACTCCCCCATGAGGATAGTAATTAATCCGTCTGCCAGAGTCTAAATCAGGCCCTTAAATATTACTGTGAAAAGTACGTACAGAGTTAATTTTGTTAATGGATCACAATGAGAAGGGTGTGTGCGTGTATATTTGTGTATGCGAACCACCAGTAACCTTACTTGTGTTTCCCTCCCAGTATCAGTGTCCATGTCCAAGGCTGCTCGTACCAGTGTTCATACCTCCTTGTCCCATTGGCTATGTTTTGCTGTATCAGTGGTCTTTTCCATTTACTCAAACATCCAATAGCGCTTGATTCCCGTCCTAATGCACATTTTCTCTCCCACAATGGTTGTGTCTGTGCATTCTGGTTACAGAATCCATGTCTCCCTGTTCATGTATGCATGCCTTCTTAACTATGTTAGGCTGTTCATGTTGTGGCATAAAGGTCAAAGTGACCGTAAAGAGTTTACGTAGTTGCAGGTGTTCGAGCAAAGGTTCCTATAGAAGCCAGTGCAGGTTTCAGGGTTTAGACAATCGAAAAGCACAGGTGATAGGAACAGCAGGATGTGTATCTGCCTGGGTGTGAACCATCTGCAATTTCATCCCCATTGTAAGCAGTTTGATGCCCATCTGCATAAAAACGTATATATAAGAGGAAACGCTGAAGTGTTCCCGATTTGCCATACAGGATCATAAGTGAGATACCCCGACTGACTCACTAGTTTCAAGATTGTTCGGTCACTTATTTCCGGTTTAGCAAAAGCAATGCCCTCAATAGAAGGAGGGATGCTAAGTTCTGCTGGGTCTGAGGCCTTTAAAAAAGGTGGAATAATGCAAAAACAGCAACTTAAGTGATGGCTCTCTATTCCATTCATGCAGCCCTAGGTCAAATTCACTTAAAAGTGATGCTGGACCGGCCAAAGATTTTCTAGATTGAGATGTTAAGAACTTGTAGCAAACGGCCACCTCTATGTAAGTAGAGACTTACTTTACTTCTGAGGCATTGGAGTCCAGGAGAGAGAGAATCATGCTGCAAAAGTATCTATTTATTCCATCCCCAGGAAAATCCCATTCTTGTCATGTGACACCAAAATGACCAGTGAGATCTCTTTTGGACTTGCCAAGTATTGTGGGAGTGGGATGTGGAAATTTAAGAGCAAGTACTCCGTTTGTTGGTGTCTTGCATATAATGCTGCAAATGCTGCTGAGGGGGCTGTGTCATGGATTCGGTTAGATATTGTGCCTGCATCTAGGATACACATTGGGGCATATTTATCAAAGTTTAGTGTCACCTATGCACCATGTAAGTTAACACAAGGGCAAAGCAACACCTAGATGAGAATTACCAAGCCTTGCAAGGCCACCTTGCGTAGCCCTGTGGTGCTTGGTAAATCTGGAGTAACGCAAGGCAGTGCAAGTAGCTGCCTAGCGTTACTCTGCCTCAGGGAGGCGTTCCTTAGGTGAAGTGTGGGTGTTCCCAAGCATCCAACCATGGGTTTTGGCACATTCCCAGATTTACCATGAGTGGTAGACCTGGGAAATTGTCAAAATGCTACGGCTTCCCAGGGGAGGCTTAAAGAGGAGAAATATCTTTATTTCTTCTCGTTTTGTCCTCTTTCTACATGTGCTGCATGCACATGTAGAAAGAGGAAAAAGCCTCAAAGGAATGTTTTGCAGATAATCCTGCCCGCAGCGCAGGCACCCTTGCACCATGGCGCAAGGGTGCCTGCGCTGGCGCTAGGCAGCCAAAAGTGCTCTAGCACAAGGAAAGAGCAGAAATGCTCCATATATTGACAGATATGGCACATTACTGCTCTCTCCCTTTCACTCTGCGTGAAAAAAAACTATAAATATTGCCCATTGTGACCAGTCGCAGCTCCTGGAGGGAGTGCTGCGGGGCGGTGGGGCGGGGAGGGGCAGGGTGGGGGGTAGTAAACTTTGGCATACAGCCGAACGGAGTTAAGTACATAAATAAATAAATAAAACGAATTGCAGTGCGCGCGCGGCATCGCCATTTGGCATTGCCGCGCGCGCAATGTAATTCGTTTTATTTATTTATTTATGTACTTAACTCCGTTCGGCCGTATGCCGGAGTTTACTACACCCCACCCTGCCCCTCCCCCGCCCCACTCCATCGCCCCGCAGCACTCCCTCCAGGAGCAGTGACTGATTGTGACTAATTGTGACTACAGGTGTGTATAATCGGCTTGTGAGTTTCTTGGGTCTTGTATACATTTTATGCAAGGCAACCAGCAGCACAATGTGTGTAACAGATCATCGTGAGATTTTGCTCATATTGAGTACGGTTTAAAGTATATTAGTCTAATATAGAGTTATATTTTGTACCTTGATGTGGCGAACAGAAATCCTGTTCTTTTTTTGTGTTGTTTTATGCTCACGACCACTTTGATCTCTTTCCTGAAAAAGGTAAAAGGCATTAAATATTGCAAATCAATAACGCATTTCAGTTCTATGCAGACACAAACGATTGCTAGTCCTGTAGGAAAGGGGAAATCGCTGTAATTATTTTCCTGGGCAGCAAATTAAGCAATCACTGATTCTCGATAACATAAAAATTGCATCATTGTAATACAAACACTTTCAAACCTTCATGTGCAAATAATTTGCTTTTTTCAAACCTTAAATGAGGTTTGGTTTTATCGTTTGTGAAATCAAACATTTTACCTTCTCGGTTATGTTTCTGACATCAAATGCTATTACAGACCAAACACTACAAGTGCAACAGGCGAGCGTACTGTATCACAAACTTCACCATAATGGGCGCGCATTCACCCACCGGATCAACATCTTTCAATTTATTAACATGACAAAGGACACAATTATTTTGGATATGCCTGAATGCAATTTTCATTAACTTTGCAATGATTTATTAACAAAAGTGTCAGGAATGTAATAAAAGCAGCAGGAGTCCTCAAAATGCCAAAATAGAAAAAAACGAAGAATACAGCGGAATTTCCTAACATGCCTTGCAGCATCAGGTCAGCGAGGTCGCTTGATTCCATCAAAAGCATCACCATGGCGAGTGAACTCTGCAATTAACAAAGAGCAAGCATAAAAAATGCTAATATCTCATTTAAATGCAATTATGCACAGATTACCGTTCACTGGAACAAGAAAAGGTATTTTAATTGTCACCCAAAGTTACATATAAACCTTGACTTCTGCTCAACTTTTTATGTAGGGAATTGGTCTCAGAATAAAGCAAGTTTGCAGAATTCACTGCACGTTCAAAGGCATTGAACGACTATATATCTTTTTTGAAAAAAGTCTGACGCTGGCAAAGTTAAGCTTATTAACACCCTTCCATGTGTTTTGGCAGGGTTAGTTTGTAATATGTTTCACCATCGTTTGCATTTTAATGCTGGTTGGTCTCATTTACATGTTTAAATTTGCTCCTGTAATAAAATTCATTAGTATATTTATCAAAGCCACATAATGAATATTGCCCCTATGTAAAATAAAAAATTGAAAGTACGTTAGAGACGTTACAAGCTGTTTGAAATTACTGTGCCATGCATATTGCGCCTTATTAATTAAATTGTGAATTATTTATTTATGTGTTGCTTTAATCAGGAGCAAACACTAGAACAATATTATATTAGTGTGAGGAACACAATAAAACTCAAAGCTAATTCGTACGCAGACCAATATTACATACATAGGCATGCAGATTCACTTTTTATGGCTTTATATTGCTTCTGATCCTCAGAGAAAAAAGAAGTAGCTAAGAATCTGCTGTTGATTAGGGCATGGAGAAATAATTTGGGCTGCAATTTTGCTTATATCTTTTCGACTATAGGCTGGGGGGGTGTTTATGAGAATGTCATACAGTGGAGCACAGCAAGTCACCTTGCTGCGCTACACTGTGCGATGGGGAAAGGGCAGGAATGTGCCATATTAAGGCAATATGGCGCATTCCTGCCTTTTCCTCTGCGATGCCGCCCTTTTGGCAGCCTAGCGCCAATGCAGGCACCCTGGTGCAAGGGTGCCTGTGCTGCATGCAGGATTGTTTTTGTGCAGGAAGGGACACCTTCCTGCACAAAAACAATCCTGCAAGGCATATTCCTCTTTCTATGTGTGCGGCAGAATGCATCACACATAGAAATTGGAAGTAATGAGAAGAAATAAAAATATTTCTCTTCGGTATGCCTCACGTAAGAAGGCATACCTTTTTGGCGCATTCCCAGGCCTACCAGTTCTGGCAAATCTGTGAATGCATCAAAAACCATGGGAGTTGCATGGGAACACCCGTGCAACACCCATGGAATGCCTTCCCAGGGCAGAGTAAGGTAACGCAGCAATATTCGCAGCATTGTTTTACTAAAGAGTTATGTAGCCACTGAGGGCCACGCAAGGTGGCCTTGCGTGGCTTCATAAATCACATGTAAGGTTTACATCACTCTTGCACCACGTTGTGTGGTGCAAGATCGACGCAAATCGGCTCATAAATAGGCCTCTGGGTTTTTTTAACAGGTGACATTTGTAACATTGCACCGCCTGTTGGAATTTTTTAATTTCTCTTCCTTAAATTAAATATTAGTATGACTACTGTTAGTACTAAGCATATTTTTACTACTACCACGACTACTGCTACATCTACTACTAATATTACTACTACTGCTACCACTTACAATTACAATTAATACTACTAAAAAAAATAGAAAGAGGAATATTAGCTATACCTATATTATTGTTGTTATTATTGTTATTATTATTATTAGTAGTAGTAGTAGCAGTAGTAGTAGTAGTGTTTTTAAAACAACAAAAGAGAGAACGAGCTGTTCAGCTCTTCTTTGCTATCTTTTCGTAAAAATGAGCAATCATTAAGAAGGAGGAGACATTCATCTCTCTGCATGTCATACCACCTTCTGAGCTACAAACAGTTTCAAAATTAAATTACTAGCTGTCTATTAGTTTGTTTATTCTAGATAACTGCAACTATGCAAAGGCATGAGGCCGAGAATTTGATATTTTTGACCTCCGGTCTTATTCCTCTATATGGTTACGGAAATTCTCAGTGACTTGCGATATCCTTGTAATGTACTGAGGAGGGTGCTGTATCCATCTTACACTGCAAACCTCAATGAAAGCTATACAAATACAAAATAACACTCTTACCATTATAAGGAAAAAATCAGTTGTTACATAAGATATTCCTATTTAAAAACCTACAGCAAATAACATTGAAAGAAAAAGGGTTTCAACTCTTTTGGAAAAAAGCTATAAGAGCTGAAGCAAGTCTGAGTGAATAATAAGGGAGTTCAATTGAATTCAGTTAATCTTTATGTGGTTATTAAAAAAACAATCATAAAGTAGATCACAAACTGCAATCATAAAAATGTATTCAGGACATAGAATGTTCCACGAATTACAGAAAATCTGCTTAAAACATCAGAGCTCTACGATGTCCAACAATTGTTGTTTATGAAAAAACTTACAGAGTTACTAATTAGGAGATCTGTCCAGTGCTTAATTTGTAGAAAATTATTTTTGCTGGGCCCTTCTCGGAAATTCACTGCAGCCTGCACCGCCCATTGCCCCAGCCAGTGCTGCCAATGACCATACCAACATGACACCTAGCTATCACACTCCTACAAGTGAGACAATTCACACTATTTCAGGCACACAACACTATAATAATGGCATGAGAGGCTGGGATTTTTCATTTTCAGTACAAATTGACTTAATAAACACGGTTGTTGTGCTCATCTCAAAATTAAATAAAAAATAATAGAAAAGCTTTAAATGTAAGAGGAATCAGACCTGCAGAGCTGCAATAATAACAGGGCTAGACCCCTCTGATCCTCAATTGAACTGCAAACTGATCAAATTCCTTAACTCCTTTAAACAGGCCCTGAACATTGACACAAAAACATCTAGCTAGAAGGTGGAATCATGTTTCCTCATAAGTTATGCCAGTGATTTAAACTTTTGCCCGCGACCAGGTCCGCATACTGAACCATGAATGGCAGAATTGACAGCGGAAAATCAATGAAAAAGCCAGAAAGCAAAAGGATGAATTGGGGATTCCATTGATGTAAATAGACTGTGATTCTTGGTAACAATTTGAGAAGTTTAATCAACAGTGTTTTAATATATTGATCCGTAACAAACTTATGCTATGTTTTAAAAATTGGTAAATTTTATTGATTTCTTTTATAGATGAAATATTGTTATGGTTTAACTTAACTAAACAATAAACTTACTTTGACTACTGACTACTGAAATAGACAGTGCCACCATGTGGTGAACTGCCACTAGAGCCGGTGCTGACAATTAAGGGACAGAGCCAAGCACCAGAAACCACCGGCTCAAATTAAGGACTGGATTGGTCAATGTCCGTAAAAAGTAAACTGCCAGTTTACAGTTAACAATGTTATGGTTCTTAAGAACCGGCATTAAAAATTGAGGCAAAAATGTTTGGTAATATTTACAAAAAATACAAAGTACAACAACGTTTGTGGGAAAAATTCATCACCAGGGCAGACCAGAACGGCAGCTGAATCACATTGCCCTACTGAAAAGCTAAGCTTAAAAGACTATGAATGCAGTCCAATCGACATCTTGTTAAAAGGCTTCTTTCCCAGGGATTTATCACCCAATTCAAATATGGATCCATTTTCCCTATTGTCTGTAAGATGAGGTAGTCCCTTATAATGTTTTTTAAATCCCTCACCCCTCTCTAATCGTAGTCATATATTCTCTATAATGTTTTTTTAACAGGGTATCTCATTGTTTGTAATCAAATTAAGGTTGGCATATAACTGTGGCCTACCACGTCTACTAACAGTGTGTTTGATATGCTTAAGCCAGGGGAGTTTAGGGCCTGAATCACATGCTAGGCAATCCTGTTAAAGGTGGCTTTGGAGTTTTCACACACAGACAGCCAGAGTAGCATTGGCACTAGTTTTTTAAGATCTTTCACACACCCCAGTCCCAGTTTTTCATGCAGGAAATAAATAGGACTGCTTAGAGGTAGCTCCAGTAGACACCTACAAAAGTGATTCTCCTCCCCTTGAAGGTTACTTGTTGGGCAATACTCCCATAATTCTGCCCTATAGGTAGGTATCAGAAGGCATCTTTGCTTATAGATTTCCAGCAAAGTTTTTGTCGGCTCATTGCTGATATTATGGACAAAATTAAACAAAATGCCAACTGATTGGGCAAACTTTTGGCACCTTATAAAGAGGCACTAAAGCCAAGAGCTTGAAGAGTTAAATGTTATGTCCAAAAAGGGGAAATGATTGACCTTCTGTATGTCCGTGCCCATAATACCTCTAGTTTTAAAATTCTTTGGGCCACAAACCATTTAAAATGTTTTGGTAAGGTTGTTGTCAAGATCAAGGCTATTCATAAACTCTACACAATTGTCTATAAGAACCCTCTGGCCGTTATGGGTCCAGGCCATTAACACCACATCATAGGCATACAATAGGACTGCTGTGGGGGTGGTGTTTACCTTTGGCAAATCTTGTACATGTGGGATAAGAAAAATGTCAAGGTTCTTTATATACATCAGGAATAATATTGGTGCTAAAACACACCCCTGTCTGGCACCTCAGTTGAGGGAAATTAAATTGGTACATTGTTGTTATGTTATGTTATTTATATTTAATATAGCGCACAACTCACCCGGGGGCATCTCGGCGCTGTTGCGGAACCAAGAATCAGTGGTAGGAGAAAGAATTCAGAATAGGTGAGATTTGAGTAGTTTCCTAAATTTACGGTAGTTCAGACATGAGCGAACATGAAGTAGAAGCTTGTTCCAGTAGTAGGGAGCGAGAAAGGAAAAAGCCTTTCCTCCGTTGCAAGTAAGGCGAATGCGAGGAACACACAGTAAGGCTTTATCACAAGATCTTAGGCAACGGCCAGGTATAATGGGCCTTTCCCTTTTAGGGCATTATAGGTAAGGCAGAAGATCTTAAAACAAGATTTTTTCTTCACTGGCAGCCAGTGCAGTTCCCTCAGCAGCGGAGCCGAAGTCGTACCGGAAGGGCAATTGAGAACAAGCCTGGCTGCAGTATTTTGAACTACCTGGAGTTTGGCAACTAAGATCTCATTAGCGTCCGCTAAAAGGGCGTTGCAGTAGTCTAGCCTGCTTATTACTAGGGCTTGGACTAGAGTCTTTCGGGCAGAGGTTGGAAGATAGGGGAATATTCTGCACAGAAGGCGCATGTTATGATAGCATACTCCGGAGGTGGCCAAGATGTGCTTTTTTATCGCTAAAGCTTGGTCTATTTTCATATCAAGAACTTTTACTGCTTATTTGGGCAAAGGAGTGGAGCCCAGTTGGTGAGGCCACCAATCGTCTGTCCAAATAGAGGAAGCTTTCCAAAACAGCATGATCTCCGTCTTGTATGCATTTAATTGGAGATAGTTGTTATTCATCCAATCGGAGATGGCTAACATGCCCAGGGAGAAAAAAAAATTGTCGCTGTCAGATCAGGGTCAAATGTAAACTTCAGCTGGGTGTCATCCGGGTATAAGATTATTTCAAAGCCAAAGCACTCTGCGATCCTGGCAAGGGGAGCCATGTAAGCATTAAACAGAGTAGGGCTCAGGCAGGGACCCTGCGGAACACCCTTGTCAAGGATTGTCTTGCAAGAGGAATATGGGCCCAGGATGACAGTTTGATGTCTATCTTCCAGAAAATGATGGAGCCATTTGAGTGCAGGGCCTTGTATGCCGATCTCTCGCAGCCTTTCCAGCAACCTTGTGTGAGAGACTGTATTAAAGGCTGCAGAGAGATCTAATAGCACGAGCATTACTGGGTTACCTGCGTCCAGCCCAAGGTGCAGAGAGTCAGTCACGGCCAGGAGCGCCGTTTCCATGCTATGGCCTGGTCGAAAGCCAAATTTGGAGGACTCTAGGATTTGGTTGGTTTCTAGGTAGGCAGCTAGTTGTTTATTGATTAGGCTTTCGAGCAGGAGAGGTAGCAAAGATACAGGGCGGTAATTGGCCAGGGATTTTTGGTCCAAGGTGTTTTTTTTTAAGATAGAACGTACACATGCCGCCTTCTACTCAGGCGGTATGGTGCCTGTTTTCACCGAGCAGTTGAAAATCTCTAGGATCGCCGGGGCAAGGCAGTTGGACAGCAGAGACATTATTTTGGGGTGGCAGATGTCCAAAGGGGAGCCTGACTTGGCTGTCGCCAGAGAACTACGGATTTCCTCCAAGGTGAAAGGCGCAAAACTGTCTAAGATGTAAGGTATATCCTTTAACTGATCAACATCGGAGCTAGTGATCCCTACTCCAGGATTTGGCTCCTCATCATATCTCACTGGCACCGACATTCGCGTGTGTAGAACATGGAGGAACTCACCAGGGTCTTTTCCATACCCAGTTAGTATGTTCTATAGGTTAGAGTGATTAACTTGGTTGAAGGCGGAATTTAAGTCCATAAATGACATGTACAAGGAACCCCACTTCACAACGGTATATTTATTGATTAGCTGGTGAAGGTTTAAATATTGTTCTCTCATTCCGTGTCCCTCCCTGTACTCATGTTGTGCTTCAGACAGGATTTTAGCAGACCAAACCAGATTTCTTTCTAAGACTATGCAGCCTACAACCTTGACTATGAAATCAACTGAGATAAGTCTATAGCAGGACTAGTCCTATCTATTGCCTTCTTTAAACATGCACACAATTAATACTGTCTGCCAGGAAGATGATAGCTTAGTCATACATACTGAGTTCACATCATTGAAGATGACAGGAGCCCAAACATAAATATTCGTTTGGACCCTCGTCTGGACATGGGGCCTTTTCTGATGGGCTGTGTGAAATTGCTAAGGTGACTTCATGAACCTCAGACCTGATGTAAAATTAATAGAGTACCTCTATTTTCCCTGGGTGCTGCTTTTCTAATGTATCAAGATTGTAGATTGAGCTAAAGCGCCCCACCCATTGTTTCACCATAATATTACCTGAACATCTCAGCAACTGTTTTTTGAAGGAATGATCCTTGTTGACTATTCCCCAAAAGGTCTCAGAATCTTTTTTATGGCAGGATAAAACCAGGTTTTCCCGTTTCACCTCCTTTAGGGCAATTTGCCTTGTTTTCAGAGTGGGTTTATATGCAGACCTATGCCTTGCGATATTCTCTTTATATCTCGGTTCTTATTCAGGTCCTTATGTAATCATTTACTGGTGTCCTTGCAGGCCAAGGAAGTTAAAAATCTTGAAGGCAGCAATCAAGAAAGTCTGATTGGTGGTTTGTGATTTTTTTGTTAACAGGAATGTCGAATTAGGTTCACGTGAGTACTATGCAGCCCAAAAATATCTGAAGCTTACATCAAGGTATGATTGTGGCAGGAGAAAGGTCCTACATGTGAGGCAGGTGAGTTTAAATTGAATGCACACCTTGATGGGCAACCAATGAAGAGAATTAATTGTATGCATAATATTCTTATACATAATCATACCTCTGATGAGACTAGCGGGAAAATGCAATACTATTGTGAACATAATGAGAGCGTAGTAGGCATGCTTAGCAACAGTGGTGGCTGGTGACATTTGAAAGTGGTGGGGCGTTAAACTATTGGCGTACTGCACTATGGCGAGCGAGCGTAGCGAGCGAGCCTGAATAACTTAGGGGGGTTCCGGGGGTTCTCCCCCGAGAAAATGTTGAAAAAAGAGTGGACAAATGGTGCATTTTCAAGCAAACTTGAGGAAGCAGGAAGGTTAATAAAGCAATACGATTGAATTATTTATCATTTAAGAAATTGCCAATTTTTATGAGTTATTGAGGACAATCTTTGCGTATGCTTATGTGGGGGGCATATTGTGCCTGTGCATGACTGCCCCATGTGTGGTTTGTGTTTAAGAGTCACTCGGAGGATTGCTTGCTAAGTGGCTAAACGGCTACCCTGTTAGCTACTTTTTGGAATGCTAGGCGGCTTATCTTGTTTTAAAAGCTAGCGAAGTTTTGTGGCAAAGAAAGGAGGACAAAGAGGCATTGCCACCACCAACCACAACTGAACACAAAGGTATTGAGTAATTAAATGCCACTCCTTACAGACCCCCACCAATCCACCACCCTCCCTCCTACCCACACCAAGGATTTTGTAAAGACCAACCGGCAGTGGGAGACATTTTTGATTTTTTGGCAACATGAAAAACAATAGGTGCTCCCATACATCCTGAATTTTCACACATCTCCTGTAAGTCCACATATCCAGCTAATAGATATTTTATTATTAAGAGTGTCCAGGCACAGACTCAGCAGGATTCACAGAAAGATTCACAGGCTGAACAAGTCACAGAATCAGGGCCAGCTGGGTTTTTCACTTCTATCAATTATTTTACAAGTACAGCGCGCGCTGAATGTTCCATTAGAGAGCAAGTTTTCCTCTCATGCACTTTGATTTTAAACCTCTTCGTGCAGATGGAGCCTCTAAAGAATGCAAACAATGCCGTCCTGGAATCCGACTGAACGCTTGTCCTTGGCTTGAAGGTAAGGTTAGCAAAAGGAAATATTATTTTCGGTTCCAAAACAGCACTCAAGGAATGCTTATTCGACTCTTTCTCCAACCCCATCTACTATCATCAATCATGCCCTCGCCTGGGAAATATAAAATTAAGGTTCATAATATCGGTAATATTTGGTTATAATTTACTGGAAAATATTTTTCTATATTCAAAGGGGTTTTCGTGCTTAGTCCCTATGCCAATAAAGTGGTCAAACAACAGCTCTTTGGGTAGCATACATGACAAATTAGTTGTGCTTAAGCACGTTAATAGCATGTTATTATTGCATATCATGTAATAGCAACTTTATCGACACCAGAGTGCTGAAAGACTGAATCAGCCCTGCTGTAATTCAAATCTGAGTCTTGCAGGATTCTGAGTGAGTGCTCGCCCCACTGAGCGCTCTTACCTACTACCAGTGGGAGACAGCTTAAACATTGTGAAATGCTAGATTTTCTTTTGTCACTTGGGTCCACGTGGCCGACATTGCGTAGTAACCCTATAATAAAGACGCAATTGTATATAACACCCATGTCCTATCTGCTGAACACTTCCTGTACGAGGTAGCGTCCTTTGGATTTCAGCCAATCTCCTCTTTTCTGGACATTTCCATGGAATTAAAATTGGAAATCACCACAATGGGTGATACATGGAAACGACAAATCGAGCATGCGAACACCCTGCACCACGCTCCCACCAATGCCCACGGTCATATCTGCCAACTGTTTATGTGGGCACTGCTACCTGTTCCTCTGCTAACCACTGACTGGTGGCTGATTGGCAGTCTCACCATGGTTATCAGTAATGGAGCAGGATAGACACTCTTAGTGATGCAGTGCACCAGGATCCGTTCACTGCACAAGCACGTCATCAGAGGTGGAAACTCCGCGAGCTCACATCACAAATGAGCAAACAAGAAACAGGTAGAAAGTGTAGTGGCCACAAAGTGAGCGGCGAGAGGGTGTCCGTGGATGCCTCTGGTTACCAGGATGCATTCAGAGACTTGAAATCCCGGCATGCTGCAGCACAAAACCATTTTCATAAAACTATCTCTAAGACACTGAGAGATGGGAGGGAGAGCAGCAGCAGGGCCAGCCTGCAGGCGTACGGCGCTGGGGGCTGCTGCTGTGCATAGAGAAGCTAACACGCGAAGACACCTGGCCACCCTCACCCGGTGCATGCCCACAGGGGGCCTGTCCCAGAGAAGACAGATCCACTCAAGCAAAGCATGCACATGTCTACAAGAAGGGCAGCTCGTGGGCCCGTGTTCATTAAACAAATCAGCCCTCACCATCCCATAAGGGACACGGAGACAGACGCTTGCTTTCATCATAAAATAAATTAACTCATAGTTTGATATATATATATATAAATACGCATTTTGGACAAATACGTAAGTCATGGGCACCTGAAAAAAATGTCAAGGGCACTTCCTAGGTCTTTGGAAAAAAACTGGAGAAAGTGGCACAGGCACAGTGGTTGTCAGGGAGTTAAATCTAAAGCCAGGATCATCCTCACATCATGACCAACAAAGTCTCCTCTAAGAGTGGCATAAGCTAGTATCAAATGTGGGCCAAAGTCCATCTAACAGGAGCACAGTTCTCATCGAGAAACAGGGGCATCCATGCAACAAGGACTATAGGAGTACATGCTGATGCGGAATAAATCCATTCATATTACCAAAAGAGACCAGTGTTCACAGAAACCAGGGCAGGAAATGGCTGTTTACATACCGCTCGGTGTGCAGTAATCTGAGATCCAATCACTATCCACAGTGTAGGCAGTAAGTTAATTCTCGCTCAAAACACTGCACTTCAATTTTTTCTTTAAAAAAGGAACAAGCAGTTCAAGTTTCTGGCTAGTGTTCTTTCAAAGTAGACCATCCACGTTATGTGCGTCTTTATTGAAGGACATCGTGCGAGACGTACTTTAAAGGAGGGAGGGTGCAGTAAATGTATGGTGAAGGGTGTGCTACATTTCCACTTTAATGGAGGTGTGTGCGTGTAAATGTGTATATTGAAGGGCACAGTGTAAAACGTGCGTATTTTCTAGGAGATAGTGTGGTGCGTGTGCATTATGCAGGGGGCAGCCACGGGCATGTTTGTATGGGGCATTTGTTTGTACTTTGTACCTTATGGCAACGCGCCCCCTGGTGCTTCCATCTAATTTAAAAGATTGCACACAGAGAATTTTTTAGAGGAATGAGGAGCGCATGACGCAGGGACTACGAGGGTTTGGGTGTGTAATCCCTCACACAAATATCGAGGAACTGGCAAAACAGGGAAAGGTTTAGATAGAGGCATCACAGAGAGTAAAGGCGGCTGCACATTAGAAACTTTTCACGGCGAGTTTGCAGATTCATTGATGGGCAAGAGCCTCTGAAAGATCCCGTGCTGCAGAAAACATGTCATGTGCCCAGTCGCGGCCGGCAAAACGGGCTGGTGGGTTCGCGCGGGGGGGGAGGGAAGTGGGTAATCTTTATATAAAATTAAAAAAACTTACCTTGCTCCAGTTCCACGACCAATTCATCCCGTGCCGCCGCCTCAGCTCCTACTGCCTGGTGCGTTTTAGGCAGCCTCCCTCCTCCTGCTCCCCTAAGCCAATCACAACGCTGCAATGGCAGCGTTGTGATTGGTGAGGCGCAGTGGAGAGCGCCCCAGCCGGGCCATTTTCTCTATGTAGGCTGCATGCAGCAGCCTACATAGAGAAAAGGGGGGAGTGCGCATGACTGCTTTGTCCGGCCCTGGGGCCGACCAAACAGTCAGTACCCACAACAGTGGGCAAAGCCACTCCCCCCCTGCCCTCAAGCAGGACTGCCCACCCGCCCGCCCCCAACCAGGCACTCCAGGCACTTCTGCTTTCTCACAGTGCGAAAAGCAGCAACATAAAATGGTAGTTTTACCATTTTATGTTTCTGCCTTCTCGCACTGCGAGACAGCAGTGGGGCGACGCCCCCACGCCCGTATGGGGGAGCCACCACTGCTTAGCAATAAAACATTAACACCATCAATAAGAAACAGCAGTAAAGATTGGATGGCTGCCTTGAGTGCCAGTGATGCAAGAAAAGAATTAACAAATTGGAGAAGAGACAACAGGAAGCAAGCAAACTAAAAATGTTTGGTAGCATGCAGGAGCTTTAACTTTATAAAATAGCAGAAATCCCAATGCCCTAGCAGAATCAACCAATTTTAGCCAGAATTAGATACAATATTTTTTCTTAGTTGAATTTTAAGCTTGTTTTTGCCATCCAGGATTAAATCAACAAAAGAAAGTTTGCAAGTGGAAGATGTTGACATGTGATGACTTCTTTGGATAAAATAGGGTAGGTTGGTGGATAAACACATTGAACATGGCCACCAGATGATGACGATAATTATTATTGTTTTCTGAAATGCATACGAAGCATGAAATAATCCTCTTCATTTTCACAGTCAGATCATCTGGGCAGCATAGTATGCTCACAAAATTTTGGTAATTACCTCCAAAACAACAATATTTCACTAGAAAAGTACTTTTGTATTAATCTCTTTGTTCCCCCAAAAATAGGATGTTTGAAGACCTCCGAGACTGATGCAATAACATTGGCCAGAATATGAAACATAGTAACAGACATTGGCGCTAAAGACATGCTGCTTTCGTATTTTGTGAACAGCTAGGGGCATATTACCAAAGAATAGCGATAAACATCGCTAAGCGTCTATCGCCGGATTACATCGCCGTGTTTGCGGCGTATTATCAACGCTTAGCTAACAGGCGATGTAATTCCAGCGATAGAGGACGAAAATGAGAAATAACGTGTGAAATCCAGCGAAGGTTTCACAGCGCTATGGGGCTGCTTAGTGATAGGGGAGTGTGGACCTAAACATACAATCCACCTCCCATTATTAGTATAGCTAAGGCAAATAAAAAGCAGTCGTTAGATTCCAGCGATAAACGCGGTTAGCGCGTTTTTTTTATCGCTTCGCGGGTCAGCTGCAGGGTTGTTAATAGCGCGAAGCCGTGTCAGCGTGAATTGACATGGAGTTATGGACGGGAACGCCTTCTTTGCATGTCATTAGCGATATTGATCGCTGACATGCAAAGTAGCAAGGAAACACGCGCTAACGCTTGTTAGCGTGTCCTTGTTGATAGAGTGATAAAAAAAACGCCGCTTTTTCGGCGCTATGTGCCGAAAAAGCGGTGATTATACCCTTGATAATATGCCCCCTAGTTATTAAGATTGAGGAGCAATTTACTATTATTTCACAACGCGGCGCAGCAAGACAATTTTGCATGAATCACTTTCAGTTGCGAGAAATAGATAGAGAGAAGAAATGCTTCATATTTACACAGATATGAAGCATTTCTGGTCTCTCCTTGTGCTGGATTATCAAAAAGAAAGGGTACCCCCAAAAATATAATGCGAGGTTCGGGAAAGGGGAAGAACAACAACACTCAATAATAACACTTCCTCGTAACCTATCTACATTTATCAATGAAATTAATGCAATGTGGAGAGACCTGGAAATTTTGTTTAGATTTCTGTTTCATTTTGCATTATTTATTTTCTAACAATTTTTCTTATTTACATATATTTCATTTTTACAAAAAGTTATTTATTTATATAAATACAATCAATCAATCAATCAATCAGGGGTTTGTTAAAGCGCGACTACTCACCCGTAAGGGTCTCAAGGCGCTAGGGGTGGGGGGGTGCAGGTTCCATCCATCAAGGAGGGGGTCTGTCAAAGAGCCAGGTTTTGAGGTTTCTTGCGAAGATGGGGAGCGATGTTGTCTGTCTGAGGTGGAGCGGAAGGGCGTTCCATGCTTTGGCCGCGAGGAAGGAGAAGGAGCGGCCTCCCGATCTGGTCTTTCTGGTGCGGGGGACCACGGCGTAGGAGAGCTGGGCTGATCGTAGGGTCCTTTGGGGTGCGTGGAATTTGAGTCGGCTGTTCAGGTATGCTGGTCCGGTGCCGTGGAGGGCCTTGTGTGCGTGGGTGAGCATCTTGAAGGTGATTCTCGCCTCGACAGGGAGCCAGTGGAGTGTGCGCAGGTGCTGGGAGATGTGGCAGTGTTTTGGCAGGTTGAGGACCAGTCTTGCGGCGGCGTTCTGGATGTTCTGTAGCTTGCGGGTGAGGTTTTTGTTTATTCCGGCGTAGAGTGCGTTGCCGTAGTCGAGTCTGCTGGTGACCAGGGCGTGAGTGACGGTCTTTCGGTGTTCGAGGGGGATCCATTTGAAGGTCTTACGAAGGAGGCGGAGGGTGTGGAAGCAGGAAGACGAGAAAGAGTTGATCTGGCGGTCCATTTTGAGCTCGGAGTCCAGGATGATTCCCAGGTTGCGTGCGTGGTCCATGCTTAAAACTCATACATTTGTTCTACAGACAACACTACAAAGAAAACAAGATCAAAACAACATAATACTTCACAATAAAACGGTTTATTCACCCCACTCGCCAATCACTGTCTCTCAATCATGCACCACTCTCATACATTCCCTATGTACAAGTTCTTTGGACTCCTAGAACATAAATCTTTAAACAGGCCACCAAGGAAACCATTCTTCTTTAGCCTTCCGTTGATGTGTCTTGAACTGGGTTTTTCCAAAGAACTGTTCAACGCACGTTTCCGTGGCGTACAGGTTCTTCTAACCACATTCTTCAGGACCTATTGTTTTTTAATTTCTTAATCAGCCAAATCCAACAAGTGGGGAGGATCTCTAAAGAAGTAAAAACATGCAAATATATGGGTCACAGCCTCCATTTTAAATTAGTATAGTTTAAAAATTTCTAAACATGATCGCTCTTAACCAGATTCCACCATATGGTCAGTAAATTCACAGTGTTTGGAAAAATATTAAGACTATGTGCAAAAGTAATTACTTAACAAGGTGAAAAATGAGAGCTGCTGCTACCTTATAGATATCACTGTGTTACACAACTGCAATTAATCAGTTCATAGTGCCAGAAAAAGAGCAAGAAAAAGAGAAAATGTGTTAAGCTACCAACACACACCATCGAAAACCTTATGTCCATGTTTATGTTCCATTCAGACTACACTTACTGTCTTATAGGTCTTATATCATATAGAATGCAGCCACATTCCTGTATTTCCAATTATTCATTCATTATGTAGCGCTTCACACTTGGGACACGCAGTGAATCCTATTGGAAAAATTAGGGCATGCAGATGTTTCTAATTTCTCTCTAAAGAATGTATAGACTTTATTTTGCCTGTCAATGTAGATAAAGACCTGACATATGGTCCACCTTCCAAATTATATTAAGCTTGGATCCATGCAGTTAGCTGAAACACAGACTGTAGATGCACCCTTCTTGGGGCTTATCACAAAATATCTTGTGCTGGAGCAACGTGTGCTGCGTAGTGCCAAAGCATGTGCCCTTGCCCATAATGCAAAGGTGTCTGCATCATGGTTAGGATTGTTTTTGTGCAGGACGGGCGACCTTCTTGCACAAAAACAATCCAAAGTGGCATATTCCTCTTTCCATGTATGCTGCCTAAATCCATCGTTTTTTTGCTCACCATGCCATTCCAGTTTGGACCCAGCCATGTGCAAATCAGTCTTGACCCTGCGCCCAATGGGAACAGTCCAGCCCGAATTGCTAGGCCAGGTCCTCCCTGGACTGGAAACAAGCATCCTAGGACCGGTTTCGGGCTTTCAGCCCTCATCAGCCAGGATAGCTTGACTCCAGTGGCATGTAGAGCACAGGACCCACGTCTAGTCATACCCGTCCCACTCGGGGTGACAATTGCAAAAGCAAAAATTGATGGACAGAATGCAGAACAATGTCGTACATTCACCCCAGTACAGAGATCTGGGCCTAAATCCATCGTTTTTTTGCTCACCATGCCATTCCAGTTTGGACCCAGCCATATGCAAATCAGTCTTGACCCTGCGCTCAATGGGAACAGTCCAGCCCGAATTGCCAGGCCAGGTCCTCCCTGGACTGGAAACAAGCATCCTAGGACCGGTTTCGGGCTTTCAGCCCTCATCAGCCAGGATAGCTTGACTCCAGTGGCATGGAGAGCACGGGACCCACGTCTGGGCATACCCGTCCCACTCGGGGTGACAATTGCAAAAACAACAATTGATGGACAGAATGCAGAACAATGTCGTACATTCACCCCAGTACAGAGATCTGGGCCTAAATCCATCGTTTTTTTGCTCACCATGCCATTCCAGTTTGAACCCAGCCATATGCAAATCAGTCTTGACCCTGCGCCCAATGGGAACAGTCCAGCTCGAATTGACTGGGGGAGAATGTTTGCATTGTCAGCATTCCGTCCATCATTTGTTTGCTGTAACACTTTTCGCCCTAAGTGGGATGGGTATGCCCAGACGTGGGTCCCTTGCTCAATGTGCCACTGGATTCAAGCTAGCCTGGCTGAAGAAGGGTGACATACCTTGAAACCGGTCCCAGGATGCTTGTTTCCGGTCCAGGGAGGACCTGGCCTGGCAGTTTGGTCTGGACTGTTCCCATGGGGCACAGGGTCAAGACTGATTTGCATATGGCTGGGTCCAAACTGGGGTGGCGTAGTGGGCAAAAGAACGATGGATTTAACCCAGATCTTTTGACTGGGGGAGAATGTTTGCATTGTCAGCATTCCGTCCATCATTTGTTTGCTGTAATGGCTGGTGCTGACAGGCATGATGTTTCTATAATGTAATGTCATATTATCTTATTTGTTCATGCAGTGATGCTGACTGGGCTAACCCTGCATGGTGTGATGCGATGTTTTAGAAGCAGCAATATCACATTAAATTACAAATGTGTGCTAGATACATGGCAATTCACTTACCACACAAGTGACCCGTATATGTCAAATCTCAAACTTCTCTAAATAGCCTCTAGAGAGTCTATTGGAAATACAAAACTATTTCTATGTTATTTTGCTTCAAAGAGGCCGTATGTTGTCATAAAAAGACATTTAGCTGATTCGGACACCTGAGTTCGGGAGGCTGTCATTCCATGTTAACAAGTGCATAGTGTCATTAAGAAAGCAAGAAGGAATTGCAATGACTAAGGGCCTGATTATGAGAACGGCAGCTCCAAGATCACCATACCTGTGGTGGTGTTCCAACTGCCGTCTCCTTGGCGGTCCAACCGCTTGATTACGAGGTTCGTGGTCAGACCGCCACAAGCCCGATGCAAGGCTGCCACCACCGCCAGGATCCTGGATCTCGACAGGCTGTGGTGGAGAAAGGGGTGAACAATGGCAGCGGTGCCAATGCCGGAGGGTGCCGATGCCAGCACAACCGTGCTAATCACGACCTGCCTTTCCCCCAACCTTTTCATGGCGGGACCCTGCCATGAAATGGTTGGCGGAAAGGCAGGGAAGGGACCCCAAACATGGCCCCAGGGCAAATTTGCCCATGGGGGATTCTGCATGGGGGCACATATTGTGCCCCCCTCTGCTTGCAATGTCGTGCAAGCACTGTGTGCCATGCACAACATGGTGCATGGTACACAGTGCACCATGGCGACGGCGCTGCCATGGCGACGGCATATGCTTCAGGCTCTTTTTATGAGCCGAAGCATGCCGCCTATGTGACACTGCTGATACAGCACCGCCAGCCTGGCAGTGTACTCATAATACGGCGGTTGGGATGCTGCCGGCCAGACCACCAATACTATAATCTGGCCCTAAGTGTGTTTTATTATCTCTTATTTTTTAATGACACTCTCAGGATACTTCAACTTATTCTTAGACAATATTCCTTATTTGGTTAAATATCAACAGCTCTGCTTTCTTTCATTTAACAGTGTTTGTGTGATGTTCTTAACTCTGATTAGAATCTAGAGAAATGGTAAAAGATTTGGGGGAATTTTAGTGTAGCAGACATATCTTTTCAATATCGTTAATGTACATTTAGAGGAAAATAACATCAATGCTACTGATTGTTGTAAACTTTTAAGTTCATTGACAGTCTGCTGCCCAAATATCTTTTTAAGATTTGCAAATAAATAATATAACCTTTTAGAAAAGAAAGTTAAATTAAAATAATTTAAATAAAAAATAGTTTGCCTTATTCATGTATCATAATTGCATATTGTGAAATGGTATGCAGGAAACTACATTGTTATATTAATAAAATAAAACTAGAGCCTCATGTTATTAAACCTGAACTGTATAAAACAGTATGCTTGATGCAATACAAAAAATAAAGTCTGTAATAAAGGAAAGAAATAATTTCAGTTTGCCAAATTCTACATTTCTGTTATCATTACCATATCTAGTGAGTACCAGACATGTAAGTACATTGCAAAAAATATATCAGCAACTTCAAAAAATTACTTTTCAATTAAAACATAGCAGCAGTGCTATATCATCAATTACACACCCACTGACAATGCTTTAGTAATGCCCCATTATAATTAAATACAACAAATTGGCTGCTTATAAGTGGTTGAAAAGAGAAGAGATTGTAATATTTTCTGAAATGCCAGTTATGTGTTTGCAGTACATTCAATGATCATTTGATTTTAATGTTTTGCAAAACCCTACATTTATCAATTTAAAAGCAGACCATCACAAAATCATTTACATTTCAATAGTTTTTATTCATTATAAAACACTTACATAATGTATAAAAAATACCAAGTCACAGTAATGGATGGGAAACAAAACTCTTAATACTTAGCCATCAACTTTTTATGTTTATTAAAAAAGTGAAAAAGCTTTGACTGGAAGTAAAGATTCACTGTTTAAATATGGCAATCCATTGTGGAAATTCATCTTTATTGAGTTATTCTTACATTAAAAGGAAAGACCAGTGACATGGGAGCTGTTCAGCTGATATTTACAAAAATACCAACTGTTTGAGTCAACAAAGATGTTAAGATAAAGAGAAAAAAAGTATGTTTCCTCTCTATTGTCTGTAAAATTCGATGTGATATTGCTAACTTCAAATTGAAAATTTGACAACAAATCATGTGATATTGGACAAATAATGTAATCTCCATGTGGCTAAAAATTATCACTATGAGAAATTGAATAGTTTAATACAAATATTTGTAATTAAAATGTGTTAAACCACACTTGAAGTACACAATCTTCAATATTCCACGTAAAGGATTGCACTGTATAATTACAAAAATGCACATGAATACATCTCAGCTAGATTATATACTATAACAGTCATCCCAGCTCCCTTCTGACCTCTAAATAAGCAGTCCAGAGCTGGCAACAATTATGGCCCTAATTTGGATGTCGGTTGGAAAGCCTCCAACCACATCTATGGTTTTAAATCCAACCGCTGTATTACAATGACGGCGGTCAGATTTGAAACCAGCTGGTCAAGCCTGCTGCCTTCTGACAGGCTCATGAGCCCATCGGCCAGTCGGAACCGCCACATAATCCCGTACGGACGGCATTTCCGCCGTTGCGATTATGATGTCGGTTTCCAACAGGCTTTCCATGTCAGGCTTTCCGACATGCAAAGCCTGTCAGAAAGTGACTTTTTGGGCCCCTAGCAGGGCCCCCTTCTCTTTGTGGCCTACGGTTGGGGGCCGAGGGGGCGTAAATCCCTGCACCATGTGGCAGGTACTGTGCAGTGGCTTCCACACGGTGCAGGGATTTACAGTGACTCCCATTTCTCTATGGGAGCTTGTGCTGCTGCCGGACTGTTAAACCTGACATTAGGGGTGGCAATCATGAGCTAAAACTCCGACAGAGAGAAGCTCGTTGGATCATGCAGCTGCGAGCTGTTGACAAAGGCTTAAATATTGACAATGAGTTACAGTACTTTTTGGGTAAGTGAGTAATACCTTTGGACTGCCCATGTTTTTGTTTACCTGTATCTTTGAGCCATTGTTTGTTGTTGTTTTTTGTCTTTATTGCAGATGCATGATAATGACTATAATTACACCTCGCCTTTATGTGACATGTTAATTTTTCAATGTTGATACCACCATAACAACAGGTTTGAGACATACACTGTTATTTAAACAAAATGTCTGCAAACTTCAACTGTGAGGGTACATGCTTGCCATTTATGTGAAAGGAACCTATCCTTGTGATTGCAGATGTATTAGGTTGTAACATTTCAGTATGTGAGTCATAACGATGGTAGGTTATGACTTTTTGGTGTTAATATGACACTGAGTTTGTCTCTGTGTTAATGGATGTAACGTTTGCATTATATACATCAATGCTAGAAGACATTGTGTGAAGTTAGCTAAGAGATGTGTTGAGTCAAGGCTAATATGATATAGAAAATTTCCCTTTGCATGACATCTTGACTAAATCTCTTCCTTCTATTATATATATATATATATATATATATATATATATATATATATATATATATTCTTATTTGTTATCTATATGTTCCTGCTATTCTCTATTCTCTGTGCACTATCCAACATTGGACAATTTTAGTATTTCTACTAGGGACATTCTTTCAATTATATGATATATAATCTTTTTCAGATCTTCCCCGGTTGGGGCTTGTTGTTCGTTTCGGGTGTTCGTGACAATTATAGGTTTAGCTACGGGTACCCTTTGGTCCTTTCTGGTCTTCTTATATACTCTAAGATGGCCGCTTTTTCTCTTATATTTTCGCTGGGTCTTGACTGAGAGAAATATTGCATCGTACTTGGATTGTGTATTGGTGAGAATATGATGGGTTTTCCCTTTTTACATTTTGTGGCAAGATTTGTAAGTACTCTAAGTTGGGTTGTCACTTGTTTATCCCTACTTTTATTACTACGTTTTTCTTTTACAATTTGTGTTAATAAGTCATTAGGCTTTGGTGTCTAATTTTTAAATAAATACTCAATTCACGATAACAAGGGAAGGCTAACACCTCAAACTGGTCGCGCTGTATTTTGGTTAAAGGACATGACTAAAATTTTTAATATAATTGATGATTTGCGGTGTTCCGTATATTACTTATGGCAATTACAAGATGGCGCTTGTTTTCGACACGCTCCTGGCTAAATTTTGACTGTCCCTTATCTATCTTGCCGCTATTTAAACCTTATGTCAATGATGGCGCCGGTGCTACATGCCGCGTTTCCTGAGAGTACTCTTCTCGTGTTCGTAGGCTTATTATCAGGTAATTACATGGAGCTCTTGGAAATTGGGAATTGTACTGTAGTATTAAGTACTGTTGGTTCAGGATTGTTTTAAACAGCATAATTGAGGTAGTACTCTATTATGCCCTCTCGTTTTAGTGTACCGATGTGATAATGGTATAATGGTTTTTTTGCTTTAAGGGTCGCTTTTCTCTTACGTTTTCTCACCTTTTTGTTCTCCTTGTTTAAAATAGTTACGGGAGTTGTTTTTTATTAAACAAATATACAATTTGGGTTGCGCGTCATTGTACCTTCTCTCGTTCCTGTTTGCTATTGTGTTAACTAGATAACGGGCTCCCTGACACAAGGTCGTTGCTTTCTTCTGTTTGCTTTGTGCAATACAGGTATACTCACCTAGCGTTTACTACCAGAGCTCTTCATCCACCGAATTCAGTATGGGCTACATATATATGATGCTGAGTAAGTATGAAACCTTAAAAACTATATACATTTAGGATAAGGGTTGCCCTCTCAATTGCGTTAAAATTGCTCTTTTTCTGATTTTAGTCCCACGACTTTGAATTTTAACTTTTGTGACACGTGATACCCTTTTCTACTCGACTGCCGAGTGCCAATATACTTCAATGATCGCTTGACTTTATGTATTTGGTGAGCATTTTTATTGTCAGTTTAGCGTTACTCACTTTTCTTTCTTAAGTTTCTTTTGTCACATTCTTTTAGATGTACTATTTAGGGCACATTATCGAGGTGACTATTTAGGGTTGTTTGTTTAGAATTTTATGTTTGTTATCTTGTTTATAACACGGTGTCTCTTATTCTGGGATTTTTTTCTGGTGTTTTTCTTGGTCTTTGGTTCTCTGTTGTCTGTGTGTGGCACATCTTTGGTAATTGATTTTGTATTAGCTTTGTAGCTGTTATTACTACACATTAGTGTATACATGTAACATTGGGTGTTTGTTGTTTGTTTTTATTTACCTATGTTCTAGCCCTGAAGAAGTCTTATGGTTGACACCATTATAAGACGAAACACGTGTTGGCTAGAAGTCTGTTGAACCGTATCAAGAGGAAATAAAGAAGACAAACAAAAGCCTGTCATGAATCCTGTTGTGGACTTTTTCTAATAACTTTTTGCTCAGGACATTAATCCATTGTTCTCATCATAGTGAATAAGTAAGGTGTGACTTTCATTATTTATGTAATAGTTTTCTTCTCAAAATGCCATTCAAACTTCAATAATATGAAAAAATACTTTCATCTCAATTCACTAAGCCCTTTTTGCAAGTAGATTAAAAAAACACACTCAAATTGCATTTTACATGATTGTAAACATACCTAGAGGATGTGGCTTAATGGCCAGAGCGGCAGACTTTGAAGCTGGGGAACCAGGTTCTAGTCTGGTGGGAGGCTCAAGCATCCTGTGATTCTAGGCAAATCACGTAATCTCCCCGTGCCTAAAAAATAAAAATAAATGAACACGTCCATCTGTAGTGCAACTGGTGCCCATGTAAAGCGCTCTGATACCTTCGGGTCAAGTTCACACTATATAAAACTGCAAAAAATATATATAATCATTTAAGAAAGTGTTTACCAGGGCTCAGCACCTGAACTAATTTTAGAACACCAGGACTTCATTGAGATATCACTGGTGTTTGGACAAAATATTGGAAACAAATATTGTGATACAAAAATATTGGGTCAAGAATACCAGTGTATCAGAGATAACGTATACAGGAATGTTGAAGGTAAAAATATCGCTTTTATTGTTGTTTTTACTATTTTTGTAGAAAATATCGATGTAGAAAATATTGTTGTATGTAATATCATATGTAAGTGTTAATTAGTATGCTATTTATTGTAGTGTGTTTGATTGTATATGTTTATTAAATTTTTTGTTTATATTTGTAGTAAGATAATTTATTAGGTATGAAATTGACATTTGCATTTCAGTTGTATTAATGTATATAATGTTAGTTTTATATTTTATTTTTATTAGTGGGATATTAGGTTTTCAGGAGATAAGGGTTTGGAGATTTTTAAAAAGTGTATATTTTAAAGTAAATTTTGCGACAGTAATTTTAATTATACTAAAATTAATATGTTACAATTAATGTTACTTTGTTATATTAATGCTTTTAATACATACTAATTTAACATTAATCAAAATATATAATAATGGTATTAATTGTAAAACACTTTTTTTATATTAAAAGAAATAATTATTACAATGATTTATTTAAAAACGAATACTATTTACAAATGTATTTTAGTAAAGTAAAATAAAAACAAATATTTTTATATAAAAGTTTAAAATATACATTTTCTGGGAAATAGTTTTTTAATAATGCAAATATTTTATATGTTTTTGGGAATTTTAATATTTAATACATTTTAATTTAATATTAAATAAAACATATATTAATGGTAGCATTTTGTTTAAAAAAATCAATATTAAAAAGATTTACGTTATTGAAATAATTTAAGAATTAAACATATTTTAAAAATTATTTTAGGAAAGTAAAATAAATAGAAATTATTTTTATATAAACATTTAAAATTTTATGTTTTCTGCGAAATAATTTTATATAAAACAGATATTTACCAATTATTTTGTTTTCAAAATATAATCTTATATAAAAATTATGGGGTTGATTACGATGACGGTTAGACCGCCACCCACAACCTGTCGGTGGCGGTCTCACCACCATCGTAAGCATGTTTTCCGCCTGCCACATCAGGATGGCGGGCGGAGGGGTGGCAGTCGGAGAGACCAACCACCATGGATACGATGGGCTCAAGGAGCCCGTTGGACCATCGGAGGGCACTCCGATCCCTACAATGGTGGCGGTGCCTGCCAGGCACCGCTGTAGGAATTATGATGCCACTACCCGCCAGCAGTTTCATGGTGGGTTACCCGCCATGAAAAGGCTGGTGGAAAGGGACATTGGGGGCCCTTAGCAGGCCCCCCTTTACCCCTAGCCCTCAGTGTTGGGCTTTGGGTGGAACATTTTGTGCCCCCCTACATATCCCTGCACCTTGTGGCAGGTACCACAGGGTGCCTGCCACATATTGCAGGCATATGCACAATGTGCGTTTTTTGGACTGCGGCTTGTGCTGCAGCCAGCTGCACACACTGCAATACAAAAAATACACTTTGGGCGCTCGCATTGTAATTCAGGGTGCGGGACTGCCAACAGCTTGTTGGGCGGTCCCATCTGCGATACGACGTCCAACCGCCATCGTAATCAGCCCCTATATTTTTCATTTTTTTAAATAAAAATTGGATTTAATTCATTTTTAATTTGATGAATGCTAATTTTGGATTATGTTTTTTTTAATAGAACAAAGTTCAGGAATGGTAGTAAATATTTTTACAATTATTATAATTATTAATTGTAATTTTTTGTATATTTTTATCTTTATATATGGTTACACTGGTTAGACTGTAGTAGGAATAGTAAGTGTCATACCTTTAGTGTCCAACACCTTCCCCCAATATGGTTAGACCTGGAGTGGGAATAGTAAATGTCACCCCTTTAGTGTCCAATGCCTTCCCCAAGTTCGTTTAGCTTGGAGTGGGAATAGTAAATGTTGCTCCTTTAGTATCCAACACTTTCCCCAAATATGTTTAAATTGGATTGGGAATAGTAAATGTTATCCCTTTAGCTTCCAGCACCTTCCCCCAATATGGTTAGATTGGAGTTGGAATAGTAAATGACACCATTTTAGGGTCCGATGCCTTCCCCAAATTGGCTTAGATTGGAGTGGGAATACTGTGGGCACGATTCCGATGCGGTTTGGAAATCTTCCCGACCGAATGGGTTTGGGAATGGTTTCCGACCAACTCGGATCGGGAGAGTCCGACAAACCGAGTAGGATGCATCCGGATGCTTTCAGATACGATTCGGTCGGACTCCCATTGACTTCAATGGGAGCCTATGTTCCCACCAAATGCATAGGCTCCCATTGAAGAAAGGGGTGGCTGGGGAAAATCGGGCACCCTGTGGCGGGCACTGTGGTGTAGTTCCTATAACCCTATATAGGATCTGCGCGTTTAGACAACATACACTGTAGGATTGGTGTCCGGACTGATTCTAGACACCCCCACCGGGTATGTTAGCCTGTATACCAGCTAGCTAACAGTGCCACTAGAAACCCCTCTTACTAAGGAGAGAATAGTTCTTGGCAACTATCGGACATGACAACCCTGATCCCTCAGGATAGTGAAAACAGTGCTATACTTTTCGCTCAGTCACTCATGCTCACTTTGCCTCAGAGAGATACACAGAATAAACGGTGGGGACATTTTTCAATAAGCATTTATTGAACCAGTGTCATTCTAATGTAAAATAGGTGTGCTGAAACAACCATAAGACAGAAGCAAATATAAATGATTGTAAGCACCAACAGAGTAAAAGGATGGTAGATTTCTACCATAGTGCTAAAACCATGAATATTGGGCACCTGTATGAAACATAACCCCCACTCCCCATCCGACTGGACGACATATGAAAAATATTACATGTACTTCTAAAATACGCAGATAACTTAATAAGCAAAAATGCAAAAAAATGCTAAAATTCTAGTATATGCTGTAGAAGTCTCTTAAAGAAGTCACTTAAAATATGTTCGTATATATGGTCCGAACAACTATGAGTGCCTGAAAGCCATGCAGTACCATAAAGGAGTCTATTGTTTAAGATTTCAAAATTTAGGTTGTTTTGAAAAAGCCAAATTTTTCCCAGCACACGATGGCCCAAATGTTTATGTGTCCTGGCTGGGAGACGCAACATCACTGTTGCTTGCCAACGCAGATGACTATCCCTGCAACATCTCACAAATCAGGTCAATCGAGCACAGATGATCTTCTGCAGTGCTCACAGCTGATGCTGGGGAATCCTGTTTAGTCTCCATGACTGGTGTGCCTGTAGAGGAGCCGGTCTCCGTTCCAACAGGAGCTGAAGCATCTCGTGGTGGCTCTAAGAATGCCGACATCAACATGGGAATACGCTGAGGACACAGCAGTACATGGGCCTTTAACGGGTCAAGTAAAGCATCCACGTCCGGTGGCGCAACCGATGGAAGTGTTAGACAGAGACCCAACACGCATTCTTGTCTGCAGAATAGGCAGTGGAGGACAGGCAGAACACAGTCAATCCAGACTTGTCAAAATGATAGGAACCAAGACTCGCTTAGTTCCCGAAGGCGAGGTGTGCCCAGATGGAGTAACATGCGATCACGGAATTGACGCTCCAAGAGCATTTTTTCCATCTCCTTAGTGACTGGGACGTCCATTGCGTAGCAGAAAAATGACAATCAGGATTCCTTCTATTAGGAACAGGATAGGCGGAAGTCCTCCAAAAATGCTTCCATACACGGAGTGTATGAAGTTGGGAATAACTTTGTCTGAAAGATTGTCTGAAAGGTGCTTAACAGTCCAGAACCTATGGTCTTAAATAGGTGTACTATACCCGTCGGCTCAGACACGTTAAAGATACGTTGTAGCATTTCTGTGAAATGGAAAGGGCAGTTTGTTTGTACTAGTGCCAGTATCTGAGCTGAGGAAGATCATAAGTCTCTCGGGCAGAGGTTAAGGGCACGGTTTTCTGTAAAAGCATGGCTTTCATTCTGCTCAGAGTATCAAACCGTATAAAGGAAACATTCAATGAAGGCCATAACGGCGCCTCCCTGACTGTGTGGGTCGTGGAAACAATACTTCCATACAGCAAGTAACCCTGGAGCTTACAGTGACAAGATATGCGATATCCAACAGCATCCCACAACATCCTTGATCATTCAGCATCAAGTAACTCCCATTTGAAAGCAACTTGAACACCGGATTAATCACGGCAGCTGGGCATCCTTTCAAGTGACAGGATAAGTTAGCAACTGAACCATTACAGGCCCCATGAAGCATGATATCCTGGCATATGAGAGATCACCTTAAAGCGTTTTTGGAGTTTGTACCGCTAAGAAACACTTCCATATCTCCACTCCTGCACCGAAATCTGTATGGCAATTCCCAAGATTCCTTGATGAATTCCCTACCCATCGCTTCATATCTTCCTGCCTGTTGTTGTTCTAGGCAATACTGAAACTGGAAACTAGTGACCGGTAATGTTATATGGCCATGGATTAACCATTCTGTGGATGGTGACTCTGCCACAGTAAAAGGTAATTGATCCAGTTTTTAATCCGCAGCATTGTATATTTTGCTCCCCTTGTGCCATCGTTATCTGCTTCTCAGTTAGATTGTATGCAGAAAATAGGGACGTACTGTTGATAAATCGCCAAGGCACATAACCAGCGCGCAATGATTGCAGAGTCCAGCTTAATAACATAATAGAACGTAGTTGAGATTTTCCGTGTTGTAGTATGGACAAGTCATATTCTAGTATATCAATAGCAGAAGATACAATGTTGCCCAGTGAATAAATCCTGGATGTTAATGTAGTCATACCATTGTCAACTACAGCTAACACCTTTTCTAGGTTAATTCTGTCTATTTCACGAAGTCTCTCTGCAGCTTCTTGTTGAGAGATCTTCCAGATTTCATTATAGACAGCATATAAGAAACGCTTCTGACGTGGTTTTCGGGGACCTAATAAAAAATCCCTTAGATCCACCTCATCTGAGAGTAAGGATGAGTGCTGTTTAACCTGGGACAGTATCGAGGTTTTTAGCCAATCGAGGCATAACTTCCCAACACTGTATGATGTCACCACCCATGGATGTTTTTTTTGAACATAGCGTTGGTCTGGCCTATGGATACTAAACCCTTCGGTTGTACCCCTGAATATTGATTGACATCTGTTTGTGTCTGTGGGCCAAACTAACCATCCCTTCCATTCGGGGTCTGATGAATTGTTGGAAACTGTGTTGGTGATGTCATTAACTGTATCTCCACCCTTTGTTGTATAATTTTGCAACCCCTCAAAGTGTGTAGGTGAGGGAATCTGAGTTATGTTCAGGTCTTTGTTCTTGGCTAGTCCAAGACAAGAAGTCTGTTGCACAGTGTCGTTTAGAAAGATGATTTGCTGTGGGATTAGGCAAGCTCGAAATAGTGCTTCTGTTCCCTGTACCTGCCAGTCCTTTGAACCCCAGACTGATTTAATGTCTATTGTGTCCTTCCATAAGTTGAAACCCTGTTCAGACAGTTGGGCAATAAAGGATGCAGAATAAATCTGTTTGGTGTTAGTTAGCATATTATTCCGTGCAGTTATAGGTGCAACCTTATAGTAATATGAGGTCGGTCTGAAGTGTTAAACCCTGAAAAATAGGAAAACTTTTGTGCAAATGTTTTTTAACTACCTTTTGGTGGTGTCGGGCAATGTTCCCATTGGTGGTATGTGAAAACATTATGTGGGATACTGGATTTATGCAAGAAGTGATGACCATAATGTTGGTAACAGTACTTAGGGGGTCATTACGATGGCGGAAGGCCCGCCACCGCCAGCCGTGCAGTGGCGATCCGTCCGCCATCGAATGACGATTCACCGCCCGCCAGATTAGGATGGCGGGCGGGTGGAGACCGCGACCGTGGCGGGCACAAAGACCGTCCGCCACGGAACCGCCACAGGCAATCGTTCCGATTACCTGGCGGAGTGGTCTGCATCCGCAAAATGGACGCGGTGCCTAGCAGGCACCGTACACCAAATTACGATGCAGGCTTGATCCAGCCTGTCCATGACGGCGAAACCCTCATGGAAAGGCTGGTGGGGATTGGCTTCGGGGGCCCGTTGCGGGCCCCCAATGTGTTGGGGGAGGTGTTTGTGCACTGGGGGTACCCATGGTACTTCCTACATTTCACTGCACTAAGTGGCAGGCACCGTGTGGTGCCTGCCACGTAGTGCAGTGAAATGCACAACATGCTTTTTTAACATCACGGCGGGTGCTACTGTCAGCAGCACCCGCCGCAATGTTAAAATGCAAGATGCGACCGCCATGGTGGCGGTCGCATCCTAATTTGGTGTGCGGAACCACCGCATGCATTGCGGACAGTCCCGTTCACCAACACGATGGCGGACAGACTTGAGTCCGTCCGCCATCGTATTCGAACCCTTAGTGTCAAAATCAGATGTGTCCTCTAACATTTCAGTGTTTGAAAATGCAGCAGATTGTTCCAAATCAGACAACATATTATTTACAGTTTCAAAATCCCAATCATCAGAAAATGTACAGGAGGTAATTATATCATTTAGAGAAATTTTAAATAAATGTGGAATTTTCAAAAGTTCAGTGGGGCCAAATACATCATAATCAACCTTGTCCCAAACTATACCATCAGGAATTGGAACAGCTGTAATGTACACGAAGGACAGGTCTCTTTGTTCACGATGAGATGACGTATGAGGTTTTAGGACCAAGTTCACTTTGGAAACTGCAGAGCGTTCTCGGAGACCCGCAAGGGTTGTCAGACCACTGAGAGCTGGAGTGTCTGCATGCAGGAACCTCAGCCCCTCGCATCAGTGTGTCAGCATGTAAGTCCTTTTCTCCTCTCCTGCCTCAGCAAAGATATGGTGTTTATATACCCAATGTGGTACACCCAGGGGATATACCTTGCTGTGTCATGTCAGATTAGGATGGCGAAAGGAATGACCCTTATTCAAAGTTATTATGCAGGAGATGGTGTCCTGCTGTGATTCCAAGAATCCTCATGCATAATGAATGAGGCTAGTTTTCAGAGAAAACCCCATGTAATTTAGGCATTACCGTAACTAGGTAAAAGGTCAGTACCAAGAACCGTTATGTAGTGTAATGGCAGGGGAAATATAGGTGAATGGTCGGGTTGCTACCTGAGCCTATATTGGGCACTTGTATGAAACATACCAGCACCCCCTGGTGCCTGCCATACTGTGCATGGCTGGTAAGGGGGGACCCATGGGTACCCCCACGGGCCCGATTGGGAAGGCTCTAGGTGCAGGTGGGCCTTCTACAGGCCTCCAAAATCTGATTCCGACTGCTGATTCGAGTCGGACGGCATGATTCAGAAAGGCTGTCCGAATCCAGCATCGTACACGGTCGTTCGGAAACGCGGCCCTTAGTGATGTACGATTCTGCTCCGTACGGCTCGGTCATTCCGAATGCTTTCGGGTTTGGATTGGGATATTCCTAATGCCTAACTTGCATCGTACTCGGTCAGTCGGAAACCTTTCCGATTCGGTCGGAAATACACGTTCCCAATCCGATTCGGATGGAGCAAATGCCGTTAAGAGGCCTTTCTTACCGCATTGGAGTCGGCCCTTTATTTCACTCCTTTAGTGTCCAACACCTTCAACAAATCAGTTTATATTGTAGTGTGAATAGTAAATAACAACCATTTAGGCCCTGATTACGAGTCTGGCAGTCCGAGGACCGCCATACTCATGGGAGCGTGGCGGTGGCGGTCCAGCCACCACCGCACCGGCGGTCCAACCGCCCTATCAGGACAATGGCGGTCGGACTGCCATTGCACGGCTGCAACCACCCGTGAACCACTCCCGTGGCAGTCTGAGGGCTGCAATATGCTTTTTGGTGCCCTGAGGCATCACAAAGCGTACTACAACTTTCCTCACTGCCAGCGGTGTCATGAGGGTTCTTCCTCCATGTAACTGCTGGTGGTGAGGAAAGGGCCCCCTCTTGCCCCTGTGCACAGTGGTGGATGCAAGGGGGCACATGTGGTGCATTCCTTCCCTTGCAGGAACATGCACTGGTGGTCCCTTGGCAGTGCTGTTTAAGGCTCACAATGAGCCTAAAAACAGCACCGCCGAGGGACTGCCACACCGCCCACAAGTCAGACCACATAATTACTTGTAATCTGGCGAGTGGGTGGTGGTGAGTTTCGGTGGTCCTGGAGCGGGGCAGTGGCGTGCCACCTGCTCCAGGACCTCCGAAACTCGTAATCAGGCCCTAAGTGTCTAATGTTGGGGTATGATTACTTAAATTAATAATTTTGGTGTGAAATCCTTTATTTTAATTGTATTTGCCTGTAGTATAAATAGTTTGTGTTATTTTATTTGTTTGTTAGTTGTTGGTGTTTAGAACTATAATAGAAAAATAGCTGTATGTTTGCAGGCAATAATATTATTAATTACATCTTTTATAGAATAAAGACATGTAACACATTATTCTCATGTTATTTATGTTTTTAAAGTTTATTTATTGTATAATTTTACATTTTCAAATATATATATATTTCAACTTAAATATAAACAGTCATATAAGGTTATGTAAATAAGTGTTTTCATTATTTTTAATTATTAAAACAAAAGTAAATTACATTATATTACTATTGTATGTTGTATATTTTCCACTGTTATTTTCCATTTTTAGCAATTTCTTTAAATTCCTTACATTGCTGTATATACATATTTTCAACATAATTGTAGCAAATGTTTTTTCAGTATATAATAAATAATTGTATATATTGTATACTATTACTGAATTTATACTTTACAATATTTTAAGATTTTCAACAACTTTTTTTACATGTTTTACACGTGTAATACTTTTTACATTTTTTCATAAATGTATTCAACATTTTTACATTATTTCCCATTCATTTCTATGGGGAGATAGACTTATTTTTTAGCTTTAGTTAGTGCCCAATTTTTTTATCACTACCTTCTATTTTGTAATCTACTAGTGTTCTTTTAGTCTATTTTCCTGGAACCAGGTAAGGTGCTGCTGTTCATCGGAACAGGTAAGTCCTTTTCAATTGATTTTTTAAGGGTTTTGAGTGTACGAGAGGTTTAGGGGGATGTCTACAAGTTAGTTATAGTGTTGTTAGTGGCTTTTTGGTATATTGGGTTTTTGTACACGATTTTAGTGATGTATCATTATGTTATTTTAAATTGTCTTTTCTTACTTATTTTGATAGGTTAAGCTTGATGTAAATGTATTTTTTGGGAATGTAATGTGTTTTGTGGGTGGGTTTTCAAATTTACTTTACATGTTTTTGTCTAAGAACGTGTCCTATGGGCAGTGGGAGTTTCTGTTTTTTTTTTTTAAAGAAAGTGGATTTTGGTTTATAATAAGTCAATGCTTTTTACTTTGATTTCCTTCTCTTGGGTTTCCTGGAGCGTTTTTTTTTAAAGTTTTTTTTTTGTTATGGTTCCTACATAGTTTGGATAGCTTCGAGGCATCTCTATTGGGGTTGTTTTGTTTTTGTGTTTTTTTGTGTCTTTTTTTACTATATTTTTCTCATTTTTGGTGGACTACTATTTTTGACTATGTGGATACAGAGGAAGATCTGCAAGTACAGAACGGTAAGTTTTATTTATTTCATTTCTTTTATGTGGGAAATGTGATACTTTATTGTTTATGTAATATTATGTGATTGTTACTTGGAATTATGTGATTTATGTGTTGTAATTGATTGATGTCGTGGACTGAGTTTGTTTTTCGTTTCTTGGTTGGTGACGGTTACATTTTTTACCTAAATAATTTATATATAATTTTATTATCTCAGTCTTCATTGATGTTCTGTCCTGGCAGAATAATGCTCCCAGGAGGCTGACAAGTGACGCTGTGTTGAAGCTGCGGGACACTGCGGGAGAGAGAGGGAGGTGAAGCAGGCAAACGTGGCCACTGAAATGCCGGAGGAGATACCGGGGATGCCGACATCAATTACAGCGGCCGCCCCACGGCTGCTGGGTTGGTCGTTGCCGTCCGTGACCAAGCAACATCTCTACCTCTGCTGCACTGATCGCATGGCTTCCTACTGCTCACCGCTGCTAGCACCGCAAAGGGAAGTTTGATCGGAACCAACCCCCAGCCTGCAGTTGTGTTTGAGCCTGCACATCAAAGACAAAACATATAAGATAAAGATAAGAGGAAGGCAGAAGTGAAGGCCTGAATTGAGGTGAGGACAGAAGGGAGGTGTCTGGGGGCCATTCTGGGGGGGGCCATTCCCTGATACCCAAAATGTATATTTATTTCCATTGATCCCTTAATGCACCCAAGGAAAGCAATGGCATATAGTATATGGTTAGTGTTTCCTGTATACCTTAGGAGTTAGTTTGTTGTAATGGAAACCCAATCTAGTGTGCCCGCAACTGCATGTGTCCGTAATCAAACACCTACTAGTATAACATGCCGCGGCACTCATTAAACAGAACACAACGTACACAACCATCACTGCAGAGACACATCACACAGTGGAGGTCTTCCATCATTATAATACTATACACTAAAGGTGGGGGAGCCAACAAATTAACATGGAGACTCGAGCCAGAGCTGAGTCAAGGGCCTGCCATCACTCTAAGGGCCTGAACATGAGCTGAGACCTGAAAATATTGGCATGAAAGTTAAGCAGCAGATATTCTGTAAAAATATGATTGTCTTTTCAAAATTTGAAAAAGTATTTCTTTAACATCTGGAAGCATTTCACCTTAGTAAATCAGATTATAGCACTACTTTGAGAGGCATTTAATAAAAGTGACATTGATGGTTTTTAAACATGAACTTAGAAACATTCATGCTCTACCCATGACGACAATGCCATTATTGACCTCAGAGGCATGACAGTTGTCAAGTGTACCAAACATGTGGCCTAGATTCTTAAGATGCTGGAAGCAACATTATAGTCTATTAAATCAAGTACAAGATGTGTTTTTGTAGCGCACATCCTGAACTTATGTATTTAAAGGTGCTACTATATGTGATCATTTTAAAAAGGAGGCTTTGTTAAATAAAATATTTTCCTTGGATCACACAAGATGGGATTGATACCAGGTTGTCTGGTTTCACAAGGTCACTGCTTTGTGTATAATTCGTACCTGAGGTTAGAGCATGTGTGGCAGGCAGAAGCCACGAGAAAGCTCGACTTGTTTTGGGCTCAAGGGTCCTAGAGGGCCTCGAGCTGAGCCAGAGCCAGGCAAAATGGCTTGCACCTGGCTCGAGCTTTCAGTGGCTCGCCCACCTCTACTAAGCATGAATAAATACCAAACAACTTTCCTAGGACAGATTGGATAAAGAGAGAACTCTGATCACACACCCAACAAAAACCGAATATGCACCCCATTGGTTACAAAGGCACCTAATAGCAGATGAGGACACTAGCTACCTTAAATAAGTATTCATCTATTGGAACATTGGCACATCTACAGCATGAGAAACTACTTTAATGATCTACTACAGCAACCTACCTCACCCGTCAAACCCACAACCAACTGAGGTCATCAGTACAACGAGGCTGCTAATCCCGTTTCTTTGAAAACTCCACTGTGCACCAAAAACTGGAAACAGACAGGGCGTGTGCCCTTCTATAACTTAACTCCACTGTGCAACAAAAACTGGAATCAGGGAGGGGCGTGTGCCCTTCTAGAAGTTAACTCCTCTGTGCAACAAAAACTGGAATGAGGCAGGGGCATTTGCCCTTCTATCAGGTAAAAGCTGATGCAAAACCTGCTGCAACGTTCAAATTTTGCACACCTCATAAAAGGGATACACCTCTGCAGCTAGTGTGTTCTTTCCCAACCCCCAGGCGGCGAGTCGTCCCGCCCCGAACCCCTTCACTGTTTCCAATAATACTGCGCGCTTTTACCTTAAATCACCACTGAAAACATTGGTTTGGTGCCTGAAAAGGTCGCAGTTTATTCATCAACATAAAAATGTTTACATAAAATTGTATACATTTCCCAAAGTTCATGGTCATAACGTGTTCAATGTCCATGTTCTAACTTTGCATCTATTGCTCCTTGCAATTCTTTTTCTTGCCTTATGGACCCAGCCTTCTCAATATCCTGGGAGGGGAGGGGCCCCCTTTTTGGGCCTCCGAATCACGGGTCTAGGCTTCAGCTTGCTACCGATTTTGGAGGGTGTCCGTCTGGACCTGCCCGGGCTGCAAGTGCCGTCCCGCTTGCCCTGTACCCTTTCGTGGGCCCTCCTTTCTCCGAGGGGTCCCTGCCGTGTGGCATCCCAAGGACCTTACTTGAGCATCTACTCTACCTTTCCTGAGGCTGAGTCCTTGCCATCTACTCCCTCGGTACCCCTGCCGTGAGGCATCCCAAGGGTCCTGCGGGAGCATCACATCTATTTTCTTCTGGCGGCACGCCGCCCCTTGGCTCCCTCGGTGCCCCTGCCGTGAGGCATCCCAAGGACACTGTGAGAGCCTTCCATCTACCTTCTAGTACTTATCTCTTTCTACTAGCTTCCTTGTGTTTGTTCCGCGCTACCCTTTTCCCTTACGGCTGCGACGCCCGTTTCTTAGGTGTGGGTGGGTGGGATTCCTTTCTCGTCCTAGTAGTGGGGGGGATGAATATGCCTGTTACGGGCCGTTGGCCCCTTCTTATTCCCCCCACTCGCTATTCTTGGTTGCCCCCTGATTGGGTGGGGCCTCTCCTTGTTTCCGGGGGCCAATCCTAGCCCCCGCCGGCCTTGCCGGTATGCTAATGGGGCACGGGGGAGGAACGCCGCCTCCGTGGGGCGTTCTACCCGGGCCCCCATTTGGCCCGGCTTCGCCTTCCCGGCCCGGGCCTCAATCCGAGGGCTGCAACTCAGAACAGGGTGCAAATTGCACACCCATTATTCATCGCACCTCATGATATGCCGATGCACAATTTGTGTGCGTGATTGGCTGATTGCGTGCTTTATAAATGTTGAATAGCAAAAGCAATGAAGGAAATCATTTTGTCAGCTCCCCAAGAAAGGCACGCTGCCAATACCCCTAGTGTTAAACTGCTGCGTACGGGTGTTCTTCTGTCGGTTGTAAGCCCAGCAAACTGGTAAATGGTTCTTTAACAGTACTTAATTTATGCAGGTGTTTGCTGGGGCTTAGCACCGGCACTTATTTCTAAACACCAGCACCTATGTTTGAGAGTCCACCACCAGGTGGCGCTGTGTGTCAGTTTTTTAGCAGAGTCCATCAGTTGTTCCTAATTAATAGATTTTTAGAAATATCATAAAACTCGCATGTAGGTAATGCGGTCACCGGCATTCGGCAGCAGTGACTGAAGCTCAGATTGGTGCCAGCTAGAGTGGACTCCTATGAAAACACTTGAGACCTAGCACATTATTTTGTACAAATCAAGCACTGTTCTTTAATCTTACATTTCTTTTCCTTCCCAAAAAATACTATGAGCTAATTGGTGTAACAATTGCATTTTGCCCTGAAAGGCACACTCACTAATCGAGTCTGAGTCTAATCAAGGGCATCACAGGGCGGAGATGGTACATTTACTTCCCAGGAGAAACCATAGCTCTCACAGCGCTGGAAAATGGCCCCCTAGTAAGGTGCCCCCGCGTGCCGCCGATCACTGCAACAGTCTAATAATTTGATTGGAAGCCCTTAGGCAGGGATAACTTAAATTACAATTAGAGAGTCCAGGCGTTGTGTTAACATCTGTGTGATGAGCCACTGCACTGATTAAATGATTTTTAAGAGACAACTAACGGCTTCCCACATTGTAAGAAGTTGCAGTTTAGACTCGAGGAGGGGACATGAAAGAGCGCCCCCCCCAACCCCTTCGTCTAAAGTGAAATGCGTCTCCTCTTGAACAACAACAGTGTGGAAGCCGCCTGAAGAAACAGCCCACATAAAACAAACTATTTACAAAAGAACGCCGGCGCTCAATAACAAAAAACGATATAATTCTCTTGATCTTTAATCTTCATGCCAATGTCTGTTTTACAGATTATGGCCTTAGCTCCTGACAAATCTGCTTACTGAGTTTTTGGCTGACAAACCCGGCATCACGAAAGATGTCTGAAATACATTCCAAAGGCTAAACATTTTCATAATAGCTGCTTTACGCGGCTTAGAGAGCGCCCCTCTTTAGAACATCAATTTGATGTTCTTTTAAAGTGACAGTGTTAATATTCATGATTAGCCACAGGGGCTAAATGTTTGTTTAATATGTGGGCTCTTCTTTCAAAGTTCTTTTTTCCCCCCGAAGGGATCACACATTTGGCCAAAAGGTGCCAATTACTGCGTGCGTGATTACAGTCATTTTTCACGTAGAGCGCGGCCTCCATTTTGTTGTCTCCTTTGACATGACATGTAATGGGAGCGTGTTGTGAGGCACGAGATAGCCATGTACGCCAACCTAGATGAAATGCACCCATGGATGTGTTAGATTCTAATTGCCACCGACTCGGTAAAGCATGTTAAGTGTGCAAATTTCCAATAGGGGCAGTGCTCCATTTTCTAAATGACCCATCAATATATTAGAGGCTTAAATGCATTTATATGTTCCCCCGCTTTTAAATCAACTGACAAAAAAGGCTGGTCTGCACCTACTAGTTTACAGCCTCACGCTGGTGCAGATTTACAAATATAAGGAATTCATGAAGGTCTGCACGAGTATGCCTGCATACCTGTGCCAGTTAGAAGTACCCCTGGACACTTTTGGGCATTCAAATTTGAGACATCGTGAAGTGCATGCCACAGATGTGTATTGTACATAAGCTACAATTGCGAATGGAGAAATGGCATTTCATTTCTGCAATTGCTCTTTTATCTATGTATTTTTGCTCCATTTGAAAATAATTTTCATGGTTAAATATTTTTCCCCCGTTGGAAAAACCTCTTCCCCTACACCTTCGCCACCTTTTGGGTGTTCTCTTTCGATTTCCACTCAGGAAATTTATTTAGCTCTACCCTTCAAAAGAGTAAATCTCTGACCAATTCCAGCGAGGGAATGGTTGGAGAAAGGTTTGTGAATACCCACAATTTTGTGGGTGCTTCAAACCTTTGTAGTGCATCCAGTAGCGGCTCGTGGAGGGAGTGCCGCAGGGCGGTGGGGCGGGGCGGGGGAGGAGCAGGGTGGGGGGTAGTAAACTACGGCATACGGCCGAACAGAGGTAAGTAAACAAATAAATAAATAAAACGAATTTTGTTGCGCGCGCTGCATCGCATTTGGCAATGCAGCGCACAACGAAATTTGTTTTATTTATTTATTTGTTTACTTACCTCTGTTCGGCCGTATGCCGTAGTTTACTACCCCCCACCCTGCTCCTCCTCCGCCCCACCGCACCGCCACGCGGCACTCCCTCCACGAGCCGCTACTGCTTACCTCTGTTCGGCCGTATGCCGAGGTTTACTACCCCCCCACCCTGCTCCTCCCCCGCCCCGCCCCACCTCCCCGCGGCACTCCCTCCACGAGCCGCTACTGAGTGCATCCATTTGCCCTGAAACACCCAGTAACCATGCTTGGAGTAAGATTTACTCATACGGAATGCTACAGTATTGTGGGTTAATATTGAACATGAGTAATTTGGTTTATGAGCTCAACTATATCTTTTTTTAATTCCTTGCTGGTAAATACATTTGTGGAGTTTGGAGTATGCAGAGTGACACTGCTGTAGTACTCTTTTACAAATTCTGAAATGGCTTTATAAATTAGCCCCAAAACATCTGAAATGGGAACAAATGGGATTATTCAAATATAATTTGTGCAAATACAAAGGACTGTGCTCTCTTTGCACTCTTACTAATAAAGAGTTAGAAGTCGAGGCATCGATACACAAAGCCATGTAAGAGTAGTTTAGAGATAACCCCTCTAGTACTGCTTCCAGACTCATAAATGCTTTTGTTAATAGGTCCTTATATTTGTATGTTGAACATACGCGCAAAATGGCTTTGTGTATTGAGCAAAATACATGTAAATTGTGCGAGGAAATGGCTAATATATTTTCTTTTTTTCTTTAAATGACAATGGCACTTTGAAGTCTATTGATTGTTTTGTCTATTTTGAGGCATATTATATGTATGTTGTCATTTATGTCTAGCTAGGAGTAACTATTGTTAGCCTTGTGATTTGTTTACAACACAACTGGATGGGTTTGCGACCAAAGTGATAGAAAAATGTTTCCACTGATCTTTTAGTTGTAAGTATGCCTTCATAGCAGCGTTTATCCCTTGTTATTTGGGAATGCTGTCACTTTTATTAACATGCTGCTGCCTCGAATTATCTCTTTTCAGTAAAAACCTAGGCACAGATTTACTAACGCTTTGTGCTGGTTTTATATTACTTTCGTAATGCAAATCCAACTCAAAGTGTTATGGTGGGACTAACTAACCAGTGCATATTCGTATTTGCGCTGGATAGTTTCTCAAAGTAATGCAGAGTTGCACAGTGCACTGCTTTGCATCACACTGCGTCAAGGGAGCGTTCCATAGGTTGTGCATAGCATTCCTATGCAACCACCCATGGCTTTTGATACAAATCCCTATCTACAAATAATCGTGGACACAGATTTGCACCAAAATGCTATGCCTCCTTGAGGCAGGCACAAGGTACATTTCCATTTCTCCACGTTTTTTCCTACTTTGTAGCACGTTGCATTGTACATCACACATTCAAATTATGAAAAGTGTTAAACAATAGTTATTGTATGGGAAGGTCCTCTTCCAGTACAAAAACTATTCCTTACAGAACGCACACAGCCTTGCACTAGGGAGCAACTATGTGTGCGTTGGTGCATGACAGCAAAAGTGCGCCAGCACAGAGAATAGAACTTCCATTATTATACCACATCATGCACCTGCACCGCACTGCATCACTGACCTGCAGACATGAGACAGTCACAGTAAATGACTCTGGCAGAGACAAATACTCAAATACCCACAGTGATGCACAATCATCCAAATTTGCAGTGTATGTGGGTGAGTGAGTGTCTGGAAGTGAATGTGATAAATAGTGAATATTAGCTGGAATATATTTTGTGACCTGTTTTTGAATCTGTTTGTGTGTGTCTCCCTGTATCTGTATTGAGTGTTATGTATTACGAGCCAGGTGGAGCTGTTTACCTGGCAGCACACACCCTATTCCAAGTTTTACTGGGCCATGGAACACACTAAGTAAAAGTAAACGTGCAAAGAAATGGTTCTGGAATTGGAAATCACATGCAGGATTGGACCAGATAATACCGGGTGTAGCATTTTATTCCCCATTATGGGCCATACCTGAGATGGCTGGTAATTAGAGTAGAGATGCCGGCTAGAATCTACTAATACTCACATCCCCACAGTGATGCACAATAATCCAAACTGGCAGTGGGGTGGGTGAGTGAGTATCTGTAAGTGAATGTGATCATCTGTGAATGTTAGCTTGGATATATATTTTGTTCTGTTTATGTTTCATGTAGCTCCACTTCCTATTATCAGCAGACTTGGGATTGGGGCCTATGTGTGCTTCTCATTTTTCTGTGTGTCTTTGTAAGTGCCTGTTTGTATTTGTCAATGCCAGTTTGTGTGTGTGTATGTGTGGGTGTCTGTGTGAGGGTGTATGTGTGAGTGTGTGGGTTTGTTTTACTCTCCTTGTGGTGTCGAAGGTGCGATAACACACTCACGATGTGGGGACTTGATTGCACTGTGGGGACATGAACCCAAGTGCCCACAAGGCAATATCTTCCAAATGACAAAAAACGACTTCAGAAACATCTGTGCAAATTTTGACAACTTTTTAAAAACTGACCTTGTGGGGACACATGTTTCTCTGTGTGTGTTTATTTTTCCGCTCAGCTCTGCCCCCGTAGACAGAAGGCAATACTGCAGTCTGAAACACATCAAGGCATTTAAACACACTTCTGTAATCTGATACTGAAGCTAGAAACAGAAAGAGCAGTGATCTCAAGGGAAAGGAGGCATATACATGAGCATTTATGTTGAGTAAAAACTTCATGCAGGTTAATTCAGTCACATTTTATTTATTAAAATTTCAATGAATCTAATTAAATTGCCTTTTTAGGTCGAGCCTAGTGGCAGCGCGCATGCACTACTCGCTCTGCGAGGCATGCTGTAATAGAGTATGCTGTGGAACCCCCGCCCACTGTCCTCCCATATTTTTCATTGGCTTGTGTCATTGTCCTTGGTAAATGCTGGCTTCCGATTTATTATGAGGCTTGTTAGTCCCTCCGTGTTACCGCCTTGTCGTCATTTGTTACCGCCCATAAGGACTGGACCTTTTACTTGGCACGTTACACGGGCTGCTTTATCTAGTGAGTGAGCACTATTTTTGTTATTGACACTAATAGGGACAATGGCGGCTGCTTTATTTTGTTGTACTTGCATGTTGAGCGCTGCGCCCGCTTCATGGACACTGCGCTTTGTTTTTTGTTTAATTTCAAACTTTAATACTGAGTGCGGCGCCCGCTTCAGGGACACCGCGCTCGGTTTATTTTTTTTATTTTTTTTATTTAATACCAAGCGCGGCACCCGCTTCAGGGACACTGCGCTTGGTTTATTTTATTTTATTTTTTAATTTGATACCGAGCGCGGCGCCCGCTTCAGGGACACCTCGCTCTTTCTTTTTTTTTTTTACTTTAATGAGTTCAGCGCCCGCTTCACGGACACTGCGCTCTGCAATGCAATAGGTGTTGCTTTTGGTATTGTAAATGACAATGCCTTTTAATTTTTTATAAAAGGCATTGCCATTTACAATGCCAATAGCTCAAAAACTCGCAGTTGCGAGACCTATTGCATTGTAAATGCTTGTTTTGTATGGAAAGTGGTTTCCACCGATCAAAAAATATTACTAAAATAGTTTTTGTCACACATTATTCACAGGAAAAGTCCCATCTGCAGTGTGATTCATGACTTGCAGCTCACAAGCTTAAACAATTTGTTAACATTTCCCAGTTGGGGTTGGTGCACAATATTTACAATTGCAAAACAAAAGCATTAAGCTAAACTGGATTCATCCTTTTTAAGTGGATATTTTAGCAACACATACATTTTATGTTCTCCAGTGATTTAAGCTGTTCTACACTACTGCTTCTTAGGATATATCAACTGCATGAGAGGAAGCGCATTTTTAGTTTATCAGTTCTTAAGATACTTAGGTGAAGATTAACCAACATTTGTGCAAGTGCAACACTGTTTTGCTCAAATGGGAAAATGTGGAGTGCTGCTTTTACAAACAGTTGCTTGCCAACAAATTCATCGGTGGTGCTTGCACAAAAATTGGTATTTTAGTGTAATATCAAGCACTGCAGTACAGCGTAATGGCAAGTGAACCGTGTCTTGCTTTACATTTGTTCTCATGGCACGCGTTCCAGTACAAAGTTCAATGTGATGATACAGTCCTGCCATGTATCAGGCGATAGACTAATGCATTTTAGTGTGGTGGTCCACATCTCCATACTAAAATGCATTATTCATGCATTTTAGCACCTTGACTCACCTGCGCACTGTGAGGGAGAAGTTGGGAGTGAGCACGACTGTTGGAGCTGAACTTACAGCAGCGTGGCGAGTGCTGTGCAGACGATGCTGTAGGAGAGTCACTGGGAAATTGAAGGCGGGGCGACCCGCTTGTGTCATGGTTTCAAAGTAAGCATTACATGCTCTCCCTTTACACAGTTCTGATGTCGTGCATGTTCGAGCGTGGGTAGCACTGTAGTGCGCATGTCTGCCTTTAGGAAATGAAGGATTTTGCATGCTTGATTTGTTGGTTGCTGTGTGTATCTTGTTTCTGCTGAAAGCGTTAGCGAGAGCTGCTGTGCAGCACATGTGACTCCTCGCCATGGCCGAATCCGCTAGCAGTACCGCAGCCTCCGGCACCATCACTAAGACCACCTGCAGCAGCAGCAAACCTGTAGAATACTGTAGTTTCTGTTGACATTTTCTTCCATTGACTTTCTGTATTATTAACTAAGCAAATTTTTTTATAATCAACCACCAGCCGATGCATTTTCTTTTTCTTGACGGGTCTCATTTCACGATTTGCTTATACAAGAACTTCCTTCCATTTTGAGTGTTCTCTGCATACGATTCTTGGAGAACGAGAGAAAACCTGCCATATTTAAAAGTATAAGACCAAGCACTTTATTTGCTTCTTGCCATACATGGAGTTCTGTAAGAGTACCAAAGTATATTAGGGGGATAATAAAGCAACTCGTAAATACTAATAACCAGCATTTCATTTGTAAAAATGGTAAGTGCAGGGCCCCAAAGTTTTTCTTAGGAGCCTAGAAGTCTAGTTTAGGCTCAATTCCCCTGCATACTAATTCTTCCACCACTCTGCACTTTTTGACTCTTTATCTCAATCATGCAAGTCATTTTTCATCAATGTTTTCTCCCATCCTCACTGTTTTCCTAATTTTCACTTTATCAACTGACAGGTGCAATGAAATCTAGCATGGAAAGATGCGGCTGATCTAAAACTGCTGTAAAAGTCTATGATTTAGATAAGATCAAATGCAGGTGCAACTTCATACAGCACTCCATTTTGACTATAGTCTGCACAGCTGTTTTTGAAGATAAAAAGTCACGGGACCAAGTGTGTTCCAACTTAAATGAATAGAGTGAATAACAACTCTTCGATAGGTAAGATAGTTAAAAGCTCTCTGGTGGTAGATTCAGCAGCTTCAGTGCTTCTCTGAAGAATTTCACACATCTAGCTGATAGCTGCGGGTTCACACCCCTCAGACATGCAGTGATGGCTGTGTTGCATTGTCTTATGCTGAGTTTACAGAACAGGGGCATCAGCCAGTAGCATCTTACATTTCTCAGAACTGGGCACACACGTATTACATGGGAGAGACTTTCCTTCTTATAATTACATAAGCGGCAGTGCTGGTCCGTTGACCCGGTTAACCACACAAATTTGTAGCCATTTAGGGCAATTAGACCGCATCTCAGATCTTAATTAAAGGCCAGTTTCATGGGGCTGGCTAGGTACACTGCTTTCCCCGGCTCTCGATACAGGGACGCACATAGATTGGCATGGGCTTTTCAAGACAGCTCTTGTTTTTCGTCAATTCCCGATTGTGTCTTCGCCATTTTTACTAACAATTTTGCAGTAAGCTTCGGGGTTAAATTATGTCCAAAGATATTCGATGCCACAAGGGCTTCCATTGCCTTCCTCAAGTAAGGTTCCCACATATGTTTTTTGTATTGGATACCTGACCCTATCATTTGTTTCAGAGTCCCTGAGATGCATCCCTGAGCTTCATGTAATATCCCAAAAACAGGTCCTTCAACATTATAGATTGCTTATGGAGACCAAATTCCAGCCGTATCTGTGAAGATGGTGCAGGATTCAGGAGGTTGAATAGATGTCTGTAACATCTTGTTGTCAAGGCATATATCCTCAGGGTCGGTTTGTTGCATAAAAAGGTCCACCTCTTGATACTCCCGTGCCAGATTTGCCTTTATAGCACAGGTCAGCAGGATGATCAAGTGAGGGAAGGATAGGAAGGGAACAGCAGGGAGGGAGACCTGTAAAAACACCAGTGAATCATAAATAACTTGATTCCTGTTTATCGCAGAACATATCTTCTCTCCATACATATACTACTTGCATGCAAACAAAATATAATCTACCTGTAAAGAAACATAAACAAGTAGTCTGAAGTATTCTATGAAATCTGTGGTTCCTGCGTAGATACACCAGTATGCTGATAAGGTTGCTGTGATAGAATAGACAAAGGAACATTCATAGAACATCTAAATATAGTGCACAGTATTCTTCCTCATTGATACTAAACAAAACCAGATTGTAATTCCCTCTGAAACATACCATGACTAGACTCCACTAAACTTCACAGGGGTTGAGCGTAGTCCTATACCGCTCTCGAACCACCCCTGTTAAATAGAGCCAAAGAAATAGAACATAATGAACAAATACTGCAGGTAGCGGAAATTACAGCTTTCCAGTCATAAATGAGAAATTAAGAGGTCTTTGTAATGTAGTCATGAATTCCAAGAATATGCCACAGGAATCAAAGGTAGAATATCACCACCAAAATTACCATAAGAGTGGAAAGTAATTGAACTTACTATCCGCATGAAAGTCACACAAAGAAGGAATATATCCCCACTGCAAGAGCCACGGCTTTGTAGCTCGCCAACGGTGGGATTCCCCTAACGCAAAAGACTGCAACGTAAGAACGAGATCGGAGAATGCCTTTCCTTCCGCAAGAGCAGAACCGCTCGCCAACGGAAGAAAGGCCGGTTTCTCCCACTCGTTTGCAAAGAACGAGTATCCAAGAATACAGGCGGTGCAGCGCACCCTTACCAGACCGACGAACTTCCACACGCCAGCCAGAACTCCAAGGATCAGAATTTCTGACAATGCAGCGCGGTCCATCTCCCTAGTCATAGACGGTTCCGCATTACGCTGCGTGTCGGCTCAGAAAGGATCATGGGTACTGTAGTTCGTGTTGTGTTCACTTCCAGACCACTTCTACCGCAGAGTTAAAGTTGTCTGCCAAGCAGTACGAAACCAGAGAATCTATTATCGCGTGCTGGATGCAGTGTGCTCATGACACTTGTTTGCGCTTTGCCCAGCCAAGATGTGATCTTTTTTTTCCATTTTTATCTGGATTTACACAGTGGGCCACAGTGAGCCCCGCGGGGGATCTGCAAATCTGCGGATTGGACATAAAAAAAATCGGGCAATATTTTGCCCACAAGGGGTCCCTAAGGGTTCCCTCTATGTGTCCTATGGGGTCAGGATATGTGTATCCTGACCCCTTATTAGTTTTTGCACTCTTCTTTTCCCATCCCCAACCGATGCAACAAACAAAATGGCGGCTGCAACTTTTCGGTGAAGGTGCGGCCAGTCAATCAGGAACTTGCTCTCGCACAGGAATTTGTGGTTCCTCCACGGGTGGATCCGCAGAGGATCCACGTTTCTATATATACAAATTTGTTTCTTGCTTAAAATCTCAAAAACTACGTAGCAGATGAACACCAAACTACAAAAAGCACGACCCGGGGACCAAAATGTAGCTGTCTGCCAAATTTGCTGTAATTCCATCCAGTAGTTCGGGATGCAGGCGTGGCTAAAGAGTCTTTAGGAATTAACATGGAGAAACCATGTTTTGGGACTCCCCTTTTTCACAGCCCGTGCTTCACGGACTTCCCCGAACTTTCAGACAGCAGCTCCAGTGAGCTGCGTATTAGTTTGGAAAATTTCGTAACGATTCATCAACTGGTGGCAAAGATATATGCAAGTCAAAAACGGCTTTTTAATAGAAGTTAGGTCCTAACTATAACTACCTACTGGCTACCACCAATAGGTTATATAATGTTATCCTATTGGAGAGGTAGGCCTTGCAGTAGTGAAAAACGAGTCTTTCAATACCAGGACATTTAAAACTTAAAAGTACATGTCCCACTATTTAAAAATACATTGGACCATGCCCTTTGGGCTGCCCAGGGCCTACCCAAGGGTGACTTATATGTATTAAAAAGGAAAGTGTGGGCCTGCCATAAAGTTTACTTTACCAGGTTGAAATGGCAGTTTAAACTGCACACACAGGCTGCAATGGCAGGCCTGAGACATGTTTAAAGCACTAATTTAGTGGGTGGCACAATTAATGCTGCAGGCTCACTAGTAGCAATTAATGTACAGGCCCTGGCTCTGCCTTCACAGAAAGAGCCTAACTATCCCACATTGTCACGGTAGCCAGCTTGGAGCCAGGGCAGGGGAGTCAGGAAATTCCATGCACTTTAAAGCCACTGTTCAGAAGCTTCTCTCACCTTTCAGAAGGAGGGCACAAAGGTATAAAAATGGGACCTCAGACACCAACTCTTCAGTACACTTCTGGACCTATGGATACTTTACCAGGAAGAAGGACTACCATGCTGCTGTAAGGACTGCTGCTGGACTTCTTCTCTGGAAGACTGCAGCCCTGCTGAATTTCTGCTCTGTTTGTCCTGCAGCTCTGCTACCTTCTGCCTGGGGACAAGGTCTGGATCTTCAACTGTCCCCAGACCCCCAGAGTGACTCACAAGAGCTAGTTGTCTGGCCTCCTGTTCAGAGCCACAGGGACACAAAAGGCTTCCTCCATCTTTGACCCACACCCGGACCCAGACTGAGTAAGTCCTGACCCTCCAAGTGGTACCCCTAGAGTGCTGGACCCTTGGAAGTGGATATAAAGGTGCCCAGATAGCCAAAATCCAAAGGTGGGACTTATAACATTTTTGGCTAAAAATGCCCTGACAACCAGGAGGATACCAAGCTCAATCTGCTTGTCTATTAATCTGAGGTGCATCACCAGTCAGATTGACTCTGCAGCTTCTTGTGCTACGTTCTTCTCCACAGCAGCAAATCCTTTTCAGCAGTCCTTCACCAAAGGGGTATCCAACCTCATTGAATTGTATTTGGCTACAGCCCTCTGCATCATCCCTCTGGAGATTTTCTACTTTCATTTCAGAGACTAAGAGGATCATTACGTTGCCATTCGGACTTACCGTCCGAATGCCACAGCCGCGATCCGTATCCGACCGCCCAGGCCCGGAAAGTTCCTCCCGCCGTATTATGATGCAACTGCTGCTACTGCGGCAGTCTCATCTACGGTGGTGCACATATCCCCGAATATGTCGTTGCAAGTGCATACAAAATCACAGAAAACATGTGAATTGTACACACATGCCTGACATATGTGGGGATGTGCCTTGTGCTCCATGTACCCCATTGCTGGAGTGTGGTGGAATGTGCACAGTCCAGTCAATTGGGATACATATTGCAGAAGGACTTACCTGGATTCCAGCTCCACAGGGTCGTAGACATCAGGGTACAGCTGCTCAAGTGTAGGGGTGACCCGGAGAAAGGGATCAACAGAGGAGACTGCTGGGGAGAAGCAGAATTGGGTGAGTATGCAAGTCAAAAATTTTGTTTCTGACAACTTGAGGCAGTCGGTCAGACAGCCACATTCGAGTCATCGGAAACCCACATAGTAATCCGGACCGAGGTTGGAGATCCCTGCACTGCCCTATGCCTGCTGCTTTTTCTCCGACTGCCATCCGGTGGTTGGAGAAAGGCTGTTGGAGTCAGCAGTCTGTCAGCGGTCGGTCAGAGTACACGATACATGCATCATAATCCGACGGTCGGACTGACCCATTCCGATGAGACCCGGGCAGTCTGACCACCTCCGAAAGGACAGCGGAAGCCTGTCCGACCGGCATCGTAGTGACCCCCTAAGTCTGAACATAGAAATCTTCACTGGTGCTTTAACCCAAGGCTATCCGACGACAACTCTCCCTTCTCAGACACCTCCTGCAGCCTTGTGCCGCTGAACTTTACCTTCTCAGAACAATTCTTTCAAGAATTTTTCTTAGTGTGAAGGTAAGTGCTAACCGGGTCCAATCCACTTCTTATATCCTAACCTCGCTTCATAATGGTCTGCCATATTTTTGGTCTTTGAGAGGTCTCTTTCGCTACTAGATGTCAGTGGTTGGCGTCTTGATCTTTTAGTCACTAGTTTTCACTAAAAACTTTAAAAATACAGAACTCCAGTCCTCCATAGGTTCAGGATTTTTCTTGTGTTGTGTTTTCACTTTATTACTGTTTGTGTGCTGCATAAATACTTTACATATTGCCTCTAAGTTAAGCCTGACTGCTTGCTGTGCCTGGCTATCCAGGGTTAAGCACAGGTTAAATTATTGACTTTTTGTGGTTCACCAGACAAAGATTGTGGCTGTTGCTTGACCAGGGCTCACACTCCAGTCAACCAACAACCCAATTCCGAACATTAGACAGCTAATGCTTCTAACTACAGACATTTACAGATCCAGTGTCTTATCTGGAATCCTCTTTTAAAGTCAAAGTGAGATGTTAAGGAAATAGGTTATAACTTCATTCCAGATCTTCAGATCATCTTTGGTCCCATAAATAAACCAAGTAATGCATAGTGTATCTCAAAGCAACCATTGTCTCAGTCAATCATCTGTAAAAGGGACTTGGTTGAAGTCCCTTTCATTTTTACCCGTAGTCTCAAACCTCATACCTCATATGTCCCATCAAAGACATCAATCAACTGCAGTCTTCTATGGCAACAACCAACACCTACATACCACACTAGACCTTTATAACTTGACATTTGGTAGTCTATATTCCTGAATGACCATAGCCACCAAAAGTGCAACTGGCACCCTAACAACCTGGTCATATCTTTGAACAATGCACAATCTTTTCTTCATTCCTGAGCTGCTCAAGAAAATTGTCAACCAAATGAAGGGTCAAGCCACTCACGCTGCTTTTACATAAACTGCTTCATGCCAAGGATGCACAAAAACACTCAAACCTGGTGCAGGATACTGCACAACCAATAGCTAAGCACTATTCTAAGCCAAATTCCTTCCTTTCTGAGAACTTAGTACTGGTTAACCTTACAAAGTTTAAACTTTGAGGTGAAATCAGCCAACGTTTTGAATTATCAACAAGTTTGATGAGGTAGAGTGAGGGATAGATAGGGCAGAGTAAGAGCGTTGGCCCCCACACATGGCCCCTACCTCCTTGTCCCCACATAGTACACCTGCTCATTAGACTCGTTGTACTTCACAGGTAACACTACCAGCAGCTTCTTGGTTTTCGTGACTGGCGCAATGCCTTGTACCCAATTCTTGGACCCCAATTGACGTCCATCTAAGTAAGTTCTGCATTCCCCTCCTTTCCCTTCCCACCCCTCTCCGCCCCAACGCGACTCATTTCTCCTTTCCTTCCCTTTGCGCCTAGGTTTGTCTGCAGGTCCTATGCTTATTCACTTTGGACCTTGCCCTATATCGCAATTCTGGATCTCGCGTAAGTTGTCTTCCCACGTTGGTACTAGCGCTCTGTTCCACACCTTTCTACTCTGAGCCTAGTCACGCGGTAATTGTCTGCAGCGCCCATTATATGTTTTCTACCCTTTCCCCTCCCCTGTTTGGGCTCAACTTTAAGCAACGCTCTAACTCTGCCCTATCTATCCTTCTTGGTCCACCACGGAATGCCCACATATATATAGAAATGTATGTACCCTTCTATCCCCAGCACTGCAATATAAGTAACTGTAACCTGGTCCTGATGATGGCCTAATACTTCTACAGGCCGAAACGCCGTCGACTTCCACAGCAGAACTCCTGGCGCCCCCTTCAAGGATACCCCATTTGATTATTTCTGTATTCTATACCATTAACTGTTAGGGTATCCTAAATATGTAAATAATTTTAACCCCACTTGTTTCGTGTTGCGCCCGTCACTATCGCTGTACATACTACCTCACGTGTCACTTGCACCATCACAATCCTTCACGAGCACTTGTGCACAGTATCTCATAGGTTACATGCCATTCAATGTAACGCAGTGCTATCGTTCCATGTGCTTGTACATATGAAGTTTAATATGTCAAACATGTATATTCACTGAAATACAATTCATTTCACAAAAAGAATGTCTCCCTGGTTTTCTCCCCTTTTGATTTAATTCTCAGCAATTAATTGTGCTACATGTATTTGACCTTTAAATAACACCCTTTTGAGACATTGTTGTATGTTACAGATTATTGCCTTAGTCTCCTTGGGGTATATGAGCTACCTCCTGTATTCTGATACTGCTTTCTCCATTAGTTTGGCAGGAAAGGGCAGTAAGGAGATTGGTCTGTAGTTTATAACTTGGGCTTGAGTTGCTGCAGGTTTTTGTTTTTCAAGAAGAGTGATCATAGCTGTTTTCCATTCTATGGTAAGAGCACAATTTTCAAGTGGGACATTACATAAATTAGTGAGAATTGGGACTACTTTGTTGGAAACTAGGGGGCATATTATCAAGGGCTTTATCGCCGATTTAGCGGCACTTTTTGCAGCTAAATCGGCGATATTTTTAACGCCCTATTAGCAAGCTGTCGCTAACAGGCGTTAGCGACAGCTTTCAGGCGTTAGAGGCCGGGAATTACATCGCCTTGCATGTCAGCGATATTTATCGCTAATGACATGCAAGGTAGGCGTTCCTCACTAAAAGCGACTGTAAACAGTCGCTAACACCACTAACCCCTATTATCAAGGCAGGCGAAGCGATAACATAAATCGCGCTAAGCGCGTTTATCGCTAGATTTTAACACCTGCTACTGACTATGACTTACCTGTTTAAGGTATAGGAGGTGGATTCTAATGCTGAATCCACCTTAGCGTTAATGCAAGAATATCGCTGGTTTTCCAGCGATATTCTCGCATTTTGCCGCTATCGCTGGAAATATTATCGCTATGGAGATAAACCTTCATAATAGGGTGTTATCTCAGCGATATTTTCCAGCGATAGGCGGCGTTAACAGGATTCGCGCTAAGCGCGTTTAGCGATAAATATCGCTATTCCTTGCTAATATGCCCCTAGGTGTTTAATTTGGATATGGGAGATATCAAAAGTGGATCCTGATTTTATGGAAAGAAGTAGATCCATTTTCTAAAATTCAGAGAGAGAAGAAAATGTGTCTGATAATGTTCAAGCTGTGTTAACTAAGGTAGTTTCTAATTAGGGACAAGTTTTGATTGGTGAGAACTAAGAAGTATGTGAGATTTTCTCTGTGTTTTCCTTAAGAATGGAGGCTACGTTTTTACACAATGCCTGAGTGTGAGGGATGATGTCTTTCCACATGACTGAGTTGCCTATTAGTTTCACCAGATAAAAGAGTTCCCTAGAAGGATTCTTCAAATTGCCTAGCAATGAAGAACAGTAAGACACGTTAGCCTTTTTTTAGGAGCAGTTTATAGCTGCGGATCAACACTCTGTAATGTTTTTGTCTCTTCTTCATAAGATTGCCTCCAGGCACATTGAAGATTTTTGCAGTTTAATTTAGCTACACAAAGGGTTCTGACAACCAAGGAGCTGGAGGTTTGGTACGTTTGGATTTCATTAATTTCTTGGGAGCTATTATGTCTAACGTGTACTTAATCCACTCTGTAAATTTGGAGGACAATACATTAATGTCCTCAGAGAAGGTTAGAACAACAAAAGCTGTTGTTTTAAAGCTGTACTAAAACCTGTCTTATTAGCTTTGGCCCAGAGACAAGCTTTATGTGAAGGGCCTGGCTTCAACTGGACATCGGAAATAGCAGTAGCAGCTGGTGTTGTCAAAAAGTGAAGAGGCGGGGAAGCGGTTAGGAGACAATGGATGGCAAATGATAAAATTTAAAAAAAATAACTTACTTGTAGCTGGCCGCATCGCACTCTTCGGCTCCTCTCCTCTGCCGGCTCCCAGACTCCACTGCGGTCAATTCTGTTGCTGCTCTCAGGATTAGCCTGAGCCCTCTGAATTTGCACTCCAAGTGAGACTGGGAGCCTGTGCCTGCTCTCTCCAACCCGGCAACACAGCTTGGGGGGGAGACAGCTTCAGTGCGCATAATGGTTTGGCCGGACTGAGATGGCCGGCCAAACCATCATGCGGACTGATCACAATGCACTTACCAGTCCTCCTGCAGCCTCCCATCCCCATGGCCCCTCCCCCGTAAACTCATCAGGAAAGGAAAAATAAAGCAATAATAAAACGTGTTTATTATCATTTTATTTTTCCCTTCCTGCCATTTTGAGGCAGCTGGTTGGGGAGGGCGATGCTCCTCCACCATTGCGGAGAAGCCGCCGCTGGGAATTAGCCTGCAAGGAAAATAGTAAGGAAAGAGCAGCATGGTCCAACCAAAGCAAGGGGGGAGTGGTTTGTCTGTTTTTACAAACTTGTGTTTGGAAAAGATGGCATCAAGGGTACGGCCAGCAGTATGTAACATCTTTAATTAATTACTCCAATCCAAGTGCTGAAAATGCATCAATTCGTTTAATCCCCTCACTATTAGTTCGTTTTTCTAATTGAAATCATCATTGCCACATTCCAGCACATTCTACCAGCGCCTTATCCTGTGCGTTCAACCTCTGTCTTCATGAACCTGAGCAGCAGCCGCTGGGCACAGCCTAGAGTAATGCATGGCATGCATGTATGTGACAAAAACCTTTATCCCATGTTTCAACAGCCGATTACCCAGTCAAACCATTTTGAAATACTCTCTGACTTAACTGATGTCGATTGACTGCAAGAACAGTTGGGCCAGGTAGAAGATGGGGGAGGTATGGTACGCTGATGCAATAATCTATGGGAGGTCACTTGTGAGGGGAAAAATGAAGCTGCAGAAGGTGTCCTTCCAGGTGATGGTACCTCTGACGTTTCTGTTAAGGTAAGCAGGGGGTTAGTACAGCAGGGTAACACTCTCACAAATTTTTAAATCATTTCATGGAATATCGGAGGAATCCGTTCTAAATTGGGGAATGAGGATTGGCTTGGCCTTATTAGAGGTTTTGATCTTATCTGCTTACAAGAGACCTGGTCTTTAGACAGTATCTTTATAGATGGTTATCGACCTTTCTTTGTCACTGCAATTTCATCTCCTTCAGCGAGAGCTAAGGGAGGGATTGTGGTCTTCATTGAGGTAAAATATGGCTCTGTAAAAGCCAAATGTATACGTTCATCTCCTTGGTACCAAATACTAGTTATCTCGGGTCTGGCCAAGTTCGAAGTTTTATTGGTAAACTGGTACCATAGCATCTTTGACAAAAGCAATTGTCAAGCAATAGAGTCTCTGCAAATGGAAATCACCCAAGCTTCTTTGAAGTGGCAGCCATTATGCATTTTCTGGGTCGGGGATTTTAACTGCACAATCTGTAAATACAGTTCTCAACGTGTGTGGGGGCTGGAAGATACTGAGGGCCAGCCTCAGGCCCATTTTATTCACTCTCCCCAGGGTGAAGCTTTAAATTCCATTCTTGTAGCAAATGACTTATGGTTTTTAAACGATTACGCTTGTAACTCTTCTTTGCAATGCCCGACCTATGTTGGTGGTGGGAGGGCCTGTTCCATCGATTTTATGTTAATAACTAGGAACTTTACTACCCTCATTCATGAATTTAGGGTTAACCCAAATTGTGCAAGTGATCACTATCCTCTTATTGCTTCCCTCAATTTAAAGCCAAACACGGGGAAAAGTGGAGAATATCCGATTCAATATAGGAATTAGTTTGAAATGGGGACAGGTAATCCCTTCTAAATTTGAGGAAGACATCATCAAAGGTAATTTAATCTAATAGATGGATGTTTGCAACCAGACTCCTCCCCGGCTGCAACTACCCAAGATTTCGAGTTACTTTGCTCATACATAGCCAAAAGGCTGACCAGAAATGCCCCCAAAAAGCAACCCTTGGAGGCACGATGGTTTAACATGGAATGCTCCAGGGCCCATAAGGAACTAAAAAGCGCCCTTCATGTCATTCCTCGTGATAGAGATCTAATTAAACTCATGAGGCACAAACTTAAAAATGTGATTGGAGACAGAAAGGCGGAATTGAGGAGGGTGGAATGGGAGGATCTTGAAGAAGCAGGAGCTCTAAAAGATTCCCCAAAATTTTGGGAAATCATTAATCAGCCATTCTTCTCCGAAGATGTGAGGCAAATGGACTCGCTGATCATGGGTGAATCATGGGAAAATCACTTCTCTGGTATTTTTAAACCCCTGCTCAAGGTTATAGAGGTGGACCAGAGGGAAATACCCAATGATATAATTATAGCCACTCAACTTAGTTCGTCTATCACAGTCGCTAAATCGGAGGAGGCATTAGTCCAGGGTATTTGCTTGAAAGCCCCTGGCCCAGATGGGGTCCCCCTTGACCTTTTTAAAAGAAATCCAAGTCTATGGGCACCTTTACTTACTAATGTTTTTAAAGCAGCCATTATTGGCACTTTGCCCGCGTCTTGGAAGGAGGAAATAGTGGTCCCTGTTTTTAAAAAGGGCAATAGAAACGATCCGACATGCTATAGGCCATTTTCATTGATTAATGCCACATCTAAAGTACTGGGTAGGGTCCTTCTTGCCCGCCTAGAAGATTGGGCCTCCACTACAGCGATTATATCTAACACACAATATGGTTTTAGGAGGGGGATGGGAGCGACTGAGCAATGTCTTAATTTGTCTTTAATTGTTAGTGAGCACTTGAAGGCCAGGAAGGGCTCCATCCACCTGGCCTTCATGGACTTATCTAGTGCCTTCGACACTGTTAATCGGGATAAATTGTGAGACATGATGGAAGCCATGGGTGTCAAAAAGGCATTAGTAATCCTCCTCCGTAGGTTTCACACCAATACTGCAGTTACCATAAGACATGGCAATAAAGGGGAAAAAACTCATCCAATTATCTCGGCAGAGGGTGTCCAGCAAGGAGGTATCCTAGCTCCATTCCTGTTTTTAATTTACACAAATGGGCTGGAGGCTTTTCTATTAAGCAGGGAGCTTGACTTCCCCAAAATTGGCAATAAACCGGTTCCTTTATTATCGTATGCAGATGATACAGTTTTACTGGCAAGGACAGCCGTAAGCTTACAGAAATCCCTTGACGCTTTTACTAATTTTATGTCTTCCCTAGATCTAAAAGTCAAGTTCATCAAGTCATATATAATGGTATGTGGCCCTAAGACTACAAAAACTAAAACTTTTACTGTACAGGGTAAGAGGATAGAAAAAGTACATAATTTTTCATATTTGGGTAATTTATTTGATAATCAACTGAGTTGGGGACCACTTTTAACCATTAGAGCACAGCAGACGAGTAGGGCAGTGGATGCTCTATTTATATTTGCTTGTAAATTGGGACATAAACCTGTAAAGGAATTAATCACTCTCTATAGAGCTAAATGTCTCTCCATCGCCACTTATGGGGCTGGGGTTTGGGGATACAACAAGAGCCAACAGCTCCAAGTAATTGAGAATAAATTTACCAAAAGATTGCTGATGACCCCGATTAGTGCCCCCACCTAATTTTGGCATCAGGAACAGGGTCTAGAGTTCATAGAAGATCGCATAGACAGCGCCCTTCTGTTTTTATGGACCTTGATTTGGCTCTCAGATGACCTAATGTTTTCTAGAGCAGTCATCAAAATTGTCTAAACTTGGACAATGCCCTAAAGATACCTTGGCTCCATTATCTGAAGGAAAGATTCCATGAAATAGGTTTAGGATATCTTTTTGAAAACCCTGAAAGCATCCCCCCTAATGCTAAGGCTATTATCAAAGAGGCAGACCGCTATAGGGGTAATAGGCACGATCATCACTCGGGCGATAGGGGAGTGTCCCATCTGTCTCCTGCCCCACTGTAATTTTATTTAACTTTTTCTACTAATTCTCAGTTCAGATTTTATCTAACAAGATTCTGTTTATGCACTGTGCACTTTCTGTTGGCATTCCCTCGCCAAGAAGGGTGGTCGGACAAGCTTACGCCTTGCCCATGCGATAATTATTTGAGCCAAAACACGCTGCACTTTGTATTATTTTGCACTTTATATAAATCGGCGAGATCGAGATTTTTGCTTTCATTATTAAGGAATATCCGCCCTTGTTCATATATTGTTGGTTATAATTTCCTGCACACATTGGCTACCGCTGAAGTTTGTATTGCGGTAGCGAATTACATAAAGTCCTCTATTGTAATTAGAAAGCGATATGGGTGAAACCATATAAAATCACTAGTGCATTATTTTCTTGTTTAAAATGGCTCTTGTATTCAAATGACAAGATGCTGCTGTAATTTTATGAATTGTTTTTATCTTTTTATAGTGATTGTTTTATGAACTGAAAATTTTTATTGGCTCTGTCAAACTTTTATGGTTCTCTGAATCGAAATAAAAGTTACTCTTGACACAGTTTAGCCGACGTCATGAATCACTAGGCTAATGCCACCCTTAGCCGTAACAAAACAGGACAGGTATGGATGAAAGGTACTCCCTCATTTCACCTCGCCTCCCCTAATCAAAACCCCACAACTGCCATCCTAACATCCAGATAATCGTGCAGAAAAGTAATAAATATTGCATTCACGGCCTCATGCAGGTTGAACAATTTTACCATTAGATGATTTTGCTTCCGTTACGGCCTTGTGTACAAACCACTTACCTGGTTGGTACTGCTAGTGTAGCAACAAGCAGACAGTACACATCATTGTGCCTCACTAGAATGCTGGATATGACCCCCTCAGTAGTAATAGTGCACACACCTAAATGGGAACCAGTGAGGTATGGGAGATTCCTATTCAGATTTTGCATGTGAGAAAAATATTTTAGATGTGATTTACAAAAAAGTATATTAATTTAAGAATCAGAGATTTCTACTTATGATTTGAATAGGTATATACATTTTTGTTGATTTACACAATGCAGTAGGGGTGTGCATGCAATTCTTTGCATTCTGAAGCTTTCAAAGTGTGCTCCCACCTTCCACAGGTAAGCCCCTTCCATTCTCAGCCTGCCCTTCCACCATATAACCGCACTTTTTTTTACCGGAGGAAATGTGTGTGTGTGTTTTTTCAAGGTGGATTTGCATTTGTTCAACACATTTTTTCACTGCCACCTCCATCCCCCTTGAAACACCCACTCTCCCACCCCTGTCCCTACAAGGACGTCTGGGAAGAAACCTTCATACTGGTGAACTACTTGAAGTCGTAATTCTGATCTTTAATCTGGAATTTAGGCTAAGCCTGCTGCATTCAGTTTTAGGCTCACAAGGGTTCCAATTTACGAGAGCAAAACAAACGACTCTGAATAAAAGCGCAAAACCTGACGCTTTACAATCACATCCCCTCATATCCTCGTAAATCCTCTTTACACCGTAACACTTAGATGGTGAAAATATACCTTTAACTCTGAATGTCTCCCAATTGACATTTTCAAAGCCGCCATAGAGTTGTGCACTGGTTCCTGACACAAGCTCTCTAGTTGTCCTCCCAGTATGCCATTGTTAGTTAACGCCATGCAAGGATCTGCAATGGATGGATTTGCCATAAAGGAAAAATAAAGTTCGATTGAAACACTGACAAACTTGATTGTGTTTTCAAAGTTGACGAATACCTGCAGACCCCACATTTTGAGGCTTGAGCTACTTCAAATAAGAAATAGTGCGCTTTAGCTCCGATCCATCATCTCAACTATGCAATACATGGAAGTACGAAATAATTATTACTTAAAATAAGAAGCCCTTTGTATTTTTGAGAAGTGCTTACATTGTCCCAGCTCTGCATAATTTCACGGATATTGTAGAAGACAAAGGGCCTGACTTACTAATGACTTTCTCTCATAATTGCAGGAAATTGCACTAATAGTCCAATTTGCCTTGATTGCACCAGTACAAAAATATTTAGTTTTCTAATCTCTTTAATCACAATTTCTTCTGCCACATTTTCATTTATTCTCGCTTTGGGGAAGATGGAGCTCCTCCTGGTGGGGTTGTGGTTTTCAGTTCAGTTTCACTTTAGTCAGACATTTTCAAATGTAAGATATGCAAGCATATTGCACAAAAAATATATGCTGTGGAATATGCTTAGGTCTATTACCTGTGGACTGTTTAGATGCGACCATTTTTTCTAGTGTTACATAGATTGCATCACTGATCTTTGTTATAAATGTGTAATTTCATAATCGTTGCACTATTTTCGCACTGGTCAGAGTAAAGGAAACCTTTAAATTATGTATCATTAACCTGCATGATCTAGTTGGTAACCTCTTGAATGCTGATGAAAAAAGCAATAGACCGTCAATGAGAAACCGATTTATGTACATGTACAATTTACACAACGCCTACATCATGCTCACATAAGTTAAGCGATTTAAGTGAATTATCCTGTCATTTAGGTGTAAAACGTGCATGTGATACGTCACGCATAATATTGATGTACAACTGTGATTTTGCTCATTTTATTAACCCAAGGGGAGCACGATATGGCCCTTCATGCCAATCATATGAAGAATAGTGCCATTTGTATATACTTTATATATTTTACTACAAAATATTTATTATGTGCATGGAACCACTACCTGACTCAGAACAAATAATACATAAAATCAAATCTGGCTCGTCCCTCGATCCCTGTTCCCCCTTTCTGCTCGTCAAGGGGGCGCGTGCCATCAACTCAAAAATCAACGCCCTCTTCAACCTGTCTTTAGAAAGTGGTGCGGTACCTCTTAGCTGGAAGTAGGCCCTGGTAATTCCTCTGCTTGAAAAAGCAGATGCTGACTGTTATGTCATTAGATTCTTGACTTGTGCGTGAGTCAAGAATCTAAGGGCGAATGTTGGGGTTTGAAAGTGGGGACAGTTGTTGTTTGGCAGCTTGAAGGGCAGATGCACCTGTGACACTCGCTCAGGGCTGAATAAAGAAGTGTCTTTCACCGTACCTCGTCTGGAGTACTTCATTACGACAAGTGGAGACAATCTCAGCCCTGGTAGAGAACCTACTTGGTCGTGAAGATTGGAGCCCGTCATCAGTTGGTGGACAAACCCAGGTTTGCTTTCGTGCCAAGACATGCTGCGGCTGGGCTGTGGGCAGTGTTTTGCTGTTCAGCAGTGGTCAAGATACTTCGAGGAAAAAAACAGTATTTGGACGCATGCTGTTATAAATTGCTGGTGAGTGCGCATGCTCCAGCGCGGAGTTTCCTCGGGACCCAGTAGCGAGCTGGGAAGGAGACTGCTCGTGAGCTTGCGCGTGCTGCTCTGTTGTACTTCTCATGTCACTGAGGGTTGTATGATGGTACACACTAGTAAAAACATTGCATGCCTTCAAGCGCATTTGTTACCATGCGTTTGTTTAGCACGCATATGCTTTTACCTCGCTTGCCATTACCACGCATTACTAAGGTAAGTTTAAATATGTATATGTACATATATATTTATTTTTTTATCTTTTTGGGGGACATCATTAGAAGTGACATCAGATCTTAAGCCCTCACATATATGTTTAGCAGGTCTATCATGAGTACATTTAAGCATATTTTGAGTATACAGGGAAACCCTCCTGATTTAGGCAGAAGATTCACACTTTTGTAAGCTACACATTAAACAATGTGCCTTCGGTCAGCGTAAACTTCCTCTACCCATAGTGCTTTACAAAAAAAAAATTGTGATATTTAAATTATTACAACGCCTCCTCAGGGGTAGTAAGCACTATATAAATGCTATTTATTTTGTGTAAATACTGGAAAAGACCAACACATCTGACAATCTTACAGTGCATGCATATCTCCTAAACTAAACAGAGCCTGAACAAAGTGAAAAGCTGCCTCTCTTAAGTATGTGTGAAGTGCTAACAAGGTGTGAGCCTTTGTTTCCTCTCTGTTGCATTTGCTTCTAGGCGTGAGGCTCCTGACTGCTGCCAGCCAGGAGACTCCAACAAAAGGAGGCATGATGAACCCTCAGATGTCCAATCTGGGCCCATAACAAAGGTTCACTTTGTTATGGGCCCAGCAGGAGTCTGAACTAAGAAAGCCCTCTCCCCACCTTCACGTTGTTGCGATCGAAAGCAGGCAACAAAGTGCAGGTGCTGCTGAATGTGTCCCGGTCTTTGCAAATTACACTGGGACGCATTAAGCATATTTTTCAGTGGGGCCCAACTTCTTGACAGGGTGGTCGGTGTCCACCCTGTGAAAATAGTGGGTGGACGCCACCGTGTGTACCCCCGACTTGTGCCCTGTCTATACTGCTAAGCAAATGCGGGATAACTAATGCGTGGTAAAGGCACTGCGATGTAAAAATCGCGTTGAAAGTAAGGGTGGGCGGAATTTGCGGAGTTGCGTTCCACGAAATTCCACGAAACGGCAAGAAATCTCCGCGAGCACGCGGAATTTCACGTGCTCGCGGAGATTTTGCTGCCCCCGTTGAATCCTGCCCTGCATATTTATCCACGAAGATGCCACCGTTTTGTGCAATACCTCTACTCAACTGGAGTACTTTCTACTGGCTAATCAGTAAGTGCTACCTCGTTGGGTAAATGTATAGTGCCTTCCCTACACTACAGCTGCGTAAAGGACCAGAAGAATTGTCCCCAGTGACCTGGGTGTTTGTAACTTTGCCACCGCGCCGAAAGCGCCGGGGTCCTTTGATTAAGCTGTCCATCATAGTGGGGAAAGGGCGGGAAGACGTTGCATACCGCTAGTGTATGTGGGGCGGGGCCAAACGGGTGGGGCTTCTAGGCCAGTTCACATGCCTCTTGTTTAAAAAGGGTCAGAGCAGGATCTCAGCGGCAGACGAGGAGAAGGAACCTCCTGGTCACAGGAACTACACAAGGATTGCGCTCGAGAAAATCAAGGATGCAAAGACATCCATCAAGGATTGGAGCTAACTTTTCCGGCTGGACATGGGAAGAAGGCACATCTGCTTAACCACGCTCACGAATTCTACACGAGGATTGAGCTCGGAAAATCAAGGATGCAAAGACCTCTATCAAGGATTACAGCTAACTTTTTATGATGGAAATGGAGAGAAGGCACATCTGCTTAACCACGCTCACAAATTCTGCACACCTGCCCTGCATATTTATCCACGAAGATGCCACCGTTTTGTGCAATACCTCTACTCAACTGGAGTACTTTCTACTGGCTAATCAGTAAGTGCTACCTCGTTGGGTAAATGTATAGTGCCTTTCCTACACTACAGCTGCGTAAAGGTCCAGAAGAATTGACCCCAGTGACCTGTGTGTCTGTAACTTTGCCACCGCGCCGAAAGCGCCGGGGTCCTTTGATTAAGCTGTCCATCATTCTACACGGGGATTGCGCTCGAGAAAATCAAGGATGCAAAGACCTCCATCGGGGATTACAGCTAACTTTTCACATTGGAAATGGAGAGAAGGCACACCTGCTTAACCACGCTCATGAATTCTACACGAGGATTGAGCTCGGAAAATCAAGGATGCAAAGACCTCTATCAAGGATTACAGCTAACTTTTCACGTTGGAAATGGAGAGAAGGCACACCTGCTTAACCACGCTCACGAATTCTGCACGAGGATTGCGCTCGGGAAAATCAAGGATGCAAAGACCTCCTTCGAGGATAACAGCTAACTTTTCACGTTGGAAATGGAGAGAAGGCACATCTGCTTAACCACGCTCACGAATTCTGCACGAGGATTGCGCTCGGGAAAATCAAGGATGCAAAGACCTCCATCGGGGATTACAGCTAACTTTTCACGTTGGAAATGGAGAGAAGGCACATCTGCTTAACAACGCTCACAAATTCTACACGAGGATTGCGCTCCAGAAAAGCAAGGATGCAAAGACCTCCAGCGGGGATTACAGCTAACTTTTCACGTTGGAAATGGAGAGAAGGCACATCTGCTTAACCACGCTCACGAATTCTGCACACCTGCCCTGCATATTTATCAACTCGGGCACCTGCTTCAGTGCTTTCTTGCACCCAAATTCCGTTCCGCCGCGGATCGCGGAAGTTTCGACATTTCCGCGTTCCGCGCGGAACGCGGAAATGCCGAAATTTCGCAAGTTCCGCGAGCGGAATGGAATTTGCCGCCCACCCTTAGTTGAAAGACTGTTTCCAGTCACTGAGAGGGAGGAGTGGAAAGCCGACAAGTCTTCCGGCAAAACTTTCTGGCTGGCTCTACTGATGCAGGGGTCATGCAACGTGAACTCTGGTGGCCATTTTGAAAAAATATAGTGGCCCATTTTAAGCAGTTGCAAAAGTAAATTGGCAAAGACAAGCTGCGTGAAAAAAAAAGTACGCAACCAATTGGATTTCTTCAGGGAATCAGCACGCTGATAGGAACAGCGAAGGGAGCCTATCAGTACATATTTAAGGTATAATAAGTCCTTTTTTACACGTTGACAGGCACAGCCACACATAGGTGTTTGGAAGTCTGTCGGGGAATTCTTATTTGTAGGATATTTACTGGCATCTATGCATGCTGTTACCGGCACAGCTAATTGAGTGCTTGTCAAGCTTTAGAAGTATGCACGCTGATAGGCACAGCAAGTAATGACCAAGTAATAACATCTGTACTTCATAAACCTTCACGCTTATGCCTCCAGAACCATTCCTAGTGGTACTGGAAGTGGAAAGAATGGAAAGAATACTATTAACACCATAGAGGATGACGATTTGTCTGTTGAAAAAAATAAGAAGATATTATTGCATTCACTTGGACCTCAAGGTTTAAAAGTGTAAAACAACATGGAAAAGAAACCTCAAAGGCCAAACAAAGGAGATGTTTTTACAAATGCATTGTTAGACTTGGATAATTATTATTCACCAGTAGTTTGCATTACAATTGACAGGTACACATTCTTTAAGAGAAAAATGACGAAATCCGAAGCTGTTGAAGACTATGTAGCGGTGTTAAAGCGATTATCAATTAATTGCAGGTTTGGTCCACTACAGATGAGCTGTGAGAGACCAGCAATTAATGCATGTGGATAGTGAACATGTTCAAGAGGGATTGTGGGCATACGGGGGTTCGACTTTGAGTGAGGTAGTAACATTGGTAAAGAAGGCTGAAGTGCCCAGTAGATGTGCCAAAGTGGCCATATATAACTCTTTGACTAAAACGTCTAGTGAATTGGTAGCAACGGTTTGAGTGGGGAAAAAAGATGAACGCGCAAGGAAATGAAGAAAAATATTCCAAGGGTGGACCAAATAATGAGACTAAAGGAGCTAGTAAGGGACGCAGTAGTAAGGATAGGACAAGTTCTTATCTATCTGGAAATAAGAATCCCACTAAGAGATGCTGTAGATGTGGGAGTAGTGTAGCGTTTAGCAAGTTGTGTCTGGCAATCAATCAAAAGTGTTTCACTTGTGAGATCAAAGGACACTTTTCCAAGGTGTGTAGAAGGAAGGGCAAGGATGTAAGGATAAAGATTGTAGAATAGATGATAACAGTAGGTCGGATTCAGAACCCACGACAGAAGAAGGAAGAGAAAGCTACAGGAGGGATTGTGTATTAAGTATAGAAGGAAAGAAAACAAGTATTGGCATAGCCAATAGGTCTCGCAATTGGGACCTTGTAAGTATTTAGCTATGCAGCACATTATCCTGGGTGTAACAGCATCTACTGTTACTTCACGTGCCACTGGTGAATGGCCACACACACACCCAAGGTTGGGCGTTTGTGCTATTTAATGAACACTGGAAATGCAATTTATGCCCAGAAAGGGCAAGCCTGCAATTTAAACGATGAATAAAAATGTGATTCAAATAATGCCTTCACTAACTGTACCAGTCGGTGATGCAATTTAAACAAACCTAAATTGATTATTGGCAGGAGTGACATGATGCATGTCACTTGATTATTTTTGCACTCTCTGTAATTTTGCGTTGTTTTAATAGTTATTACCCAGGTTTTACTATATGTAGTGCCTAGATGGAGCCTAAAGGAGCTCTTTTCAACATATAGTGTGCCATGGAAGAGTACTTAACTAATTATTCAGACTACCCAATGCATCACACAACCTAAAATAATTAAATGAAATACGGTCTGATAATCATTAACTACCTTCCAGAGAAAGCCTGGAGCACGTAACGAGCTCGTGGCACACTCGAAAACCGCATCTGACATTTGAGCTCGGTCTTTGAAAAGCAACCCAGATAGGTTTGGACTCGTACCAGAGCCGAGCCAAGGGTCTGGCTCGGTTCTTTGGGCCCATGCATGAGCCGAGCCCTGAAAATATTTGCTATTTTAAATCAATCAACTAACTTGACATAAAATATCAAAAACAGTTTGTCAGGGACTTAGTTCCGATTTACATTTCAGATCTTTTACTTAATCTTGCTTTCCCTAAGAGTGTTTTCTTTTTCCAGGATGTTGTTTTGTATTTTTTTTTATGTAGCTTATTATTCCTGAATAGTGCCTACTTTGAACTGAGTCGCCTCTAGGCGCCTGTGTGATTGTTTATAAAGGGCCACATTTGTGACCTCTGGAGCGGAATCTGAAAGTAGTGCTAGTTTCTCACAGTGCTTGCCAGTGGACCATACATATATTTAGATCACATGGTCATTCAATCCTTGGCCTCTCTGCAGTGTGCACAGAACAATTTACATGTTTGCTACTTGCAATTGTGATTCTGTTTGAGAGTGTGCAAAGGAAGTACATAGCTGTCAAAATATTGACAGGTTGAAAGCAATCCGCAGTGCTTAGAGGTGAGTGGGTGAACAGGGATGGTGAAGTTTAGAAAGATAAAAGGAAGTACAAGCAAGAGAAAGTGAAAACAGGGAGTTGTAAAAAACGAAGAGTTGAGTGGAGGTTTTCAGCCCGGTCTGCTCTGTGGGTCTCTGGGGTGACTGCAAAGATGCGGTACGGCCCTCAGACTGCTCTTAGTGCTGGCACACCTCTGGGGCTTTTAGGCGCCGCAGGGCCCCCGCACAGGTGATATCAATGAGCTAGGGCTCCCCGGAGGCACGGCGGCTTCTCTCTTCCCCAGGGGGACAAGGAGGAAGCTGGCAGGTGACATTTCAAAGGCAGCCAGTGAGTCATTTGGCGCACTTTGTTCCAGCATCCTCGTTTTTCTCTTTCTACAAAGAGCAGGGTTGGATGTGCTGAAGGCCAGGTACTGTTAAAGGAAATGCATGTGTGGCTCTACATCTGTGAAAACCTCATACTCGCATGCAGGTTCAAAGCTCTAGCCTCTGTTGCACAGAAAATAGAACTTCAAAGTCTCTGCCTATTACACACACAGCACTTTTCAGACAGAGCGGATCTCGTTTTTGCTACACTTAGTCTTCGGATTTTTGTGGCGCAGGTGAAATGTTACACAGTAAAGGGAATGGGATTACTGAGAGATGTCTTACATAGCAGACGCACAACAGATCTCAAAGTGCGAGCAATTTATCCAACCACATTTATTTTTTATGTGCGTTATTTTTTACATCCTGGTACAAGCTAAAGCTGAAAACGGATGCTCCAGAATGCAAACACACACACACACACACACTGCTGGCAGACAGCCATGACACCACCTACCGAGCAACGCTGCTGTGTACAGTCCAGCCTATCATCACCCGAACAATTGGTACAATGTAACATCACGCACAACGAACTTCAAACGTCGACACAAATTAACGAAGCTGAGGTTTTGAGTTCCAAAGTGAGCATGAGAAAGCCGATCATGTGCCTCTGTCTGTGTTTCTGTGTGCGAGTGTTTATTCTATGAGTGTGTTGTGTCTGTGTGTGAGAGATTACAGGATGTGCACCCGTGCCCTGCCAGGAGTCTACAGACCCCCACCCCACTCTGGTCGGACTCTGAGAGGCTGTAAAGGGTCCTCGGCTTGTCTCGAGCTTGCGCCCAGTGCCCTATTGTAAAGCTGAGAGGTTAAAGTTCCCGCTCCGGATAAACAGTTCAAAGAAGCGGCCGCCATTGTCCCGACAGCTCCGGCTGCTTCCAAATAGAAAGCGGGCATGCAGAAAGAGAAACTCAATAATGAACAAGCATTGGCCGCGCGGCCGTGCGAGACGCGCTCTGTGGTGGGGGAGGGGGGAGGAGCGGGAGAGCAAGTGACGCTCGGCCGTGAAAGTGACACGGCCGCGCGGCCCGGAGAAGCTCTCTGTGGTGGGGGAGGGGGAGGAGCAAGTGAGAGGAAAGACATATGGCGCCAGGAGCATGCGAGGAATGCGCGTTACTCTGCGCGTACTCGCATGCTCTAGGCCAGCCAAAAGTTGTGGTCGCATTTCTGCAAGCCCACTACAAAATGTCTCGCCCAGAGCCAGCGCTGAAGCGCTGGCTTTCAGGGCGAGACCTAAAAAACAGAGCGGAAATCAAAGGTAGCCTGACTAAAACAAGTAGGAATAAACCTGTCTGTGAGATTAAGTTAGGAGTAGTTCCAGTTTTGATAGTAGCAGATTCAGGTTCCCCGTATGCAATAGAGGATTGGGAGTTGTATGAAGATAAATTCGAAAAAGTGCTAGGTCCTCATCTTTTCAGAGCAGATTATCACTCCTGAGAGTTCCACGGGTGAACCGGTACCCATGGTGGGATACAGAGAGGTGGAATTTGAATTTCAAAATAAAAAAGATGGTGGGGACATTGTATGTTGCTAAAGAAGGACCGTTAGTATTAAGATGGATAGATCAGAGAGCATTGAATATCATCCTCGACTCCAATAGTGAAGGACAGGTGTTGGTGATGGAGGACAAAGAGAGGATGAGTAATACCTGGAAAATGGAGTTTCCAGACGTGTTCTCTGGGAAAATGGGACTGTTTAAACAATTTGTGCACATCTTTCTCCTTCCCCATCTCGGCAAAATGCTAGAAGGCCTGGTGAACCATCAAATCACCAGCTATGTGGAATAGCACAAAACTCTTTACGCTCCGAGTCAGGCTTCCATGCTGGCTTCAGCAAGGAATTAGCCCGTTTCTGAGTCACCAAAGACATTAGAGCCAACCTTTACGCAGGGTAGAAGGTAGTGATTATCCTATTTGATCTCTCCGACGCATTTGACACTGTGTCACACGGGATACTTTTCCACCAGCTCAATGACAATATTACTGGGAACTTCCATCACTGTCTTGCTTCCATCGCTTGATGGATGCATGACAGTTGCCTACAACTCAATTCCGAAAAAACAGAGATTAGGATGTGTGGATCATCCTCCCCGCTGGACGCACTGCGCCTCTGGCCTTCTGACCTAGGGCCGGCTCCCTCCGCCCTCCTCAGGTGTAAGGAGCCTGGGGGTTATGATGGACACTGCCCTGTCCTTCAAACCACACATCAAAGCCACCACAGGCACCTGTTTTGGTCTGCTAAAATCCCTGAAAAAACTCCTGAAGTACCTCCCTCTTGACACCCGGAAAGGTATTGTACATGCGCTATTCACCTCCAGACTAAATACACTAACGTACTCTATCTTGCCCAGTATCTGCTGTCTCAGCTGCAGTAAGTGCAAAACACTGCAGTCAGGTTCATTCTGAACATGCCCAAGTGTCAGTCTATCAGACTAGGGCTCAAAGATCTACACTGCTACCGATCAACTCTAGAATAAAATTTAAAACACTTATGTTCACTTGTTAACGCCGGATTCCACTGTATAACTTACTCTGAACCCTCGGCCGACTGGACCTTTGTTACCTGCTGAAAAGTGTAAAGGGGAGAAACAATACTTTCTTTCCAATCTTGACATAAACAATTTAATTCTCGGAAAAGATCACTGACTCCGAATTCCAAGTTTAGGGGTTTATTACAACACCAAAAATAACTGAACATACAAACACCTCAGAACGAGGTTGTAAAAATACAAAGGCACTAATACAAAGTCCATTCTATGCACCAATCTAATTCGATATAGCATAAAGAGAATGAGTAATTCTAGTAATACAAGGCAAGCAATGATTGCACCAACATCTATATTAGCCTTCATTAAACCTATAAAGAAATCCGTTAGTCTATCCCTACACTATTCTAAAGGGGCATCCCTACTTAACTTCTATTCCAGCCCGATCATGGAAAAGGTGTCAGCCCGTGATGACTTCCTCAGAAGTGCACTCACGTTGTAAAAGACCGTCTAAGTCTCCATCCTAAGAATCGATCCCTTCCTTTACTCTCTTTGCTCTTCTACCTCTCCTCAATCAGCTCCTGCTCAATCTGCCCTCTCTGCTGACTGCTGCCTCCTCCCTCGGGGCACTGTCCCTAATACAAAATGGACCTTCCATAGGCCCGCCCAGGTAACACCTCTCCTCGCCAAACACCTCGTCTAGGTAGTTTTCCATTAAAAGTTGAACTCGGTCCAACGACAGTTGAAGTGTCCTTGAGTCCCAGGCTTCTTCAGCACAGCTCTCAATTATCGGCATTCCTGGAAACTTTGTAGCGGATCTCCTCCATACCTAACTCCTAAAACAAAAGCATTATTCTAACTAACGAAGACGATGTCCTTGCACCTGCAAAGAATGCATGAGAATGAAACAACCTTGCACGCAGATGAATTTCGCTGACCATTTCTAAAGGAGAGCCTCACCAGGGGAAAATATATTTCGGGCCTACATAAACCAGCTAACATAAGGAACGAATAGGCCCTCTTAACGCGAAGGAGCAGACACTCCATCTAGGCCTTTAACATCATTTTAAACACATTTAAAATGTTACATCTGTAAGCACTACATTTCATCACGGTTAAACACAATTAATCATCTATGCGTGTGCAACTTCAACATGATGCACATTTAAATCTAGTGCGTTACAATTCATAGCTACTTCATTAAACAATTACAATGCACATTCAAAGTTACATAATTCTTTCTAAATGCCACTTTACGATTCTTGAATGGCACACTTATCGTAATATTTCATTTACCACTGATTATTACATCACAAATTCTAACTAAGATTAACGCACACCTGCAAATATATGCGGGTACAGACTACCTATGAATATGAGGTACCCCTACAATTTTCAGAATATCTTTGCGCTCTATCAGTTCCCCCTCTGATGACTAGTGTCATCAACAAAATCACAATTCCCTGGAGAAAGAACCGACCTAAACAGAGCTCGTAGCCATTCTTCCCTGTCGGAACCTTTCCAAATTCTTGATATTCTCATAATGACTGTCCTGCAGTCTAGTCATCCTTACTTCTCTTGCCCTGAGGGACCTTTCGGCCTGATTCGCCTGGTACCACTTATAAGCCCTCACAAAACCCCATAGGCAAATCACACAGATCACAATTGTAAGGATAGGTCTCAGAATGTAACCAAGTATACCTTTTCCCAAGCTCGCAAACCAACTCCCCACTTTACCAAATCCCTTTCCAACTTTCTCCCAAACACCCTCTTCGGTCAAATCCTGAATCTCATGATGAATCTCAGTGTTGTAACTTATATACTTCTTCAGATCTTTACTATTATCTGGTATATAAGTACAGCACTCTTGCACTTTCAGCATTTTACAGACTCCGCCCTCTTTTGCCAATAAGACATCTAAAGCAAGACGGTTCTGCATCACCATTGTCCTTATCGACAACATCTCTCCATCCACGAGCAATAGTGATTTAGCTGTATTCGTTGACAATTTGTCCACAACAGTCGCCAGCTTCTAATCTTCACATCATTCAAAATCACTCCTAAACCTGGTATTACAGCTCCAAAAATGTCTCCAATCACTCCTCCTGCACTTGCATCTCTCCTTACCCTAGAATGGATTCCTCCCTCGAGGAGTCCTAGCTCCTCCACATGATAAATCTTGGGAAAAACGGCTGCCAGGTAACAAGTACCATACCAGTTGGCAGGCAATCTCACATAAGCATTTTTCCCACACACAAAGTATACTGTTGGCACTACTTGTACCGGACCCTGAAAAAAGCTCTTTGCTGTCTCTTCCATGGTGAAGACGTGATCACACGCACTCTGTCCCAAGTAAACCTTATCATAATAGGTCTGGACACGTTTCACACACAGCTTTCCTTTCTGCACCAGATCTAATGCTATAGGGCCATAACTCCCTTTCGCTCTGTGAGCTAACTCCTCCTTCGTCCAATCCAATGGACTTTCTCCAGTGTCACATGTTAGTGTCAGTTGTCTATATCTATCCACTACCTGGTCTACAAACTTCTTTTTTATCTCTGTTAGTGAACAAGTTAAGTTATGTCTATGTGCATAAGCTGTATCTAGTGATACGGTCGGTATGAAATACTTCCCAATTCTATCTTCTTGCTTGTAATAATCATACTTGTTCAGGTGCTTATATGCTGGAACCTCTGAAAGCACCGCGTCATAATTGGAAAAGAAGTATTCATAATGACCCCTCCCATAAAACATGCTAAGCAACAAACTACATGAAATCCCATAAGTCAACGGAAGATGATGATATCTAATACCCTCATCCACTTACGCAGGCAATTGCATACACACATAACAATCACTCACATCCATCGTTTCTATGTACTCGTATAGCAGCTTGGCATACACATTAAGCTTAAAATCACTTCTAGACAAATCTACATGCAACCTACGACTGTTTTGATCTAGCATAGCCTTTTCAGCTCCTATGGTGTCCTCTTTTTTGCTAGAAGTACTAGGTGTAGGTGTCCCTTTCACCTCCACGACTTCTGGCTCATGTGAACTAATAATTGACACTACAATAACTATAACTATTGAAACTTTCACTCCCACTATGGAAGTACCTATCACACATTTTGATCTTCGGTTCGGATTTCCAGACTCCATTTTCTTGTTAGTCGTTCAATATAGAGGATACACAAAAGTCTCTTCTTTCCACCTCAATTTGTTACTCAAAAGTTCAAGCAAAGTTCGTTGGAATTCTGGAAATTCGTTCAAAGTTCAGTTTTTCCGGATTTATGCACACAGTTCAAAGACTTCCCTAGCTCTCTTTCTTCTTCTATTGAAAAACCCTAATTTATTCTTCTTCCACTCGGGCCTAGGTTATCTTCTTTGAAACACTTATTTACAACGCACAGTTCATTCGCAATCTACGATAAGTTCAGCTCCGATTGCAGCTAAAACATGTCGCAAAATCTCAAGACAAACATCTACCAGTTCATGAGGTGACGCTTCAAATCCAAACGTTGGGAAAACTAATTTATGCAATATCAAAATTCGCACCTTACTCAAAACTGGAGGTTTTGGGACCGTGATTGTCAGCACTCCTTCAACTTCGAGTCCTGGAACTATCAGTCCCACATCAATTTTCAGTAGAGGATTCCTGCTGATCACTCGGACGGACCTCAGCCTCCCGGAACTCACTACTCCCGGCATCAGTTACTGCGTAAGTCCACTCCGGGGCAGCGTATCTCTGACAAGGCACTCTTGTCCTTCTTGACCGCCTTGGACCTTCTTGGTCTTGTTCTTCGTCGCTCACTTCTGATTCTGATGTCTCGGTCACAGGGGCGAGATCTCTCTCAGGGGCCAACCTCAGATTCAGCCTTCTTTGTCTTTCAGGCCACAATTCTTCTGCTCGATCAGCCCTTTTGCTTTTCTCTCGAACCCTCTGCGCACCACCTCCTGCGGCTGAGTCTGACTCTATATTACCCGCAACGTTACCTTCTTCCTCAGAGTCAATACCTGGGTTGGGTGTAGCGTAACCCTCCTCAGCCTGGTCTGGTGAGCAACCAGCTTCGTCAGCAACCCGCACAGCTTGGCTTGTCCTCTCTCGTGGCCCTGCCGCCACAGCTGGATTTTCATTCACGAGAGGAGCTGTTTCTTCCAAGGGTTCTGAAACTCGACGAGTATGGGAAGCATGTATCCAATTTGGCAATCCTCCACACTTCACCGCTGTGTTCGTTACCAGTATCACCTGGTAGGGGCCTCGCCACCGAGCATCCAGACAGCTCTTCCTCACGTGCTTCCGGACCAGCACCCAATCTCCCGGGCACAAGTCATGGCAAAGATCCCTTGAAGCCGGAACAGCAGCAGCTTCCACCTGCTGAGACATAGAACGGACCACATCAGCTAGTCCTTTGCAGTAATCAAGGATTAAGTCATCAGTGATGTTTATCAAGGCTGAATACGGTATTGCTGGCAATCGCATCGCCCTCCCCATAATGATTTCGTGCGGGGAAAGACCGGTCCTCCTATCTGGGACACTGCGAACACTCATCAACACTAGAGGCAACGCATCAGGCCACTTCAGGGAAGTAGACGAACACACTTTCGCCATCCGTGCTTTCAAAGTTCCATTGATCTGCTCCACTATCCCAGAAGCCTCTGGTCGATAGCTACAATGAAGTCTCTGATCAACATTTAAAGCCACGCAAAGCAATTTCATGATCTCACTGTGGAAGTGTGTTCCTCTATCCGACTCCAACGAAGTTGGAAAACCGAACCTCGGAATCAACTCTCTCAACAAGAGCTTCGCTACTGTAAGGGTGTCACACCTTCGTGTTGGATAGGCTTCCACCCAACGTGAAAAGACACACACTACCACTAGAATGTATCTCAATCCGTTACACCTAGGCATCTCAATAAAGTCAAGCTGTATTCTGCTGAAAGGTACTCCTGACCTTCCAATGTGACTCAATGCAACCACAGTTTTCTTTCCAGCATTCATTTGTTGACAGGTAACACACCTATGACACACTGCTTCAGCAAAGCACGAAACCGTGGATTGTACCACGTTTGTCTGAACACCAGCACCATCGAATCTCTTCCTAGATGTACAGCACCATGAATTTGCCTTGCCATCGGGCTCAATAGGTCATCTGGTAACACTGCTCGGCCATTACTTGAAACCCAAATTCCATCGTCTCCCTTCTCACATCCTGATCTGACCGATACATCCCTTTCCTGACCTGGAGCTCCTTCCTGCAGGCTCTTGAGTTCCTCCCAAGTGTCTGCTATGGCTAACATCATGTTGAGCTCGGTTCCCTCTTGGCTCTCTCCAGTGTAGTCTCCCGTAAATATGCACCCTTGTTCAGCGCAGAAACGTGCAATTTCATCCGCATACTTATTTCCCACTGAAACAAAGTCCGTCCCCCTCCCATGTGCAGCGCACTTTACCACTGCAATTTCTCTGGGACATTGCAAAGCTTCTAACAGTCGTCTCACATAGTCTCCATTTCTGATCGGAGATCCAGATGATGTCAAGAAACCCCTCTGAGACCATAGCTGTCCGAAGTCATGAACCACACAAACCCATACTGGCTGTCGGTGTAGATGGTGATTCGGATCCGATCAGCTGCCAAACAGGCGCGAGTCAAAGCAATAATTTCAGCCACTTGGGCGGAGTATACTCCTTCCAGGCAAGCAGCTTCAACCACTCCAGTAATGGTACATGCAGCAAATGCTGCTCTCAAATGACCCACATTGTCTCTTAAGCATGAACCATCGACAAAGAAAATTTCATCAGGATCGGACAGAGGTTCATCAACAATGTCGGGTCTCGGTTTGGTGCAAAGTTCAGTCACATCAAGACAGTCATGGTCTTCACAATCTTCATCATCTACATTTGGCAATGGTATCAATGTAGCGGGATTTAAAACAGAACACCTCTTCAGAGTCACATTCTCCGCGGCAAGTATAACCTGCTCGTAGCGTGTGAGTCTATTGTTCGTCAGGTGCCGTGCTTTAGTCCTTGTCATCAACAATTCAACAGAATGCGGAACATAGACAGTCAGAGGATGACCCATAACAATGCTTTCACACCTTTCAATGCTGACACCTGTTGCAGCAACGGATTTGAGACATCCGGGCAATGCTGAAGCTACTGGATCTAAAGTAGCTGAAAAATAGGCAACTGGTCTACGGACACCTCCATGACTCTGAGTCAGGACTGACAATGCACAACCTTCTCGATCGTAACAGAACAGTGAAAAAGACTTGTTGTAGTCAGGCATTCCCAGAGCCGGCGCACAACATAAGCCCTCTCTCAACTCCAAGAACGCAATCAGACAGTCATTGTCCCATGGTACCGGATCGCTCACATCCTTATGCGTCAGTCTCTGCAGAGGCTTCACCTTCAATGTGAAGTTGGGAATCCATTGGCGACAGTAACCAACCATTCCCAAGAACATTCTGACTTCCTTCTGAGTGGTAGGCACAGTCATGTTCATGATCGCCTCAATCCGATCTGGCGACACTTTTCTCTTGCCTTTCTCAATTCGATGGCCTAAGTACTGAACCTCACTCAGACAGTACTGCAACTTGTTCGGGGACCCCTTGTGTCCATTTTCTCCTAAGTGATTCAGTAAGGCAATCGTTTCGATCCTGCAAGCATCCTCCGTTTCGGACGCAATAAGGAGATCATCAATGTACTGCACAAGAACAGAATTCTGTGGCAATACAAGACTCTCAAGGTTCTTTTTCAAGATCTGATTAAAGATTTATGGACTCTCTGTATACCCTTGAGGGATACGACACCACGTTAGCACAAGATCTCCCAGACGGAAAGCAAATAAAAATTGGCTCTCCTCATGCAACGGTATCGAAAAGAATGCTTGGCACAAGTCAATCACCGTGAACCACTCGGCTTCACATGGAATCTGAAATAATATCACTGATGGATTCAGTACCACTGGACAGCATGGAACCACAATCGTGTTGACCTTTCGCAGGTCTTGCACGATTCTGTATTTCCCACTTGGTTTCTGCAATCTCATAATGGGTGAGTTACATCGACTGCCCAGTATCTCCTTGAGAATTCCCTGCTGAATCATGGATTCGATGACAGGCTTTATCCCTGCAATCGTTTCAGGCGACAGATTATACTGAGGTGTTCTCGGAAACTCGGCATTTTGCTTGACCTGTATCTTAACTGGCTCAACACCTCTGATAAATCCGATCTCTTCCCTTGTAAAGTCCCACACATCCAATGAAACAGAGTCTCTTAGGTCAAGGGGAAGCTCTTCCACTGTCAACATAGGATACATCTCTACACAGAAATGCTGATTCGCAACCTTGAAGGTGGCATCATCATCATTTGTCTGTAGTTCCACTCCATTTGGGGTGCAATAGATGGTACAATTCAGTTTGCATAATAAATCACGTCCTAGCAAACAGACTGGACTTGATTCGCACACAACAAATTGGTGTCGATCTCGAAAAGTTCCTATTCTTACAGGAATCGGCTCGGTCAAAGGGCTATTCATCTTCTTATTTGCCACTCCTACTACTTGGATTGATTGTCCCGAGAGGGGTAGGTTGGGAACTACTGCAGATCTCACAGTAGAACGGGTAGCACCAGTATCAACCAAAAAGGTAGTGGGATGACCGTCAACATCCGCCTTGACAAACGGTCCCCTCTGGTCTACCTCTAAGACTGCCCCAAGAGCACAGTCTTCCTCCCCCCTCAGGCACCGTCATGCCAACGGGTCTGAGCTGTAATCATCATAATCCTCGAAAAGGGGCATCTGCTGGTACGTTCGATTTCCCTGTGGAATTCTCGGAGGTTGCGGAACTTGCGCCTGCAGGCACAATGTCCCCCCTTGCATGGACCTGGGTCTCGTCACTGTATTGACGACCTCAGATGCCTGCACTGTCTCTCCCTCTTGTTGCACTTGGTTCGCTGGATTCGATCTACACTCGCGTTTCCAATGCCCGATCTTGTGACAAAAATGACACGCAGTTGTCTTTTTCAGTGTTGCCACATCCATCCCTGTCTTAGGGTCTATAGGTTTCCCCCTTCCTGGACCCTGGCCATTCTGGGTCCCTCCTTGATTGTTTCCCTGTCTTCTCTCTAATGTCCCTCCACTTGGCTGTGTCTGAACTTCCCTGTCAGCATTTTGCATCTGGGCTAGCATTAGCTTATCTTTAAGCTTCCTATGTTTCGAGTCCACTTCATCGCTGCAGTACCTGGCGTACCGCAATATCTCGTCCACTGACTTGTTCTGCCAGCAGATCAAATGCTGCTGAATCATGAAGCTGATTTCTGATCTTAGACCCAAGACGAACTTGGAAACAAACTGTCCCATGTCTTTGGGGTCTAACGTGTCTAGCCCACTGTACTGCTTAAAGGCTTGTAAGAGCCTTTCATAATATTCATGTACGGACTCTTTTGGTTCCTGAACAGTTCGATCTATCTTAACCCAATCAATGTCCTATGGTGAGATTTTGGATTTCAGCCATGTAATTACTTGTTCAAACTTCTTCATAACAATTGGTGAAGGACCATTGGTAAGCAAATCCCTGTCTGGTTCGGAAATTGGCCAATCAACTGCAACTTTACAAGCTGCCCACAAATCACTTGGTACCACAATATCAAACAGTGTATTCAAGTCAACCCACAACACCTTCGAGATTTTAACAAAACAATCGACCTGTTTGTACCACTCGACAGGCTTTTCCCTCAGACGAGGAAATTCGTTTGTAAACGCTGCCAAATCACCTCTACTCCAAGGCACATCCACATACCCTCCGTTCTGTACCTCTCGTAAAGGATAATTCCCTACTCCTGTCATCCCCCTCCTGGAGGCGGTGTCTCTCCTATACTCTTTTTAGTGGTTTTCTTTTTGGACCATCTTTCCTCCCATTTGTCAAGCATGCTCCATGCACGTATCCCTACAATCAGTTCTCGAATGTGAGTCCTCAGCCCTATCACTCTTTTCTCTTCCAATTCCTGGTCACTGTACTGTAACCTATGGCTTCCCTGCAGTGTTTTAGTCTTGGATAAATCCACCTCGTGTCTTTTCACCAACTCTGTCAGTTTCTCATGTGCTAACCTCGCCTTGCGAGTTACATATTTTGCTACAAACAGCAACTCGTCTGGTCCATAAAGCTCTACTCTTTCCAATGGCAGGTTCCCATTAATTATCTCATGTACCTCAGCTTTTAGTCTCATCACGTCCAGCATCTTTGCTCTTATAGCAGTTTTAAGCATCCCTCGACTTGATGTACCACTTGATTCTCCATTCTCAGTGTCTTGGTCCTCACACCGGTTCCCTTCCGCTATATTCCCTAGGACTGGTCGACTTCCTGTGTTCCCGCGATCCCAGTCTCCTGTCGTTCTATCATTAGAGTTTCTCACTGGTGGTTCCCACATCCTGATGTCCGATCTTGAATCGGCCAAGGACCTTGGTCTCACCGTTCTTACTTCTCCCTGTCCTCTAGAGGAGTCTGCCATGGCTGGCAAAGGAGTACTTGATTCCATGGGCCTCGGAAGGTGGCCTATTCCACTCACTATCCCATTCCCTCCAGAGCCAGTCCCTTCTCCTACTACTGATCGTGCTAGACTACCATTTCCTGCCTGATCTGGGTCATATACTGACACTATGGGGCCAATGGTAACCGGTACTGTAAGAGCATCCGGTAGCCTTGTAACAACTGTAATTCCATTAACTTCGATGCTTGTTGGTGTGTGTGTTCCCATCCTTTCTGTTCCAGTTGATATTCTTCCGACTACTCTTGCTCTAGGCTGAGTCTGTGGTTCTCCAGTTCCCTCTGTTGCTACTGCCTTTCCCTCTTCAGAATCTGGATTATATGGTGGTGGTCTTTCTGATAGCAATCTATCTAGCAAGCTGTCATCTGTGTCACTATCGTCTTCCTCACCCCATTTCTTCTGAGCCTCTCCTACGTTTATCAGCAACGGGAATAGCCTATCCCCTTCAATAGTTTCCACCCTCCATCTCTTCTCCAATGCGTCCCATCGCACATCCTGAAATTCCCTGATTGACTTTTCCACTCTTTCCTGGCTTCTGTCTCTTTTCCTATCATGCCCTGCTCTTATCCATGCATGTAGCGCCTCAAACTGTGTTGGTCTGGGTAACGGTCGCAATGAGGACATCACCATTTTCAATTGGTACAACGCTTCCAACCTGAAAGTGCCGTAACGCGGAAAAGTCAATTCTCCCTCATGTTCAGTCATTTTATGCCAATTTTCAAGCCAAATTATACTATGCAATCCCACATTCGTAGCCATATAATGGACTGGGGTATCCTCGGGTGGAGCTTCTTCTCCTCTCCGAGTAATCACTCGTCTGTCTCCTCTACACATATCTCGTAAAACTTTAAAACATTTCATGATAATCAACGTTTTCTTCACTTGTTTTCACTCGACTTCCTGATGACAATCCACCAATACCAGCGCGGCTTCACACCAACCGACCTATCACAGCACGACACTCTCTGACGTCACTCTTCCTCCTCATGCAGCAGTTCCCCTCCTTTACAATTCGTCTCTCGCACACTCATGCGTCTCTCTCACGCTCTGAAATAACAGTCTGTCCACCAAACGACCGGACAGTCTCGTAATTGTCGACCTCAACTCTGGCAACCGTCTGTCCGCGAACGACCGGACAATTGCCCCAGACTATCTGCCCATGAACGGCCGGACAGTCATGTACTTAATCGATAGGATCCAATCACTCGAAGTTCCACATACAGTAACCCACGACCTGCGTCGGTTACTCACGCACTCGCGTTTCCCTATCACCGGTGGGTTAGTCAACGACGTCTCATGACTCCCACAATCTCTGGTCAGACAATTTCAACTGTGGGTGTCTTCTACACCACAATCTCTTATCCCGGGATATCAATACATCAAGTCTCATGGGCCGCACGCGTTCGGCCCGAAACCACAATCACTCAACTCTCATTCCAACTCCGCAAGTCATCACACAATCAAAACAACACCGCAATCTAACAGACACACATCCCTGTTCATACTCACTCCACCACGAACTGCTGTTTCCGCCGCACGGTTACTCTCTGTCGGTTTTCATCAACGCCGTCGTCCTCCGCTCACGATCCACTGGATAACCATTACTTGGGCTCTATGGGATTCAATGACTACCCTTCTCTACTTCTCCCCTTACTACAGAGGTAACCATCCTACTCTGCTATCAACTGTTAACGCCGGATTCCACTGTATAACTTACTCAGAACCCTCGGCCGACTGGACCTTTGTTACCTGCTGAAAAGTGTAAAGGGGAGAAACAATACTTTCTTTCCAATCTTGACATAAACAATTTAATTCTCGGAAAAGATCACTGACTCCGAATTCCAAGTTTAGGGGTTTATTACAACACCAAAAATAACTGAACATACAAGCACCTCAGAACGAGGTTGTAAAAATACAAAGGCACTAATACAAAGTCCATTCTACGCACCAATCTAATTCGATATAGCATAAAGAGAATGAGTAATTCTAGTAATACAAGGCAAGCAATGATTGCACCAACATCTATATTAGCCTTCATTAAACCTATAAAGAAATCCATTAGTCTATCCCTACACTATTCTAAAGGGGCATCCCTACTTAACTTCTATTCCAGCCCGATCATGGAAAAGGTGTCAGCCCGTGATGACTTCCTCAGAAGTGCACTCACGTTGTAAAAGACCGTCTAAGTCTCCATCCTAAGAATCAATCCCTTCCTTTACTCTCTTCGCTCTTCTACCTCTCCTCAATCAGCTCCTGCTCAATCTGCCCTCTCTGCTGACTGCTGCCTCCTCCCTCGGGGCACTGTCCCTAATACAAAATGGACCTTCCATAGGCCCGCCCAGGTAACACCTCTCCTCGCCAAACACCTTGTCTAGGTAGTTTTCCATTAAAAGTTGAACTTGGTCCAACGACAGTTGAAGTGTCCTTGAGTCCCAGGCTTCTTCAGCACAGCTCTCAATTATCGGCATTCCTGGAAACTTTGTAGCGGATCTCCTCCATACCTAACTCCTAAAACAAAAGCATTATTCTAACTAACGAAGACGATGTCCTTGCACCTGCAACGAATGCATGAGAATGAAACAACCTTGCACGCAGATGAATTTCGCTGACCATTTCTAAATGAGAGCCTCACCAAGGGAAAATATATTTCGGGCCTACATAAACCGGCTAACATAAGGAACGAATAGGCCCTCTTAACGCGAAGGAGCAGACACTCCATCTAGGCCTTTAACATCATTTTAAACACATTTAAAATGTTACATCTGTAAGCACTACATTTCATCACGGTTAAACACAATTAATCATCTATGCGTGTGCAACTTCAACATGATGCACATTTAAATCTACTGCGTTACAATTCATAGCTACTTCATTAAACAATTACAATGCACATTCAAAGTTACATAATTCTTTCTAAATGCCACTTACGATTCTTGAATGGCACACTTATCGTAATATTTCATTTACCACTGATTATTACATCACAAATTCTAACTAAGATTAACGCACACCTGCAAATATATGCGGGTACAGACTACCTATGAATATGAGGTACCCCTACAATTTTCAGAATATCTTTGCGCTCTATCACACTCATAGAGGACTCCACCAGAAGGGCCCCAGATCCATACAATACATGCTCCAAATCTACTTTCCACAAGGGCTGTTCGCTCCTCCAACCACAATCTTCGTTGCATTCCCAGATTCCGCAAAGTCAGATCAGGACGTAGATCTTTCTTAAGCCTGGCCCCTGGAGCACTCTCTCACCCTCCCTTTGGACCATTTTCAGTGAAAGCCTGTTCAAGGCACAGTTAAAAACAGCTGTTTGGCGAACTGTAACCCTCCGCTCTGACCTGACCCATGCAAGCACCAGGACGCTTCTTCTGAAGCAGCATTTGCACTCTATAAGTATCTCTTCATTCAATCATTCTACATTGAAAAAGTACGACACAAAAGAAAGATACTCGTCTTGTTTTAACCCCTTAGCTGCAGAGCTTTTTCCACCCACAGTGTTGAGCCCTTTTTGTGATGTTTGAGGCACTTCTCCCTTAGGCCTTCATAACTTTTTTCCACAAAAGATAACTAGGCCAAAATTGTGTTCTTTTTTCAGACATCCCAAGGATACTAAAGGTACTCATAGTTTGTGGATTCCCTTTAAAGAAAACCGTGAAAATAGGCCAAATATAGCTATTTATTTTGGGAGGGGAGTGGAAAAAGTGCTGTGCAAAAAAGTGTTATTTTTTTCTTAATGACGTCAAAAAATGAGTTGCTATGGTAGGATCACCATTTTCTCTGTTTTCAGGAGAATGGAACGTTGTATAAAAAAAACAAATTTTTACCACAGCTTCTGCATTTTTCAAGGTGGTAGTCCATTTTTCATACTTTTTGAAGTTTCAATGTACTTGAAGTTTGTGAAAAAAGGTGTGAAAGTGATGGCTGAGCCTAGAATGCTAAACATTTCTGAAAAGTATGCAAAATTCGGAATCCAGCAAGGGGTCATTTCTGTATATTCCTGAACGTTTTCCCACAGAAACTAATTGTTGAAATAAAAAATCATGAAAATAAGTAGAAAAAAGTAGAAATTGGTGACAACATTTTCATCTGTAATTTCTTGTCACTATGGCTGATTTACAAAAGCAATATTCTGCTATATTCATAAGACCCTTCTGATCACCAGGATATAAATACCAAGTTCCCAGAACCAACAACGGAGCTGCAGATTTGAATGATTTTTCAATGTGAACCGACTATATAGCAATTCATATGTTAAACTCTGAAAATGGGTATGAAGGAAACCTATGCTATTCTGAAATATGCATATGATACTTAGTTTTGATATAGTGGTTATTTGCACACCTCTGAATTTACGGCTACCCATACTATCATGTAATTGTGGGCATTTTGTTAAAAGGGTTTTTTCTTGCACAAAACCAAAAATGCAGAGAAATCTAATTTGTAATGATAAATGTTCTACTGTTGTGTGTTCACCTGATAGAAGTGGTACCCCACTTGTGTGGCTAGGCTTAGCGCCTATGACACAAAAGACCATAACAATGTGACCTGGCGACATGACATCCCACGCAGCAAAATCAACTCTTTCTATACAATGTGCATAGCTGTGGAATTTAGGTACTCACTCGGCTGCCACCCAGAGAAACCTACCACCCTGGTCATATCTGAAAACTGGACACCCAGGGGTATCCAGAATGGTTTGATTCATGTGGATGCCATGATGTCTTCATACCCATGAGGTCTTGCAAACCACAAATGTTTGCTAAAAACAACCATTTTCCCACATTTGTGCTAGAGAAAGATCTGAAAGCTGGGTGGATCCACAAAAAATAACCAGCACTCCTACCCTTCTCCCAATAAAAGCAGTACCCAACTTGCATGGCTGGGCCTAGCACTCATGACCCAAAATGCCCTAAAATGCAACATGGAGACATCAAAAACGAGTAAGGGGATGGAGGCAGTTGAGAGAAATTAACAGATTTGGCAATGTGGGTAGCTGCGGAATTGGGCCCAGGCTCTGCTGTCACCCAGGGACACCTAGCAAACCCACTTATTTCCCACAAGTAGACACTCAGGGGAGACCAAGGTGGCATGACTCCTATGGATTCCACAAGGCCTCCCACAGGGCCTTGGAAACCTCAAACGTTGGATAAGACACACATTTCCTCCTGTTTCTGTGAGAGAAAATTTCAGAATCTGCTTGGATCCACAATTCAAATTGGACAGATCAAATTTTCTCTCTAATAAACGGCACCGTTTTTGCAATGTGGGTAGCTGTGAATTTTGAGCCTGAGCTAGGCCACCACTGAGGAAACCCTACCAAACCCAGACATTCCTGAAAACTAAATACTGAGGGGAGTCCAGGGTGGTATGGATTAAATTGATCTACCTACCTTTTCATACCTACAAACCCCTGCAAACCACAAACTTTGACAAACAACACACATTTACCTCTCATTTATGTGAGAGAGAGTCCTGGAATCTTCAGGAATCCACACATTTGATACCACCCAACACTTGTCCCAATTAAAATGCTACCACACTTGTATGGTTGGAACCTGGACTGCTTTCAGCCAGAGCAAGAGAGGGGGACTCTTCCTTCCCCAGGAAGACCCAGTCTAGATGAAGGTCCTATTCCAGGCATAGATGGTTTTGAAGGCAGGGAGGGAAAGAGCACCCTAATTTCCCTGAGATGAAAGGACACTGAGGATAGACGTAGACATCTGAGAGTTCTGAAAACTACTTTCAGGAGGCTTCAGCAAATGGGGTCCATGTTACTGTACATCTGGATGCTTGTGGCAGCCAGACTCCGGTAGCTGATTGAACATCCCCAGTGCATTCCTAGAAGGGAGAGGTCCTCAGGGTTAGGAATCCGCTGGTGTTGAGCATCACCACACAATGCCTTTGGTCACCTAGGGTTGGAGGAATGTGGTTGACAAGAGGATGGTAGCTGTCTTCCCAAGTCTGCCTGTAGACCACCTCCAAAGCAGTAAATGGCTAAATGCTGTATTGAAACCTGAGAGTGTGAAAACTAATTTATCCCACAAGAAATCTCTGAGGGTTCTGACCCTGAGGTTAGGATTACAGGACCAAAGATAAGAGGAAGGGGAAGGAGGCAGTTGCCAGAGAGAGCAATAGGCCAACGTTTTCCTACCTTACCAAGAGAGCGCCCCAAAACCCACATTGGAGGGACAACTTCTAATCTAAAGATTGAGTCTCTGCTTTCTGAGCAACAGGTGACGGATTGTCTAGAACAGGCAGTCACCTGCAAGACAAAGACAGTGTATGCTACCATAAAAGGATTGTGCTTTGCCCCATCCCAGGATGTCCTGGAGTTCCAGGCAATTGGTCACTCTCAGGGTACAGAGCCTGAGTAATGGAGAGGTAAGGGTGGAAGAAGGTACCTGCAGCTTGAGGCTGTGGTCCCCTACCCAGGAGGTCTGATGTTATTCAGGAGTATCCACCATTGCAGTCCTCCTTCAATGTCAACTCCCAAAGTCAACATACAAATACCTAAACTTATTAACGGTTGCATGGGTGCTTATATGGTACTGCAAAATTTTGCCATGTGGCCATTGACTTTTATAGTGGTTAGTTAATTTGACACAAAGATTCAAGTCGCTTTGCACTACGTGATTGCCAATGCAAACCTTAGTAACTATCCTCCAATGAGTCATCAGGTGATGAGAAAGCAACTCACCTACAAGGACCTATGCGTGACATGTTCCCTCAGTGTTGATATATTAAAAAAAGATGACAATACCAGCAGCTATGATTTTACTAGACTTTATTATATTTCACAGAAGGAGGCTGTTCAGGGACATTTCCTCAAGGCCAAAGAGATTGGTCAATCCTCCTAATAACAAGTGTAGGAAATCCTCCTTTTCTGGATGGTCACGCTAGATTTTTTCCTTTTTCTGGACCCTATTTTTGATGTATTAGGACCCTGTGTCCTTTGACTGTGCTACAGTGCATGTACAATAGGTAGTGGTAAAATGTATTTCATCCAGTTGGTTTATTTAACTGTCCTGTAACACCTTTGTAGATGACATGGAAAATGACCTATCATATGGAAGTTAAATATCATATGTGCACTGCAACACGTGTTTACACCACCCACATATATTACAAAAATATGTGTCTGCCAGGTGCCACTCTTTAATGGCCTTGCAGTAACACATGGCAAGGAGAAGTGCTTTATCCATGTAGGAAAAACTGTTTTTATATATTCATAAGTCCCCCCTGAAATTTGCCTTGCAAGTCCACTGGGCAAGGTGCTGATATAGAAAAATAGTGCACCCTGCATTATAGGGTTAGCGCTCCTACAGCAAAATAAAGCCCAGAGCTATTTCGCTGTGTAGGCTTTGCCAGACCCTTCCCTGAGCAGACCTAGTTAGGATTAAAAACTCAATTTCCTATCTATGTCTGGAAAAATTGATTTAAAACTGCTGCTTACATTTTCAAAATCTGATTTAAGGGAAAATCAGATTTTGGATACAATGAGTGCAAAAGTAACTTTATAAAAATTTACTTTTGGCTGCCTGAGCAAGAACTGATTTAAATACAGTTCTGCCACTGGAAGAGTTAACACCTCAGGTTCAAAGGACAGCAGCCTGCCTCTGAGTCAAGAAGAGCAGATGGGTGTTAAGTGATGAATAGTTAGCAGGGATAATCTAGAGTGGGCAAGAAGAGCTGGCAGAACAAACATCTTTCAAAACTATCTCTTTTGACTTCTATTTGGAGATGGCAGAGAGTGCTTCTCCTATTCATTCCCAGGATCCTCAAAGACAGCAAGGCTCCAGTCACAGTAGAGGAGGGAATCAGTTTTGACCCTGTCAGATGGGAGGAGAGCTTATCTAAATAGAGAAGTGGCTAAGGAGCTAAGCACTACCTGCTGGGTGGCAGTTGGATCCAGCCATATTGAAACAGAGGCTACTGGTTAATTTTACGGTAAGAAAAAGATAAAATGCTCCAAAATGGAAGAGTACTGTGAGAAAATAGTTAAATTTGGGTGGCTGAATTTCTCCAGTCACTGGTTACTGCACAGGGTAAATGTGGCACCTCAACCGCCACTTCCTCAGAACAATCCTAGAAATGGGAAGACTCCACCTGAAGAGTAAGGCTGTGCTGGAAGAAGACTCTTGACTCCTGATTTCTGATTCTTGGCTCCTGCTGGAAGAATAGGACTAACTCAAGGACTCCTGAATCCTGCTGGCACCCAGGGACTGAAACTACTCTCCAAGGGCCAAGTAGTTGGCCTCATGTTTACTCTGCTTCTGTGACACAAAAAGCAGACTCCTGATTCGAAGAGTGTCCACCTGTCCACAGAGAACTTGCTCCTGCAGGAGACCTGACTGGAAAGAGACCTGATAGGTTACCCTGAGGAGCTATGGACTACTAGACTGACCCAGAGGAACTTTGGCAGCACTTAGTCAAGGTTGTAGGACAGGAACAAGCCTAGATAACTGGGTCAGCAAGACCACTTGGCAAAGGGATCTGGCCTCATAGAGTCCTGCCCGGGTACTGGTTCTAGCCTTGTTCCACTGGAGGATTTTGACTCCCAAAAAAGTTACAAAAGCTCTCCACCATAGTCAAACCTCTCCGATGGAGTAAGAGTCTTCAGAGAAATTACCTCATGTCCGCCTGCTCAATCAGTATGGGTGGCAATGTGGCCATTTGTTTTACCGCCCATCACCACCAGGTAAACTCTGGCAGTGACGGAGAGGAAAAAAACAAATAAAACTCCCCTCATCTTTGGACATGATTCCCATGGCAAGAAGAGCATTACCTTTTTAATTTTCAAAAGTTAAAACACATTTTGGGATTTTGTTTTTGAAAATAAAAAGAATACTGTGTGGTGCAGGGTTGCGTCATGCTTATGGAGCCCTCCACCAACCAGCAAATTGCATTGCCAGGAACTGCAGTGACAGCAGTTCCTGTCAATGCTTTATAAATGACTACCAGCTTGGCAGTCATTTATAAATCAGGCGGTCGAGACCTGCACCAGGGCAACAGAGGTATTTACTCCATTGCTATGGTGGAACATTGGTCTGACCACGGAAAAATAAATTGGGCCCTAAGTCTAAAGATAAAGGTGAACAAGAAAATTAGGTTAAACCGGCTCAGAGCATTTTGCTGCACTGAAAACTGGGGCAGAGGGATCTCATGATGAAGGTATCTGGCCTCATGGAGCCCTACCGAGCTACAGGTTCCAGCCTTGCCCCACTGCAGGATATTGACTTACAAAAAAGATACTAAGTCTGAAGGTAAAACCTTCGACCTGGGGCAAGCCAGCAAATCTGACCATCCTGGGAAGTGATGTCTGCAGTTTGTCTGGCTCAGATCTTTTAGCACCAAAACCAAAGGCTTCAGTGGCAGCTTGTTGATGTAATGTAATTTAATGGATAATTATTTGTAAAGCGCAAGTAATGCTCGAATATGAGATTCTAGATGCTAATGAATCATAGGTTGTACAAACACGCTTTTCGATGTTAATAGACGAAACACTGGTGCAAAAATACCACAACTTCAGTTCTTTGCAGAATCTGACATGGCTAGTCAGGGTCAAAGGAAGAAGATTTATGGCTAAAGGAAGAAGATTCCACAACTTGGTTCCTAGTGTGGTAATTGAACGTCCTCCTAGAAGGATCAACTGAAATATCGCTGGCAAAATAAGATGCGCCTTAGAGGCGTATCCAACTTCAAGACATATCCAACTTTGAGTAACCTTCATCATTCGAAGCCTTGGATCTAAAATTTCAAATAATAAAATCTCTGGCTACCCTTAACCTATTTTAATAATCTTCGTGTCTTTTTGCTCATTACAAATGTCACTATATCTCCAAATTGTATTTCTCTGTAATTGTCTGCTGCTTGTGCCATGGATACCAGAGTCTAAACAGAGATTCTGTTAGAACAGTATATTGACTTAGCCACATTGTATTTATTATGTTTTTGGGGTCCTCCTCCCAAATTAAGAACCTAATTTCTGACAACAAATCACTGGGATTTATAGTCTTTCCTTTAGTAAAGGATATTGAGGTTCAGTATGCTGGTGTAGCTGTATTGGTCTCAACAGTGGGCTCCGATACAACCTCAAAGAGATAAGAGTCAGCCAGCCATACATACTACCAGGATTCTCCAGTTTCTTCTCCTCCCCTTTCTTCTTCTCACTTACCCTGTGTCATCTCTATCTCTGAGTTCCCACTTGCCTGCAAGAGATAAGGGCCAGTCAACAACACATCCTCCCAGTCCAGTTCCTTCTTGGCAACTTGCAGAATGTGTCTGCTTATAACCAATTTACCTGGGATCACACACTTTCTGACCCTGCCCTTTCCTTTTGATTGAATGAGGGACATAAAATAGTAAAGCTATTGGTAGCAGGTTAGAGGGCATACTAGCTGCTTTCCCTAAGACTCAGAGTTGTGGTGCAGCAGCCAGAGCGGCTGACTCTGGAGCAGGAGGTTCATGGTTCCATCGCCAGTGGCAGCCCAGCTCAGCATCATGTGACTCGGGGCAATAGCTCACTTAATCTCCCCGACGGCCCCTCATCGCCTTGATACACTTAAGGTGGTGATATGTTCGTGCTTTACAAATAGGAGTTATTATTCCTCATCAGCCATCTCATCTGGAAGGAAGGCGGGTGAAATGGCTGCTTTGCAAATCGTATGTATTCATTCAGCTGTTCCTTATGGCCCCCGTCCTTCAGGTAGGTAGTTATTGAACCCAGGGTGGGGACCAGCTTTCTTTCCCTCCAGCAACCACCGGTACGACACCTGTGGACTCCTGCCTGCATATAGGCACCTATCTTCTCTCAAGAAATGGTGACAGTGTCTAAAGAACACAGGACCTATTAACATCCTGGGGTACTGGCTCTCTGTCCTAACAGAAGACATCAGTGTTCCACTGCCAATAATACACCTGCCTTTGGGCCCCATCCCTCAAAAGGTTTAGAGCTCTTGTTAGAAATTAGTGCATACAAGTAGGGTCATGCATCCCCATTTTCCACGGAGTGTGAAACACCTGAGGTGTTGTTGTGTCTCATAATCAGTGCCTGCTTAATGGCAGTGTGACTGATCCCACCGCACTGGGCACTGAGCTCGGGTGTTGCTGTATTTTGAAATATCTTGTGGGCTTAAGAGCACCTGCTGCAGAGTTCATGGTGTGCCAAGAAATTATCAGGCAGTAATAAAATTGCCAAGATAGTTCTGGTGATTAATATACATGCTGATAAGATCTGAGTTTTGTCTAGTGAAAGTTTTGACTCATCCAGAAGTAGTGCATAGGGTTAATGTGACTGCTGCGAAGCACGTGTAACATGAAGATCACAGAATTGTAGTTTATGTAGATAGGTTACTGCTTTTGTCTCATAGATTCTTTTATTACTTTCAGTTGATAAATTACAATCCTAATATAGCACATTAAGGTATGGACTGGCATCAAATAGCTGCATACAAACTGCTAGGCATACGTTTAGAACTTTATGGGCATATTCTCAAGAACGTGTGATAACCACCGCAAGTTTAGCTTAACGCAACTTCTCACATCGCAGTCCATCGCGGGAAAACAACGCCATGTTAACGTAGCATTCTCAACCTGGCGCCACCATGCGATAGTCCCACGATAACGCGTCAAATGACAGCGTTAAAAACAACGCGACGCCGAAAAAATGAGAAGCACCAACGCGAATAAAGTTGCGATGAGGCCAACCACGAAAAAAAAACTGCGACAACCAGCGACAGGCCTGCAATCCCCATGCGTCTGGCGGGAAAATACAGCATTAAAGCTGAACAAGAAAAACACACCATAAACAAATCAAACTGCGCAGCAACATGGATGCACCCGGAACCAGTGCCCAGGTCAACGCAAACCCCACAAGCCCCACAGACCACCAGCAATGAACCTCGGGTTTGGGGAAGGCCAAGGAGAAGAGGAAGAGGAAGACGGGGTACAGTCCGCAGGAAAACCCCATCGTCGTCACGGAGGTGACAGAGCACCAACAACTGTCCGTCACCAACACCGTGTCATTGCCAATACAGACGGAAAAATGGCATCCCATCGTGAATGCAGTCGGAGTGCCGAGGAGGCCAAGATGCGCCGGCACGATGTGAAAAGCCAAACCAAGCAGAAACCCCCTGCCAACAGGAAGGCAGCAACGGCGAATGGAGGTGGGAGTCCTGCGCCACAGGAGGAGCTGGAGCAAATGGCGCCCACAGTCATCAGTGTGGAGACGGTGCAAGGAGTCCGGAGTCCGGACACTGCTCCACATGACCTGACACAACAGCAACAGGGTGTGTAATGAACAGGGACTGTGGGGACGGGGGGACGGGCACAATGGCACACATGCACAACAACGTGTAGCACACCGCACACCCACAATAACCCTGGGTCATGTCCCTGATCCCCGTGGCACACTGCAGCACACATACAAACATCAAGTAGGCCCCCGTTCACCATGTGCCCAAAGGGGTCCCACCCCACACACCACCAATTACACAACACACACATGCACCTGTGCGAAACACAGCAAAGATGCGTATGTGAGAGCCACACTGACAATGCAAGTGACATCACATGACCAGCAGCATGGCTGGAGTACAATCACCATGACACTGCGCACGCCACGAGACTGAGGTGGCTGAGTGTGGACCACATCCGGAAAGGAGAAGGTCACACTCAGACACATCCACCTGCACAAACAACCACTGACGTCAACAACACATCTGCAGACAAACAATGCACAAGAGTACAAAAACCGTCCAAGAGCACAAATGACCCAAGTCGCCAACATCACAGCACCTCAAAAGCACAAAAGCCAAAGGCACACCGCCTCCAAGGGATCAGGGGCAGCAAAATCACAGCTGCAGGTGCGACTCCCACACAAAGAAGCACACACACATAGCAATTACAGCACACCCACATGGACGAAAATGTGGTACACAGCCCAACACCTACACTGCAGAACAGAGGACACAACTGGGTCCGCCTGTGCGTAGAAAAGGACCAATCACATCTGACATAGCAGGAAACTGTGAGATGCAAATGTACGTGTACAACCTCACCTACGTCATGTAGTCCAAATCTCCACTGTCCCGCATCAAATAGTCCGCCCCTCCCAAACAGTCACAATGTACATTGTCATGAGGTCTGAATGAAAACTTGAACAATGTGGCAACATACATGCCAACACAATGTCAACAAGCATCTCCCATTCACATTGCAGAGGGACAAACAACACCTCCAGCAGAGCAGACCAGACAACTCCACAGTGATGCTGAAGAGGACCACCACACTTCCGACACCTACGCCCCACAACAGTCCATGGACATCTTAGGCAATCGCCGTCCAGGAGCAGGGCAGCACCGCTGCATCGAGGATACCCCACCCCCTGCACAGACAACACAGCTGGACGCACCCACCACCCCGGCTGGCTCCCAGCAGCCCATCCAAGCACACATCGCATTCCAAGGCCAGGTGTCAGACTGCCAGAAGGGGGTGGCCGAACATGTGCGGGTTGGGTACTACCTCATGGAAGCCGAACCAGATCACATACGTGGGTGTCTAAGTCCCATCAGGGCCCACCAACACTCCCCAACGGAGACCCACACTGCGACAGAGACACATGCCGTTGAACATTTCCAGTACTGAACCACACCCACACCCACGGCCACGGGATGATCATCCACACCCCCACGCCAGACTGGCGTACGCCGGCCCAGTTCACTCCTTTTACGTATTGAGTAGGGGACGACAAAGCTACATGTGCAATGTCCCACCGCTGCCTGCGGTGACATGGCTGCGTCCTCTGTACATGGCACAATGTAATGTTGTAGTGCCCGGGGCACAAATGCATACATCATGAGCACACGGACACACACAGATAGTTGAACTGGCCACTGGCACGTGCGCCCGACACCTTTATTGGCATGGTCACATGTACAGTGACGCATGTGCTGGATGTGTGTGGGGTGAGTGTAAGCCAGCCCTCATGGAGTCGTTGGTGCTGTCAACAACTTGAACAGTGATCACAATTGAAGCAGAAACATAAAACACCAGCACAACAGAAACAACTGTGAAGCATCATGGTGGTAGCCGGAGGGAGTACATTGTTCACCCAACATGCAAGCAGAATGTTCCTTGATTTGTGGTGCACTGAGTTAGTGGCACCTGAAGAGCTGAGCAGGGTATCAAGCTGATGATGGCCCCCACGACAGGTGTGAGCAACTCTGCCAGTCTGGCAGTAAGACACTTACGACTCTGGCACCTGTCGTTTGGAGTTGGTCCTGGCAGTGGTGGCGTGTGAATCCTGTGGTGATGCGACGTCCGGGCAGGTCAGGACTCGATTTGATGTGTGAGCCAAGGTGGACCGCAGTTGAGGCCGGAGGCAGTGGACAGCGCAGGGCAACAGACACATGGCATTGATGACCCCCAGACCATAGACCCAGGGCCATCCAACATGCCATCAGACTGGGGCCATGGTTTGAGCTGCACAGAGTTAGTGACCCCGGATGCACTGCGGCCGGCACAGGCACACCGCCACGGGACGGTGACTTGCGGTGCAGTGAGATAGGGCCACGCAAGGTGAGCGGGTCCTCATCGATGTCGAAGGTGAATGTAGCGGAGGTTTGCGGGGGACAGTGGAAGGTGTTCTCCAGGGCATGATGCAGAGGGCAGGAGCCGGCCGCAAGCGGCAAATGGAGCAGTGGAATGCTACTGCCTCGTTTTGGCCACATAGTCAGTATCACCGACATGATGATGAAGACAACCCCCAGTCCATGGACTCAGTCGCCAACAAATCTCAAGAAGAAAGTGTCCATGGTTGTCGGGGAACAGACTTAGTGGCCCCGGAGCTGGAAGGGGAAGCAGTCTGCGACGAGGCCAGTACAATGATATCAGGTCTGCCATAAATGATTCATGACTGAGTTCCCAATGTGTGCCCTACTCGACCGATGTGTAGTCTGGAGGCAGCGGAAAGCGCGGGCCAACCGCTGTTCAGCGAGCTCCTCCTGGAACACTGACACACGGCGTTGAAATGGCATGTGGGGATGACTCGTGGTTGACCGAGTCAGTAGCGACAGAGCTGAGTGGGTGTTTAGCCAGCGACGATGCTGTGTCCTGCCTGGTACGGACTGGCATGGACTTGTGTGGGGCCTGCAGGACCACAGTGTAGTCCGAAGGCGTAGAAATCAAGGGCCCACAGACACGTGTGGTTGGGATGCCATGCACATACTTTGTGTCACCACATCGAAGGGAGTATAGTGAGTTAAACTCAGCCATGAAGTGTGTACTCGGCCATTGTGTAATCAAGACTCAGTTCCAAATGTGTGACCTACTTGACCGCAGTGTAGGCCCGAGGCAGCGGTCAGCAGGGGCCCACAGCCACATGTCGTTGGCCCGCGATGCACAGAGTTAGTGACACCAGAGCAGTTGTCGGCAGTGTTCGATCACCTCCGTAACGATGATCCTTTTCTCCTCCCGGACTGAACCGCGTCTTCCTCTTACTCATCTCCTTGCGTACATTGATATGAACTCCGCCATCCAGAAAACAAGACTCAGTTCCAGATGTGTGACCCACTCGACCGCAGTGTAGGGCGAAGGCAGTAGTCAGCAAGGGACCACAGACAGGTGTAGTTCGAATGCTATGCACAGAGTTGGTGGCACCACATTGAAGGGAGTACAGTAATATAAACTCAGCCATAAGGTGTGTACTCTGCCATTGCATAATCAAGACTCAGTTCCAAATGTGTGACCTACTTGACCCTAGTGTAGGCTGGAGGCAGCGGTGGAGTACGTCAACGAGAAAGGAGTAATGCGGGCCTGTGTCGCGGAGGCCGTGATGGTCTGAGGAGGCTGCCAAGGTCGCGGGCTTCGGGCTTGGAGCTTGCGCCGGCACGTGGTGGACCCTCTTCGACACACGCCAGTGTCGGCAGGTGAGCAATGAGGCCTGGCTGCGCAGGGGCGGGCACGACGGGTTCGGGGACCAGCGGCCCGGGGTGCAGCAGGCGCACAGGATCGCAGGCCACACCGCTCATGGCGACGGCATCGGCCTCGTGGCAGGGTGGGAGGCGCTGCCCTGGCAGACACGTTGGGCATTCCGGAAGAGAACCACGCCCAGGGCTACGTGCTTTTTATTCACACCCCTACGCTGGCCTGGCGTCCTCCGGGCCAGCCCACTCCGCACACGCTTACAGGGGGGGACGTCACAAGCTACATTTCCTCAATCTTCCCCACTGGCTGGGGTGACATGGTTGCGTCCACTGTCCACTACACTCCAAACACCAGCAGTGCATGTAGACATGGCTATGTCTGTGGTCTGCATACTGCAGTCTGTCCAGCACATCTCAGCCACACTTGGCATTGTGTACATTCTCATTCATGGGTCACTTGCCTCCTTCGCACATGCCTGGTTCCCACCTCTTCCCACATTCCGGTATTGTGTGGCTGAGGTGCCATGCCGTTGATGGCTCATGTACATGGCTAACCAAGGTTGCCACAGTAAGTTGTGCTGTCGTGTCTGGTGGGGGGGCATGCTGTTTGGCATGTTGTATGTGATTTTGTGACGTGTGCAGTGCCAGAGTTGTGAGTTGCATGATTGTGGGGTTGAGGTGTGTGGTGTGTTCATTTGGTACTTGCCAACGAGCAGTGCATTCCCATGGGTGCCATCCTGGAAGCGCTGGTTGATGTTGGACTGTCGGAAGATGAAGGGATCATGCACACTGCATGGGTAGTTGGCTATGACATTGGTGAGGAGTCCCCTGTGGTCCACTATTGCCTGCACGTTGATGGGATGTGTGTGCTTTCTGTTGCGGTAATTGTGTGCGGTGTTGGCAGGGGGCACAAGTGGGACAAGTGTGCAGTCAATTGCCCCCGACACGTGCGGGGATCCAGCTATGGCGTATAGTCCTTGCTTGGTCTCCAGGTGTTCCTGCGCATTGTGGGTGACGTATGGGTGCTGGGGTCCCTAGCTGGTGAGGGCATCCAGGACAGGTGTGAGGGACTTGGATGGGGCTGGCTGTGAGACTCCTCCGACTCGGGCGGTTGTTGTTTGGGAGGATACCAGAGGCTAACAGGTGCAGCACAGCCAGCAGCTTTGTCTGCGGAGGGATGTTGGTTGTCCGCTGTGTTGGTACCGTCAGCCTGTGGGCAATGATGTTCAGGATGCGGAGGATGGTTGTCCTTTTGAGTCTGTAGTGGGCATTGGCATTGTCTGGTGTTAGGTCTGTAGGGCTGGTGCATTTCCTGAATGTCCACTGTTTTTGTCTGTGCTGCCTCTGTGGTGGTCCGGGGGGGCGGGGTGGGTCAGTTGGGGGGTGGCGGTCCTGGGGGTGGTGGCGGTAGGTATTGTTGCCCCCTCGGGGCTCCGGGGTGCATGGTGAGTGGCTCCATGGCATCTGTTGTTCTTCATGTGTGGCTCTGGGCTGGGCTCCCTTTGATGGTGCAGCTTGTCGTCCGACTTTACACCAGGTCAGAGCAGGTGTTAGTTTCCTGCTGCTAACGCACCTTATCGCCTGTTTTGTGGTCTTATCGCCGATGTGGCAGGTCGTTGAGAATGTTGAGGTGTGGTGTTGTCGCGGGTTTTTGCTCGGGAACGCCTACTCTGCATCTCATTAGCGTTAGTTGCCGGGGTCATCTGTGGCGATGTTTTTTGCGACTGCTTTCGCAGGAAAACTGGTGTTATGGGCTGTTAGCACCAGCTTGTGAATGGGGCGATAAATTTAGCGCGACTTTGGCTGCGATAAAGTGCCGATAACTCGGCGATAGCTCCTTGAGAATATGCCCCTATGTTTTTTCCTGTGTCCTTCGTAATCCCAAATTTGGTAAAAAAGGTTTGTTTGGGTAGAAATAAATTCTTATCAGTAAAGCCAACCGCAACCACTTTGTTAAGTTTTTAATCCTTAGTTTGTGCTTCTCCAAACCAAGCACTATTAAAATATATTGCCTGTCATTATGGATGACATATGACTCCTACTTCTTGCAGTCCTCATTGCTTTATGCAACATTTCCTATACATTGATTTACACACCTGGATGATACATTGTCTCTGCATAATGTGTGTGTGTTACTTGAAGTGCTCTGACATCATACATTGGCATGAGTAGCACAATAAAATAAATTAAATACAAGTTAGAGAGGTGCTGTGGAGAGATGAGGGCCACTGTTGGAGGGTGGCTGTGATGGAATCCGTGGGGAAGGAGGTCAATGGGGGCACCAACAAAGATTAATATATAAGCACAACACATAATAACACTACTTTTTCTTCATCTTACTTCTTCATACTCATACCACATGCACTCGAGTCCTATTGTCCTGAAACAAAACTATATGCAATACTCCCCACCAAATACTGCTTGAATAAAAATATTTTGCACCTTCACTTTTAACTTCTCATTACGTTCATATGCCGGGAATCACAACAATGTGCCACGAAGCAACACCAAATAACAAAACAGAACAGATGCAGTACCACAACTGGACACATTAGTACCACATCACAATACCACAGCAGAAAAACAAAACACAACACAATTGCACATTTGTGCAGTTGAATTACCTGGTGTTGGTGTACTATTGCATGTGTTGCTACATACTGTGCTGTTTTTTTTGCAGATCGTTGGTGCTCTTCTTTTTTATGTAAGTTGTGTTATATGCTACATTATCATATGGTTGTGTTGTTGTACTCTGTTGCTGCCGCGTGTTCAAGTAATACGGTGTCATGTTGTTGTATTGTTGCTGTACCTCACCTGCAGTATGTCTGCTTAAATATGCACAATCGTTTTGGCACACTTTACTTAACACCTTCACAAATCTGCCTCCATAATTCAATGGTAAACAATGTAAGCAATAAGGTTGCTTTTAACTGACTACCAAGGGCATATAATAGCATGGGATGAAAATATTTTGATATCAGACCACATGAGTTCAAAGATCCACTGAATGAAGCTATGTTTCTATATGTATGATATTGTATACCTCTTTTGAGGTTGATTAGCAGAACATTGAAAGAGGTTATGCACTGTCACCAGTAGAAAATGATAGATTAGTTGATGACTTTGTCACACATACACACATATATGTCTGTCAGAACTTGCAAATCGGCGTGTGCACCTCTTCTTTTTTATTCATTGAACATTAGTATGTTACCATGTGTTGTTGAGGGGGTGGTCAAGTAGATTTCCTAGCCCACCAAGCTACATAGTGTTGATGTAAGTCACAACCTAGAGAAGTGCTTAAATCATTGACCTCCAGAAAATGTAGATGGTGTGGGTTGCACCGCAGAAATGGTCATACACATGCAGGACATGCCAAATGGCAACACATATGAAATGCACATTGATGGAGTGTCAGTTGAGAATAGAGACACATATGTTCTACATGTGGAGTCCAGTGCATGAAGCACACATGGGTAAAGGTTTAGAGCATTGAACAACTGTGCCTCACATTACTGGCCCTGCTGGACTTCAGCATGCTGATGTACTGCTGCTTGCAGATATTAAGACACCACAGCTCTGGTTCAGTCATTCACATTGGCTATTCTCTGAGGTAACTGTAATGTTTCAAGCGCTCCCCTTGAAGGAGCCAGTAGCCAGGAAGAGTATGTTTGTGCATATGTAGCTGAACATTTATAGTGCAAGACTAGCAGGAAAACAATGACAGTGATCCTGATTCTTCCTCCAGGCTTGAACTGTGTTCAAGAGCGACTGCCTCACTTACAAAGCAATAAGAAATTACTCCTCCCCCACATACGGCCAAAAAACTAACCAACTCATGCAGGCAGCTGCACATAAGCAACCAAAATATTGCTTGACTGGAGACAACATTCCCTTCGATATCAGATCTGCTCTGACCCTGCTGCAGCTCAGAAAAACTCTAAAGACACATCTCTTCAAAGAGCACTACCCCTTTTTAGGTCTTGCCTAGGCAGCGCTTGCGCTGTCTCGTTGAGACATGCAGTATACACTATAGCGTGGAAGCTTCGTGGAAGCTCCGCCCACTCTCCGCCCATCATTTTCATTGGCTTGTGTCCTAAATACTGCCTTCCAATTGGTTGTAGGCTTGTTAGTCCCTCCTTATGATGGACATGTCTCCATTTGTGTCCTTCCACGGCTACTGGCCCCTTTACTGCACAGACTACTTTCTTCCCGTGCCTCCACCCCCTCCCTCCGCAGTCTGATGCCTTCTTGCGCCCCCCCTATTGCATTGCCAATGCTTGTTTTATTTGTCTTTCCCCACCCCCATCTGAGATCTCTGTTTATTTATTATTAATACAGCCCACACCGAGGCTTGAACCCTGTTCTCCAGCTCCAAAGTCGGCAGCCTTATCTGTTGAGCCACCTCCTCCCTTCGATTCTCTGCACCGTTTGTTTCAGTTGGTTTCTGATGCTACATTTGACCGTGTTTTTTTAAATTTTATCTGTCTCGCCCCTCCACATGTGTTGTGTTTTTTTTAATTTGTCTCTCCCCATCCCCCTCCGAGATCGCTGTTTATTTATTTATGATTAGGTGATATAGCCAACGCAAACCCTGCTCTCCAGCTCCAAAGTCGGCAGCTTTATATCTTAAGCCACCTCCTCGCTTCAAGGCAAGCCCCTTAAAGGGGTTTATCTTTGTTTCCCTCATCGAGTCACCCTCCCACCATGCACCCACCCTTAACCCCTTCCTTCCTCCCTCTCACTTTCCCTGAGCTCCCCCGTAAGTGCATAGGAAGCAGTGCACAAAGTTGTTAATGCTCGTTTTTCATGCCGAGAAAATATCCTCGGTACCGTGCCAGCCTCTGAATTGCGCATAAGACCATAAAGGGTGGCTGGTGGTAATTAGAGCATCGCATCCATTTTGTATTTTTAGGGCGTCACAAGGGCTTGGGGTGGGCGCCGGCGCCGTCGTAGAAAGAAATATTTTGCGTCTTTGCTCCCTTTCCCATTCACACAGTCTTGACACGCAAAGGGGTGTGATCGATAGCTTGTGAAAGCCGGGACTGCTGTGATGAACTAGCCATGACCGCTGCCAGAAGTGGCAGTCTCTGTGCACAAGAGCACACAGCAAGTCACTCTGTTTTCCTGGCATTCGAGCAGGAGCAGTGCGTGTTACAGGGCACTGATGAGGGGCCGGTGGTTACGTGAGAGCCAGAACTACATTGTTCTTGCATTTATCTCCATCATAAACTATGGATTCTAGCTGACAGGGCGCTCGCCTCCCTCTCTATCATTGCCTGCTAGCTCCAGGGCAGAAAGAGCCCCTGCGCTGTTCTACTTTTGTCGAGTCAGAGTGACTGGGCGATCGGATGAGTCATAATCATTGGCACCTGTCCAGCAGTGGTCGGAATATGCCAGCCTTGGACAGAGCGGGCTTGTAGTGAGCAGAGGATGTCCGTTCTCTGTAGAGAGCTGTGGGCAGTGTGGCAGCTATGGGCTGTGTGAATAAAGCAAACAGTATACACAGTATCTATAACATTAAGAAAACCAAGGAAGACAGAAAAAATATGTTCAAAGTTGTTACCATTTTAATAATTTCTTCTCATATTGTCTAAACAAATGCTATTTATACAAAACATTTAAAAAATGAAACACAATATGTAACACATCACTTTTAATTAATAGATATAAATAAAGGGTTAAAAAGTGGCAATATCTTTATTAACTCGACGCGCGTTTCGGCGTATACAACGCCTTCTTCAGGAAAGCCACACAATTATCTAAAAAGAAAAAAGAAAAAAGAGAACATACTCAGATTTCACAAATGGTCAATCAGTATCTTGACATGTTTTCTCAAGAAAAACATCTATTAAACAATTAGTATCTCTTTTACATATATCTAAAAACACAATGTGTATCAGTAGCAACAATCTATGTACATAATCTGACGGTCTTCCTATGTATCATACATTACAATTTTATATTTATCTATGGTGCTATATCTGAGTGCTCAAAACTGAACCTTAATGAAAGAGGCCTATTAGATAGTAAAGGCCTGTAACATTATATAGTTAAGAAACAATAAGATAGAAAATAAGTAGCCAATCACTCACAAATCCTGTTTCAAATTAGTTCCTAGTGATTAAAACCTGCAACTCCATAGTTGGTGGATTTTCTTGATTCTAATAAATGGCTGAAAAAATGTGTATGTGTCACCATTATTATGGACCTATATAATGGGGTCTAATCATCATTAATGTACACGTAGCTGCTGTTTGTATATGTTATCTGTATAGTTCCATTTTAAAAGAAATTTATCGAGATTTTGACTGTAAGAATTATGCAATTGAAACCAATAAGTTAATGTTAATAATTCAATAAGATCATAAAGAGATTGTTCGATACCAGTGTGAGCAATCATCATGCTCAAAAATTTGGACTGATATTAGCGGACCGATAAACTGAGACTGGTTATAAAAATCAAAGTACCTAACATTAATCTATCCCAATAGATGTTGATTCAGTGGTATTATACATGTTCATTGAAAACGGATAAACCACAATGACGAAAAGGAATTACCTGATAAAAATGCGGTGCACCGAATGTGCAACGATGTCTTATTTATATTAAAATCAACGATTTCACAAAAAGTCGGATGTCTACAAAAAAGAATGAGAAACAACTATTTTTAAAAGTAAATTGATTAAAAGAGATAAAGATATCCCTAACATAGATATAACTGTGAGTTTCCATAATCTTATGATCTAAAGAGAATTTTTAAGACCAATACCTGGTTATCAAACAAGCCTCGTGTAGGTATATTTGAGCTGACCTGGTCCCGCTAAATGTTAAAATCAGTTATATGGTATTCTGGAAGGCCTCTGAAAAACAATACACAATCTATTGTCAAAACGGAGACCTTATAAGAGAAAAAGGGGAGTATACATTAATAATCGGAGTAACAGTGAACCCCGTAGTTACCTTGCGATGGAAGAGATTCAATCGAAGAAACTGGAACAACCGCTAGATATGCGATAGTGTTCCAAATATGTAGCTCAATAGGCATGCACAGTAAAGGACTTGTCTAAAAGGAATGTAACAAAATATATCTATGAGCGTGTAAAACTACAGCTTCAGAGTAAAGCAAGGTCCCTATAACTACAAACTAATATGTACCTGATAAAGGAGGCTCCAGGTAGGACCAGGCTGAGGATGGCTGCCGATGATGCCTTCGGAAAAGAGTATCAAATGTGTTGGTGCCATTCTACACATTATATACTCTATGGCTGGTCACATGATAATCATGTGATTCTAAAAAGTGTCATATGACCGAAGTGATGATGGTCAGAGAAAACAGACTGAAGTGATGATGGTCAGAGAAAACAGACTATATTGAAAAACAAAGAAACTTTATTGTTCTGTCCGACAAGATTTCGAAGACATATCAAACTGCTTGGTTTTATAGATGTCAATTACGATAATAACCTTGTATCATATTAAAAACCTACTAGCCAGATGTATATTATATAATAATGAGTGATATATAATAAGTAGGGAATTAAAAGATAATACCCAAAGCCTTGTCCGAGTGTAAAATCAACAAAACTAAATGAGAGTTAGATTCAAAGGAAATGTCTAATATTGAACGATGTTCTGAAGATGTCAACATATCAAATTTGACTAGTATCTCCATAAATGTTTGTATTAGTTAAAGACGCAAAGGTCTAAATAACTTATATTAGGTTCAATATACCAAACATCCTGTTTTAAGATGCAATGCCCACTCAGGTTATGGCATTCTCCCAGGGTATTTCACTATTCAGGCCATTCCTGAAAGTGTTAAGAGTAAAAATCCAAAAAACTTCTAGTTTTTTACGTATTTTGAGACCCCCTTTATTATCGGGAGTCCTGATTCTTTCCAAGATTCTCCAATGGATGTCTTCTGGTTTATGGTTCATATCAATGAAATGTTTAACTAAGGGCGCTGTAATTTTGGCTGTTCTGACTGCAGAGCGGTGTTCAGTAATACGGGTTTGGATTGCTCTCGAAGTCTCACCTACATAGCCAAGGTTGCAGGGACAGCGAATGAAATATACAGTATTGTTTGTTTTAAAGTACATGCAAGAAAATAGAAAAAGAATAAAGCAGAGCAGAAATAAAGAATGAATAAGGAATAGATGATATTGGTTTAGCACTCAGATTTACAATTGCACCTTTGATCAACAATGACAGGATATATGAGAACAGCCCTGCACAGACAAGCTGTGGGAAAACAAATGAGAAAAAACAAGGACCCCCTGGTCCAGATACATAGATGATATCTTTTTTGTCTGGACTGGTGGGAGAGATTCGCTCACAGAATTTTTGGAATGGCTCAATACTACAGACTCGAATCTGAAATTTACTGCACACATAGATACTGAGAAAGTAGAGTTTCTTGATATCATAATTAGGCATTCTTTGGGCCACTTGGAAGTAGATCTTTTTGTGAAGCCCACTGCTAGGAATACGCTGTTGCATTTCAATAGTTATCACCCCCGCAACCAAAAGCAAAGTATTCCGTTATCCCAATTTCTAAGAGTGCGTAGAAACTGCACGAACTTGACAGATTTTGATAAACAAGCCATTACAATGAGGAAGAAGTTTTTAGACAGAGGATACCCTCACCGGTTGGTGAGGGATTCCTACAAACGTGCCAGGTTTTACGACCGGGACCATTTACTGACCCCTAAAGTGAACAATAGTAACATTCCACTGGTATGTGTCACCAGACACTCCACGATGGATACCAAAGTCAAACAGATCATCAATAGTAACTGGCATATTCTTAATAGCAATCCAGACAGTTGTAAATTGACCAAACTTTTATTCGCCCATCGGCGAAACAGAAATATCAAAGATTTCATTGTTCGGTCACGGTTTACTAACAAGATCAATAGACCTATGTTCATTCAAAAATCCATTAATGGCAATTTGCCTATTAAAGGTACTATGAAATGCTCCTCTTGCAAATCTTGTGAGTCCATCATTGAAGGTGAAACTCTGGTCCACAATGGGGTATCTATTGAAGCTACTGAGATGTGGAACTGTAAAACAAACAATACTGTATATTTCATTCGCTGTCCCTGCAACCTTGGCTATGTAGGTGAGACTTCGAGAGCAATCCAAACCCGTATTACTGAACACCGCTCTGCAGTCAGAACAGCCAAAATTACAGCGCCCTTAGTTAAACATTTCATTGATATGAACCATAAACCAGAAGACATCCATTGGAGAATCTTGGAAAGAATCAGGACTCCTGATAATAAAGGGGTCTCAAAATACGTAAAAAACAAGAAGTTTTTGGATTTTTACTCTTAACACTTTCAGGAATGGCCTGAATAGTGAAATACCCTGGGAGAATGCCATAACCTGAGTGGGCATCGCATCTTAAAACAGGATGTTTGGTATATTGAACCTAATATAAGTTATTTAGACCTTTGCCTCTTTAACTAATACAAACATTTATGGAGATACTAGTCAAATTTGATATGTTGACATCTTCAGAACATCGTTCAATATTAGACATTTCCTTTGAATCTAACTCTCATTTAGTTTTGTTGATTTTACACTCGGACAAGGCTTTGGGTATTATCTTTTAATTCCCTACTTATTATATATCACTCATTATTATATAATATACATCTGGCTAGTAGGTTTTTAATATGATACAAGGTTATTATCGTAATTGACATCTATAAAACCAAGCAGTTTGATATGTCTTCGAAATCTTGTCGGACAGAACAATAAAGTTTCTTTGTTTTTCAATATAGTCTGTTTTCTCTGACCATCATCACTTCAGTCTGTTTTCTCTGACCATCATCACTTCGGTCATATGACACTTTTTAGAATCACATGATTATCATGTGACCAGCCATAGAGTATATAATGTGTAGAATGGCACCAACACATTTGATACTCTTTTCCGAAGGCATCATCGGCAGCCATCCTCAGCCTGGTCCTACCTGGAGCCTCCTTTTATCAGGTACATATTAGTTTGTAGTTATAGGGACCTTGCTTTACTCTGAAGCTGTAGTTTTACACGCTCATAGATATATTTTGTTACATTCCTTTTTAGACAAGTCCTTTACTGTGCATGCCTATTGAGCTACATATTTGGAACACTATCGCATATCTAGCGGTTGTTCCAGTTTCTTCGTTGAATCTCTTCCATCGCAAGGTAACTACGGGTTCACTGTTACTCCGATTATTAATGTATACTCCCCTTTTTTTCTCTTATAAGGTCTCCGTTTTGACAATAGATTGTGTATTGTTTTTTCAGAGGCTTTCCAGAATACCATATTACTGATTTTAACATTTAGCGGGACCAGGTCGCTTTTCAAATATACCTACACGAGGCTTGTTTGATATCCAGGTATTGGTCTTAAAAATTCTCTTTAGATCATAAGATTATGGAAACTCACAGTTATATCTATGTTAGGGATATCTTTATCTCTTTTTAATCAATTTACTCTTAAAAATAGTTGTTTCTCAATCTTTTTTGTAGACATCCGACTTTTTCGTGAAATCGTTGATTTTAATATTAATAAGACATTGTTGCACATTCGGTGCACCGCATTTTTATCAGGTAATTCCTTTTCGTCATTGTGGTTTATCCATTTTCAATGAACATGTATAATACCACTGAATCAACATCTATTGGGATAGATTAATGTTAGGTACTTTGATTTTTATAACCAGTCTCAGTTTATCGGTCCGCTAATATCAGTCCAAATTTTTGAGCATGATGATTGCTCACACTGGTATCGAACAATCTCTTTATGATCTTATTGAATTATTAACATTAACTTATTGGTTTCAATTGCATAATTCACGAGTCAAAATCTCGATAAATTTCTTTTTAAAATGGAACTATACAGATAACATATACAAACAGCAGCTACCGTGTACATTAATGATGATTAGACCCCATTATATAGGTCCATAATAATGGTGACACATACACATTTTTTTCAGCCATTTATTAGAATCAAGAACATCCACCAAATATGGAGTTGCATGTTTTAATCACTAGGAACTAATTTGAAACAGGATTTGTGAGTGATTGGCTACTTATTTTCTATCTTATTGTTTCTTAACTATACAATGTTACAGGCCTTTACTATCTAATAGGCCTCTTTCATTAAGGTTCAGTTTTGAGCACTCAGATATAGCACCATAGATAAATATAAAATTGTAATGTATGATACATAGGAAGACCGTAAGATTATGTTCATAGATTGTTGCTACTGATACACATTGTGTTTTTTAGATATATGTAAAAAGAGATACGAATTGTTTAAATAGATGTTTTTCTTGAGAAAACATGTCAAGATACGGTTGACCATTTGTGAAATCTGAGTATGTTCTCTTTTTCTTTTTTTCTTTTTAGATAATTGTGTGGCTTTCCTGAAGAAGGCGTTGTATACGCCGAAACGCCGTCGAGTTAATAAAGATATTGCCACTTTTTAACCCTTTATTTATATCTATTGATTAAAAGTGATGTGTTACATATTGTGTTTCATTTTTTAAATGTTTTGTATAAATAGCATTTGTTTAGACAATATGAGAAGAAATTATTAAAATGGTAACAACTTTGAACATATTTTTTCTGTCTTCCTTGGTTTTCTTAATGTTATAGATACTGTGTATACTGTTTGCTTTATTGACATTGCCTAGGAGTTTTTGCTACTACCATTTAAGTCCCTGTCCTAGGAATTGAACTATCCATTGTTCAGGGGGTCCTTGTTTTTTCTCATTAGCTATGGGCTGTGTGCCAGTCTCGGGAAGCGCGTGCCATTAAGGGGCTGAGTATGACCGCCTTGTGTAGAGTAGTGGGCAGTGTGCCAGCCTTGAGGAGAATATGCGAGCGTGCGAATCTTGAAAAGTAATAGGTCAGTGGGTCAGTCTTGGCAGCATGTGCCAGGAATGGGAAGAGTGTGCCAGCTTGTGTAGAGTGTGCAGTACCGGGCACTGTGACAGGCTTGGCAGCATGTGCCAGGAATGGAAAGAGTGTGCCAGCTTTTGTACAGTGTGCAGTACCGGGCTCTGTGTCAGGCTTGGCAGCATGTGCCAGGAATGGAAAGAGTGGGCCAGCTTGTGTAGAGTGTGCAGTACCGGGCAGTGTGTCACTATCACAGGGCTCCCGTGTTACCCTCGCAGTGTCGATGAGGCTGATGCCTTGAAATAAGCTAAGTGAATTTGGCGGGATCAGCTTTAATCCTGGATATTTATGGCATGGGCCTGAGCTTTCAAAGGTACACTGCCCAGGGGCTAGGATGTGAAACGTGAAGCGACTGTGACGTGTACATGATGTGGATGCAGCAGGAGACGAGCCGCTGGTGGCATTTCCTCAGCATTACAGGATGCCGTCGGTGGTGACTGGAGACGCACTGGAGCGCGCGCCCTCTCTGGCTCGTGCGCAGCGGCAGCAGAGTAGCTCTCGCGCCTGCCACTGGGTTCGACGTGCAGGCGACCGGCTGACTGGCGCTGCTGCTGTGCAGCGCATAACAATGCTTAGCCACCGACTCTTATCTGTTTGCATTTCTGTCTTCCACCCATCAATCTCTCGCCAATGCTGGTGTTGCCTGTATCCCATTTCTGATCCTGCTTTCTGTCACTTCGACTGCAATGTTTTTAAAGTAATTGGCACGTTTCCTCTTTTATTTTAAAGTTCATTGGGTGCAGTAGAGCATTTTCTTTAAATATAACAAGTTCATATGTGCGTCAGTATAACTGCATGTGCCGTAATAATTAGCAGCACCTAACAAGCATCTAACTTTGTAACCTCCTCCAGCAAGGGTGGCAGTGTTCCTGTTTACTACTTTAACTGTATTGAATTATTTATATAGCTCTTACCACCCCTGTGTGGGGCACTGAAACGCTTTGCCTACATGGCATGTTACACTGATGTGTAGGGTGTGAATTTGTAAGGGTGTTTTTGTAGGTGTTCCTCTGTGGGAAGTGTCTCATTGTCGTGTGTGATGACCACCTAGGTACGGTTATGGGATTAAAGGATGCATCACTTACAGTGTAGCAGATGAAGTGTGAAACGTAAGAGCACAGTTGATGGTTTTCAGTAGGCTGGCTGCTTTGAGCAGCTCTGCAGGTCCCTTTCTGGTATTTCCTTTGCTCATAGTTTACTTTGCCTGTTATCGCCCTGCGATGCCCAATTTGAGATACTTTATTGAAAGGTTAATGGCTCTGAGGAGGCATGTTTAGAGATAAATTGTCTGCTGTCCTCTGAGTTTTAGAATATTTGTATGGGCGACACCTATAGTGGCTAAAATCTCCCTCGTGCAGCGCCCTCCTCCACCAGATGGTCTCCACTTCATGGTCAGTTTCAGCACAGGGCAGAGATGTTTCTGAAGGCTCAGTTAATGCCCACTTTAGGGTATCCATGGGGTACACTTGAATACAAGCCTCTCAATGAGAGTCTTTTACAGAGTTATTGCCCTGAAAATCTGGGACAGACCCTACCCTCTTCGAGCGATGCTGGACACCCTTGGAGGGGTAAAGCACAGTTTCAATAGCAAAGCCTCCCTAAATACTGTGCGCCCTCCCTGCACGACTATCTTTCCTCCAAGTATCTTTTTAGGTCGAGCTTGATTGACCTGTTATTATCTATTCTGTGTGGTTTGGCACACCCACCACTTGCCATTAGCTGTTAACTAGTGTCCCTCCGTTGCAAGCGCTATAATTGAGGCACTATTTCTACTTTCTTTGTAAAGTATGTGTTACTCTGGCACTTTTTTTTGGTTTACCTCTGCTTGTGGACTGCAATGATGTGTTCGTGTTTTATTTACTTTGTGCCGGCTTGAAAAAAGAAACATTTGCAACCGCATACATACACTCCAATATAAAACACATGGGTAAAATACATTGTCATTTATAACGCCAATACCTCTAACTCTCACAAATGCGAGACCAATTTGCATTGCAAATGCTTGTTACTATAGGAACTTACTTGTTACCTGTTTCATTTTTCTGGGCTCTCGGGATGAACGCCCCTAACTGCCTGGGAAGCTGTCCCAACCATGTTGTTTCTTTTTTCTTTTGTCCAAGTATGTCGTTCCCAGCAACACATTTTGTGTCTCATAGTATAAGGAAAGCCCTAAGATTAATCAACTTCCCTGTAGTTTAAAAGGAAAGCCCTCCCCCTTTGCCACACCAAGGCTAATAATAGCATATGTGTGTATGAGTGAAGCAGCTTCACCAATGGGTGACACTCACTGGCGTTCCTATTTAAACTAAATTCAGTCAGTGTGAGTAAGCCAGGGCATTCATGTTTTTATGAATATGCAATAATGATCACCAGCATCATATCACGTGCAAATGGAAGGCTGACCACGATGAAAGGCAGGGCACCTATTGTTAAGATTACCATTTGAAAATCATTAAGATCCTTTTATATAAGTAGGGAATTAAGATGGAGCATAGTTGCGGATGTAAAAGAGTTAACAGAAATGGCCCATTACACACTTCTTCCTTTTTTTTCCTTCTTTGTCTATAGGGACGTGACTGAAGTGAACGTACATTCTTGACAGAACAGACCACTGTAGAAGCTACCTGGCGGCAAGTGGGCAGCAATAACCAGAGTGCCTTCTGTCCTATTATATATAGCATCCTCTCTGAGGAGAGAATATCTACAGCAGTCTGGTTGATTAGATTTTTTAAATTAGAATATGGATTTAGCCTGTTTGGGACAGTTCTGCTGCTCTACTGCCTAGGATAAAGAATAAGATGGACTCCAGCACCAACAAGTAGAAGTGCCCCGTCGACAGAGACCTGGATTGAGGCGAACAAGGATGCTTTTCTGCAGCCTTTCAAAATCAAATTTCATTTTGTATGGCAAAAGTACAGTCATCCTTCATACATTTGAGCCACCTAGTTTTCATCAATGCTAGCAGTACTTTAATCTCTATTGTAGGAAATCCACATTTTCTACATGGTGGCCCTGAAGTTTTTGCCTCTTTATGGACCATACTTTTGTTGGTATTTCAACTCTGTAAACTCTGACATTGCTATTCAGTGCTATAGTGCGTGTTCTCTGTCCCTAAAACAATACCTTAAAATTGATTTCACCCAAATGGTGAACTTACCTTTTCATCAAGGCTATTGTAAGTTAGTGCAACAATTGCACAAGTGGCTTTAAAGTTAAATGTCATATGTATGTACCACACCCACATATATGATAACAATATCTTGTTACAGAAGAGCCATTGCACTCTGACTGGGCTGCAGTGTAAAAGTACTGCCATAACACGGCAAGGCAAAGCACCAGTGCCATATAGGCAAGCCCATTTTTATATACTAGCTACGTCACCCCTGCCACACATTGAAAATAGCATACCCTCACAATTAACAACTGTCCAATTGTCCAATACTTATTTTCGATGAGTAGGTAAAGCTGCATTTCCCAGGAACAGGTTTTATTCTGATTAAAATCATTATTTCATATTTTCACCTTGGAAAATGATAGAGCAACAATTAAAAGTAATTTTTCGCTTAGTTTCAAAAATCTAATTCAAAGGTGAATCTAGATTTTTGATTCATATTCCAGAAATCTTTCATGACAATTGGTGAGGTATCACTGCTTAACTCTGATGTAATGTTAAGATGCCACTTGATGAATGTTAGATTTACAGTCTTCTGTGTTCAGTCCATGCATGATATTGATATGGAATACATTTGACAAGGCATGATTATTTTAGAAACATGCCTAGGAATTATGCCAAACCAACAGATTTTGCCATTCATACCCTACCACCATTATCCAATCGTCAGATTCGCCAGACCATAGGAAAGAGGAGGAGGGTGAGCTGCAGTAATTTGCAAAGGCCAATCATCATTTACCTATTTTGCTGTTTATTGCACTGCTCTAAAAACTGGAAATGGGTCTTAAATCCACTCCTAAAATTTTCAAGGTTCATTTATTGATTCAACAATGTGATGAGTATCCTCACAAACAAACTGGCATATTGAATGTTACCCTTTGGTTTCCTTCAATACATTTATTCACCCACTTGCTCATTATTATATATAATATATTAATTTCTGGTAAAGTGGTAGATATCTCCTTGACTATCCATGGGCAGTAACCTAGTTGGATATTCATGCATTCTTATTTGACATTCATATGCCTGCTTCTGTAAGCAAGACAGACAAATACAATGGTTGAAAGGCTTGAATTACTCTCAGACACTGGTAAGTACTCTGGGCCCAGAGTAAATACTAGTGGCTAAGATCAATTCAAGCATTCCACATATATTTTTTTGTGTTTCTCATTCTGTATAACAGCGATTCTTAATCTTTTGACTGAAAGGAACCCCCACTGAATGACTACTGGACGTCAGTAGCCCTCACCTAAGAAATTTGAACTTCAAAACAATGCCTACAAACACAGTCTAGTGTACATCAAACAATGCACAAATTATTAAATACTTTAAAAAAATTAAATCTACATTTTAATGGAGAGATTGCAGCCTTTCAATGTTTAGTTTTATTTCTAAAAGATGAAGGGATATGCTATACTGTAGCCTATCACTTTATCTTTTTTGGTTCTAATGTATGTTTTCTTGTTGTCAGTGTGTATCAGTGTTTCAATTGAAGCCACCAGTCATCCATGGCTTTACTTGTTCCATTTACCCAATTTATTTTTTAGCCTTCAAATTATTTCACATTTACAGACCGTTTCAAAACTTCTTTTTCAATTTTGCTTTATTTATATGCATTTTCTTTATTGATGTGATCATATTATTTCATTTTCTAAACAGACACACACACCCCTGCTTAGGTGTTGCTGATCCCGAGAAGTCGGTGGACCCCAGGTGAAGATCGCTGATTTATAAGAAATTGAGCTTAATCAGCCAAATGTAATTTTACTTGAAAAAACTGACATGTCTAAGAAAATAATGTCTTCCAATTGAGCCAGTGTCAGGACTTTTCACGCATTATGTTGTTCACAACCCTGTGGTCAGAATTCAAAGTAATGCACCCACAGCACTGAACAACAGTGTCCCCAGATTTAAAGCATAGTTGCAATTTGATGCTGTCCACTAATTCTCGGAGGATTTCTAAAAACACCAGCAGCAGCCGGCACAGGTAAGCGCGGTGAGGCGCGGCAGGGGGGCAAGCCGACAGACGGAATAGGTGTTATTTATTTATTTAATTATACCTATTCCGTCGTTTGTCGGCTTCCTCCTCTGCCGCACCCTGCCCCGTCCCACCACCCCACTGCGCTTACCTGTGCCGGCCGCCGCTGAAAAACACAAACTTACAACTATATAACTAATGCTAAAGTGTCAAAACAGTATAGGTGGCTTAGCGAATCTGCATGCATGGCCCAAAAGGGCCGGCCAAACAGTTCATGCGCACTCAGGGAGTGCAAACTACCCCTCCCCTGCTCTGGCCCGCCCTGCCTGCCCCACACTGAACAAGGCCACTGACTGCATGCAATAGGAAAAATAAAATGATAACAGTACGTTATTGTCATTTTATTTTTCCTTTTTGTGCAGTGGGGCAATGCTCCTCCGCCTTAGCAGAGGAGCCGCTACTGCTCATAATTAAAGGCATAATCAACCACGAAAAAAGGTTTGGGTCCACTACTACCTTGTCAGGACCACTCAATTATCAAAAACAGCAAAATGACCAGGTAGTTTTTTCTTTTATAATTCAACAGCACTTTAAACCAATAATTGAAAAGTGCGTTTGGTTTTATTTTACCAAAATTCAATCATTTTTTATCGATATAATGTATTCAAAAAACATATGATGAACATAGACACACATTATGCATTATAACAACATTAGCTACACATAAAACTGTACATATCTCATTGCAATACAAAAAAAGTGACATTGATTATTTACAACAAAAAACACCAAGTTTTTCTAACAAGCACTCTCCTAAAAATAGGGAAGGCTCCAGTCCATATGTATTTCAGAAAAACAAAGGCAGACCTCTACCAGTTCTAACGGTCCTGCCTGGATTGGGCTGAAAAAGGCAATGCTGAGCGAGGGGTCGTGTAGTTGTAGGGAATGATACCATTTAAACAAATCCCAAAGACACCCCAAAGTTCATTTGCCTCAACCCAAATGCCAACGCGTTTCGAACCCTGTGTTGTTCAAGGGTTCTCCTCAGGGCGGGACTGGAAGGAAGAATTCAACTGTTTTGTAGACGTGTGCCAACAACGGAGGATGATGTAGTACCTAGGAAGCATAATTGAAGGATAATAGTGTGCCAAAACAGAACGCCTTTTGGGAGAACAATTAGACCCGTTCAGAACGCCATACCGGCCCACATGAATCTGAAGAGCTGCAAAAAATAATCCACCACACCGGGAATCTTGGCACACGTCTACAAAACAGTTGAATTCTTCCTTCCAGTCCCGCCCTGAGGAGAACCCTTGAACAACACAGGTATCATTCCCTACAACTACACGACCCCTCGCTCAGCATAGCACAAGCAGAGCACTAGTCATTTTCAATCTTGTTGAATCTGGTTTGACTGAATCAGAAAAGTTAATTCTATAGTATGCACTTGATATAAAGATATATCTTCGCAGAAGCATTTTATCAGGGAAACAACGCATTGGCATGCACAGATTAAATAAATGAGAATGGGTTTACAATGATGCTTTTCAATATTAATTTGGGGGCTATCAAAAGTGGTGGTCCTCATAAGTCCAAGCCCCAAGAAGCTCCGTGTCTTTGGATTTCGGAGAAACTCTTCTTTCTTGCAGATAATAAGTGGATGTAGCAAAGTAAGAAACAAGCAAGGCCAGATATATGTGTTTTCTTCTTTTTTTCCTTTTCATCAAAAATGTTACAAAGGAATACTTCACATTCCTACTTCTCCAGTGAAAATGGTGATTCTTTGTACACTTTGCACATTTACTATACCACTTAAATCTGTGTCATCAACATGCTAGTTTAGAAGTGCAGGGATGTGCATGAAAGCTCACCACATATTACTCTGTCGTCATCAGCATAGAACATATAGCCACCTGGTCATGAGCTCAAAGAAGCACTGCTTTTCTCAGAAGGTCAGCGCAGCAGAAATATCTCCTCAGGCATTGTGTAAAACTCTAATATCCTTGGCTAATTCTATTGTCACTAGTTCTAAGGCTGAAACTTCATCTTAACTTCATCTTGCATCTTAGTTTTAGAACAAAGCGGAGTCAATCAGTCATACATTCAGAGCAGAATTAATTCCATTGTCTTCTAACTTGGCTGATTTTATAGCTTCAAAGTAGTCTGGTTCACAGATTGGTTCTAGCCCCTCTCAGTGACTGAATTTGGAAATGTTAATATCAGTCAGCAATCAGTGAATCACGTAGTGATTCTTGCAGGGCTAAAATACTTCAGCAAGAAACTACTCTAGGTAGAAGGCTCCCTCATGCTGGGCAGCATCCCTCTAGGATTCAAGGCTGCCATAGAGGGATCTCTACTGAATAAGCCATCCCTAAAGGTTAATAGCCTGGCAAACATGTGACCTATATGACTCTTGATGTCCTCAGCCAAACTTCTAGACAAAAAATGATTAGCCAACTGCCAGATTTTGTTGTGGCTAATTCTTTTCCATTCTGAACAGGCAGGTTTACACCTGGTGCCATTCAGACTCTTGCAGTCCCTGTCATTGATGAACTGAGAGGAATTGTGGATAGTGACGGTTTTGGGCCCTGATATAATTCAACACCATTGACCACCACGTCCTAGTGTAGAGGATATATGGCTGCCAAGGAAAGGGTAAGGCCCTTACATTATTTTTATCTTTCTTTTCAAAGTGAACACAAGCCGTCCAATTGAGTTCTCATACCTCATCTGTTAAACCATGCCCAGGGGAGTACTGTTGGCATCTACGCTCTCCCCACTGTTGTTTAACATTTACCTGACTTCTCTCATGCATCCGTTTCATGAACTGAGGATTAGTCTCTTCATGTAAGTTGATTACACAGATATTTTGGGACATTGTTGAGTAGAAGGCTCAAAGTCATTGGCTTTACATTCCATGCTGTAGCTTACTAAGTTGTAGATGATATAATAATTTAAGGTCCAAATTTTCTTCACAAAGTGTTAAGGCCTCCCTGAGAGCCTGTTGTTTTTAGAATGTGTCCATGGACACAACTCTTACCCACAGGTAGAGACAGGAATCCTGAAATTCCACTAAGCGCTGAACTCTTTCTGTCTCAGATTTTTTTATTATCCAGTGCCTGTTGTTTTTTACCTTTAGATGTATAGTATGCATATTACCTTTTCTAACTACAGCTTATAGGGTTATGATAGTAAACACTTATGCATCTTTATGTCTGTGACATGGCATACGTGTTTTTTGCAGCTAAGGCCCTCAAGATTGCACAAAATGCCACCAGGCCCCTCTTTGTCCTTTAGAAGTACAAATCAGTAGGTACTAAAAACCAAAGGGCACAAACCACAATTCATTTACAATACTTTACTCTTGTATTACTTCTGCCTTATTTCTGAATTCCAGGAGTAAGCCAAGAGTCAGTATGGAATACTCCTGATTTGCTTGTGGAATTCAAGAGTGTGAGAAAGTGGATTCTTAGTTGATGTGGCTGGCAATCCTCTTCAAGTAATACTGGCACTGTTCCTTACTAGGTACACTTAGGTCTCAATAATTTAAACCATGAGCTCAGCCCTTGGTATCTGCTGCACAGACCAGACAGGCTTAACTTAGGAGAAATATGTAAATCATTTATCAGTACCAAAGAAGATAAACATTAGAAAACACAGCAAATTAAAAAATTACAATCCAATTTATAAAAATAGAATACATTTTAATAAATGTTCATTTTAATTTCCATAAATGTTACTGAACAAATAGACACAGAAACAAATATACAGAAAAACGTCAAAAATCTGACTTAGGGACCTGGAGATAGGATTTTTCAAAGTTTTACATTTTCTAGTGCTAAAAGTGCAAAGCGCCAACCACGGGTATCTAGTTGAGCTAGACCTGGTCAAAGTCAAATGTTAAGGATGACCGCAATGGATCGCGGTCCCATACAGTAACCAGGTTCGTCCTGGTGGAAGGTTTACCTTCTCAATTAGTCATTTTTTAGGAGAAAACTCCTCATCGACGAGGCCTTCTGCTGGATCCGAAGAGGGACTCATCGACGGCTGGCAGGTGAAGCGTAAGACCTCGGTAGGAGCCTCAGCTCCAGTGGAAAGTTCGAGGCTTTCAACGTCAAAGACGGCAAAACTCCAAGTGGACAAGGTCTGAAGTTGCAACCCAGGAAGGCGTAGTCATTTTTGGCTTGCTGCTCAGCATTGGTCCCAGTGAAGTCATCTACGTTCAGATCGTTTCAGCTGGGCAAACCATAAAGTTGAGTCCAACCTGAGTTTCAATGTCAGATGCTGCAGCTTGCCAACATTCTGGTGGTAGCCTCTGGCTCTTTTTGCAGAGAGTTCAAAAAAAGTTTCTAAGTACCCAGTCTTACAATGTTGGAGGGGGAAAGAGTACACCCTAACACCAGCCAAGGGTCCAGGACCTTTTGGGCACCACTTGGGGGTTGGTATTCAGTCTCCCAGAAGCTATTATCAGGGTGCAGGGCAAATCCAGTTGGAACTTGTAGGCTGGGCTCAGCAGAGATTTGGGCTTCTTGCAGCTTTTGGGTTTCCGGAGCTGAACAGGAAGCTAGCCAACTAGCCTTTGGAGTCCAGTCTTCTGGCTGGGTACAAGTGGGGAGCAGGTGCAACCCTTTGGGGTTCTCTTCACAGGATACACAACTAGTGAAGTCCTTCTAATGTCTTCCACAGGTCCAGAAGTGTTATGAAAAGGGTACTGAGGATGCCACTTTTATGCCCAATGCCTGCTTGTGGGAGGTTGAAACTCCTTGTCACTCCTTAACTAATGAGGTAGAAAATCCCTGGGGCTCTCTACCCACATTTGCAGAATTCTGTGTTTGTTTGTTAACTGTAATCTATCCCACAGTGCCCATCTCTACCTAAAACCATTATGGCACCAATTTTTCTTCCTTCGTGCAGAGCTCTGGGCACACCCCTGAGGTATGTCCTAGAGAAATAAGGAACTCTCTCTGCACACCAATTCTGGAACTGGTTTTCTCCCACTGGGATTGGTGCCATTCTGTCCACCTGGACAATGGCTGGGGCAGGCCTAGGTGTAAGTTAAATCTTCCTGTGACACTGGATGCCCCTTCAAAGCTTGTGCATTTGGTTGGCACCTCCCCTAGGCCAACCTTTTAGGGGGAGTTCACACCTCCTCCTAGTCAAGTTCCTTTTGTTCCCTCTCCTAGCAGTCATTCACATCTCGCAGCAGGTGCCAGGTGACAGCTGGGGATTTACTCTGAAAACGCTACTAGTGGCTTTAGGCAAGAAAATTACATCTTTTTAAAAGTGGCATTTTTTAAAATAGAAATTTAACCAACTTGATCATTAGATTACATTGGAAGTTACTATTAATATGAGTACTTCAATCATGGTTCTACCTATTCTCAACCTGAAGTTATGCATTATAAGGTGTTATAATGAAACTAAGTGTTTTTCTAAGGGAGGGCCAGCTTTGCCCCCGATGAAAAATAACTTTGGAGATTTTTCACTGTCAGGATATGTAAAACTTAAGTACATATGCCCTACCATTTAAATACCATCCACCCTGCCCTATGGGCATTTAGGGCTTACCTTAGTGGTGACTTATAAGTATTAAAAAGGCTTTTTTAGGTCTGGTAAAGGGTTATATTGCCAGGTTGTATGTACAGTTGTAAAACAGCACACTCAGGCTACAAGGGCAGGCCTGAAGATGTGCTTTGCATCGTCTCTTTAGTGGGGAGACAATAGGTGCTGCAGTCTAGTAGTGACATTTATTGTAGAGGCCCTGGGTACACTGGGCACCATATACTAGGGACTTATCTGTAAGTAACATAAGTCAATTAGGATTTTTAACCAATTCAACAGTTTTAGGGGTCAGAGCACATGTACTGGGGTATGGTTAGCAGGGTCCCAAAGTACAGAGTCCAGAACCCAACAGTATTAGCCCCCAAAAAATTGGGTTGATCATGCAAAACGAAGCATTTCCTTTCAACGAGTAAGCCAGGAGTAGTACAAGAGTAAGTCACACCTACCCACAGCAAAAGCTTTGTGAATCAGACCCAAAGTCTTGCACTGACTCCCAGTACAAAAAACACTTTAGATCTAAAATTGCCTGCTTTATTTATTTCAACTTAATTCTCACAGGTTTTTAGCTTGGAATTTCTGTTTCATTCTCAAAAATAAATGCCAAGATACTTTTCATTATCCTGTCATTCGGATTAACAAGAAGGAAATTAAGCTATTTTTAGCCCAAGGTTCATAAATGTGGGACTCTCAATCTTAACAAACATTAGCAAAGTCAATGGGTGTCGCCCTTCATGCAAGCACGGTCTATTGGCTTGGCCAATATTGATCTTTTCCTAAATAGTTGCCGAGCATGCATGCGCATGCACAATAGTCAGATTGTAATAGTTTTTCCTTTGCTCTATGAAAAAAAAAAATGACCACTATGCATGCATGTGCATGCATGTCAGCCATTATGTTTTTAAGCTTTATGAAAAAATATTAGACGATGGCTCCTGTGCATCCATGCACATGCTTGGCGGCCCTCTTGCAATGGTTTTCATGAAGCATAGGAAAGCCATTATAAGATGGCCGTCATCCATGTGTGTAAAAGCTTTGCATCCATCTTGAAATTATTTTTTTTCAATGTAGATGGTCAAGTGAGGCTATTAGCTTTGCCAATGCTTGTAATGTAGATCAACAAGCTTTGGCAAAATCAAAGGTACAAGCAGCTGTGCTGTCTCTGCACTGTATGTGTTTGCTGTTTGGATGTAGTAGTGGACTAATAACTTGAGATCTCTGACAGACAGACACAGCTGTCTGTGGGTGAGACCTAAAAAGGAACCACCATTATTATTTTCTGCAAAGGCAAGACTTTTTGATCTTTTGTAGTTGTGTTTCTATCTACCCAGTAATAGCTCAACTAAAGCTTTCCACACACGCTCAGTCTTCCTGAATTCTCAACAGACCTTCTGTGTGGGTGAGTCCAGTGTATTAAAATTAACCAATTTGAATAGAACAGAGAAGAACAAAGCAGAATATTTCATTGGGCCTAGGGAAGAGGAAACTTAGCATAGAAATATATTTTCAATGTGAAGGACAAAAAATAAAAATAAAAATCTTGATACAGATATTGTGATATTTAAAAAAATCCTTACCCTGCAACGGTAATTTTCGCATTGTTGGCAACCAGCAGTTGAAGGGTTTTGTGACATAGTTGTACGTCAGAAAATGTTGAAAAAATTGTTACATTGCCTCGAGTAAGCCTGTGTTTTTTGTGCATTAAGATTGAAGTTTTGAATTCCAAAATGAGTTGGCATAAACCTCGTGCCCGAGGTTTGCCATTTCTTTGTGACTCGATTCCCTCCACTCAGGCATTGAATAAGTAATAATGACAAAATCATATTTTCATTTATATAAAATACTATACTTTTTGTACATCATGCAAAAATTTCTAGAACCTCAAAGCACACGTTTGCTTTGATTCGGACTGCACACTAATTATCATGGTTTTTGTATTTTGTTTTTTAGACACTTGCTTCAGAAGAAACTTTGGGGCATATTAGCAAGACCGGCGATAAAATTATCGCCGTTTTAGCGGCAGGAAACTGCCGCTAAAACGGCGATAATGGGCTTGCTAATATGCGTTATGGAATTCAATAGAAGCCCAGGTTAGATGTGCAGGACATCTAACCTGGGCTTCTATTGGAATTCTATAACGCATATTAGCAAGCCCATTATCGCCGTTTTAGCGGCAGTTTCCTGCCGCTAAAACGGCGATAATTTTATCTCCGGTCTTGCTAATATGCCCCTTTGTTCATAAAATGACAGATATGGTGCAATAGTGAATAATCACTTTAGAGTGTCATTTTCATGAGCTTTTTATTAATTTAAAGCTTGCCAAAGATGTAGATAGTCACATCGAATGCATCGGAATCTGCCAACAGTGAATTCCCCTCGCAAAGCTTTGTACTTAAAACTAGTCACCAACAATATCTTTAATTCCAACTGGATTTTGTCCTTTGACATTTTTCTTGCAAATGAAATAAATCCCTTTTGTTTTGTCAAGAAAACTTTTATCCACCTCACTACTGCCTGACAAGGGAACAGATGGCAATTTAAGGGGAGAATTTATGGGAGCCACATTCTTAATGTTGCATAAAGAAAAGAAAAAGACGCGCATCAAAACCACTGACAAATGTACTTGCTAATATTAATGCACTCCCCATTCATCCAATATGCTGCCTAATTGCTTTTCTGTACATAATAATGTGGCACCTGCTGCTCAACATTGCACGCGCATCAGGATCCCTCCAAAGTCGAACAGCTCTGCAACTGGCCCTCTCCCAGTGATAAATGTAGAGCACTGTATCACGCACTCTTCCTGTCAGCGGCGTAATTAAAATTTTATACTTACAGAAAAAGATAGTAAACAATCAGCTCTTAAGTGGATTCACAAGAGGAACTCTTGTTATGGCCAACTTTATGATTAGTATGCATCATGTGCGGCTAATACTGCCTTGACAAGTCGATGAGGGAAATATGGGTGGAAACGGTGGCTTTCTTTCGCCCACGGGTGTGCCCAGAGGTCTGACCCTTTTCTGTCCTCAACCCGTATCTTGTGCCTCGAGCAACGGCTCCTGGGCCTCTCTGCATCATGGTCACGAATATGAACCGAGCTGTAAATATGGTGGAAATGAATGCCGCCATAGTTAGACCATACGCATTAGTTATATGAAATGAGCAGTGGTCAATTGTCATAACGTAAAATAATGCTCCCCCAACCCCCAGAATGTGAGGGAGGTTACCGGAGTCTCCCATATCTCACAGATATTCATTGGCCGTGGGCTGAATGGAGCTCTCATGACAGTATGGGGCCCCCTGATGTCTTGGTGGGAGGGGGGGGGGCTGCACAGCAGGGGCTACAAGGCCCTGCCTTACACCCCTGTCAGTGGTAACATTGTTATCACCAGTCCTTTCTGCATCTTTCTTCTAGCGGCCTTTAGCTCCAAAACAATTCCCAGGCATTTCAGGGGCAGACTGTTCCTAGAATCACACCTCCCAGTAAGTTTATTTAATGTATTTGTTTATTGCGTGCAGTTGCTGTCAAGGATCTTGGTGCTAAATTCATGAACACCCACCCAGCCGCCACAGAGCAAAACATTTTTGACTGGCAATATTTCATGACCTTGGTGGTAAGTTAAGGCAAAGTTTAGTGTAAGAACCTTTTATCACCGCATTAAGAAAGGAGATGGTAATATGTGACAAGAACCTTTCTGCATATTTGTTATGTGACATTGTGTAGTGTTAGTGATGTGTTATGTTTTTTTTTGTGCTGCTATGTTTATGTGCTTTATTATTGCAATGTGATGATATTGTGTTGTACTATGGTTGCTGTTTTGGGTTCTGTTCTTGTTGGGTTTTTTTGTTCTTTGCCCTTTATGCTTTAATTGTAGGATTATGTTGCTCTGTCTATGTGATTGTGTTATTTTATGTTGTTTTCTTCAGTTGTGTCAACAAACCTTCTACACTTCCAGTCAGAAGCAGCATTTAAAGTTCCAGTGACAAGCAACCATTTACCACTGTTGAAGGGGGTAACATTTTGCGGCCCCAATTCTTCAACAGCAGTCTGCCTAAAACTGTGGCAGAAACCTCTCTTAAATTAGCACTTGCAATGCTCACTTTAGATGGTGTGACCCCTTTTGAAAAAAAGAACATAGGTATGATAGGGAAACCAAGAAAGAGAATGGAAAAGCTTTAAGCTTCTGCCAGAAATAGGTAATCATATGGGAGAAGTGTGGCTCAATGGTTAGAGCGGCAGACCCTGATGCAGAGATCTGGCCTGGGACCAGGGTTCAATTCCCGCCTCGGCGGGTCTTGGGCTCAATTTCCTCAGACCTGATAATTCTCGCCTCGGAGCCTATTCTAATCATGGGTCCCACTCTGCAACTCTGGGCAATAGCTTGCTTAATCTCCACAACGGCCCCAACAGCGCTGGGATGCCTGGCTTCACCCTGGGGGTGCCCAGGAGTGGACATTTCACAGGGAAAAGCCAGGAAGGGTTCCACAGCGGTATGCGTACAGCGCCAGGACACCTCTTTGGGGGTATAAGTGCGCTTTACAAGTACGAATTTCATATGTGGATCTGATATGAAAAGTGATGGGCAAGTACCCAAGCTGTAGACTTGTAGATGCAAGGCATAGTGAGGAGACAGATTAAGACCAGAAGATTATTGTAGGACAGTATGGCGTGAAAACTATCTGAATGAAGAAAGGCTCATGGTAGTGATAAGCACAATGTTCAATTCATAATACTTTGAAAGCGATGGGCCTGATTCACAAACATAAACTTACACTGTTGTGTAAGTTTACAATATTTTTGCTATTCACAAACTCCGAATTAATGATAAGTTTGCAACTGCGGATACTCCACGATCGGGGTGGAGAACTTTGCACCCAAGACATTTTAAGGCATGGGCAAAGTGGACTTTGGCCCAGAACCCCAGCCTTTCAGGGGGGCCCCCTGATACAGCCAGCTATATTTTGCAGAGAGACTTGCCCTGATGACCTTGAATAATTCTTATACAGATTGTTTTAAATAGTGTTTTCCTTTAATTTATTTTTAATGTGGGTTTTGTGTAAGAGTCTATTACAGACCTTTTGCAAACAAATGATGTATTTATGTTCCATGCAACATCCATAAAAAAGTTTCTCTTAGATAAAAACAGGACCTCACATATGGGAAAGGGGAGGGTGTAACAGAGATTATTTGCAGTAACAATAGTGAGCTGCTGCTGTGTTACAATATTGAAAACACACATCATCATCCCTCAATATTAGATGTAAACACATTTAGAATTTGGCAGTGACCTGGCCAAAGAGGGCATGAAAGAGGTGAAATTGGATCATAAATTCAAAGTTCTTCTGAACATGGGCCCCCACAATACGGTTGGCCCAGGGACCCCAAAACCCTTAAGATGTCCCTGCTTTGCACATAAAAAGATACGGCAGGCCTATCTTTATATGTGCAGTATTCTATGCCCGACTATGCAGTGTCTGCAGTCATCAACTATTAATTTGAAGTTTGTGAATAGCAAAAAATAGTAAATTTACACAAAAGCATAAGTTTACCTTTGTGAATCAAGTACTATTTGTTTCAAGGCAAACAGCCTAAACCATGCAGTCTGAACAACGAATGGCATAACATCGCAGGCATAACCAGGGACATCTAAACCTTGCATATGCCTTTACCACGCATATGCGTGGTTTAGACGTCCATGGTAGTTAGCGCTCTAGACTTGGGCGGAGGAGATCTGGGCGGAGGGTCGAAAGTGAGTTCCTGCCCGGACGTGAGTTCTTGCCGGGACAAGGAACTTGGTGAGTATGATTTCTTTTCTTAATTACTTTTTTTTTTGGAGCGGGGCGTTTTTAGGACTCAGGGTGGGGGGCTGGAGAGTTGGGATGGGGGATAGGGTACTTTTGTACGGCAGTTGGGCGGTTTTAGGGCTTAGGGCGGGAGGCTGGATAGTTGGGACAGGGGATAGGGTACTTTTTTACAGCTGGGTGGCGGTTTTAGGGCTTAGGGAGGAAGGCTGAGGTATTTTTAGTTATAGGGCAAAGGTTTTAGGGCTCAGGGCAGAGAGGGGGACAGGATCGAGTTCTGGGGTGAAGGGCTAAGGGATTAGGGTCAGGGGTCACAGCTGGGGTGTGGTTTTAGGGCTTAGGGCGGGGGCTGGGGTGCTTTTAGTTATAGGGTGAAGGATTTTAGTTCCTTCCCACCACAGCTATTACAAGAGCGCAAATCACTGCCCCCACCTGTGCACCTAGCACAGTGTCTACCATCCTGTGCATCCAAGTCATGGTTTTTGTCCAGCTAGCACCACCCCAGTCATGGAGGAACCAGGTCCCAGTGGGAGGGTGCAGTCTATGCCAAGGGCACAGGACCAGGAGGGCATGCGTTGTTGGGAGGGTAAATGTGGGCCCCCAGAGTGAGCCCGCTGAGGACACAAACACCGAGGCTGCCATCACCCAAGTCCTGGTAGTCTACCAGGACTGACAAAGTATGCCAGCTTTTGACTGAAATCCGGGAAATTTAGGAGCTGCAGCAGGACACATACCAGGAGGTTGCTGACATCCACACTGCAGTGGCCGGCATCCACACTGAGGTGGCCGGCATCAACAAGAAGGTGGCTGGCATCCACCCCGAGGGGGCTGGCCTCCGTAACGAGGTGGCCTCCATGGTTGGGGTGCTAAGGGACATAAACACCACCCTCTGCAGGGCTTTTCCCCCTGCATCTACCCCTTGCTGTGGCCCAAGTATTTCTGCGCCATCAACATGTGCCGCAGCCACAGAAACTGAGGCCCTGACAGAGGATGATACACCTGCAAGCACCCCTGTCTCGGCAGCTCCAGATCCTCCCTCTGTCCGACCAAGGGGAAGTCCAAGGAAACAGACAGGAGCTCAGGATGGCAAGACACACACCACCGCCAGAAAGAAACCTCACCCCTGATGTCATTCTATGTGTGCTACACATTCACTTTGTTGCCTAATCCTGCCCACTTTTCCATATGTGATGGGAGGAGTATGTTGGACTTTGGACTCCAGAACAAATGGACTCTACCACAATGGTTTCATCCACCATGACTGAAGACTTCTTGGGCTTGTTCACTCAAATAAAAACACACATCAGCAAAGCATTGCCACCTGTTGTAATTGGCATATATAACATTGTGAAAGTACTACCTTGTGAACTTTGCAAAGTCTAAATTAGGGACTTCTGGAAGCCTGGATATGTCTGTAGAAAATGTAAACATCGGGATCATGACCATGTCACAACAACACATACATACAAGTGTCTGGGCTTACAACATCTTTATTCTATAGTTCAAATCATAGGCTGACATGATGTCAGGCACATAGCAAATAAGACATGTTTCAGTTATACTCACAACATGGAAGGAGGGGATGCATCTGACAATATCCCACACAATAGACAACAACACATTAGGTCTACATCATCAGCTGGAGCCATTTTCACCACCTCACAAAAGGAATTCTACATCAAAGTAACAAATAGAAACAGACACACATCAGTACAATAGTTTCTGACCACAGGCTCTTTTCAATCCAGTGTTGCTTGCATCTGGTGGAATGTCACAAACAAATGTCAGTGATGTGCTACAAGCACTTTGCACTACAATGATGAGACACAGCAACAGCTACATCCAGTTAATAGACAATGAGGAATTGGCCAATGTGAAGGCTGGATAGCATGATTTGGGTGTAACACAACATTGTGTTGGATCACATGATGGCACACATATTGCATTAGGACCAAAGCTCCAGAAGGAACAAGTCCAATGGAAGCCAGGTAACTTCCATCCAATCACTGTGCAAGATGTCTTGCTACCGGTTTTGTACACTCAAACTCTGTGCACAGATTCCCGGGAAGAATCCATGGCCACTTCGCACGTCTGATTAGCATGATATACCTGCTAATGTCACAACTCTGAAATGTCCAAATGAAGATGAGATGGTGAAGGTACCTAAAACAGACCAACACAGAGAGATTAGCTAAGAAAACATACATATGACATACATCACATTGTCAACTTCTAGAGAACACAGTCCAAAACAACATTTACGGCTGAACAAAGCTATACCTAAAATACTAACAGCTTTCCCCAGATCTTTCCAGAACCATATAGTCCTAGTATGTAGCATTAACATACTCCTCACAACATCACTACTAGAGTTGCAAGACTAGTCAAAGTCATCACATCTCATACCATACTTACACTCAGGATAAGTAGTTCTGGATGGGATCCTGACCCAAGTCAGCTCCTTCCTCTTCACCACTATCATCATCTTCATTTGGCATTCCAGGGTCCCCTCCTAGTGGGTCTTCATGGCCTGCATCCTCTGCCATGTAATGGATGTTCCTTTGCAGGACAATGCTGTAGAGTATGCAGCAGGCCACAGTGATCTTACGCACTTTCCTGGGTGAGTAGAGGAGGGCCCCTCCAGTCTGGTCCAGACATCTGAATCTGGCTTTCAGGAGTCCAAAAGCCCGCTCCGCTTGCCGCTGAGTTCTTCCATGGGCCTCATTGAAGCGGACTTCCCCCGGTGTTGTAGGATTCCTCAGCGTTCCACTCTTTCAGATCATACTACCTGGCATTTCCCACACAATGTTAGGACAGATCACACTTACCTGCATGCCAGGCCCTCTCCGGTAGTAGTTGTGACACCAGCTGGGGTATGGTGCCGTTCCATAGTACCTAGGCATCTTGGGCAGATCCTGGACACCGGACACAGACGTTTGAGATGTACACATCTGATGGGCAGACAACTTGCATGTTGATAAAACGGTAGTGCTTTCTGTTGACTTGTTTCCTGTCGTGTGGTGGTACTAAGCCAATATGGGTGCCATCAATAGATCCAATCACATGTGGGACATGTCCAAATCCATAGAAATTCATCTTAACAGTGGCTAAATCCTCACATCTGGGGAACTGGATGTAGCGCCCACGGGTCTCAACGTTGCTGTAAGCACCTCTTTCAGGACCCGACTGAACATTGAATGTGACATTCTACCAGAAATAGCAGCAGTGAATTGAAATGAGCCTGTGGCCAAAAAATGCAAAACTGACATGAGTTTCACTAGTGGTAGTATTGATATAAGATTATTTAGGTAAGGTATGAGGTCAGGCTCCAACTGATGACATAGATCCACAAATGTTTGCCTATTTAAACTGAACATTGTGATGATGTTCCATTCCATGGTGTGTAGGTCTGGAAATAGGCGGCACACAGGTGGCTGGTGTCTCCTCCCTCTCCCAGAGTACCTATGTAAAGAGTAACGCAAAAATATATTTTGGTCACAGTGTACAGAGTAACATTTGTGAAGAGAAAGGCAAAAGTCATGTGTCTGAGCATCAATGCTTTATGAAGCAGTACACATTTTACATTATCGTCAAATCTTGAACATCCATCTGTCATCCCCAAGGTGGCCTTCACAGACTTGTAAAAGAACTGTGCACATCGTCTAATCATAAAGTGTGCAAATTTCCACTATTGTAAGGGTAGCAGAGCATGCAAAGTGAAAATACCGCCAACCGCTGTGTACAGTGTGCAGCGCACATTTGGCCTATGTACAGTTTTCCCAACCGCTAATATGGAGGGTGCCTGACCTTGCTAATAGGACATGTCGAACACTGGCCGCCGGCAGAAGTTAACCGTGCGGTGGGCAATCGCATGCACGGCAGTCACAGTCATAGGCTAACAATGGGGATAGTGACGTTAGCGGGCCAATGGCTGTATGCACCAACGCTCATGACCACGTACATGGAGTACATGTACGTGGCGGTTGGAAAATTGCTCACTTACCTCCTGACACTGCTGCTATCAAGCCCTCCTCCATTTTAGCTGCTGTGTTTCACCTCTGGGTGCAATCATGGAATGAACTACAGGGGATAAGGCCCGTCCCTTCACTCCAGAGGAGCTGGAGACCATGGTAGATGAGGTCCTTCCCCTGTATCCCCAGCTCAATGACTCACCAAAGGAACAGGTAACTATTTCAAATACAGTAATTCACTCTGTTCAACTTCTTCCTTTCTGTTCCCCTAGGCTACAATGTGTCTCTGAGTACAGTAGCTACAATGAGTTCTGCAGTAACATCATGGTATATGTGAATTGTTATGTATGGGTTCATACCATGAGTCATGTCTGTGTACTGTTAGAAGCAGTTGAGGATGATGTTAGCCAAGTTTACCACCCCACTTTTCCCTCAGCACATATCAAACTTCGTAAAACAGTTGTCTGGGAGATATCTATACCTCACAAACCCCTTCAGAGTGCCAAACAACCATATGTTTACATATGGAATGGCCAGAAGTTTGACTTTTCTGTATTGAATTGAATAGAAATGTGAGGTTTAAAAAAAAAAAAATCTTTATTTATAATTTACATAAAGTACAAAACGTGCATTTCAAGACACATGCTCGACATCTACAACTGTCAGTGATCCATCTAATACATAGTAATCCAGCATAACACAATTACACATTCAATGCCTGGCAATACAGTGACATATTCTCATTCACTTCTTTTTACACCACTCCAGTTGGGTACCTCAATTACTCATGCCACTCTGTGCGCTGGTATCCTGTTCCGTTTGCGAGCTAACTGATGTCTGTTCCAGCAAGTAGGACCTGTAGGGTTGCCAGATATCAAGCGGCCTAGACACTGGGTGTTGTAGCTGTGCGTATATCTCACTGGTAGTATTAAAATATGACATGCTGAACATCCAGCCCTTCAGTGTTGGCGGGTATTTACTCCCCCAGTGAATTGCCACTTCTCTTTTTGCTAACAATAATGCAATTGCACTGAAACGCTTATATGGCTTAGCGATCCCTTGTACATACCCCAACAGTGCCTGCATAGGTGACGGGGGAAGGTCCAAGCCGGTCATTTTCGATAACTCACTAAATACTTGAGACCAAAATAGCGCCAGCTTGACACAAGTCCAAGCCATGTGTGCAGAATAGGCCATCAGGGCACTACATTTGGGGCAGGTGTGCGGGCGTAGTGGGTCCATCCGGTGAACTTTGCAGGAAATACGTAAACTGGCCATAGAAATTTAAAGTGTAATATCTTATGTTTATGGTTGAATGAAACTTTACGTGTTTGCTCGCAACATATCTGCCACTGTGCATCAGTAAGAGGGGCACCCAAACCCCGTTCCCAGGCTGCACATACCCCCTCGTCCCTAACTGGGAGCATAGCTATCGACGCCCTATACATCCTAGCCATGAGGTGCTCACCGGTTATATCCTTAATAAGCAGTGTCAGTGGAGGAAACTCCTGTGGTTCCAAGGGGTAACTCGGAATCAAAGATCTAAATGCTCTCTGCAATCTACACAAATTGAACTGATCAAGGAACGTGGCTCCCTGGAATCTTCCATCTTCTTCTCTGGAGAACATGTGTCCATCAGGAAACACATCCCCAATTGTGCTCAAATTAAATTTGGTTAAAGTTCGTTGCATCGTGACCTCTTTGGTAATGGGTACCCAGATGTTCCCAGCAAGCGGGAGAGCTGGGGAGTACAGCAACTGAGTTCCCGTTGCTCGAACCAACTGCATCCAGGCCCAACTGGTCGTTGACAGTGCCTGTATGTCCACCGGGTCTCTTTTTAAACCGGTCGGGAGCAATGCAGACAAGGGGGTGGGGTGAGATAAATCTGCTTCGAGGCGTAAATATGGAATCCGTGAGTCAAAGTGAAACCAGTGTCTGGAAAAGCTACACTGCGCAGCCAAGTAATATATGCGGAAATTAGGAATTCCAAACCCCCCACTCATACGAGGGCATCAAAGTGTCCCAGCTAATCCTCGGCTGTTTGCCGCCCCACACCAATCGGATTAATTTAGAGCGAAGCGTGGCGAAGAAGGTCTTATATAGCGGTATTGGAATATTCTGGAAGAGGTATAGAAATTGTGGCAAAACCACCATCTTGATCAACGCAATCCTGCCAGCCATGGCCAGGGGGAGTTTAAGCCACCTTTTTATTTTACCATCTAATTTCTCCATGGCAGGACCGTAATTAAGTTGGAGTATTTGGGCCGGATCCCTGTGAATGTTTATCCCCAGATATTTGACCGAATCATCGCACTATTTAAAGCCAATTCAGTGTCCCGGTCACAGGGGGCCTCTGTCAATGGGAAAATTTCAGACTTACCCCAGTTTATTTGCAATCCCGATAGAGCACTAAAGCGGTTGATCTACCGCAAAGGAGGCCCCAGGTTTTCATCCGGGTGCCGCACATATAAAATGATATCATCGGCATATAGTGTGATCAACAATGGGCCCGTCTTAAATTGTATGCCCCTGTGAAAATGATTATCCTGGAGGTGACGAACCAGTGGGTCTATCGCAATTACAAATAGCAACGGAGAGAGAGGACACCCCTGGCGCGTTCCCCTTGACAGTGTGAAGGAGGCTGTTAACATACCGTTCACCTGGATTCGGGCCGACGGATGCGTATATAATAACGAGACCACCGCTATGAACCTGGGCGGCATCCCCAGCCTTATCAACATAGCCTGGAGAAAGGGCCACTCTAACGAATCAAAGGCCTTTTCAGCATCTAAAGCACTGCAGCTGCTGGAAGTGCAGGTGAGATCCTGTGTAATGTGGTAAACAAAGTACGAAGGTTCAGGGCAGTGGACCTATGCAGAATGAACCCTGCCTGGCGAGATCAGTTGATCAACTATCAGGGCCAACCTGGTAGCCAGCATCTTCGCCAGAATCTTATAATCAAAATTCAATAAGGATATCGGGCTGTACGAGCCACAGCTCTTGGGGTCCTTACCTGCCTTAGGTATTAGTGTGATAACTGCATCGCAGAGAGTCGGGGGGAGTATACCTGTTTCTATTGCTTCCTGATAAACATCTATCAGATGGGGGGCCAGTATCCGTTTGAAGGCTTTATAGAAATTGCCAGAAAAGCCATCCAGACCGGGGGCCTTGGACCCGTCCATTGCGTCTATTGCTTGAACCACATCATCCACTGTAAATGGTTCCGCCAGGAATTCCTTATGTACATTCTCCAGCCACACTAACGCTATTTCATCCAAATAGGCATTACTAGCATCAGCATCCGAGGAGACTTTAGTAGTATATAAATCTTTATAATACGATAATATTTTGATCTCTATACCTTCGCAATCGGTTATAGTCTCACCTTCTTCCCCAATCAAACTGGTTATGTACGTTGGGGTCCGGTGGGGCTGAATCAATCTAGCCAATGTGCGGCCTGGACGCTCTAGCTCCCCGTACATCCTGGCAACTGCATACTTCCCTAAATAGTGTGATTCCCTCTCCGCGGCCTCATGGAATTCAGCCAGGAGTGCCGCTCATCACCTCAGCCTGGAAGCCGCCTGAGCATCTCCTCGTTCTTTGTCAATAGCCACTAACTGCCTCTCAATTCCGGATAGGGTATTATGCAGGTCCTTAAGGATTCCGGGCCCCTTCGATATACACCCCCCCCTTATGTATGCTTTAAATGCTTCCCATAGCATCACTTTAGTGTCCACTGAGCTCTCATTAAGTTCAAAGTAGTCATCAATGGCCTGACCTAGCTCGCTTGCAAATACTGAATCACGCAGTGCCATCTCGGGGAACCACCACCGCTTGGCTCTAACACCTGGGCCAGGGATTCTCAGTCCCACCGTAACAGGGGCATGGTCCGACAAAGTATGCGGCAGATGCCCGGTCTCAACCAGCCATACAGCCACATCAGGGGTAAGGAACCAATAATCCAGTCTTGTCCACGTGTTATGTGGTGCCGCATAGTGCGTGTACATCGGCGTGTCTGCATGTAAGTGATGCCAAGCATCAATCATTCGATACGCCTCTAACAATCCTGTCAAGGTTTGCCTGGCTCTTGGCTTCATCTCTGAAGTGTTGGCTGTACTATCCAGCCGTGGGTTCAATAAAATATTCAGATCACCACTCATGCACACCCGGTCTGCCCCCATCCTGTCAATGCTGGCATGTAGGTCAATAAAAAATTCCGGGTCATCTATGTTTGGAGCATATACATTAAGAAATAGAATTGTGTTCCCTAATAGCCACCCTTTTACTAGTAGGAACCTACCAGCCTGATCTGAGTATACCTCTACAGCTCTAAATGGTACTCGCTTGTGGATTAAAATGGCAACCCCTCTAGAATAAGTGCTGTAACTAGCAAAGTAACGATTTATGCCCCAACTAGAGGCAAAATTGTGGGGTTTATGCGGCGACAAGTGGGTTTCCTGCAGGAAGGCAATGTCAACATTGTGACGCTGTAAATAGTGTAGTACTTGTTTCCTCTTCTGAGCGTCATTAAGTCCCCGCACATTCCAAGATATCAACGCTATGGTATCAACAACATTATTACCATGCATTATTCTTCAATTTGGTATCTAAGCTACTATTCGGTCTCACGATCAGTACATATATTCTGAGCACGTGTCTACAAGTTTGCAAAGAAAACAAATCTGTGAATTTAACCCATCCCTCCCACCCCCCTCCCATCCCCTCAGTCTTCGCTAGGGGAAAACACCGACTCCCAAACAGCCAAGTAATCATAATATTGAAAATCGCAACACACAAACAATATAGGTGCCTAAGCACTGGGGGGTGACAACGCTATGCCTTGTCCCCTATTGCATGCTATCAATAAAGAAAACGTATTTAAATCAGCCTCCCCTCCCGACAGCGAACACCCCAATATTCAACAATGTAGTAAAGCACAGGTAATACTCATCCACCATATTCATAGCGGGTAGTCCATCAGCTGGCCGAGAACAAATCGGTGCTGGCACCTGAGTCCGGCATCTCAGGTGAGCGATCCTGTGTCGGGGACTTCCTTTGACGCCCATTCGCATCCCGGGCTCGAAGAAATTCTTGCACTGTAGCAGGTGTTTCAAAAATTCGGGACCGACCATCCACGTCCACTCTGAGTCTTGCAGGATACAACATGCCGTACCTCAGACCCACTTTCCTCAAAGCAAGTTTGACTGCAGCAAATTTCTTATGTGCATCCTGCACCATTACCGTAAAGTCTGGGTACAAAGCTATAGTCGACCCCTGCCAGTCCAACGTTCCTTTCTCTCGAGCCATACGCAATGCAGTGTCCCGGTCCCTAAAATTGAGAAGCCTCACCATTATGGGGCGTGGAGGACAGCCAGGATTAGGCCAAGGGCCTAGGGTGTGATGTGCTCTTTCAACAACGAATGTAGAAGTGAAGGATTCTCGGCCAAACAGCTCAACCAGCAACCCTTCCACAAATCCATCCAACCGGCCTGTATTCGTGGACTCCGGCACCTCCATAATGCGAACGTTATTTCGCCTTCCTCTGGCCTCCAAGTCCTCATTCTTGATAGCTATTGTTTTAAGCACCCTTTCCATTCTCTCAATCTTTTTAGTGGTTTGCGTGGCGCCGTCTTCAAGGTCCGAAATCCTGCCCTCAGCTTTCTCCAGCTTACCTTCGTGCTGATCCAGCCGGACCCCCATTTTATCAAGCCATTTGTCCAGTGAGTCGAAGCGCGTATCAAGCGCCTTGAATCCTGCTCGCAACTCAGACATTAGCGCTTCGTTACTCTGGAGGGTCATCTGTGGGGGACCTGCAGCGTTGCCTCCTTCCGCCATTAATGTGCTTGTGGCATCCGATCCGCCACCCGGCTTCTCAAAGGTGAGCTTTCTCTGCTTGGGGTCTACTTTGCCCATGACCCTCCTTGTCTGGTATATTCGTTGGGCCAACGCACACTCCCTGGCCTGTTGATGTATACTCTTCCAGTGCTCCGATGTGTCCACAGCGCAAGGATGGACCCAGGCCCAGCAATGGCCACCCTCCTCTCAGCTGGTTGACTGACCCCCTCCTCGTGGGGCGCAGGACCTCAGTCACTCGTTTCACCCAATGTTCTGTATGGGCTACACAGTATCTGTATTTCTTTTATACCTTCCCCGGTCGGACTTCGGTACCAAGAGTCACAACCCCCCTGTGCTCACCTCGAGCCCGGGTCTCCCCGGTTATCGTGCCGTGTCCCGCTGTCAGTGGAGAACTCTGCACACCAATTTGATCCTAACTGGGCAGTCATGCGGCCGCTCCGTTGTGTGCACTGTCCGCTATAATGAGAGGCACCCCGCCAGGTCACAGCCACTCTTCGTGCTCCTGCCGTTCAGCTGCATGCGTGCGGGGAGCCCAGTGACGGTGCGACGCCATCTCCGCTATCCGGCCTCCCGCTGCTCCTCATTACTGCCCATGAATGTTCTGGGGCCCCCAGGGGAAAAAAGGAGAACCCCACTTTCTTACTTGGTCCGGGGGGGCGCCTTGACCGCCGCTGTCCCGCCTCCAGTTGCCGCTTCAGTTCGCGACACAACGATATCGATGCGCGGCCATCTTAGGTTAATGCGCCGGGCGCGCCGAGCCCCCAAGCCAGCCCAGGCCCGCATCACTGAGCACAGCGCCAGCTCCAAGCGAACTCGAGCCCCCGGCTCCTCACTCACCACGCCTCACCCAGGCCAGCAGATACAGGCGCTCGTATCTCCGGCTTGATGCCTCCGTTCACAGCCAGGGAAGGGTCATCACGACGCCCATCGCCAGGGCACTAGCCAGTGCCTCCATACGAACGCTAGGGTGCCGCTACCGTCAGGCGGCCGACATTTATTGGGGATTTTGGCGGAGCTCCACAGCTACGCGGCCATCTTGGTCCGCAGCTCGGCCACACCCCTCTAGAAATGTGAGGTTAATGTGGGATAAGAAGCCTCAGCCTGGAGAGAGCACAGCTTGACATTGACATGAGGGTGAAAAATACTTTTATTTGATTTGCTTAAAATCTTAAAAGGGTGGGACAAACCACCATGATATGTACAATATAACACAATTAATCTGGGTTAAAATTACAATAAATCTTTTTATCTAAATAGTGAACCACACATGATGTAATTGATTTCTAGGACCAATATTTTGTGATAAGACACCTCAGCCGATATTCTTTGAGATTGTTCGTAAGCATGTTTAATCCACTGATGTGGGATAAAGTGCTTGTGCTGATGGGAAATAAAATATTGGGGGGGACTCAGCTAATCTGCATGATGGGATGCTGATCATCTGTCCTTCTTTACAAGTTCTTTCGCCGCTAAGTTCAGAAATGTTATTGTCTTACAAGACAATTGAACAGAGGAACCACCAAGACATTTTATGACTGCCGCTCTGCAAGTCCTTATTTGTTCTTCTCTCATAATTGGCCGTAAGAGGATCTTCCTCATGTTTTGTAGAACCGGACAGGTGCATTGTAGGTGCAATAGTGACTCTTCTCTGTTGCCACAAAGGCGGCAGTCCATAGACAACCAGGTCCATTGCCATTTTGGAGTAAGATCTTTTGTCTGGAAGGACCCCAGTCTCAGTAGGGTCAAGTTCCTCTTGTAATAGTCTGTGAAGTGATTTTGTAAATATAGTTGTGGTTTCAGCTGTTTATAAGATGACATCCCTATCCATGCGTGTCTTTCGCAGGCCAATGAGCCTTTATCTATTTGCAGCGATTGTTGCTTGATTGCTTTATTGGTAATTTGTTTAAATGCGGAGTTTGGTAATGGTGTATGCCAGGCTTCCTCTAGCTTTAATGCTGAAAGAGCTTGTTTTAAGATTCGAAATATTGGCTTGTTCTGCCTTGATTGTTTTTCGACCTCCTCCCAGCAGTGATGGGCTAACGTGTTTTCTTCAGCTGCCCTCATTCTCCAAAAATATTTGGCCAGTGCTCCTTGTCTAGCCGGTATCTGGTTTTTTAAACCGTATTCCAGTCGTATCCGGGCCTGAGAAATGTGACGTGGGATTTGGAAAAGTTTCTTAAATAGACTGGATTGGGCTGTATTTAGAGATGTCGAGTCCTTAGTATCTAGCATTTCAGTGCAGTACGAGATAGATGTCAGGAATTTAGCTGCTACGACCTTTAATAAATGATTTGTTGACTGCTACTTAGTTTTTTCTGCAGGATTTTAAAGGCAAATAATAGTTGTTTTGCTTTTGCTTGCCCAAAGTCTTGATGTTGCTTGTAGCTAAGTTGGCGATCTAGATGAACCCCCAAATATTTATATACGTCCACCTGCAATAGAATGCTGGAATTTAACCTCCAGACGAATTTGGGACATTTTTTATGGGTGCTAGAAAAGCATAGGACATTGGATTTTTTGAAGTTGATGGTTAGTTGAGCTTTCGATGTGTATTGTGCTAGTTGGGAAATCAGCCGCTGCAAGCCACGAGGTGTTTGGGAGAGCAGCACAATGTCATCTGCGTATTGCAGGCTTACTATTGGTGTATTGCCCAACTTAGGAGGATCGCCTTGTGTTAGACGAAGGTTGCTCTCTAAATCGGCTGTGTAGATGTTGAAGAGGGTGGGCGCCAAAACACATCCCTGCTTTAGCCCGTTGGTGGTCGAGATTTTCTTAGTTAGACTTCGGCCCTCCCCTTTTTTTATTTGGACCCAGGTTTGCGAATACAAGTTGATGATTGCTTCCAATAAATTTGAAGGAGCTCCCCAAGCTTCCATTTTGGCCCATAAATTGGATCATGGCACTTTGTCGAAGGCTGCTTTGAGATCTACGAAACATGCGTAGAGGATGTTTGAGTTGACGATCGCATGATTGGCTAAAAGGGTAACTGCTGATATATTTGTTAGAGTGCCCATACCGGCCCCGAATCCGGTTTGTGTTTTCGGGATTAAATTTATACTGCTAACCCAGGCCTCGAGATCTGCCAATAAGTTAGATGCGTAGATCTTTGCCTCTACGTCAATGAGAGCTATCAGTCTATAGTTGTTTGGATCTGAACGTGTCCCTGATTTGTATATGGGCTGAAGAATGCTGCCTCGCCAGGAGTCAGGGATGATACTGGTCTCTAATCTATGTGTAAACAGAGAAGTTAAGGCTCTAGACCAAAACTCCGGATCGTTTCTGAACAAGGCATTGGGCAGGCCATTTGGGCCTGGAGCCCCATCAGATCTCAGGTGTTTTATTATGTTCAATACCTGCTTTTGAGTGATCTGTACTTGATCTTCATTCAGCTCGTGCTTTGTTGGTTCTTGAATTTCTTGTTGAGATTCTCGTATTTCTTTTTGAGATTTTTCTTTGATTTGATTTTTTGAGTAATTAACTAATATCTCCACTGGTAATGGACTGTTTGTAGTGTCTGGATCCTCGTTAGTACTTGATTTCAGGTCTTTGAACTTTGTGAACGACCTGGTGTACGTACCCCAGCCTGGGCCAGAGTTACTGTGGCAGGAGAACTGATGCACAGAGCAGAGTAATGTCCCTGTAAACCTGCTGATCCATGGATGTTCCCAGAAAGAGTGATCTGTCCCACTAATAGCCCTGATAGCTGTTATATGGATAATATGAAGCATGGTGACTGAGGCGATCCCCTGACCTGATACTCCTTTCCATTAAAACACAGTGTTGATGTGTGTCTGTCAACAATGACTGTCTCTTTACCAACAGAGGTCTGTTGACACTAGTGTTGCTCCCATTGTACAGGCATATTGCACATCTGAGACATGAAAAGTGTAGCTAGTGGGTTACTTATGAAGAGATTTTGAATGTGATTCATCTGCTTGGCTACAATATTCCCCATCACACAACACATACAATGATATGTTCATGGTCAAGTCCTGTGATGGCATTACATATCACACATACTTATGTTGACTTACAATGATACTCAAATAAGTAGTCCACATGTCCACACAGCCACCAGAGTGGTAGCACTAATTGTCACACATACCAGCCCTTACCTTGTGACCTTAGTGTTAGGATGTTGTGTATACTATGCTTCTTGCCACTAAGGATCATATGCATCAATGAAATGGGCCTAGCAGGAAAGGTGTCTGAACAGTCATGCACAGGTAGTTTTCCCTTCAAAAGGTCCAAATGGTGAGTTGTGTGTCATGGTACCTCACATCACATTCCATGTAGGATGGGCCTGGCCTACATGATGTTAGTGGGGGGGGCTCAGTCAATGAAGGTCATGACCAGGGTTGAGGTTAGTCATCAGATGAACACAAAAGTGTGTATCCATGCTTTAGATGTGCTTAGCATGTGACATGGACACATGTAATATGTTGACTCTATTGAAGACTTGTGTTACATGTCAACGTGATGTGTATTAAGCTGACAGTTCTCCTCAAACTTCCAGTTACAATCTGATTTTACTTCTTTTGCTTCCATACAGGTCAATTCCCATCAGAAGAAGGCCATTTGGAGAGCCATCGCCCGGAAGTTGCTGATCCTTGCGGTCTACAGCCGGCGTAGTGCCCACTGCAGGAAGAGGTGGGAGGACCTGCGGCTCTGGACTCAGAAGATGGTGGAAGTCCAGCTGGGGAAGTCCTCCCAACATGGAAGGGGGCGGCCTGAACCCTGACTCCCCTGATGGTCCTCATACTGGTGGTGGCCTACCCAGACTTTGATGGGCAGTTGAGGGCCCAACAGCAGCAACAAGGGAGTGAGTCCTGGCCAGAGTCATACATGTTACTCTGCCAATGTTGTGTGTTACAGGCAGGCATGTCCAAACCAAGATTAGTTGTGGCCCATGTGTCACACACAAGTTGAGTCATTGTTACTGTAAGTGTGGTATTAGGTGCATGCTGCTGTGCTGTGACTATTATCTTCCTGACCTGGAAGACAGCAGAGTCTTGTCCACATCCAATCCTCTCCTTTTGAGCAGACACCTGGCTGGGTGAAGTGAGTAATCATCTTAATTTCTCAGTAAATCTGGGTGACAATTGTACCACACAGGCAACTGGTCCTGCATGCGTGAGGAGTGATGTACCCTCACTACTGTCTCTCATTTGATGGTGGCCCTATTGCATGTGACATGACATAGTGTTCACACTACATGTAGTGACTGTACAACAGTTCCCATTGGTAAGTACTGTTTATACAGTGAAATGAGAGTGCCGCTATCACTGGTACCATCAGCATTAGTGCCTAGATGTTGGCCAGTGTGCATTTGGCAGTTGATGGTTCATCTGCAACAGTGTTCCTAAACACTCATTCAATGACTGGTGACATGCATGAGTGAGTGAGATCTAGAACTGTGAGTATCTACACTGATCCTCACAAGGCAGTCTGAGTATGAGTGGTGTGATGTGCCTGCCCATTGTGACTCTAGTGATCCTACATCTTCATGTGATAGATGTTCAGGGACACCCAACACCTTCAAAGGTGTATTTGCTTGTGGATATACAATGCCTGACTGGCATCGTCACCTGTACCAAGCAGTACTGGGGATGTTCATGTGGCTATATGGAGTGTTGTGCTGTGTGGATTCAGAGTAATTATCTCCCAAATGTTAGTACCTTAATAAACCCATGCTACATGTCATTTCAGATAACTCCAGGGCAACGTCAGTGGGAACACAGCTGGTCATGGCAGTTTCAGGCATGAGCCGTCAGACACAGAGGGACCCAGTGAAGAGCAGGGTGTGAGGAGTGCCCTGGAGGACAACATCCACATCTTATCATCATCTGAATCGTCCTCTGGTAGACACTCCAAAGTGGTAGTGGACCCAACAGGATCAGTTTCACCTTTATCCTTGTCTGTCACCCCCAGTTCCATCGCCATTCTCCATGTTATCCCCTCACAAGTTGGCCATTCCTGCTCCCCTAAGAAGGGAGGGCTCTCCATCACTGCAGGCACCTCAGCCCCTGCCCCTGTTAGCCCCTGCCCTGAGTGAGGAGGCTATTGACCTCCTGAGGAGCATCTCCGTAGGTCAGACTGCAGTGCTGAATGCCATCCAAGGGCTAAGCACCCAGGTGACCCAGATGGTTGCCTTCCTGGAAGGTATTCACACTGCCATGTATGGCCTACAGAGATCTTTTCAGGTTCTGGCCTCCTCCCTCATGGCAGCCCTCCACCTATCCCAACCTTCCACCCCATCTCCTGCACCTTCCCCATCCACATTCTCACTTTCCAATCCTATCCCAAGCACACGCACACATAAGCATGCACACACTTCAATAGACCCGAGTACCACACACAAACTCAAGATATCCAGGATACTCAGACATGCATGCACACAGCCAACACTCACCTTCCTCACCAGCCCAGCATACCCCCAGGTACCACACCAACACACACTGACACCTCCACTGACACGCCCATACCTGCAGACACCACACTAACACACACTGACCTTCCACAGTCACAATCATACCCACAGACATCACAGCCACAGACCCCTCCACAGACACACCCATACCCACAAACAAAACAGAAACAGACACAAACAACTCCACAGACACACCCATATCCACAGACATCACAGCAACACATACTGACCCCTTCACAGACAGAACCATACCCACAGACATCACAGCAACAGCCACAGACCCTTCCACAACACCCAGCAGATCCACAACACTCACACTAAAAAACACATACACTAACAGTCACCCACACAACAGCCATTACAATACACAGTGCAAACAGCAGACACATCACACACTTCCACTCCCTCTTCCTCCTAATCCGAACTCCATCCCGAACACCCTACCCGTTTTCCCTATGAATCTCTCTTGTTTGCCATTGCCCTTAACCCTCTGAAACCTGACCACCCTCCCAAAGACCCAAAAATCGCTTCTACACCCAAACCCATCCCTTCCACTCCCCACCCCTGAAAAACAGCCTCCCCACACGCCTAAACCCAGCCCTAAAGAGAAAAAAAGAAAAAAATACCCCTCCTAACCGTCCCCAGAAACCCCCAAACCCAAGAATCCCCCTCCCACGGATAAACCCACCACTCCCTAAACCTCTGCCCCCACCTCTTCCCAAGTACCATCTTCGAGGTGTCTGCTGTGCCCAAAGGATGCCCCTTTGTGAGGAGGTTCCCTGGCAGTGTCAGTAAGGGCAAGTTACGTCTCACAGCCTTGTTCTGTGGCACATTTTGATAATATGGACTCGCCATTGGCCTTTGTATCCCTTGATGGGTTGTTCGAGTTCGAATAAAACGTATCTTCTTTCGGAAGACATTGGTCCTGCCATTACATTTCTATTTGATGCTATTGTATAGTTAGTAATGTGTGAGTACAAAAGTGTTTGTTTGATCCCTGATTGTTGATCCAGTTGAAGTGGTTATTATGATGTGCCCTTGGAGCCAGTGCTGGAGTTAGGGGATATGTTGGATGGATGTCTATGTCGGATGACATCCAGATGGGGCAGACATTGCATTGGGTGACATGTTATGTGGTAAGTATTTCAGCTTGGCTTGGCCACTGTCAACATCATTTAGGTTGCACTACTCCCTTTGATTTAAGTTGGACATGTGTTTAATGTGTTGAAGTTAGATATTTTTGCATCCACACATGGAGGGTGTCAACTTGTCATCCCCTTGTGTAGTTCTGCATGGACATGTGTCTATTTTGCTGTGTGTACCTTACAGCTACTTCATCTAGATGTGTGCCACATTCTGGTAGTGCTGTGTTTGCTTTCCTAAGTTGCACTTACCCATTGCCTACACATGCATGGTACTTGGTTCTGCTATTGTTTGTCCCTGATATACTTCAGTTCCCAGGTCCAGTGCACATGGAGTTTGTCAGGCATGTGTAAAGAGAGTACTGTGCCCCAGGGCCCCAGCATTTTAGGGTTCGCCATAATAGAGGCATAACTATCCTGCAGAGAGTGTTTCCATTGTGCCCTTAAAATGATTCTCACACTGATTCTATGTACTCCCATTGACTGACATTGCCTTTTCATGTGAGCGATGTGTGAGAGTCTAATACAGAGTTGTAGCAGAGAAGGTGTGTGTGTCTTTACTGACACATCCATACAGATGTTTCTTTAACATTAAAAAAGAACCTGGGATGTGTGCAATCATGAGTGTGTCACATTCACTACAGCGTCTTGGTTAGTTACAATGAGAAGGCCTCCTGGTAGTTGTAGTCACTTCAATGTCACTTTCGCAAAACTGTACAAATGATAACCTGCATTATAAGTGAAGATCAGTTGTGACATGGTAGACAAGTGAGAAGAGGCAAAAATCTTGGTTAGAGTTGCAATCACAAGGATAAGGCAGGAGCTTCTCGGCACAGACACTTGCAGCCTGGTTGGGACAGTTGTCTTGGGACTTGGCGGGCTCCGCCGAGGAGAGCTGCGACAACACAGGGGTAGTGCACCCCAGACTTTTGGCATGGGTGAATGAGGGTGAATTGCCGCGAAGCGCTGTGTGAGGGTCGCCCCAATTGCCAGTACGGGCGGTAGTCTGGATAAGGGCCCGGCCCTTGGGACTGGACTGCGCAACGCATGAGAGGGAGCCCTCTGGCAGAGGAGCTGCCTTGGGCGCTGAGTAGCTGGGACTCTCCCGAGAGCCACAGGCCTGCACCGCAGTGTGTATAGTTGAGCTGTGGAGCTAGCTGCCGAGCTGCCTTCCCCTTCAGCGAGGCCCATCAGCCGTGTAGGATCTCTGACACCATGGGAAAACCTCAAGGTCAACAGGCTGCTGCCTCCCACGACCCGGAATATAGCACCCAGGAGCAAACACAGACTGCTTCAGAGGACTCAGTGCAACAGCAGCTGAGCAAGATACTGGAGGCCATAGCAGACACGAAGTCCACTCTCCACCAGGACATCAGCACAGTCGCGGTGGGGCTCGGACTTCTGCGAGAGGAACATAAGAAGCTCTTTGAGAGAGTGAAGGAGACTGAGTCCAGCATCACAGAATTAGCACCAGCCCAAAAGGCCTTGTAATAGCAGTTGGGGGCCCTCATGGACAGGGTGTGTGTGCTGGAGCAACTGGCCAAGGATGCGGAGGGGCGCAACAGGAAGAACAATATTCGAGTCCTGGGCCTGCCGGAAGGGGCTGAGGGCAGCGGCATGGTGTCCTTCTTGGAGCAGTGGCTAAGAAGCGTGGTAGCACCTGAGGGCCTGTCAACCTTTTACACTCTTGAGAGGGCCCACAACATCCCGGCCAAACCGCCTGCGCCGGGGCGACCGCCGTGGCCAGTAGTGGCCCGGTTGCTCCATTCCCAGGGCAGGGATGTACTCCTGCAGAAGGCACGTGCAGTGGGCCCCTATACTATAGACCATGGGTACTCACAAACTTACTCTCGGGGCCAAATTTAGAGTGTGGTTTGTGGCCGAGGGCTGCACCGGTGGGGGGCGGGGTCAGTGGGGGAGGGGGGCGGGGCTAGGGCAAGAAAAAAAAACCTGTTACCATGAGGTTGAACACAGGCCCCTGCAGCGGACGCATTCGTCCACTGAGCCACCAGACCCGGCATACACACATCTATCTATCTATCTATCTATCTATCTATCTATCTCTATCTCTCTATCTTTCTCTATCTCTCTCTCTATCTCTCTCTATCTCTCTCTATCTATCTCTCTCTATCTCTCTCTATCTCTATCGCTCTCTCTATCTCTCTCTCTATCTCTCTCTCTATCTCTCTCTCTATCTCTCTCTAGCTATCTCTATCTCTCTCTATCTCTCTCTAGCTATCTCTCTCTATCTGTCTCTAGCTATCTCTCTCTCTATCTCTCTCTAGCTATCTCTATCTCTCTCTATCTATCTCTCTCTATCTGTCTCTAGCTATCTCTCTCTCTAGCTATCTCTAGCTATCTCTATCTCTCTATCTCTATCTTCTATGTCTCTCTATCTTCTATCTATCTTCTATCTCTCTATCTTCTATCCCTCTATCTTCTATCCCTCTATCTGTCTATGTCTCTATCTATGTCTCTGTCTCTATCTGTCTGTCCCTATCTCTGTCTGTCCCTGTCTCTATCTGTCTGTCCCTGTCTCTGTCTGTCCCTGTCTCTATCTGTCTGTCCCTGTCTGTCTGTCGCTGTCTCTATCTGTCTGTCCCTGTCTCTATCTGTCTGTCCCGGTCTCTGTCTGTCCCTGTCTCTATCTGTTTGTCCCTGTCTCTATCTGTCTGTCCCTGTCTCTATCTGTCTGTCCCTGTCTCTATCTGTCTGTCCCTGTCCCTGTCTGTCCCTGTCTCTATCTGTCTGTCCCTGTCTCTATCTGTCTGTCCCGGTCTCTGTCTGTCCCTGTCTCTATCTGTTTGTCCCTGTCTCTATCTGTCTGTCCCTGTCTCTATCTGTCTGTCCCTGTCTCTATCTGTCTGTCCCTGTCCCTGTCTGTCCCTGTCTCTATCTGTCTGTCCCTGTCTGTCCATGTCCATGTCTCTGTCTCTATCTGTCTGTCTGTCCCTGTCTCTGTCTGTCCCTGTCTCTCTCTGTCTCTGTCCATGTCTCTGTCTGTCCCTGTCTGTCCCTGTCTCTGTCTCTATCTGTCTGTGTCTGTCCCTGTCTGTCCCTGTCTCTATCTGTCTCTGTCTGTCCCTGTCTCTGTCTCTATCTGTCTACCCCTGTCTCTGTCTGTCCCTGTCTCTGTCTGTCTCTATCTGTCCCTGTCTCTGTCTGTCCCTGTCTCTCTCTGTCTCCATCCATGTCTCTGTCAGTCCCTGTCTGTCCCTGTCTCTGTCTCTATCTGTCTGTCCCTGTCCCTGTCTGTCCCTGTCTCTATCTGTCTGTCCCTGTATGTCCATGTCCATGTCTCTGTCTCTATCTCTATCTGTCTGTCTGTCCCTGTCTCTGTCTGTCCCTGTCTCTATCTGTATGTCCCTGTCTCTGTCTCTATCTGTCTGTCCCTGTCTCTATCTGTCTGTCCCTGTCTCTGTCTCTATCTGTCTGTAACTGTCTCTATCTGTCTGTCCCGGTCTCTGTCTGTCCCTGTCTCTATCTATTTGTCCCTGTCTCTGTCTGTCCCTGTCTCTGTCTGTCCCTGTCTCTGTCTGTCCCTGTCTCTGTCTCTATGTCTGTCCCTGTCTGTCCCTGTCTGTCCCTGTCTCTGTCTGTCCCTATCTGTGTCTCTATCTGTCTGTCCCTGTCTGTCCCTGTCTCTGTCTGTCCCTGTCTCTGTCTGTCCCTGTCTCTGTCTCTATCTGTCTGTCCCTGTTTGTCCCTGTCTCTGTCTCTATCTGTCTGTCTGTCCCTGTCTCTGTCTGTCCTTGTCCCGGTCTGTACCTGTCCCTGTCTGTCCGTGTCTCTGTCTCTATCCCTGTCCCTGTCCCTGTCTCTATCTCTGTCCCTGTCTCTATCTGTCCCTGTCTCTATCTGTCTCTCTGACTCTATCTGTCTCTCTGCCTCTATCTGTCTCTGCGCCTCTATCTGTCTCTGCGCCTCTATCTGTCTCTGCGCCTCTATCTGTCTTTGTCCAAACTAGGAAGCTTCCCAAAAGGCCCTTTTAAAAGTCAGCTGTGAAAGCGCTTACAGCTGACTTTTAAAGGGCCTTTTGTGAAGCTTTCCGAAGGTGCTCTGATGTCACAGGGGCCGGCAGTAAACACAGAAGAAGGCCGCAGGAGCATACGTAGTGAATACCTATTTAATACGTATTCACTACGTATGCTCCTGGGGTCATCTTCTGTGTTTACTGCGGGCCGTGGAAACTGCAAGGCAAGGTCCGTGGGCCGCCAATGAAGGCCTGCCGGGCCGCTGGCGGCCCGCGGGCCTTACTATGAGTACCAGTGCTATAGACAATAGTAAAATTTCCCTCTTCCCGGATTACACACTGGATGTGCAGAGAAGGCGGGCCTCGTTCCTGGAGGTTAAGAAGGTACTGAGGGAGGAAGGCCTCCAGTACTCTCTGATGTTCCCGGCCCGACTGCGTATCATCTTAGATTGTAACACCCACTTCTGTGACTGTCCGAAAGATGCCTGGGATTGGATCGAGGCCTACAAGGTTGCGGCCCGCGGCCCACAGGCCCCAGACCCGAGTCGAGGAAAACCGTGGAGCTTGGGAAGCGCTCCAGAAGGCGCTCTCGCAGAGGCGCCCCTAAGAAACCATCCTCATCGCAAACAGAGAGGGAGAGGGCTGAAGCCGTGCAGGCTGTGGCGGCGCTTATGCAGGGTAAGAGCCCTTCCCCGGAGGTGGAGGTCCGCTCCTTGAGGGATACTGAGGAAAACAAATCAGACATCTCTCGTAGTGACAGTGTGAAGCTGCCGGTGGTGACACCGAAGACGGCTGTTGAAGTCATCTGAGGCTGCTTGAATATTGTGGTGATCCTGGATCCAAGTGTGGTGCTGATCTGTTGGTAGCGGACCCTGGTCTCGAGCTGACCTATTCCTCAAGGGGCCAGCGCGCCCCGGATGGTTTGTGCGCCAGAACTATATCTTCATCTGCTCACCCCCCGCTGAGTGCCTTACTGGGTTAGGGCCTCATCAAGGGCTATATGTTTCACATGCTGTTTGGGCAACTGACCATTGTCAGGCTGCCCTGGGGTTGGGGAGTTGTTCAACATGGAGGTTTACTTGTTAGCATTTTATGTTTTGAAGTATGCAGAGGATGGCGGTTGTGCATGAAAGAGGGAGCGGGCGAGGGAGGGGTCCCCCTTGTGTGGCTGATGGGCGAGGTCCAGCAAGAATGGCGAGCACACATAACACTGTACGGTTCCTAACATGGAACATTCGAGGTATGGGAACTATTGCCAAACGCCACAACATTTACTCCTATCTGCGGCGCAGGGACGTACACATTGCATTCCTCCAAGAGACACATCTGAACATGGAGGAGGCCGGGGTCAGGAATTTGTAACCACCTTCTCGGCCTTTGACAGGGGAGTGTTGATCTGGGTGAAATCTGGGGTCCCCTTTGCCCTTGAACATTCTTGGCTTGATGTAGAGGGGCGGTATACCCTGATCACGGGGAGATTAGCAGGGCAGGAGGTGACACAAGGCAATGTATACGCGCCCAACCAGGACCAGGTCGGCTTCTTGGAGTCCTTCTCCGCCTCCCTGGTTAACCACTTAAATGGTCATTTAATTTTGGGGGGTGACTTTAATTGTGTCGCGGATGTTGCTGCTGATCGTTCCCACCCTCCCCTTCCGGGGACACAGCCGCATCGTACGGCATTGGGTTTCCATACCTGGATATCCCACTGGGGCCTCGAAGACACCTGGAGACTGCAGCATAACGGTGACAGGGAGTACTTCTTCTCACCGGTCCACCAGGTACATACTAGGCTTGATACGTTCCTTTGCTCCCCGGCCTTCAATGGCTCCATCTCACACACCGAATACCTGGGGCACACACTGTCGGACCATAGTCCTTTATTAATGACACACCAGCTGTCGGGACGGCGCCCCCGATCCCCACATGGAAACGGAATCCGTCGCTGCTCGAGGACGTTGCCTTTCGGGCCTCGCTACTCACACTCATTGAAACATACTTCCCCATTAATGCTAACACAGCTTCCTCACCCCAGGTGGAGTGGGAGGCATTTAAAGTGGTCATACGGGGCCACTGCATGGGTTAGGCGAGTGGGGCCCATAGGGAGCTTCGCCAAGAACTCTTGGACTTGGAGGCTAGACAACCTTCAGGGTACGGACGATGTTGCCCATGTGACATTACAGGAAACACGTGCAAAATATAATGACGCGCTAAGCAGGCTGAGGTGCTACAACTACAAGGATTCCCTGGATAGAGTGCAGAGGGAGGAAGAGAAATCGGGCCGACTGTTGGTGAGTCTAATCATACCAGAGCTGGGGGGAGCACCAATTACTCAACTTAGCCTAGAATCTGGGGACGTGGTGCAATTAACGATTCCTTCTTGACGTATTATGAACGGTTGTATGAGGCTCTGGCCTCGGCCCCCTTGCCAGACATACAACGCTTTTTAGGCCCTCTGCAGCTTTGTACGTTGGAGGCTGAGGCGCTGGAGGAGTTGGGAGACCCGATCACCTTGCAGGAAGTCAAAGCAGCCATTGGAGCACTGGCGCCTGGTAAGATGCCGGGGCCTGATGGCCTTCCGGCCGAATTCTATCAGCGCTTCGCCAACACACTAGCCCCGCATCTTGTCACGCTATTTGCAGAGTCGTATCAAAGTGGGGGGTTGCCCAGCTCCACCCAGACTGCGCTAGTGAACCCTCTCCCAAAGTCCAAGAAGCCAGATGCTTTGCGTGAAAGGGGCATGCCATGGGTGTTGCTGTGGGTGTTCCCACGTAACACCCATGGCTTCTGCTGCATTCCCAGATTTACAACCTTTCGTACACTTGGGAATGCGTCAGAATGCTACGCCTCCCAGGGGAGTGGCGTACGGAGGAGCAATGAGGAGAAATGTTTTCATTTCTCCTCATTTTTTCCTCTTTCTATGTGTGCTGTTTTTGTGCAGGAAGGTGTCCCTTCCTTCTCAAAAACAATCTCCCCTGAAACGTAGACACCCTTGCACCATGGTGCAAGGGTGCCTGCGTTGGTGTATGGCAGCCAACTGTGCACCAGCACAGGGTAAAGCACAGGGATCTGACATATCATTGTAAATATGTTGCATCCCTGTGCTTTGAAAGTGACTCAAAGTGGTGCAGCCAAATGACTTGCGGTGACGATCTGAGTCACTTTCTTGTAGATAAGGCCCCAAGTTTTTCGTTTTTTTGTAAAACATAAGTGCTTCTCGGTCAGGTGAAGGTCTAAAGGAAGATTATTCAAATGGGCCGCTGCCAGATGAGAAAAAGAGCGGCCACCTGTTCTAACTTTTTTTTATCAGTTTTGCCTTGGCGAGTGGCAGGTTTCGTGATCTCAGTTTGCATGCCAGAATGTAAAATTCCACTTTGTCTTGAAGAATGTCAGGCCCAGTGTTATATAGTGACCTGTGTGTATGACAAAGAAGCTTGAAGTTGGCTCTTTTCCTTACTGGCAGCCAATGTAGGGATGCCAGGCAGGCTGAAGCCAAGCTATATCTGTCCATATTACAGATCAGCTTGGCAGCTGCATTCTGGATTACTTGGAGTCTAGTAAAGAGATAATCCACCATGCTCAACAGGCCATTGCCATGATCCAGTCTGCTGGTTATCAATGCCTGAACTATCGTTTTACGCCAATCAACCGCTAGCCACCTTAACAGACGTTTCAGCAGTTTAAGGGTGCCACAGCATTTTCCGCAGGTGACAAAAACTTGTTTCTGCATTCATGTGGAGAAGTGTGGCTCAATGGTTAGAGCGGCAGACCCTGATGCAGAGATCTGGCCCGGGACCAGGGTTCAATTCCCGCCTCGGTGGGTCTTGGGCTCAATTTCCTCTGACCTGATAATTCTCGCCTCGGTGCCTATTCTGATCATGGGTCCCACTCTGCAACTCTGGGCAATAGCTTGCTTTATCTCCACAACGGCCCCACCAGCGCTGGGATGCCTGGCTTCACCTTGGGGGTGCCCAGGAGTGGACATCTCACAGGGAAAAGCCAGGAAGGGTTCCACAGCGGTATGCGTACAGCGCCGGGACACCGCTTCGGGGGTAGCCGTGCGCTTTACAAGTACGAAAAAAAAAGAAAAAAAAAAATAGTAGGGCTTGGATTTACAGTGACAGCAACAATTTGTCTCGTAGGTGCAAGTGAGGACAGATATCTTGTTTCATCAATGGTGTGTGCTAAAAACATTTTTACCTTATACCTGAGTTTTTTAGTTTCCTTTTATTAAATTGATATCTGCATGCGTGCTAATACAAGACAGTTAAATCATCAAAATGTAGACTAATTCTGAGTACAGGACATTAGTCAAAGCAATATTTCTTTCTTTTGTCTCTTTTCCAAAGTTGACAAAATTATGTCCTAATAACAGAATTACAGTCTTTATATCATCCATATTAGTCAAGTTGTGTCATCTTGTCCAGGAGTTGTCATTAACTCCATAACAGCTGGTTCTAAATGTACTAAATTGTGATTTAATGAGCAAATATATTGCTAGCAATTACAGAGTTAAGTTGAATAAATCCTCTGTGAGCAACATTACTCTGCTCTTCTCCTGAAACAAATGAAATCGGACACCTGTCCTAATTTAAAATTGCCAAGGGTCATATAAAAATATAATTTAACAAATCAATGCTGTGCCTGGAATCCTGAGAGAGCTTGCTTGGAGAATATCCATTTCCTACATATTCACTCTTCTTGTCTCAGATCTATCACGTGATTAATTATGTAATCACGAGTTTGCTAGTGGAGTGCAGAACTACTGAGCTTATAATAACCCCAATGTTAGATTGATAGTAGTATGGTGTACTCTTGTCGTAATTCATAATTATTTACTGTGCACATGGGAAATTTAACTAAAGCATGCCACTGCCATACATAGAGTGTGGGGGGGAGGATGGGGGTGTTGAGGTATTGAGTCTATTTTCTCATCAAGCATCCAAAAGTCCTGCAATATGCATGGCAGACCACTGCTTACAGACTGCACAGGGGCCTATTCACCACAGTATATTTAAGTACTCGATTAGCACTACTTTACCTATTCACAAATGTTATTCACAAACCTCTGTGTAGAGATCTTTGCCTATACCTGCCCTATACCTTATATATAAAGTTCCCCACCATGAGTAAAGAGAACTCCGCACAGGTATGTATTTAATTTTGTAGTAAAAGGGGAAGTGCAACGGAGGGGTGGTAGTAAAATGGGGCATATCTACTACTGAATTAGTAGTACACTGCCTGATGGTATTGTACCACAAAAATCCAGAGATGTCATCGTAGAGGTAAACCTGTTAAAAGAATATTGTGCTCCAGCTGTGTCAAAAGTAAAACAGAGAATAATAAAACTTGGATTCCAGAGAAACCATGTGGATTTTACACTTGTGGTACATGTTCTATATTTGTATTAGTATAGGTTATTTGTAGAGCGGACTGCGGCCATAATGGTATCCTGGCACTAACGTTGCTAAAATCATCAAAAAGGCAGAAATAGAGGAAAAGGTATACGGCAGCTGGAATCTAAGTGTCCTCCCAGTGTGTCAGGAAAAGCCCGGGGAACAGGATTCACTCCCGTGTTATGACTCTGATGTCCTGCTGCTCCGTACACAGGACGTGGATGCCCCCTTTAATTTCTCCTGGATGAAGCGGAAGGAGGAGCCCAGTGGCGTGACGTCGGCCCCTGCCTTCCTATCAGAGGAAGACGCCAGTTTAAACGAGGAAGCAGGAGCGCACCGGAGAGAACGGTCCGGAGAAGTCGGGAGAGAGAGGCCAGCGTCGGGGAAACCGTGGAGAGACCAGCACGCCGAAGAAGAGTCCAGAGTCCCGCCAGAGGATCCAGAGAAGCGGACAACGCCAGGAGGCCAACGACCCCACGCGTCGCCCCGCCACACTCCAGGAGGAGCGTGGCTGGAGCAGGTATGTCGTCGCATACGGGGGTTCACTAAAGCACCGGGAGGGAATGGGTAACTTTTGAGGGTGGACACCGTGTTCCGTTCTGTGCTTCGTTTTCACATGGTGGCGGTTTCCGGTGGTCCCTCACACTCCCTTCCCAGAGCCTGAGACACATGAATACGTCCCACTGACCCATGGTTTTTCTGTTGTTTCTTTCATTGGCTTCCCTACGCCCAAGACCGGCTGGAGAACGGTGGATATCCCTGCGTACAAGCCTGACCTGCCCCGAACTGGTGAAGAACAGGAGCGATTCCTGGAAACCAAACCTGATTTTCTTTGCTCTTTGAAATAAACGGCATCAAAAAGAACCCCAAGGCGTCTATCATTTACTATTGGGTTAAGCCTTCGCTCACTCTAACCTTCCCCGCTGGGGGTCCCTGACACAGTGTTATTTAGGGAATAGCCAGGTTTTAAGGGCTTTCCTGAACTTAAGCAGGTCAGACTAATATCTCACTTGAGATGGTACCTTATTCCACAACTGCGCAGCTTTAACGGTGAAGGCACGTCCTCCTTGACACACTTTGCTAAATCTCTATTCTTGGGCGAGGTTAAGTGTAGCAGAGCGTAACTGCCTTCCTGGAGTGTATTTCCTCAGTCTAGCCTGCAGTAGCTTTGGGCCCTTATTTTGGAGAGCTTTGAATACAATACAGAGTGATGTAAAAATAATCCTCTGTTCGGTGGGTAGCCAGTGAAGATCTCTAAGAGCACCCTAGGTGTAAGAGTTCTGATGTCTATTTAATGTTAGTTTGGCTGTAGCTTCCTGGGCTCATTCCAATTTCCTAATCAAGTAATTGGGGGCTCCCAGAAGAAGGACATTACAGTAGTCCAGCCTACTGAGCACTACACACCTGGCAATTAGAGATCTTGCTTGGGCAGGTAGCATTGGAAACAGTTTCCTGAGTCCTCAAAGAAAAGCGAAGCAGACCCCTGCTACTCCATTCACGTGCTTTTCGAGTGAGAGATTCTCGTTCAGCGTTACTCCAAGATTCCAGACCCTCACCGAGGCGCCAAGAGGGGTCTCTGTGGACAAAGGCCAAATATTGGAGGCAGAGATACTGGAATTTTACTGGAAGAGCAGCAGAGGAGCTCAGTTTTACCTCCGTTTAATTTCAGGGAATTTACATTCATCCAATTAGAAATGTCTAGTATGCAGGGCTGAAAGTAACTGATCGAATCCGACTGATTTATGTTTAATTAAAGAATCAGTTGAGTATCGTCTGCATAGTTAGTAATCGTGATCTTATAGGTTTTAATGAGAGAGATTAATGGCTTAATATAGACATTGAACAAAATTGGACTGAGTGAAGATCCCTGTGGGACACCAGTTTGAATTGTTCTGAATTTAGAGCAGAAAGTGGGCATGGCCACAGACTGGCATCTGTCTTGTAAATATGATTTTTAGCCATTTCAACATGAGGCCATCAACACCTACTCAAGATAACCTAGAGAGTAGAGTGTGGTGATTCACCATATCAAAGGCTGCTGACAAGTCAAGGAGGACAAGCACCACTAAATGACTGCTGTCTACCATCCTGCGCATTTCATCAGTTGCGCAGAGTAGTGCAGTCTCGGTGCTGTGGCCAGGTCTAAAGCTAAATTGCTCCTCCTCTAACCATGGGTGATCCTCCAAATGATGGGAAAATATTTTACTAACATGTTGTTACAGTATCTTTTCCTGGAAAAGGAAGAAGAGAAATTGGTCTATAGCTGGTCAAGATTGTGAGATCAGCTGAGGCTTTCTTTAATAATAGCTTGACTATAGCCTTTTTCCAGAATACTGGCACTACACCAGATTTATGGGACTGGTTGCAAAGTTGTAATAATGAGGACTACAATTTGTCTTCCGATTTTTTCCATTGCTTCGGAGGAAGAGGGTCTAGAGAGGATCCAGACCTGATAGATCTGAAGAGCATGTTAAAAACATCCATAGAGATTGGGTCAAAAGTGTCCAACCTTACTTTTGAAAGGTCGGAAGACTGTGGCATGTCGTTCCAAACCCTGGGAAGTTCACTTAGTACCACTGTTAAGAAGAGTGGTATGCAGAGCTAAGTTTTTATTAGAAGCGAGAGTCTCTAGTTCATGAGAACTTTCAATATCTATAAGATTCAGCTTGATTTTATTTTCAAAACAGTCTGACAAGTCATTGCATAGCTTCTGAGATGATGTAATATCTTGCTTAAGACAGGAAGGATTTGTAAGAGCTTATCTTCATCTAGATAGTGCCGCCGCCATTTCCTTTCAAGTTGCCTACAGACTTATTTAGTCTCCTTTAGGACCGTGTTGTACCAAGGAGCGGAAGGACCTTAATGAGGTTTTTGGGTCACAAAGGGAATCTGCTTATCAAATACCTTTAGAATTTCACATTTAAAAGTTTGACAATTCTTTTCTATAGGATTTGAAGGGTTGAAAGTCTTTGAAAGGTCAAAGAAGGGCTCTGAGCAAAGCTCAAGAAGTTTATGCCAATTTCTGTTTTTGGTTCTGGACATGACAGTATTCTTATGGTGAACTTCCCTACCCACATGTAGGTGAAAGGTAATAAGTGAGTGATCTGTCCAGCACAAAGGAGTAATTCCCTCAAATGATATCAGTCCTTCTGGGGAGAATATGAGGTTGAGAGTGTGACCTCCAATACCTGTGGGGCCTTGTACCAACTGTTGAAGACCGATGTTCTCACAGGAACTCATCAGTTCCTTATATGCCGGGGATAAATCTCCATCCACCCAAAGATTGAAGCCTCCTAACATGAATAGGTTGGCAAGCGTCAAAGTCATATTAGTTATGTTATCCAGAAATGGAGGAAGAGATGAACTTAAAGTGCTCGGTGGTCTGTAGCAAAGGACCCCGACAGCAGCATTCCCCTTTTGCCCCTTCAACCGGAAACCTAACATTTCAATTCAAATGACTTCATCCATGGGAAAAACGGAAAAGTTCCACTTGTCCTCACAAAGAATACCAACACCACCCCCTTTCCTAATGGGTCGAGGTTTATGAAAACATTTAAATACATTTGGGCAGGCTCTATCAAGATCAATTGCAGACTCTGGGGTGGTCCAAGTTTCAGTAATAAACAGAACATCAAACGCCCCAGAATCAAGCATTAAGTTAATTTCCTCTGCATATTTTGGTACAGATCTCGCATTCAACAAGCCACATTTCAGAGCACCCATAAGGTCAACTCCGACAGCATTACATGTTGGATTAATTATAACATCGGTGAAACATGAAGAGGGCTGCTTACTGATATGCAGCAGTTTGTTGCAGATATAGCTAATCCTAATGTGGTGAAGTGGATTCCCACCAGCAGCATGGCTGGCGCTGAGGGCGAACGTGCACGGTCGGGTTTGTATTTGGGACGCAATAGGACCACCAAATTTAGATACAACACTACTATAGAATATACAGTTGATTCCTTTATAAACTGTAATAGCACTCTCATAATTTATATAGTAGGTTGTGCCTGTCATAGAATTTACATCGGCAGCAACATTTGAAGCTTAAAAGTATGAATACAGGAACATGTCAGGGAAAACATATGGATGAAAAATATCCAATAGCGACCCATATACATTCTGCTCATCCTGCTCTTAATGAGCGAGGTGGATATATAGAGTTGGCATTGAGACAAGCTGAGGCTAGATGGATCTGTCAATTGAGGACGGTATCTAATGGTCTCAATACCAGTAATGAATTTAATTATTTCTTGTAAGTGATGTGAAACTGATATTTATTGTGATTGACCTGTGTTAGATTAGAAGTGTATACAATGTTGAGTCTGGCATATCAGATTGAATATTAAGCTATTGGCTTAACATATAACAGTATAGAATGTACCGCTGACATCTGACATTTCAGACGTGTCTATTTACCTTTGGCAGAGTCTTGTTGAATGATATCTACAGGGAGTTTACCTTTACGGTAGCCCTGCTGGTCCGTATTTAATAAGGTGGTCCTAAATATGTATTTTTGATAAAAGTGAATGGTGATTTTTAAATTTATTATATTTTTAATAACATCATCTACAGTGTTAAAAGGCGAGCCCTGCAATATATAATTCTTTTCCTTTGACACTAAAGAATTTTCCTTAGGCAGCTCAAGATGGAGGCCATTTTTGTTCCTACTTATATAGACACGGTCTAACACATATGCACTGTTGGCCATCATATGCCGAAATGCATATTGTACACTGTAATTCAGTGCAGTAAATTTGACCTTTATTTTTGACCTTTTATAGATTTTATTAACTTGGCTTTTGTGTGCCTGACATCTTGTGTTCAAAAGGTGTATTAATGCTAATAGAGTTTTAAATGCAATGCGGGGGTACCGAACACCTCACCTGTGCTAGAAATAGATTAGGCAGTTTAACATGGTGCCCGTCTCTGTTCGTACTGGAATGAGATTATAGACACGGTCTAACATACATGCACTGCTGCTATCATACGCCGCAATGCATATTGTAAATTGCACTTCAGAACGGAAAATCTGACCTCGATTTTGGGTATATTCCAAATATAGAGAAATTGGTAAAATGGATACATACAGGTCATATCCGTATATTAATACAAGTTGGATACCGTTTCCGGGATAAATCACGAACCAGATTTAGCACTAAAAGATGGCGACCAGAAAACAACAACATACTGGTATGACGAACACAACTATACCAGGTGATATCAAATGAATGAATTATTTAAACCTGTAGTTTGATAGCAGCTTATTTTACCTTGGCAACACTGCACAGGATTGTGCATGATTCATGAGCCATTGTACTCATTGGTAAGATGGGACTGAGAGTGGCTGCGGTGTTAAATATTTGCAATGAAGTATCTTTTGAGACCGTATTTAAATATTTATTGCTTTTATAGATCTTGTTAACTTGGCTTTTATGTGCCCGACATCTTGGGTCTGAAAAGCGTTTTACTGTTAATAATATTAGTGGCGGCTGGTATTAACGGGCGTAGGGGGTGTTGCCCTCCCAGCTTCAGAGCGGAGACAAAACAAAGGGAGAAAATTAACACCATGGAGCAGCCAGCTTTAAATGCTCACTGCTTGGTGCTCCACTTCCATATCGTTTTTTTTTTTTGTGAGGCGACGTCGGACCCTTGGACAAGAGAGTCCTCCTACGCATGTGCTGAACTGGGCGAGGATAATTCCTCGCCCTCGAGGCACAAGCGAGGAGAGTGACATCAGCTTGATGGGAGTGGCTGCACCAAGCAGCAGTGAATAGGCTTCTAATGGGGCACTTCTGACGTGGCCCAGGGCGCGGTCAGCAGAGCCTCATTCACATTAAGGGGAAGGGGTGAGGCTGACCGACAGCAACACAGTGCAGTGGGTGTCTACGATTGCAGCACTCCTTTCGCCTTCGCACTGTTAGGCTTTTTCATTGGATAATAATGTAAGCTGGGGGCGTGGGTTATGAGTTCAGCTCTGTTTTCGGGATTATCAGCACGTGCACGTGTTGGCTCTTTATGGCGCGCAACGGACACCATCAAGCTGCTCCAGACCAGTCCCGACGGCCTAAAGTGACACTACAGGCACCAGTTGCAGTTGGAAAAAGAAAGGCACCTGCTGCCATGGTAAACGAATCCCCCCATGTTATGGAGCTAAAGGACTACGCTGCAGAGATGTAGGAGCTGCTGCTTCCCATGGTAGGACGTTTCAAATCTGCACACACATTTAGTCACTCGCCGCACCGGCAGACAAGTCGTGTCTCTCATCGAGACAGCAGTCGTCTCAGCACACGCAAAGCACATGCGCTGACAGTCGGCATATACATCTTTCAGAGAGCAATGCTGTGCACTAGGCTCACCGGTTTACAGCTCCTACTCTTTAAATAAAACCACACTGACTTGATGCACATAAAGGTCACCACATCTCATTAATACAGCTGCACACTGAACTTACAGTCTGCCAGTTACGTTACACTTTGTTTCAGTGAAGCACAACTATAACAGCATGCACAGACCACAGTGACAAACAGCACTGTTTGCAGACGCAGTATTGACGTCTGACAGCTCCAGCATCCCACACTGTGAAACTGCATTTTTCGCGTACCTAACTCACTCCTGCTTTTGCTTTGTATCGTGTTTTTAATTTGCACACCCAGCTTACAGGCAGTGGACATGTTTGATAATTGTGATTTGTGATGCAGCAAGGCTTTGTGTCAGTTCTGCAGTGCAACCTTTGGTTAGCTGAGATTAAAAGAAAGAGAGGTCGGGGCAAGCAGTCATGATAATTTTGGGCAAATCACTTATTCTCCCTGTCTCTAAAAAACATGAATGTGTGTGTCCTTGTGTAATGTAACTGGTCCTCATGTAAAGTACTCCAATACTTCTGGGTTGGATTTGCGCCATATAAAATTGCAAAAAGACAAAATGCATAAAGAGAGGTGTAATTATATGATGAGTGCCCCTGTGCTATAACTGTCTACTGCACCACTCGATTGATTTTAGAGCGGAGGTGGGGTGAGTTGACCAAGTTTCCTGCTGTAGTACCAGTTCGTGTGCTACATTCGGGACTTCTCCAATCGTCCAAACTGTGTGCCTCTGGGAAAAGTAAGTTATCACTTTCTATTTACCTCCGTTCTCATAACGACGATTGGCATCCTAAAAACACTTCGAGGAAACGGGCAGTATTTAGCAAGATATATTAAAAACAACTCTTTAATATATAACAGGTTAGTCGGAATGGAAGTTGTTTAGGCAAAGACTATGTATGTTTGAAGGTAGGGTCGGCCTAGAGGGGCTCGAGGGGGGCGTGAATTTATGTTCAGTAACTGCTGCTTTAAAGAAATCACAACTCCAGATAACAGGGCTGAAGCTTAGGGTGTAGCTGGCCATTGAGAAAAGTTGGGAAGGGCCTTCCCACCTCCACTGCCCTCGGGCATCGCATCCTTGCAGATCTCCCACTGAATGCTTACAACCAGACAAACAGCAGACTGACAACACATTAAAACATAGCCCTCGCCCTCACTGCGGCATCCCCCATACTGTTTCTGTCTTTTTAAAGTCAGTATTTGTTTTCACACAAAGCCACTACCTTCGCAACCTCATTACACAAGTGCTGTACGTGCAATTCCCAAATGATTGGCCCTAGGCCTAAATGTGAGAAGGGTGTTGTGCTTTTTGCCATCAGTAGGCATCTGATGGGAAATAGCGTGGCATTTCCCTGAAAAAAAAACACACAGTACTCTATGTCAATGTTTATATTTTTTTGTTTGTCCCCGTCATTCTTTTATTTTGTGATTTCAATTTTTTGTCCCAGTTGAGGAATAATGTAATGTTGTGGGAAGGCAGCCTATGGGAGTCAGAAATAGAGGGGAGCACATAAGTGCATCAGAACGATTATATTACTGTATTGAGTGGCATTTATTAAAAATGAACTTTTTTAAACATAAGCTTACTAGAAGCATTCAGCCTCCCCCTTACAACAATGCCGTTAATGAACTAAGAGACAAATCAGTTGTCATGTGCACCCTATCTGTGGTCACTTTTTCAACAAATTCTTTGACAGAATTAGCTTACAATGCACTATAAACCCCTTTTTCTATCAAAGTTTTCTCAGAGGCAGAGACTCCCCCGCTCCTTCCTTATGCCAGCCAGGCTCACTTGCTGAGCCAAAAGCGCCCCTAACTTTTACGCCCACCACTTTGAAAAAGCACCAGCCGCCACTGAATAATATAGCATTAAATGCAATGGGGGGGGGATGTAGACAGCACACCTCACCTGTTCTAGAAACTGATTTGAATGTTCTCGGGGATAGAGCATTAAATACAATACGGGGGTACAGCACACCTTACCTGCGCTACAAAATGATTAAAGTGCTATCGAGGATGCTCCATTACTTACCAGTCGGCTTAGAATACATAGAGCATGAACACTGTGAAAATTGAAAGGCAGATCAGTAACACAAATTTCTTATTAATACGTTCTTTCTCTTGATTTTGTTTAGAAGCTAACAATGGTTCACTGTGATTCTATGAAGGTGGTCATATTGTACTGATCTTTGATAAAAGGTAATGATGATTTTCAGTTTAGTGATGTCATTTATTTAGTTCTTGTACAGAATTTTAATCTTTGATGCTTCTCACTGGACACCGTGAAATTTTGTTTAGACAGCCCAAGATGGTGGCGGTTTTGGCCTGTATTGGATAGACATGGTGTAACGTGCATGTCTTAACGGCCACTATACACAATATACCGCACGGCACATCTCAATAGTGATCCCCTATGCATAATTAGAGTCTCATGTGCTCTTTTATCAGAGATTGAACTAGATGCATTACTTTGCGTATTACTAGGGAACAGTATTGTATTCATTCCAGAATAACAATGTTCTAACTAACACATGTGGGATTACTTGTGGTTTTCAGCTGGTTCTGAATAATCCATCCTTCAAATATATAGAGCGTTGCTCTGGAATAAGGCATCAGTCTAAAATCATTTCTAGATGTTGGGGGGCTTCAAGTACATTGCATCTCCTCGGGTACAAGTAATCTGAAAAAATAAATTGAGTCAGGGATTATAAGGTATTTTACAATAGTTTTTAGTCATATGAATCTCTGAATATTAGAATATGAAATAATAAAATTGTTCATCTTACAAATAAAATGGATATATTACTTGATTCTAATAGCTTTCCATATAGTGCCATTAGGATTCAAAATAACGACAGCCATAAAGATTCACATAACATGAGCCATCATGGCCAAAACTACCAACCAGGATTTGTGACCAGGCTGCATAAGGAGACAATTTAGCTCTGGAATTCTCCGTACAGAGAGGCACGTTCATTATTGGGTACCCTCACAATAGAGGTATGACTGCTGCCCGTCTTTTGATCAGGTTGCTAGAAATATAAAAATTCTATAACGTTTCTAGATTTGATTCATGTCAAAAACGCCAATTTATAATTAAATTTAAGACTTAACTATTCCATCTGATTCATAAAAACTTCTACTTGAAGGTATGGCTCATCATACCTTGTAATAATACAGTATATAGTTTTTGACCTAAACTTAAGATAAGATAAATGGTAACTCCATATGGATGGTACTAATCATCTAGTCTTGTATTGGAAATAATATCCTGGAGAGTGGCCTCATGATGAATACATATTAATTTGAGTTCAATACTAATTGATTTATGTAATTATATTTAAAGCACAATGATAACTTTAAAACAAACTGAGATTGGCCTAGCCAACAATCAATTATACAGTAACTTTTAAAGGTGTTTTATCACGTTGGGTCACTTAATGTGAATTATTTTCATTTGTTATGGTGTATATGTTGTTTTGATGTTCTTTTGCCCCTTTCTTTTCTTCTTGATTGCTGTCGAATTTGTAAAGATAATTCTATGTATAGGTTTTAAAAAAAAATATTTGCTGCTTATTTCTGTAGCCCTGAAGAAGTCCTTGAGACAAAACGCTTTAAGGCTACATTTGAATTAAAAAGAGAAATTGAACAAAATACAAAAAGAAGCAGAATATGAATAAATAATTGTCTTCAGAATAAATCCAATAGAGTTTGTGCATGATGTTAAACAACTGAGTTGAACTGTGTTGACCTGCACCTATTGCATGTTGAAGTGTTGTGCTGGACCATTGGAAATTTGTAAATTGTGTAAGGAAAAAATAGCTTTTTCCTGTAAGGAATATGAAGGGGGCTGGTCTTCCAGGTCCACACATTATTCTGATTTATTGTTAACTTCACCTCACTAAAGTGGTAGGTGTGATGGTTCACTGCCTAAGCCTCTTTGTGTAGATTATCTACTAAATTTTGTGGTTAGTGGAAAATTTAGGAAGAATTTAGTAAGGCACGTGCAAATCCTAAAATATTCTCCAACATTACAGCCACATCCATTCCAATAGTAGTAAACAGGTTTAAATCTCCTTCAACCAAGCCTTGGAGTAAGTCACACCTGACACTTTACATTGACTGGTGCTAAAAGGCACACTTATGTGTCAAGAAATAAAATGTGGGCTCAAGGCCTATCAGGAACATGGACCAGGAGTGAAACCTTAGAGCTCCATTACTGTCCCACTGACATCGGCCTGCATCATTGCTCTCGCTTCTCCCAAACCTCACTAAATGCAAAGAAGGAAGCAGAGAAAGCCCAGAAGGGATTCTAGAATCCCAATGCATGGTGTAACAGCAGCAGAGTAAAGCAAGACACTGCAGCACAGATCTGCCTGGACCGGCAGGGGCCATCTTGAATGCATGATCTGGGCATGCCAAACTGGAGAGAGCAGGTCCAGCTGAGCCAGACCAAAGGGTCCTGAGCTGGATGCTTTCAGTCTCCTGCCCAACATCAGAATGGTACATGGAGGAGAACCAGCCCTGAAGTGGATGCAGAGAGAAGAGAAGTGATGCAGGAGAGCCCCCCCATTATAAAGGGGTGATGGGCCCGTCGAACAATCAGTCAATAAAGTGCAAGCCTGGCAGGGGGGTGGTACTTATCCAAGTCCCATTGATAACTGATTTAGTCCTCCCCAGAACACAGGTCAGCAGAGGCAAAGCCCCTGCTCCATCGCTTGGCAAGCACAGCAGACAATGAGGCCTGCACTGGGGGATGGGGATTATATCACCAAGAGCACACAGCCCCTTAGTTGCCAGCTGGGCCACAGCTAAAGAATGTGATACTGGCAGGGAATGGACCCACAGAAGCCAGCCACCACTATTTACCTCAGCAGAGCACCTGAATACATTGCAAACTAACCACATCTAATATCGTGGTCTATAAGAAATCTGCCAAGAAGGCGAAGGAGTATTCTAGGTCATCATGGCATGTCAAGCGCTGGCTAGTGGGAGAAGCATCACAAGTCACACACCCAGCGGTCTGCCCCAAAAGCCATGACTCAGATAAGCTACAATAGATTGACCTATCTGTCACACATCACAAAAGTGTTTTTCTTCTGGGGCCCTATTATGTAAAGGGCGCACTTTGCCTGTTTGCACCCGGCGTGCCTTAAAAGAGGTGCACCGGGTGCAAACAGGGAAAGTGTGCCCTATTACATGGAATGCGCTGACCCCAGGGCAGCCGCGAACTCACGCTGCCCTGGGGGCATCGCATTCCTGTTAAAAAAGGAGTGGATGCTTTGAAGCCGCTCCGTGTTTTCACAGTGCAGGCGGCAACCCACCTGCACTTTTAAAAAGGATTAGAGATACCCTTGCAGGCGGGTGCAGTCAGTGGCTGCACCCACCTACAAGGGCCTTTCCCCCCTCCTGAGGGCTGCCATCAGGGGGCAAACTGACAGTGTACCACCTTTTAGATGGCACACTGTAAAAGGTGGCACACTGTCAGTGCGCCTCCTGAGAGCTTCTTTACCTCTGCACCCGTGTCTGTAATATGGCACTGCCGCAGAGGCAAAGGGATTCCCTCATTTGCATTGGGCATGCCCCCATGCAAATGAGGGAATGCCCCCTGAAGATAGCGATGGCGCTTTATGTGCACCAGCACTATCGGTATTACAGAAGGGGCAGCACAAGCGTCTGCAGCCTCTGCTGTAATACTGAAGTGCCCCAGGGGCATGCAAAGCGGGCGCAAACTCCTGTTGCGCTGTCGGGGCACTTATGTAATACGGCCCATTGTCTGCACAAAGCTCTCAGTGAAGCAGACAATAAATGGTCCAGTCTGTGGAAACAGTAAACAACAGCAGCAGCCATAGGTATAATCTACTATTAGGGGACTGGCTTGACAGAAACCCTTTCACGAAGTGAGGCTATGGCTCTATATATCTCTGTCATGACAACCAAGAAGGCGTGCAAAGACAGTAAACAGCCTTTAGTGCGCGGCTGCTAGTGCGCATACCATTACTTCGCAAGCGTTACTACGCTTGCGATGTTACAACGCGTACCATTAGTACGCAAGTTGTTACATCGCAAGAGTTGTTACAACGCATGCGTTGTAGGGGAATATGCGCTATCCACATCGTTGTTTGGAAGGCGCTTCCGTTTCCAAATAACGACGTGCAGATCTGACGTCGCTGGAAGCCGGAGAAGAGAGGAACCATGGAGGAGAGAGAGGTAAGTGTAGTTTTTTTGGGTGGTGCAGGGGTAGTCTTTTAGGTTGTAGGGTTGTGTTTGAGTAGTGTAGAGTAGTGTATTTGAGTTTAGGGTAGTGTCGGGGGTCGTGAAGGGTAGTGTTGGGGAGTAGTGATGTGGTGTTTGTGTAGTGTAGGATAGTGTTTTAGGGTTTAGGGTAGTGTCGGGGGTCGTGCAGGGTAGTGTTTCAGTGTAGGAACTGGACTGGGGGTAGGGGCAGGGTCATGCTGGGGCTAATGTTTTAAGGTTTAGGGTAGTGATGTGGTGTTTGTGTAGTGTAGGGTAGTGTTTTAGGGTTCAAGGTAGTGTCGGGGGGTCGTGCAGGGTAGTGTTTCAGTGTAGGGAACGGACTGGGGGTAGGGACAGGGTTGTGCTGGGGTAGTGTTTTAGGGTTTAGGGTAGTGTTGTGGTGTTAGTGTAGTGTAGGGTAGTGTTTTAGGGTTTAGGGTAGTGTTTGGGTGTCATGCAGGGTAGTGTTTGGGTGTAGGGACAGGACTGGGGGTCGGGGGAGGGTTGTCCAGGGGGTAGTGTTTTAGGGTTTAGGGTAGGGTTGTGGTGTTTCTGTAGTGTAGGGTAGTGTTTTAGGGTTTAGGGTAGTGTTGGGGTGTCGTACAGGGTAGTGTTGTAGTGTAGGGAGCGGACTGGGGGAAAGGTGAGGGTCGTGCAGGGGTAGTGTTTTAGGGTTTAGGGTAGTGGTGTGGTGTTTGTGTAGTGTAGGGTAGTGTTTTAGGTTTAGGGTAGTGTCGGGGGATCGTGAAGTGTAGTGTTAGAGTGTAGGGTCCAGGCAGGGGGAAGGGGAAGGTCGTGTAGGGGTAGTGTATTAGGGTTTAGGGTAGTGTAGTGGTGTTTAAGTAGTGTAAGGTAGTGTAAGGAAGTGTAGTGTAAGCATGATTTTAGTGCAATGTTTTTAATTAGCATAAACCATAATACATTTATAACCATTTGCGTTATAAATGCATGCGCAGTAAAAACTTGCGAAGTAATGGTTTATGCTAAGTAAAAACATCGCACTAAAATCATGCGAAGTAATGGTATGCGAAGTATCGACATACATCCTGCAAAGACACCTCCAGAAAAGACATGCTGATTTTTCAGAGTACAAGGGGTAACTAGGCTCTGCAAGATCTGCCAGTAGAGACTGCACAAGGCTATTATGAAAGAGTTCCTCCAAAATAAAAGGAGTAGTAAGCATGATCAAGAACAACCTTAGGGCTTCTTTCTGTGAATCACATGAAGGCATGGGAAAACCACAGTAGATAACCTGGAGAAAGTCTTGGAAGATAGATTAGAAGAGCACCACTTTATTGGAAATAGGGTCCTGACCTTGAAGCAGTCGCGACTGGGGCAGGTAAGAGTCGTGGGGCGGGGCGGAGTTGTCAGATGACTGAATAGGGAAACTAAAATAAAAAAGAAATTAAACCATCGACTTCCCCCGCCATGTCTCACCACTCTTACCTGCACCGACCACCACTGTTTTGAAGGAACAGCATCACAATTTAGCACTTAAACAAGAGGACCTAAAAAACAGTTTGAGGTGTAATAATAACAGGATGCAGGGTATCCTCAAGAACACCAAATGACAAGACGTTCAGGACTATATGCAACACATCTTACACCCGATCAGAAACAAGGCACATGCCCCGTTGATTCACCAGGACAGATCACACAGAGTGGCAGAGCTGTGGGGGGTGTTGAAACTTACTGCCAAACATCCTCACAAAAGTCCACTTTATGAAGCGATCATGATACTTACAAACTGCTAATTGCATCACCTTTGACTGCCACAATCTGCAAATTTGTCATAAACTGACTGCCTCAACTCTCAAATGCCAGCAGGACTTTAAGCTCCTCATGGACAGGCTATGCATCTGTAAAATTCTCTGCCAATGGGGTCATCTCTTTCAACTCATCTTTGAGTCAACGAAAACCGAATAGCATCTGTTACCACGCATGCCAAAATCACGCGTGGCTTAACAACGCAGTCAATACCATGACTATGTCATTACCACAAGTTCCATTACAACGCAAGTCATTACAACGACTTACTTTAGGGAAGAGCTGGACTTTGGAATAGTTTAAATTACTATTCCAACTCCAGTCAGTGTATCAGTCCAACACCAGTCCAACACCGCATTCCCTAAAGCAAGTCGTTGTAATGACTTGCGTTGTAATGGGACTCATGGTAACATCACAGTCATGGTACTGACTGTGTTGTAAAGGCACTACGTTGTAATGCCTGTGTTGTAATAGATGTTTCCCACCAAAACCATCATCTGGAAACCCGAGAGAGGCTTGCTTGCTTCTAAGTATTACTAGCGATGAAGAGCAAAATGGTACATTAGGGGGCCATGGCAAGCTTGCACACCCTCAGCAGAGATGGACGTGGGCAATGGAGAAAAAGAAAAACAGAGCCCCATTGGCCAACAAACCTGAGAGAGCCAAAGTGAGGTGTTGTAGGAATTAGAGTGACTCCAACATCAGCACCATACACCCAGTGATAAAGCAGATTCAAGAGACCGAGCCAACTCCACCTGAAGGCATAGTTGAACATTTCCTACCTGTACCCAGTGCTCTGAAGGCAACTGGGAATGTGAAGGTTCAAATTGGTGAATAGGGTTGAAGCCTAGAGCTGTTCTCCTGTAAGGACATAACATGAGCAGTGCTACTTCACATGCAGGGAGTGCAATGCACTTTGCAAATGGTCACATTTTGCTGTAGATTGTTTTTTAAGTTTGTTTCTGTTTTTGTTGGTTAGAGATGCAGGAGGGAGCAAGTGGGGAAATCTCCAGGATCAAGAGGAATACATTGTCATTTACACAATGTGTCACACAATGGCAGCTCCTCCGTTATGGTGGAGGAACTGAGAGCCAGCAGGCAAATACAAACATGAAAAATAAAATGACAATAAAAAATGTTATTATCATTTTATTTTTCATCACTGTGAGCCGAGTCTTGGGGGCGGGCCATCCTGACAACAGCAGCATGGAGGAGGAGTGGTGGGCATGGCAAATGCACATGTCGGTTTGGCCGGCTGTCTAAGGACGGCCAAACTGACATGCACACTTAGATTTCTCCAACCTGCGCTGCACAGCTTGGTGGAGAACAGCAGGTTCAGGCTCCCACTCCCTGTGTGAGTGCAAAATGTGCCCGCTTAAACCATTCCTGGCACTTCTCTTATGCTGGGTATTACCAGCATGAGAGCAGCCTCTGGATTGGCATAGGGGAGTCTAGGAGCCTGTTGTTCACCAGCAGCAGAGGAACCAGCAGAAGAGCACCGAAGCAGTGGGCGGCAGGTAAGTTTTCATTTTTTTGTTATCGTTATTCTCACCTGCACTGCCCCAACACTTTTTGTTAACAGCAGCCACCACTGACCTAGCAATGCACGAGTGAGTGATTATGGCACACTGCTTGGGCTTCCCAACTCTCCATATAAAACATGGTATAAATAGTAAGCATGAACATAAGAGGGCTTACTGCCCCAGCCAGACTTTTGGCAGTCTTCAACTTCCTGAAATAACAACAGCGTTAGATTTACTTCCTCCAGGAAATCCAACTATTTAAATAAGATTGTGGCAAATTAAAATCCAAATGGTTTCCTGCACAACAATTTACAACAAGGCCTACTAAGTAGGGTGGCAATACTGTGCATAAGGTATCTGGGAGGGAAAGTGAAATAAGTCTTACAAGATGAAGTGGGGAGAGCTCTCACAGTAACAGTACAGATAGGATAAAAGTTGTTAACGATTGTGTTCATTTAATGCCTAAATTCGCACCAGGAACCCTCTCTGCAATGCACCTTCAATATATGTAGAATAGCAGAGGGTAAAGTTATTATCGGGGGCAAACTAAACTTAGTGATAGACAGAAAAAGATGCAGCACAGAGATATGGAGGGACACACGCAGCCACAGCACCACTGACAAAATAAATAACTGAACTCACTGGAAGTAATCGCTATTTGGAGAACCCAACATGCTTACTATTTGGATACATGTATTCTTGCACATAAAGCTGGTATGCTAGGCTAGGCCATTTCTTCATTAGCAATACATTAACCTCCCAGATTTCTGAAGTTTCAATAGGTCATATAGTCCTAACAGCCCATACTCCAATAGTGATCATACTCACACCCCATCATTCCTAACGTCAGAGGAACATTGCAACTTAACACATTACTCCTTCAAGACCCGACACTTAGGGCTTAAATAAGGGAGGACATAGAGCCATTCATGTCAGAGCACAATGGAAATATAATGCTGACATCACCGCTCTAGGGCTAGACTGACAACCTTCCTCCAGGTCATTAAAAACACTGTTTCTCCTTGAATTATAGGCCAGATGTACGACCCTTTTTTACGACCGCAAAAAAGGGTAATGGCATGTACAAATGCTATTTTGCGAGTCATTTGCGACTCCCGCTATTAGGAAGGGGCGTCCCTTCCTAATAGCGAGTCACCATGCCATGTACAATTGTTTTGCGACCGCATTTGCGGCCACAAAACACTCACAGTTTACCACCTACTTCAAGTAGGTGGTAAACCACTCGCAAACAGGAATGGGTCCCCAGGGGACCACTGACTGCCCTTAAAAAAATGTAACTGAAAAGTTTCATTTTTCTTTTTTAAATGCATCCTGTTTTCCTTTAAGGAAAACGGGCTGCGTTTAAAAAAAAAAAAAAGACTGCTTTATTTAAAAACAGTCCCAGACATGGTGGTGTGCTGACCTCAGCAGGCCACCATCCCTGGGAGTGCTAGCCATTCCTAATGGGGTCGCAAATTGCGACAGCCTCATTATTATTCATGAGGCATGCAATTTGCGACCCCATTAGGAATCGCTAACAGTGTGTGAGACACTGTTATACATCCCAATTTGCGAGTCGCAATTGCGAGTCGCAAATTGGTGGGTTGTACATCTGGCCCTATGTGTTCTATCCTAATGCATTATGGGTTTTGCAGTTTTCATTTGAACTAATTAGACTAAAACGCTACACAAAATGCCAGCAGATGAACTTAATGAACTGGAGCACGATCTGGGACTGCTGGAGGCATACCATAAGCAACATTAAAGCCATTAAATCTAGTCACCCAGATTTTAGCCCTCATCCATTGGTCCCAGCTGCATACACTTGGCAAAGACAAAGCTGAATATGCTCTCTTGCGTAGTAAAGCAACAAAGTAGGTAGGCTTTTAGTGGCTCAGCCAAGGGCAAAGAGTGTCTCATAGAGAATTTCTAGCATGCGTATCAATACTTTCAAACTAGAAACAGAGAACATAATTGTAGCAAAAAACATTTTTTGACTTTTACTAACATCTTTATAGAGACAAACTATTGGATGAACCATTGGAAATGTCTTGGAAATTTCTTGGGTAGAGGCCTACCTACAGGTGTATCAGGGACAGACAGTAACTCATTCACAGGCAGAGGACTTGAGCTCCCCACAGGTACGAAGGAAGACATTGTTAGTATAGGGCTGCTGAAGTTAGGAAAGGCCCCTGGCCCAGGTGGTTATACAGCTGCCATTTACACAACCTTCTGTTAATGATAATCTCCAATACTGACATGACTTATTAATGCCTTTGGAGACATAGGAAATGTGACTGATTCAATGCTGACCACCTAAATAGCAGTCATTCCAAAACGAGGCAAGCACCATTCACACTGTAGATTCTATTGGCATATCTTACTCATAAACTTAAATATTAAAACATTTAAGAGTATCTTAGCACATAGACTTATCCCTCTGATGTAATAATTGATCTACCCAGACCAATGAGGCTTCATCTTAGAATGCAAGTGTGGCAATAATATAAAGAATATCCTACATCATATTGAAAATGTCCAATGCACCCGCAAGAGCGCCCTCCTCCCCATCGATGCAGAGACAGCATTTGAGAGACTCAACTGGTTTCACATGCATCAAGTGATGTGCTTTATTAGCTTTGGGCCACACTTCCTGACTTGGGTCATGGCCAGCTATTGCATTCCACAAGCCCACATTAGGGTCAATGGTGTAACTTCCAATCCCTGATGATTCATAAGGGTTTACGATAGGGCAGTACATTATCCCCTTTCATGAGTTCCCTTAAAACAGAACCCTTTGAAGACCACCATCAACACCAAGAGGATATCATAGAAGGCGTCAACATCAGCCCAGACATAGTCGAAGCAACAATGCTCACTGATCATGTCATTCTCTCGATATTAAACCCAACATGCTCCCTCCCCCATGTACTGGTATAGCTGGAAGAATATGAACCAATCTCAGTATTTAAAGAAAATACTACCAAATCTGAAGCCTTATCTTAAATATTGAACCTGACCAAATGCAAATGTTTCAAATGCTCTCCTCTTTCAGGTGGGCATCCAAGGCTGTGAGGTACTCAGAAACATAAATAGCCCCATCAATAGATAGGAAACTGTCTTACATGATGTTCTACTGTTGGCAAATATTTGCAAGAACTTTAACAATGACACATGCATGACTTTTCCTGGATGAATAGAAACGCTGCAGTAAAAATGCATAAAATCCTGTATCTATTCCAAATCACCCTGCTCCCAGTGTGTATGACCCTCAGTCACCATTTGCAACAACTGACAATTGTATTTGGGCAGGGAAGAGACATAACATAGCAGCCAGGACTCTCTAATTACTGGCAGCACAGGGTGGGCTCACTCTTCCTTACCTATTAGGATATTACTAAGCAGCTCAAACCCGCTACATGGCTGAATTGGGCAAGAAAGAAACTAAGAAACAATGGTGCTTTGTGGACCGCGCCATAGCAGGAGTCTCACTGAGGAAAGTACCTTGGCTAGAAAGAAAACATAGGAGCTGTGGGATTTATCCTAATTTGTAATCAGAGCAACACTACACGTCTGGGAGAAGTTAAACAAAACTAAGGGCTTCACGATGTTCCAGTCCCCGTTCACTCCTATTAGTGCTCCTATTAGCAAAGCTCTAGATTTTAACACAAGTCTGAATACAGACAGCTTGACAAATTATAGAATGACAACAAATGCTTCATGCGGGACCATTGTGCAAGGGAGGGGAGATCAAGTCCTTTAATGACCTGAAGAAGGTCTATTGTCTCCCGAAGACCAAAAGATTCCAATACATACAAGTCCACCTTTGGGCGCTACATCTGGCAATAAATTTTGGTTTGTGTTCAATATTTTTCCTTCCAATTTTTCAAATTCTTGTGGGTTGTTGGCTATGGTATGTGTCATAACAGCATAATTGAAAAAAATAGTTCAGCCTAAAAATTAAATGTTACTTGTTAATTAAACAATAAAATATACCACTGGCACACATTATAAATATTGCTAGCATAGAAGATATATTGCAACAAGGCTGCAACCATAACCAACACACCAGCTACTGCAAGGAGGTGGGTGTTGCTGAACAGTAAGGACTCCATCACACCCATCTACATATGAAACTTACTACAACTGTAACCAATCACACACTTACTGCCCACATATGAAGGCTATCCACACAAAAAAAAAAAAATCACCATTTCGTTAAATATTCTTGAACACTGGTATAAAGTCAAAGGGTGGCAGTGAATTTGTACGTCATTGTTCACTTACCTCCAGTAGTAGCTGCCCTTGACTATACCCATGTGGCACTTCAGCCTCCACACATGGAACACCATTTCCGCAACAGGCGCCACTGGCATTCCATCAATCCCCAATGCAAGGAGCTGCTTCACTGATGAGTAAACTGCCTTTCCTGGCAATTTCCGACAGTCTGCTCTAACACTTCAGTTGGTTGCTAGAGATTTTGGTAACATGTGGCTAATAGGTAATTTTAACTAACTCACGCTGGGGGCCTGATTCACAAAGGGCCTCCACACACGTAGTGGAGGCCACACAGTCGAGGGGGAGTATCCGCACTTGGGGCGGAATAGATTTCATAACAAGTGCGGAGGCTCCCACACAACTGCTGGGCCTCCTCCACAAGTGTGGAGGCCCTTTGTGAATCCGTCCATGGGACTGTAGATATACCTAGTGAATGGCATCACAAGCATAATCAGTTATAACTTCACCCCATCATAATGTACACCTGGACACTATCATCAATATCACATGGAATGTCTTCAGTGTTCTCAAGATAGCCACATTATAAAACATATCCCATATTTGCTGCGGGTCATGCCAGGTATTCCCTCTCTCCCCATTTTCTCACTGCTTCTGATGTCCAGCCAAACAGTCTCAACAACACAGCACACATAAGCACAACATAGGTACAATAGGCACACAAACATATGTGAGGCTTCATTGAGCTCACTTTTGGTATCCCTAAATATTGCCTCAGATCTCTTGACTATACGAGGTGTGTAACAGTACTCTACAGATGCAGTGTGCAAGATTATTTTAGCCTGTTGTGTTTTGCACAACATAGCCATGCAACATGCTTTAGTTATAAATCTTACCCCTGAACATCCAGATTCTTGGGGTGGGACACAGAACAGAAGTCAAGGTATGCAGGTGCATGCCCAACTAGTGGCCCCGCATTTCACGTGAGCTGCTAGTTTAGTTGCTGCATTACTGTGGTTAAACAATGTAGAGTTAATAGTGAATGGTGGATTATGTTACTGTCCACATACACCATCCTTGGACCCCACAGTTGTATTGCCATGATACTGCATCCAAACTTGCAAGTCTCGATATAATATAAATCCACTAACATATCACTCACTTATTCATCCAACTATTCCCTTTGCAACTATATGCATGTGGACCATGTCACTGTGGCTGGTTAACTTCCCATCATGGCTGTAGACTGAACCCTGACCTTGTGGCCCGCTGTCACCATGGTTGAAATTACTACGACCATGAAGCCCTTCTTCTCTGGGGCCCCAACTTACCCTTGCCTCTAATAAACTTCACTAAAGGACTCCTGCCAATCAGCAAAGCACTAACACCCATCCTTAATGCCTCCATCGACTCATCCACATTCCAGATATTTGTAAACTTACCACAATCATGCCCCTGCTCAAGAAACCATTCGCTGTAACAGCCATGATTTCCAACTACAGACCCATCTCCCTCTAATCAACCAACACCTCACTGACCACCTCAACAACCACCAGCTTCTTGATGCCATGAAGTCACAATTCAGGCCCCAACACAGTACAGAATCAGCACTCATTGCCACCACAGACGATATCCGCATGATCCTTGACAGAGGAGACACTGCCGCCCTCATTCTACTGAACATCTCTGCAGCATTTGACAAAGTCTCACACCCCATCCTAATCAGGCACCTGCATGAGATTGGCATCTAAGGACCTGATCTCTCCTGGATCTGCTCCTTCTTAACATATAGAACACAAGCAGTCAGACTGGAATCTTACTCTTCAGAAGCCCGCACACTCATCTGCAGAGTGCTTCAAGGTTCATCGCTCAGCCCCACCCTCTTCAACGGATAGATGAACCCTCTGGACAATATCATCCATGCACACAACATTAATATCCTCTCCTATGCCAACAACACACAAGTCATACTCTTCCTATTTGATAGACTCCCAACACAAGAAACAATCTCACTGCCTGCATGACTGAAGTCGCTAACCAGATGAAAGCCAACTGTCTCAAGCTCAGCACCGACAAGACAGAAGTAGTGATCGTTTGGCAAGAACACATGACTATGGGACTCCAACTGGTAGCCTGCCAAACTTGGACCCACACCCAGCACCCATGCCAGGGACCTCGAAATAATCATCAACAGCAAACTGGACATGACCTCACAAGTCAGTGCAGCTCCTGCGTCTTGCTTTCACACCTTGAAGATGATGAAAAGATCTTCAAATGACTTCCAAGCAACCCTAGAAAAACTATCACTCATGGCCTAGTCACAAGCAAGTTGGACTACGGAAACACCCTTGATGCCGGGATCACCAAAGAACTCACTAGAAGATCACAAACCATCCAGAACCCGGCGACCAGACTCATACTCAACCTCCCAAACAGAACACACAGAACACCACACCTCAGGTAGCTCCACTGGCTATAGATACACAAACGCACTAATTACAAACTTCTCACATACACACATTCAAGACATTACACAACTCAAGCCCCACCTACATCTTCTTCCACCAAACACCTAGACACCTCCACTCCGCAGGACTCAGACTTGCACACATCCCACACAATAATAGAACCAGATAAGGAGGAGGTGCATTCTCTCACATCACTCCTAAAGCATGGAACAACCTCCAACTCCACATCAGAGCCTCCTCCTCTCTTTTTGAATTACGCAAAAAGTGAAGCCCTGCTTTTCAATTAATCCAACCTACCATAGGCAGGGGTAGACACACACACCTGCTCATCACCAGGATACCCCCAAGGGTGAGAGTGTGTTTTACAAATACACTTAACATAGAACAACATAATATTTAGAAACACATGCAAACATGAGTCATCTGATAGATAACACTCCATATGTAGTGTACAAACAATAACATATAGCACATGTATGATTACATCTACCCATCTTAATATTCATAAATATATAGCTAGCTAGGATATAAAATCATGAACTTAAAAAGTCTTCTACCAGAAGGGACAATTTTACAACCCCAGATATATTTTGCGCTTAATTTTGTAGGCAGAGAACTCCCTGGTCAGGGAGGAGTTCTCCAAAATGTACTGGTGATATACTTAAAAATGTTGCAGGCCATTCCTGAGCATTCAAAGACCACCATATAACCCTCCTTCATACTGCTCCTCTTGGTACCAAAATCCCCCAAATGGCTGAGTATTGAGATAAAATGTACCCTCAGTTTTTGTGGGGGACCTGAAATTCAGCTGAGTTAAACAGCACAGACTGACATCTGGCAGGAAATCACCACACACTACAGGGTAGTGGATGTACAGACCCAAAGAGCTAAGAAATGCCAAAAGCGCTAGGAGGACCTCCGGCATTGGGCAGAATTGAAGCTGCGGAATGTGCTAGGGGTATTCTGCCAAACTAATACACATTACTCCAGGCTCCCCCACTACACAGGAGGTCCTGAGAACAGCTTGGCCAACTCTCAATGCTCAGCTGGTGGCCAATGACAGTGGTATGTCTTACAATATAAACAATGTAAAACTTTATTTGTGATTTAAAAGTGTCAAGTCTCATGTTTAATATATGTCCATGTTGTCATTATATATTGTTGACTAAAAGGTGTAGTTGATTGGTTGTTATTCATGTAAATAACTTTACCTTTTATTGTGAGTTGAATGAATGAATAGGTAGTTTATTAGTCAAATAAACCATAAACATTACAAAAGTCATACAATATAAAACATTTACCTAAAATGATCTAAAATCTTATTATCCATCAACAGAAAGCCATTTAATTTCTGAACTGGAAAGCAATTTAATTATTTGCAGCCCTTCATAATTATAATCACAAATAGAAAATACCAGTATGCAAAAGATAGAGTGGCTCGGGAAGATCATACAAGCCACAACACCTACCTACAAATCTAAAAGTGATTAGCGATCCTAGACCAACTTTTTCATTTCCTAAATAAAATGCATGCATATAATTTACTATAGAACAAATTGTATATTTGCAGAAAAGTGCCAAGGTGCAAGATTATGATGCGGTTAAAGTGTCAGTGCGCAGATTAGGAAAATGAACAAAGAATAGCTGTGTGTTGAGCAAATGTTTATGTCCGTTTCCCTAGCAGCCCGTCCCTACAGGTCAATTTACCCAATCATATTAATGATTACATAACTTGACGGGATAGGAAGCAACTTCTGTCAGTTTCCCTAGCAGCCCATACCAACATACCAGTGTATCCAAAGGAAGCTTATCAGGTCTCTTAACCACCACCCCCAAGTCCTCCCCAGTTCAAACCTATACTCCTGTCAGGGTTTTAAAAATGGCCAGGAACAGCACTAATCTGATGTTCAGCATTGTCTTTCTTGGTTACAAAGACTCCATCAGTGCAGTCCTACAGGACCTAATTCCCAAGCCATTAAACTCTCTTCCTAACAAACCTCTTCGCTGATTTACTATTGCAGGACAGATATATATGACGTACTGTAAAGTCTAGCCCCCTGATGACATAGGCGGCAACTCATGTCTTCACCTGAGCCTCATTTCATCTATTTTGGAAGGAAGTCTAGTGTGGGTATCTCACCAAGTCTGAGTGCCAGGAATGTCTGTTTTACCTTCCAATGGTATGGTGCATCAAGGAGTGGCGATTCTCTTAAGGTTGAATATGATTTCAGAACCAGCCACCAATGAAGACGCTTGGACAACTTTTCTTTGTCTGCAATCCAACTTTGCAGTTTTCTTAAAGACTTGCCCAGACATGTTGGCGTTCTATAAATCACCCAGTTCAAGCCTCCCAATGCTGTTCTCCAAATATTTCTTATAGGCTCAATTCTCCCACTGGAGATTGGTTTCAGTCCAAACTCGATTGGCCAGTGTATCGTCGATAGCTGCACACAGTTTGTGGCAGAGCTTTACAAATGTTGCAGGTCTGGCGAATGACTGTTTTGTTATTGAAAACTCCAGCCCATCTTGCGCAGGCGAGGCAGATCTAGGTAGCCAAAAAGTTTGTTTATACAATCTTGTCGCTAATTTGTCAAGTAGGCTGGCCTCAGTACCTAACATAATCTCAGATCCGTACGCGAGGGTTGATATCAGTTTGGCCTTCATTACTGCTACCAAAGGTTTCAAGTCGTGGCTTCGGATGGATCTTGCCAACGATGAAAATGCATAATTAATTGCCTGGGCTCTCCCCTTGATCGCCTTTCTGTGGGGTGCAAATGCGCCACTTGCATCTATTTGAACCCCTAAATATACATAGGTGGATGCCTCATCTAATGTATTTCCACCAAGATGCCATTTGCAATACTTTTTGGTACGCCGATTAAAAGCAATCGCATTTGTTTTTTTGCGATTTACTTCCAGGTCATTCTTATCTGCATATCTGCCAAGACAGTTAAGTAGCCTTTGCAGGCCTATTCGTGTGTTACTGATCAGTAATAAGTCGTCAGTGTAGGAGATGTTTGATATTTGTTGACCACCCAAACTCGGGGCATGAGCTAACTGGCCATCCAACTCCGTTGAAAGGTCTGCGATATATAGATTAAACAAGGGGGGGGCTAAGACGCAGCCTTGTTTTAGGCGCATTGGTGTTGGAATTTTCTTTGATACGTTGGTGCCATCCCCAACCTTTATCTTAACCCACATGTCCGAATAAATTTACCTCATTGCTTGAAGGATGTTAGGCGGGATTCCCCATTGCTGGAGCTTGGCCCAAAACATTTTACGTGGAACACAGTCAAAGGCTGCCTTGAAGTCGACAAAGGACATATAAATCGGTGTATCGGTTGCCTTTTCTCTATTTAGAATTAGGCCCACGGTCATAAGGTTAATTATGGTGCCTTAAACCCTTATGAAACCGGTTTGATTTAGTGGAAGTCTCCCATTTTCATGCACCCAGGATTCCAGATCGTGTAACAATAGAGTAGAAAAGTATTTAAGATTCATATCCGTGAAAGCTATTAGATGGTAATTGGTGGGCGAGGATGCCTTTCCACCTATGAAAATGGGATGGATTACTGAGCCCTTCCAACTTTCGGGGATAACGTTGTTCACCAGAATGTTATTGAACATTGCCGCAAAAAAGGCTGTCCACCTTGATGTGGAATGCTTAAAGAGTGCCTGTGGTAGCCCATTTGGGCCTGGGGCACAGTCTGCCCGCGACTTATTGGTGACTTTCTCTACCTCCCCTGAGGTATGTCGGCAGGGTGCCATGTTGTCTTTGTGGGGCCAGTGTGAGCTTGTTGAGTCCATGGGGGCTTCCTTTGAAATGTAATTTTAGGTTTTGAACCGACTCACACTCACTGATATTTGCATTGTTCAGTGCTCCAGTGCCTTTCTCGATGTTATTAATGAGTTTCCAGAATCTTTTTGAGTCATTTGTTTTTTAAGCATGTAGCAAATAGGCCCATAGTGTTTCCTGTTTGGCTTTTTTGTGCATCAAATCTCCCTTTTTAATTGACGTCTCCCGTTGCGGAAATGTTTTAGTAATTCCGCATCTCCTAGATTTTGGCATAATTGCCGGAAGAGCTTGCCTACTTTATTTTGTATTTTTCGGATAGATTGTGGCATAACCATGATTTTGTGGTGCCCCAGATGGACTCCCTTATTCCGACTGTTGTCTTTGTAGGTTTTGGTCAAATTATCGGTAAAAGTCTCCCATACCGCTATTGGATTAGGACGTGTTAGGGCCAAGACCTCAAGGCTTGCCACAGCTTCCTCTGCTAAACTCTTGACTGTTTTTGAGGACTGTAGGAAGGTGGAATCTGACTATATGGTTGCCCCCACTTTTTTTCTGGTGTTTTGCTGGTTTATGACTTAGTTGGACTGGGATCCTGCTATTCAGGGCCCCAGGCTATCTGCTTTCTCTGTAAAATGGTTTCCATGTGCCTTAGGCACATCTCTGATTGGAATCTGGAGTGCCCTTATAAGTCCCTAGTATATGGTATACTATGTACCCAGGGCATAGGTACCTCAGAGGCCTACCATGGGCTGCAGCATGTATTGTGCCACCCCTGGAAGGCCATCCAAACTGACACCACAGGTCTGCTACTGCAGCCTGGGTAAGGTGGTGCATGCACCCTTACTATGATATAGGCTACCTATATCACTATATACATACACACATATAAACCTATAAGTCACTCCTATGGCAGGCCTTATCAATCCTGAAGGCAGAGTGCGTGGTTCCTATGTGAGAGGGTGCCCCTGCATGAGCAGGGCCCCTCTGCAGCGTTCGGAGACCCTTCTCTGATGCTGTTTGTAGTGCAGCCTGACCATATACTCTTAAGCGCATTATAACCTCGCGTTAAATGCTAACTTTGGAATGGCTGCACCGAAACATGTCGTGTTTGGTGTCAAACATCTTGGAATACTACCCCCCGCCAATTCTGGCGGCGGGGGTAGCATTCCACCCTTCTAGAGGGAGAGACATGTTAACCCTGGCTTGGCCGGTAACTTCTTTCTAAAGCCCTGGCATCACAAAATGGATGCTGCTGCCACAGACACAAGTCTGGCCTCCTGCTGCTGACCGAAACTCCGGCAGGGGAGGCCTGGACAATAGGTTCCCTGTCCCAGGGAGGTGTGACCACCTCCCCAGACAGGATAGTGTGTATTGGGGCTGGGCGGGAGCACTCTCGGGTGCTTTGAAGTCCTGCACTGGGGGCACACTTGGTGTCCCTGTGCATACCCCAGTTCAAACCGGATCAGGGGCTTGCAGCCCCTGCTTTGGCGTGAAATGGACAAAGGGAAAGGGGTGTAGCCACCCCTCTGCCCTGACCCACCCATAGGTGGGACCCCAGAGTAAGTCCAACCCCTAAACTTAGTATAAGTATAGGAACCCAGTCCTTAGGACTTTAGATTATCCCTGGACGAAACTCTGACACAGAATCCTGGACCTTCGACGCTCTACTACAAGATTAGAGGACAGAAGAATCTCCCTTGGGGTCAAGGAGTGACTCCCCTGCTTGGCAGGCACCAAAGAAGCAATTGTCCGGTCTGCATCGCCTAAGCTCCCGTCGGACGCCGAAGTCTTTGCATCACCAGAGGTGGATTTCCAGACTTCCCCGAGGCTGCCCTGAGTCCCCAGCAAAGCTGAGGCCCATAGCTGTTGTGGGTAACGTGGAACCGTGACCCGTGGACACCGCACGCATTTGCAAGTGCATCCTCTTCTGGGTCTCCCACGAAGCCGTGCTTTGGGCTCCTAGTAACACTAGCCTCCAGCACCAACTGCACCGAAGATCACTGGCCTCCACTCCACGAGTGTCCGGTGAGCCAGTTCCACATGCACCGTCTTGAGGCTCCTTCGCAGTCGCTAGCCCGTTGGCTAGTAGCCCTTCACGAAGGCCAATCTTTTTCTACTTGGGCTCCCTAGTTGCTCCAGGCCTGCCCTCACTTATCTTTGCTGGGTGAGTTCCTCAAACCTTGCTGGTCTGCACAATCGTCAATCTTCAACTTCATTGAGACTTGCCGTTGCCAAGGCTTGTTGTGTCCAATCCGATCGCCGACACCTCAGCACTCGACAGACATTGTGTACCAGCCCGAATCCTGCTCCTGGTTGCCGACAACACCTCCTGGACCTCGTGGCTGAAGAGTCAAGATGACTGTCAACCTACCTGAAGCACTCGACCTCGGTGGGCATCTGCTCATCGCCTTCCTGGTCACTGGCTAGTGACCCAGACTCTGTCCCCTCTGCTTTCAGGTTCTTCAGATCTCCGATCCACTCTTGGATCCACCCGGACACTTTCCACTTGGTCGCCAGCAGCACTTTGCAGCAGATCGCCATTCAAATCGACGACGAAACCCGACCCCGAAAGGCACCTATGCACCCGGCTTCCCTGGGTGAGGTAACAAGAGTACTCCGGTGCTCCCGTGGGTAGAGACTCTAGAACGACCTAGTTCTCAAAGGGTTTGCTCCAAGTCCTTCTTTAAGTGTCCCTTTTCTTTAATTTCCAAACCGCGACTTTCTCCATAGAAGTTAACGGCGATTCGCGGCTGTGTAATTACACTGCACGCGTCTCCCGTGGGTCCCCTGTGTCACTACCTTGGGTGGTTCCTTGTGGTCCAAGCACTTCTAGAGGCTCTAGGCCTAGTGTCTAGCTCAGTCGTGGTTCTTATACCACTTTATTGGTATATGGTTTGGTACGCCCCTAGGGCCCAAACGTGTATTTGTGCTATTACTGTCTTTAAATAACTTATAACTTATGTACTTCGAACTCTAGCCTCATAAAGAGACTAGAGGGGTGTGTTTAGTAATAAATACATATATTTTGAATATATACCTGGTGTGGTGCTCTTTCATTTGCTCACTCAAGAGATTATAGACTGGTAAAACAAGCTGCTTTACATTCCTTCAAGACTTAGCCTGAAGGCTGCTCTCCATAGCTACCACTGGGATAGCTTTCAATAAAGGTTGTCTTTAACCTATCTCCAATAAGGGGTTGTTTGGACTGGTGCAAGGTGCCCACTATAATTAGTGGACAGCATATGCCAGGCCAACTTCTCACATTGGTGGCAGCGGTGGGATTCCAGCTTGCTATTGTTTTACCAGATAATCTCAATTGAATTGATCAACTGAAAACCACTAAAGGTACCTAAGGTACATATAAATTAAGCTTAGTATACAGTAAGTTCTACTGAACTTAGAGTTGTGTGTTAAGGGATAGCACACCCTTTCTACAACTCAAGAGAGTTTAGTAGGCCACACTAGAGTAGGTAGTGCATACACCACACCTCACTAGTGATGTCTTCAAAGCCAGGACCCAGTGAGTCCTTGCCAGAAGCCCCTGGGCTTCTTCCCTTCAAGTATGATACACTCCCATTCTTGGAATTGAGAGCAATATGCAATGTGAGGAAACTGAAGACAGGCCAAAGTCCCACCACCCAACATCTGAGAGAGATGTTAATGGCTGATGATCTCAACAGGCCCTTAGGGACTGAAGGGGTAGGTGCAGAGGGTGGGGCAGAAGATGAGGATGGGGCCAGGGGTAGCAACACCCCCAGCCCCCCCTCTGGAACTGACCAGGAGGGTGACAATGACCCTGACCTGGAAAACCCAATTCCTCCTGTGGATGAGGAGGAGGATCAGAATGACCTCCACTTTGTCCCCCCAGGAAGTATTGTGAGTGTGCCTAGAAGGTCTAGATCTCCTTCTCAGGAGTCTAACCACTCTAGCACCTCAGTAGGGACATCTGTCTCCTCTCATAGGAGGGAATCCTCTCATGAGAGGAAAAAAAGACTGATTCAGTATGAGCAAGCCCAGCTTGAACTCAGAAAACAGCAGTTGGCTATAGACAGGGAGTCCCTAGATCTCTACAAAGAGAGAAAAAAGTTGGGACTAGAGTCCCATGGTGGCAGCAATATCCCTAAAGATAGGGAAAGGTCTTATGACCATAGAAACCTAAACAAGATTGTCCCTCCCTACCAGAGTAAGGATGACATCCACAAATGGATAACTGCACTGGAGAGGGCCTGTAAAGTTCAGAGGGTCCCCCAGAAGCAGTGGGCAGCAATCTTGTGGCTCTCCTTTGCAGACACTGTGGCTCCTCACTGTAAGAGAAGAGGATGCTGACAATTACACAGTCTTGAAGAGTGCTCTGATAGATGGGTTTGGCCTAACCACTGAACAGTATAGGTTGAAGTTCAGAGACACCCAAAAAGCTCAGACTCAAGACTGGGTTGATTTTGTAGATTGTGCTACTAAGGCTCTGGAAGGTTGGATACATGGCAACAAAGTGCAGGACTTTTTAGGATTGTACAATTTGATTATGAGGGAGCAGATCCTTAATAATTGTCAAAACCAGCGTTTGCACCAGTATCTGGTGTACTCTGATCTGACCTCTCCCCAAGAATTGGGAAAGAAGGCAGACAAATGGGTCAGAACCAGAGTAAAAACTAAAAATCAGGGTGGTGACCAGAAGAAAGATTCTACTAAGTCCCAAGAGAAAGGTGGGGATAAATCTAAGGATAAGTCTCCTACAGGGCCCCAAAATTCCTCTTCTGGGGGTGGGTCCCAAACTCCTTCTTCTCCTGAAAAGAAACCATATTGCCATGTCTGTAAAAAGCCTGGGCACTGGAAAACTGATCCCAGTTGCCCCAGGATTGGCAATAAAGAAAATGTTCCTCCCAGCTATTACTACCACCCCTCCTGGTACTATCAGTAGTAATCCTCCAGTTGGGAGTAGTGCACCCAAAAAGTTAGGTGCTTTTGCAAGAGGAACAGAGGTGGGCCCTAGTTTAGACAGGGACCCCTCAACAGACTCCTCTGACTCTGATGGTGGTATAGGATTTGCCACCTTTACCATGGGTCCCACAGCATTGGGCAGGTACAGATTGGAGCCAATAATTAATGGTCAGAAAGCTGTGGCATTTAGGGACACAGGGACTAGTGTCACCATGGTGGCAGGGAAACTAGTCCCCCTCACCAGCTTTTACCTGAGTTTAAATACCAGGTGACCAACATTGATGGTGTCAGAACAGATCACCCCATGGCCATAGTCAATCTCAGCTGGGAGGGGGTCACAGGCCCAAAAAGAGTGGCAGTGTCCCCAACCTTACCTGTAGATTGCCTGATGTGCAATGATCTGGAAATTTCAGCCTGGGCTGAAGTTGAACACCAAACCCATCTCAGGATGTTGGGTGTCCCTGTAGAGGTTAGTGGGGCTGTGATGGCCACAGCCCCAGCCCAAGAATTTGGAGAGATGGAGCCTGAAAGAATGGCCCCTCTCCCCCAACAGAGAGCACAAGGGTTGAAGACAAGTCTTCTTCCCCCAGACAGTAGGTAAGAGTCAGCCTCCTCAGGGAACTGACCCTACCCCTAGTGAAGGAACTGCCACAGAGGTAGTCAGGCCTGGCCTGGCCACCCCCTGATGGCAGAGGACCCTTCCAAGGTGGTACCCAGTCTGGAGCAGGTAACCTGCCCCTCTCTACCCTGCCTCAGTCAGCCCAGGGCTGCAGAGGTCAGGGAGGTCAGTGGACCCCCAGGGCCCCCTGTCCAGAGGAACCCCCCATCAGCAGATTAGGGGCACCCAGGCTAGTAGCCCTAGCCAGGTGAAAACTCCTCTACACACTGAGGGATCCCCCATACCTTTATGTAGGGACCTCCCCAGAAGGACTCTGGTAGGCAAGGGCAAACCTGGGACCAGAAGGTTCCAAACCTGCCATGTCCCTCCAGTGTTCCATCCAAAGGGACCCAACCCCCAGCTGTAGGCAGCCAAAGGTTGACCCTTAGAGCAAAGTGCAACTCAGTCATGGAAAGACAGGCATACATGGTGACCAGTGATCTGAGGAAGCTGAGACCAACATTCCTAGGGCCTCACTTCCCTACTCAGACACCTCACCAGCCTTGTACTTTACCTAAGCACACCACAGGTAGTGATTCCCCATGGTGGAGACCCTCTCATACCCTTAGGGTGAGGGATTGCTTAGTGGACCATAAGACAGGGGGCAACCATGCTAGTGCAGGTGCTTCCTTATATGGCCACTTAGTCAATAAATGCTCAACTGGCCAAGGTTAGCCTTATCTCCTTTCGTTTGGGGGGTTATGTAGGAAGGTGGAATCTGACTATATGGTTGCCCCCACTTTTTTTCTGGTGTTTTGCTGGTTTATGACTTAGTTGGACTGGGATCCTGCTATTCAGGGCCCCAGTCTATCTGCTTTCTCTGTAAAATGGTTTCCATGTGCCTTAGGCACATCTCTGATTGGAATCTGGAGTGCCCTTATAAGTCCCTAGTATATGGTATACTATGTACCCAGGGCATAGGTACCTCAGAGGCCTACCAGGGGCTACAGCATGTATTGTGCCACCCCTGGAAGGCCATCCAAACTAACACCACAGGTCTGCTACTGCAGCCTGGGTAAGGTGGTGCATGCACCCCTTACTATGATATAGGCTACCTATATCACTATATACATACACACATATAAACCTATAAGTCACTCCTATGGCAGGCCTTATCAATCCTGAAGGCAGAGTGCGTGGTTCCTATGTGAGAGGGTGCCCCTGCATGAGCAGGGCCCCTCTGCAGCGTTCGCAGACCCTTCTCTGATGCTGTTTGCAGTGCAGCCTGACCATATACTCTTAAGCGCATTATAACCTTGCGTTAAATGCTAACTTTGGAATGGCTGCACCGAAACATGTCGTGTTTGGTGTCAAACATCTTGGAATACTACCCCCCCGCCAATTCTGGCAGTGGGGGAAGCATTCCACCCTTCTAGAGGGAGAGACATGTTAACCCTGGCTTGGCCGGTAACTTCTTTCTAAAGCCCTGGCATCACAAAATGGATGCTGCTGCCACAGACACAAGTCTGGCCTCCTGCTGCTGACCGAAACTCCGGCAGGGGAGGCCTGGACAATAGGTTTCCTGTGCCAGGGAGGTGTGACCACCTCCCCAGACAGGATAGTGTGTATTGGGGCTGGGCGGGAGCACTCTCGGGTGCTTTGAAGTCCTGCACTGGGGGCACACTTGGTGTCCCTGTGCATACCCCAGTTCAAACCGGATCAGGGCTTGCAGCCCCTGATTTGGCGCGAACTGGACAAAGGAAAGGGGTGTAGCCACCCTCTGCCCTGACCCACCCATAGGTGGGACCCCAGAGTAAGTCCAACCCCTAAACTTAGTATAAGTATAGGAACCCAGTCCTTAGGACTTTAGATTATCCCTGGACGAAACTCTGACACAGAATCCTGGACCTTCGACGCTCTACTACAAGATTAGAGGACAGAAGAATCTCCCTTGGGGTCAAGGAGTGACTCCCCTGCTTGGCAGGCACCAAAGAAGCAATTGTCCGGTCTGCATCGCCTAAGCTCCCGTCGGACGCCGAAGTCTTTGCATCACCAGAGGTAGATTTCCAGACTTCCCGAGGCTGCCCTGAGTCCCCAGCAAAGCTGAGGCCCGTAGCTGTCGTGGGTAACGTGGAACCGTGACCCCTGGACACCGCACGCATTTGCAAGTGCATCCTCTTCTGGGTCTCCCACGAAGTCGTGCTTTGGGCTCCGAGTAGCCCTAGCCTCCAGCACCAACTGCCCCAAAGATCACTGGCCTCCACTCCACGAGTGTTTGGTGAGCCAGCTCCACGTGCACCGTCTCGAGGCTCTTTCACAGTCGCTAGCCCATTGGCTAGTAGCCCTTCACGAAGGCCAATCTTTTTCTACATGGGCTCCCTGTTTGCTCCAGGCCTGCCCTCACTTACCCTTGCTGAGTGAGTTCCTCAGTCCTTGCTGGTCTGCACAATCATCAATCTTCAACTTCATTGAGACTTGCCGTTGCCAAGGCTTGTTGGGTCCAATCCGGTCGCTGACACCTCAGCACTCGACAGACATTGTGTACCAGCCCGAATCCTGCTCCTGGTCACTGACAACACCTCCTGGACCTCGTGGCTGAAGAGTCAAGACGACTGTCAACCTACCTGAAGCACTCGACCTCGGTGGGCATCTGCTCATCGCATTCCTGGTCACTGGCTAGTGACCCAGACTCTGTCCCCTCTGCTTTCAGGTTCTTCAGATCTCCGATCCACTCTTGGATCCACCCGGACACTTTCCACTTGATCGCCAGCAGCACTTTACAGCAGATCGCCATTCAAATCGACGACGAAACCCGACCCCGAAAGGCACCTATGCACCCGGCTTCCCTGGGTGAGGTAACAAGAGTACTCTGGTGCTCCCGTGGGTAGAGACTCTAGAACGACCTAGTTCTCAAAGGGTTTGCTCCAAGTCCTTCTTTAAGTGTCCCTTTTCTTTAATTTCCAAACCGCGACTTTCTCCATAGAAGTTAACGGCGATTCGCGGCTGTGTAATTACACTGCACGCGTCTCCCGTGGGTCCCCTGTGTCACTACCTTGGGTGGTTCCTTGTGGTCCAAGCACTTCTAGAGGCTCTAGGCCTAGTGTCTAGCTCAGTCGTGGTTCTTATACCACTTTATTGGTATATGGTTTGGTACGTCCCTAGGGCCCAAACGTGTATTTGTGCTATTACTGTGTTTAAATAACTTATAACTTATGTACTTCGAACTCTAGCCTCATAAAGAGACTAGAGGGTGTGTTTAGTAATAAATACATATATTTTGAATATATACCTGGTGTGGTGCTCTTTCATTTGATCACTCAAGAGATTATAGACTGGTAAAACAAGCTGCTTTACATTCCTTCAAGACTTAGCCTGAAGGCTGCTCTCCATAGCTACCACTGGGATAGCTTTCAATAAAGGTTGTCTTTAACCTATCTCCAATAAGGGGTCGTTTGGACTGGTGCAAGGTGCCCACTATAATTAGTGGACAGCATATGCCAGGCCAACTTCTCACAAGGACCACTTGAGGCGTTTCAGGTTTTCTGTGCCAATCTCTCCCTGTAGCATAGATGCCGCTTCATGTTTACGTATGAATGTATTTATCGTGATCACCTGGGGATTATGGTCACTCTCGATGCAGTGCGCTATGCTGAAATCACATACATAGTTGTATAGGGGCAGTGACACAAGTGTATAATCTAGAATGGAGACGGAGTTGCCCCAAACTCTTGTCCAGGCAGGGGGGTGTTGGCTGGCTTCCGGCCATTCAGGACCAGTAGGCCAATTAATTCACAGGCCTTTATCTGTTCTTCTCCTATTTTGTCCTTTCGGTTGTTAGGTGGCATTGTTTGCATAGAAAGGATTCGAACTACATCAGTGTGTTCCTCAGTTGGATGAGGGAATAAGTTAAGATTAAGGTCTCCGTAATTAGCCAGTGCAATTTGTGATATGTATCTTTTAGTTGGGATAAATGTGCTGCCGTTCTTCTTGCTGTTGCTTCTATTTTCTTTGGATTAATGTAAAGATTAAAAAGAATGATGGATTCTTCTGGATTGTTACCCAACACGCCTGGGTCATCCACGTGCAGCTCTACAGCTTTAACTGATAGATTAGCATTGATGTACACTGCAAGGCCACCTTTCGCCCTTCCGAATGTACTACTTATTTCACCAGTTTTGTATATTCTTTATAGCCAATTAGAGGAATGCTGTCTTGAGCCCAAGTTTCGTGGAACATTAATATATCGAATGATCCCAGGTATTGTCCAACCGCTGGGTCCGTGACTTTTTGTCTGCAAACCATTGGCATTCCAGGAACAGATTGTCAGGCTACCCTCTTCGCTTGCAGGTAGCCAGCCCACTACTCAGACATTAGTATTCCCAGCTCGTAAAAGGGCTATAGGTAACCAACCCCAGTTGTTTTGGAGCTCATAATTTGTTACAGTTCTTAGCTGCATGCCAGGTTCTTCTTCTTTGGTGGCCTTAATTATGACCTTTGTGAAATCCTGGACTTTTGTTTGTGTCCCGTAGAGGAGTACCCTCCATTTTCTTCTCTTAGTACTGATGAGGTGGTCACTGTGTATTAGTCAGGGAGTGGCCCTGCTGATAGCAGGTGGTGTTACCTGTCCCCCTGATATGCTAATACTTCAATCCCCTAGGCTTTTAAATACTTTCTCTTCTCCAATACATGTGCCGGAAGTTCCAGCATGGCAAAGGTGACCAGGGTGGGATCTGTATGCTGTCGCCCCCTTGCTGGCAAAAACGTAATCGCTAAAATGTCCCCTGACTTAACGTGATCTAGACCAGGTAGGGCCTTTTTTGTCAGCTTTAGGATGCTTGAACAGTTTAAAACATCCTGCAGACCTCTCAACTTAAACTCAGGGATCCATAATAGCCTCTGTCCAGAATTACTTTAGCATCCGGTGGAATAGTCGGTACAGAATGATCTCTTAAAGTCGTTTGGTTCTGATTGCTGGATGCACCTTTTCCCAGCAATAAATGGCCTTCCTGGAGGCCCTGTTCACCTATATATTGGGTTTGAGTTGCTTCTTCCTCGAGCACTTTGGCTTGTCATTCCTGCGACCACTTAATATGGTCTTGTCGGAGATCTCCTTGTATTCCTGCTGTTCCCCCATCTGAAGAACTGCATATCGCCAGATGTGCACTGGTAGTAGGAGAAATCTCCCTTGCATAGTTCGCGGGAGTTGCCGTTTTATCGGCTGCGTTTTCACATACTGGCCCCAGCATAATCCTTGATGCATGCGACTCAGTAGGGGCCTTCTCCATGTGATCTGTATCTGTGTGTTGTAGTATTGATGAAGTGGACAAGCTTGCTGCATGCCCAGAGTGGGATTTATTCCTTCCCTTACTTGTGCGTTTCCTTTTCCTTTTAGTAAGTTGAGATAGCACATGAAATGTATCCTGCGTCACATTTCTGTCTTCAGTGGGCTCTTTTTGGTGCCTAGTTGGGGTTTCTTTATTTCGCTCCCTTGCTTCCATACGTTCTTGTCCAATCATCCTTTGGGGGAGTTCTTCCTGTCCCCCCTGGGGTGTCATAACAGTGACATTTGATTCCCCATCTAATGTCGGTGGAAAAGGTATCCTAGGCCGGGCTTCTCCCAACATTCCTTCCATGATTACAGGTAATTGCACTAATCTATCTACCACCTCCTTACAGGAACAAACCGTATAATCATTAAGGTGGCTTGATTGAACCCTTGTGATCAATTAATTTAGTTTCTCAAGTTTGTCATCGATTCCTGACACAAAGATTGCCATAGTATTAAGCAAGTCCACCTGAATGTCCATTTTGTTAGAGTGATGTCTCAGAGCCAGAACCGTTGCTTGCGTTGAATGTAATATGGCTGGCCACAAGCTAAAGGAATTGTCACTGGTTTGCGGTGTACTCTTGTGATCTCTGTGATCTCTTTTTTGGCTCCCATTCTGGACCAGCTCCCTGGATTCCCTTGTGGATCTCCTCCTGCGGGTCTCTTTTTGCCTTTTTCCTTTTGCCTTTTTCAGCCCATTTTTCCCCGCCGCTGCTGCCCCCGCGGCCCCTCCCCCCCAGCACGACCAGTGCGACCGGCCCAATCCAGCTCCCCTCCCAGCTCCCACCTCCCAGCTGTCCAGCCCTCCCCGACCCCTACTTAATGGCGGCCGCTGCGGGGTCAGGCGAGCAAGACCACTGACTCATTGTCAGTGAAATTGCTCTCCCTCCCTCGCAGCTCCACCATTAAGTGAGGCCTTCCCCAAGCCCCTGCACTCTCGAGTGTTGGTGTTCGAGGCCCTCCTCCACCCGCAGGTTTCACCTGCGCCTCATCCCTGGTGGTCCAGTGGACCTCTGTCTCCATTCTCTTGCTCCGCTTTTTCTCTCCTTTTTCACTCGTTTTTCCCCTCACTTCTATCTCCCCCCTTCACTCTCCTTCTGGGTCTTTCTTCCATTTTCTGTCGTTTTCCCCTCATTTCAAGCTCCCCCCTTCACTCTCCTTCTGTGTCTTTCCTCCGTTTTTCACTCGTTTTTTACCCTCATGTCAATCTCCCCCTTTCACTCTCCTGTGTCCTCTGTGTCTTTCCTCCACTCTTTCTTGCACTTCTTCTGTCATTTTCCCCTCATTTCAAGCTCCCCCCTTCACTCACCTTCTGTGTCTTTCCTCCGTTTTTCACTCATTTTTTTACCCTCATCGCAATCTCCCCCTTTCACTCTCCTGTGTCCTCTGTGTCTTTCCTCCACTCTTTCTTGCACTTTTGCTGCCTTATTTGCACTTTTCTCTCTCTTTTTGCCTTTTTCCTTTTGCCTTTTTCAGCCCATTTTTCCCCGCCGCTGCTGCCCCCGCGGCCCCTCCCCCAGCATGACCAGTGCGACCGGCCCAATCCAGCTCCCCTCCCCGCTCCCGCCTCCCAGCTGTCCAGCCCTCCCCGACCCCTACTTAATGGCGGCCGCTGCGCAGCCGCGCCGCCGGAGCGCGAAGGGCAAGCTCGTCTGCGCCCGTCCGCGACCCGACTGCGACCAGCGCCAGGAACCCTGGATCTCTGCACTGCCAACACTACGACCCAGCGGCACTCCACGCTCTCAACCCAGGTCGTAACAACAACTGCAAGCTGGCATCACCAGCCGACACCCACGGACCCTTCAGCTGTCACCACTGCCGGCACACCTGCAGCACCGCCAAGACCACTGACCCAGCGCAATCCGCCCGCAAGAACACAACCGAACCAAAGACCCTGCAATGCATCCTCCTCAACGTCCGATCCCTCCACAAACATGCCACTGAAATCTGGGACCTCCTCGACAGCACTTCCCCGGACGTAGCATTCTTTACCAAAACCTGGACCAACACCACCTCGGGACCGGACATCGCCATTGCCATTCCCCAAGGATACAAGATCTCCAGGAAGGACCGCCCCACCTGCCCGGGAGGAGGAATCGCCATCGTCCACAAATCCACCCTCCGCCTGAGCACACTCACCGACGAGCCCACAGACCTGATGGAACACCTTCACTTCAAGATACTGGCATGCCCTACCTCCACCCTCCGAGGAACCCTCATCTACCGACCCTCTGGACCCCGCGGACTTTTCGCCAACTCCATCACGGACATCATCTCCCCGCATGCCATCACGTCCACCAACTACACCCTACTGGGAGACCTCAACTTTCACCTCGACAACCAACTGGACCCCAGCACGACATCCCTCCTGGACAACCTCCACAACATTGGACTCCGCCAGATCGTGACCGAACCCAGGCACTCAGCAGGACACACCCTCGACCCCCTCTTCACAACAGGAAACTCCATCACCTTCAGCCACACCACCGAACTCCCATGGACTGACCATCGATGCGTCCACTTCACCTTCAGAACACCCACCATCCACAGACACCAGCACCTGCTCCCACGAAGAAACTGGACCAGAATCACCGATGACCAGCTAACCTCATCACTCAGGAACTCCACCCCAGCCATCGCGGAAAACGACGACGCCAACACCGCAGCCCGAACCATGCACAGATGGATCTCCGACAGCGGCAACACCATAGCCCCCCTCAAGAAAAACAACAACACCCATGCCAAGAAAGCTAGATGGTTCACCACCAAACTTCGAGAGTCCAGACGCACTTGCCGCCCGCCTCGAAAAGGCCTGGAGGAACAGCAAATCCACAGAAGCCCACAACAATGTCCAGAGCCGCCACCAACGCCCACCACCAACTCATCAGAAAAACGAGGAAAAAAGCGATTGAAGACAGAATCTCCACTCATGCACACAACAGCAAAGAACTCTTCAACATCATCAAGGAGTTCGCCCAACCCACCAGCGAGTCCACCGACATCCCTCCCTCACAAGACCTCTGCGACAAACTCAGCACCTTTTTCCACCACAAAATCAAGAGCATCTACGACAACTTTGACGAAGACAACCAACACACTGAACCCTCACCAACCACCCCCGACACCCTGAAGCCAGCGATCGACAACTGGACAGCCCTCACCACCGAAGACACACTGAAGACAATGAAGTCAATCCACTCTGGGGCCCCCACGGACCCCTGCCCCCACCACATTTTCAACAGAGTCGCCAACACCATCGCACCCATGCTCTGCCACACCATCAACCGCTCCCTGGCAACCGCCTCATTCCCTGACGACTGGAAACACGCTGAGATCAACCCCCTCCTGAAGAAACCCTCGGCGGACCCCACTGACCTCAAAAACTACAGACCCATCTCCCTGCTCCCGTTCCCAGCGAAAGTCATTGAGAAAGCCATCAACAGCCAACTCGCCACATTCATCGAAGAGCACAACATCCTCGACTCCTCCCAATCCGGCTTCAAAAAAACCACAGTACGGAAACCGCCCTTCTCGCCGCAACAGACGACATCCGTGCCTTACTGGACAAAGGAGAAACAGCAGCCCTCATCCTCCTCGACCTCTCAGCGGCGTTCGACGCAGTCTCTCACCGCACCCTAATACGCAGACTCCACGACGCAGGGATCCAAGACAAGGCCCTCGACTGGATCCGCTCCTTCCTCCCTGGCAGAACGCAGTGGGTCAGACTCCCCCTTTCCTCTCGGACCCTACACCTACCACCTGCGGAGTCCCCCAGGGGTCCTCCCTCAGCCCTACACTCTTCAACGTCTACATGGCTCCGCTCGCCCCCATCGTCAGAACCTACGGACTCAACATTGTGTCATACGCAGACGACACCCAACTCATCCTCTCCCTATCCAACGAACCCAACACCGCCAGACACAACTTTCGAGAAGGCATGGAAGCCGTCGCCAAATGGATGAAAAACAGCTGCCTACAACTAAACACCAACAAAACGGAAGTACTCATCATGGGCCGAAACCCAGACGCCTGGAACGACACCTGGTGGCCCCCCGCCCTCGGAAGCCCGCCCACCCCCACGGACCACGCACGCAACCTGGGAATCATCCTGGACTCAGAGCTCAAAATGGACCACCAGATAAACTCCGTCTCGTCCTCCTGCTTCCACACCCTCCGCCTCCTACGTAAGACCTTCAAATGGATCCCCCTCAAACACAGAAAGACCGTCACTCACGCCCTGGTCACCAGCAGGCTCGACTACGGCAACGCACTCTATGCCGGAATAAACAAAAACCTCACCCACAAGCTACAGAACATCCAAAACGCCGCCGCAAGACTGGTCCTCAACCTGCCAAGACACTGCCACATCTCCCAGCACCTGCGCACACTCCACTGGCTCCCCATCGAAGCTAGCGTCACCTTCAAGATGCTAACCCACGCTCACAAGGCCCTCCACGACACCGGACCAGCATACCTGAATAGCTGACTCAAATTCCACGCACCCCAAAGGAACCTACGATCAGCCCAGCTCTCCTACGCCGTGGTCCCCCGCACCAGAAGGACCAGATCGGGAGGCCGCTCCTTCTCCTTCCGCGCGGCCAGAGCCTGGAACGACCTTCCGCTCCACTTCAGACAGATAACATCGCTCCCCATCTTCGCAAGAAACCTCAAAACCTGGCTCTTCGACAGACCCCCTCCTTGATGGACTGGAACCTGCGAACCCCCCCCATGCCCCCCAGCGCCTTGAGACCCTTACGGGTGAGTAGTCACGCTTAACAAACACCTGATTTGATTTGATTTGATTTGATTTGCGGGTCAGCGGCTTGTAATGCACAACGTTGTAGGCCATAAATTCAGGGAATGAGTAGAGCTGGGAGTTTGCCAGCACATCTGAGTCAGTCCTTCGACGATTAGTCATAGTGCGTGACACCCAGAATCTCTCTGACATGTCAGGCCCTCTGGTACCATGTCGACATGCACTACTTCATCAAGGCTGCCCTCGGCTGTCCAACTATGTGATTGTAAAATCAAAATAGTTGGTGATAGGGGGATGAGGCAACACCTCCCCTCCTCTAAATTTATACTGCCGGGTCCTTTCGAGGGCTTATTCCTATTAGTCTGACCTGATTGTGGCATGCCACCTTGTTTACTTCTCGTCTGAAATAAATCAGTTATCTTAAATTTTTTGAACTGATCCAATGGCTTATTGCTCTTCTCTATGGACTGACGTATTCCCAGGCTGTCATTGCATGGGGAGCCGACTGCTATCATAAGACTTGAGTCTAGGTCTGAGTCTGGTTTGGGGCTGCTGTTCACCATGTCGAAGGGGGAACCCTTCACTGTCTCACTTTGTTTTTTGGCCTCCTCTTTGCTGCCACCTCTCCCGATGTAGGCGCCCGCTTTCTTTTATTGGTGGCTTGTGTCTTGCCTCGTACTTTGCCAGATCTCATCCTTACTGGTCGGTTATTATGACAAATGGTACTGCTCGCTTTGTTATTATAGTTTAGTAGCAATGGGGTAACCCAGTATCCCTCAGAACCTGGGCAATCGTATGTAAAGAAAAACAATGGTTCTGTCGGGTATCACATATTCCTTAAACAACTGAACAATTCATTGTATTATTCAAAAGAAATTTTCACTTAAAACCAAGGAACACACACAAAGACCATACGGGGTATTGAGTTATTTTATATAAATGAAGTCATTTATAAATACCCAAACTAATTTTGTAAGGCTGTCAAGACACGTAGTGAAATATACTGTGATATGTGACAAAGTGACATTTGGTGCTCAGTGATACAAAAGTGGTGCGTAATATGTACAAGGTGACTAAAAATATGTACAAGAAAATTGGATGGCCAGAAATCGGATATTAAAAATCAATGATTCTGCAAATTAAATTAATAAGTCTTTTCCGCAGAGCCTTTGGACTGGTCCAAGAGATATTGTCGACGTTTCAACCCAGGATCTGCACTACTATCTAGTCAGTGCGGGTCTTCATCAGGACATAGGCAGGGATGACAGCCTAAAAATGCCCAATTCGGCAGTAGGGGCGCATAGGCACTTGCGCCGCCTTTTCTCGTCCTGACGGTTAATGTTCAGGTGGAGAGCGTTTGTCTTCCTAAACGCGTGTGGACGTTTATGACCAGTAAAGTATTCTTTCGCGGCGGTGCTCTCGCTTAGAGCTTCCGTGTGATAGGCAGATTCTTCTGTAATTACTTTCTAATGCCTCGAGTCGTCTTTGGCAAGCTCAAGCGTGAGTCATAGCATGCCGGTTCGATTCAATTGAATCGAACCAGCATGCTATGACTCACGCTTGAGTCACACGGAAGCTCTAAGCGAGAGCACCGCCGCGAAAGAATACTTTACTGGTCATAAACGTCCACACGCGTTTAGGAAGACAAACGCTCTCCACCTGAACATTAACCGTCAGGACGAGAAAAGGCGGCGCAAGTGCATATGCGCCCCTACTGCCGAATTGGGCATTTTTAGGCTGTCATCCCTGCCTATGTCCTGATGAAGACCCGCACTGACTAGATAGTAGTGCAGATCCTGGGTTGAAACGTCGTCAATATCCCTTGGACCAGTCCAAAGGCTCTGCGGAAAAGACTTATTAAGTTAATTCGCAGAATCATTGATTTTTAATATCCGATTTCTGGCCATCCAATTTTCTTGTACATATTTTTAGTCACCTTGTACATATTACGCACCACTTTTGTATCACTGAGCACCAAATGTCACTTTGTCACATATCACAGTATATTTCACTACGTGTCTTGACAGCCTTACAAAATTAGTTTGGGTATTTATAAATGACTTAATTTATATAAAATAACTCAATACCCTGTATGGTCTTTGTGTGTGTTCCTTGGTTTTAAGTGAAAATTTCTTTTGAATAATACAATGAATTGTTCAGTTGTTTAAGGAATATGTGATACCCGACAGAACCATTGTTTTTCGCTTTGTTATTATGACAGGCCGTGCTGAATACTTCGCTTGCGCTTTGCCTTTTAATCAAGCTCACCTCCTTATGCTCATAGAATACACTAACTCAGGAGAGGAACCATGATAGTAATACTTTTCAAAGACAGTATAATGCAACCCCTCTGTCGGCTGCGTCTTTGCCCTTCTCTGATTAGCGATTAGCGAGATAGCGGGATACAATGGGATATAGCCGACTATAACAGAATATGGCAATAGCTATAGGAGTATCTGAGGCCCGAGGCTGTGGCAGGAGCGATAGGATAGCTAAGGCCCGATCAGCAGCCCATGTAGTAGGAGAGAGGCTGAAGCCCTAGCGGGAGCACACCGGCCACCCACAAGCTGCACCCAGACCTAGCTGGGCCGCCTCCGCTGGAGTCTGGGCTCACACTCTACATGCGGTAGCTGCTACCGCCATGCTCGGGCCCCACGCCTTACCTTCTACTCTGTCTCAAAGCCTCCAAATCATTGGATGGTCCTTGGCAGGGCCTTGGGGTACTTGGGATGGTCCTTGGCATGGTCCTTGGCAGGACATTGGGGTGACCTTGTGTGTGGTGTCCTGCTTCCACTCCCGGCCTGCGGGCTGTGCTGCAGGCCGTTTGCTGCGGGCCGTTTTCTGTGGGCCCCAGGCTGTGGCTAGATCCGACCCTGACTTTGTGGTGTCCTGCTTCCCCGTCCGGCCTAGGACCCTCAAGCCGCAGCGCACAACGTCTGCTTGTTTGCGGGCCACAGCTGTGTGCGGTCCATGTGCTAAGGGCTAAAGTCTGCAGCTGCGGCTTGACCCGACCCGGTCCTGGGGTCCAGTGCTCCGTGCACCGTGCTCTGCGTTCGGCGTTCTGACGTCACTTCCCAAAACCTGAGGGAGTCTCAATCACCTGTGAGTTTTCATTGCATTAAATAATTAGAATTCATAGTATATTATGTTGGCACACAGGAACCTTTTTAAAAAAGAAACAAGAATTTTTAAATGTACAGTGTACTGGACTATTATTTAGTACAATGACACATATCAAAAATAACTGCTTCTCCTTAATAGATGATTGGTTAAATTCCACTTTTTCAAATCATTTGATGTTCATTTAAGTCCCTCTTGGTGAGCCACAATGCAAACCCTCCAGTATTAGATACCACTGTATCAACAACGTCGATCACACTGGTCTTGCCACTCAGGTGTCAACGCTCACAAAAAAAAATCTAAATTTTATTTTGTTCTGGAAATGTTTATTATTTATATTTTTTATGCTTCCAGTTCGTCTTTCATAAATTGTTCAAAGCTTCTTCCTTTTTCTTTATCTCATTCAAACATCTGTCTTGCAGAATTCATTAATCTTTAATCAACTTTCATTATTTTTAATCATGAGATTGCATGAACATAACAATATCCTCAAAGCATTTCAAACCCCACTGGGTTCTTCTTCGGGAGAGATATCAATCTCTTCTTCCTTGCTTTTATTTTATAATTTCCTTTGTGTTACTGCCTAAAAGGAGTAAAATATGCAAAGTATTTAATTTCACTTTTAAGGTACAAATAATGCATAGCACCTAGCATCATTACCACTCGACCTGAACCGAAATTTGAAACATGCGCCATATGTCCCCAAACATCTTAACAGCCTCACTGCCTCTTGAGCTTCCCTTCTTCCCATGATTCTTATCGTCTTTGTTATCATGTGTTACTTAACTCCTTTGGCTCCAACCCTACATCAATACCTTCTTTTGCAGACATCCTTCCCCTCCAGGTGACCCCAACCAATTAAACAGCCTCACCACAATTACAGGCTTCCTTCTTCCCTTGAGTCCCCTTTCTTTTCACATGTTAACTCTGACATTGTTAGCCCAGTATCTATTTAGACAGACAAATTAGTGGTCACTGCAGATTCCAATATCTGAGTTGACCAGCCCAGTTCAGCAGTCCAATTTGATTTAATCCTTCTCAAACTTGGACTTATTAGCAAACGATGTCTAGTCCTGGGCACATTAAGGGTCAAATTAATCTTGTGTTTACATCAGTATCTGGGGTCACTCTTCGCACAAACGTCTTTTTGACATAGTGAGACCACATAGCCATTGCCTTCCACATTCCACTGCCTTTAACAGATTGTTAAACCTATGCCATTATGGTATCACTGAGTTAACTACAGAACTCACTTCACTGGTACTACCAACCAGATCATCAGGCTCTAATCCAAGTAAAATACTTCAAACCATCAATAATTGGCCCAGACAAGTTACTGCCTCTAAAAAAAATTTAAAAAGCCAAACAACATCGCAAGTCAAACAAATGGTAGGGAATTCAGTTAGCAGCCATTAAAAAGGAAGCTAAATCTCTTGGAAGACATTGCCAGGCAGATTGTTTGACCAAATCACGCATGCCTCTTTAGGCTTACATCATACGAAGATGGTATTTTGCATTTCCTAATTAGCGATTCTGCTATTTAGGAAATGCAAAATGATATGTACTAATTGTGCAACTTCCACTATTAGGGATAAGCAAATAGGAAATGCCATTGCATTCCCACCTTTGGGTAAAAGTAGAAATGGCTTTCATTTCTTAAACTTCAATTTCCTAACAGGAAATCGTAATTTAGGAGATCTAAACCCAAGGGTGCCTCTCGTCTTAAGGCCCTCCTGGAGGCACCCCGAAATGCGTCATGCACAGGTAAGTGCACATATGCATATGTGCGCTTCATGTCACATTAAAAAAGGCATTTTTTAATTTTGCACATGGTTACCATTAACTTCAAGTCGGTGGTAATAGCATTTCCTAAATGCCCAACGCGCTTTAGGAATTGCAAATAGGGAATCCCTATTTGCGGTTCCTAAATACCAGGTAGAAATCGCAAATTGCGACCGTAAACGGGCCTTTGTACATCTGATAAGACCATTTAGCTTTTTTGAACGGGCTGAAATAGTGATTCAGCCCGTTAAGAAATGCTAAATGGCTTTGTACATCTGGCCCAAGGTCTCAAAAGTCACTATTCATGAAACAAACAAAAACTTATTTTGCCTTGACAGTAGCACTTTAACCCCGTGCTTGAAATGGAGAAATAGAAGTGCAGGTACTCTGTACCAGAATACCTGCTTGTTTCTGAGAAGTGCTGGTACTCTGCAATTAAAAGTATTACGATTTCCCTGAGTAGTGCAGGTACTCTCCCTCTCAAAATAAAAAAGTGCCGATACTCAGTACCACACAGCACCAGCCCATTTAAAGCACTGCTTTAGCCCCAAAAACCATTACTGAAGTAGGGTCTATTTTTGTGACAACTGTCAGCCCCCCAAATATAAATGCTTTTGTGTTGTGCTTTGAAAGCAAGATTAAAGCCATCCGTAACAACATCTAGCAAGGAGGTGATGATGCCAACTTCTAGATAAAGCATCAGTGCGCATTACAGCCTGTGGTGGTCAAACCTGAACGGTAGAAGTTCCGGGCAGCTAAAGAGGTTTTTTCTCATGTTCTCAGCTGTGAAGTCTTGGGCTTCCACAGCAAAATCTGTCGAGGGAGATCTATAAAAAAAGATAGTAGTCACCACATACCCAGTTATGCAATTTTATTCTGGGAAGTGATATCGTGGAAGAACTTAAACTTGAAGTATTTCCACTGCAGCCTAGCAAAACTTTTCCATCAATTTACCGAACCTAGCAGCTAATGCCAAATTTTGCACTACCCTTATTTGGTCAGGGTACAGACAGATTAAGGTGTCTGTAGCTACTCATATCAACACACCAATACAAGAATATATAGAGCTGGGCTTGGGTCAGCCTACTTTTTTCATTGATCTCTTTTCGTCAACACTTTACAGTTGTTGCTCGAGTAGAGTGCAATTTACATTTTGGAGTTGCCCATGGCAGGATGTTTTTTGTCATACCTCTGCCAGAAATCTGATGTCTCGTGGCCCCCAAGAACAGTAAAACCCAGCTCTAGAGCTTTGGTAAACCACACTTCCACCTACAGACAGCAGACTCTCTTGTGCAAGTGGGACAGTGGTAAAGAACTTAGAGTTGGGCACAAACTTCAAAGGATCTAGTATGGTCCATGACGTTACCCTTTTTTCTTCCTAATATTTTCACCCTTCCCATCTGTCATCAACCTGGGCCCTCCTCCATTTCACAACTTCCTCAACAGTCTAGAAAAACATGCTGATGACTCAGAGACTCACCTCTCAGAGACAACCTGTTCCTATCAATGAATTCTATAACTCCAGTTTCCACTATCTGCTTTCCCCATCTATTCTCCCCTCACATCCGTTATGTCTCTCAGCATTCCATGTCCTCAAACCTTTTCTTGTTATCCCATTTCTCTTTTTCCTTTCAGTGATGCAGAGTCCCATTTCTCAAACCTCGCTAACCGCTCTTCCAATGACTGTACAGCTCATGTTTCCCTTGTGTCTTGATCACAGTAAACCACTCCCCTCTTATGCTCTTAGTTCCCCTTCTGAAGTTATTTCTTCACAAGGCTTAATTTCTTGTTATGGTTGGCAGGAATCTCCCCTGTAATTTCTCCTTCTTTCTCCCCACTTCCTCTCACCAGGGGGGACTTCACTGCTTCTTCATAGTCCCCTATGTTGACCTAAGCTCCTAAGCAGAGGTCCCTTGCTCTTCACATGGATTGCCTCATGTGATTACAAGCACTCTAACTCATGCTGCTTGCTGATGCTGCCTACAGGCCACTATTAGGACCTAGTATCCTATACCATCTTGATGCCTGTATTGCTAGACCAAGTGCGCCATGCTACCATCATCTTATCAGAGTCTAGGAGGGAAACGTGTGTACAACTGTATTTTGAATGAAACACACTCCCTGAGAGTACTGTTTTATGTCACCCCCTCTCTCTTTTTTCTTTTTCGCCTGCCTTATGTTTGCCACGCTGAACCTGTTGCAAATTACCAATAAAATAAAATACAAACTAGAAGCACCATCGAGGAAATAGCATTCTTCAGATATGTTATCTGAAAATGCCAAACAATCAATATCCGCAAAAGGGCTCCACGCTCTACATGGCTCCATAGTTTCTAGTTTCCTTTATGGATTCACTGCTTAGCACTGTACACTGTTGGACCTGCTTGTGTTTCTTTTTTAAATATTTTCTTCATCAAGTAAGGTATTTGACCGTGAGTAGGGCAATAAAATAAAACCTACAATTGAAATCTCTTATTTTCAAGACTATAAAACAGTAATGGATCACTTTGGGATAAATAATTTATTGCTCTTAATGTAAACCAATAAAACAAATTCTGCATGCTCAACAACCCATATCATATTAACATAAACTGACTTCCTGGTGAAAGACAGAGATAAAAATATTTTCTTTGCAAGGGCAATCATCTCCCGCTACTATACAATGCCCTGTGTGCTAGTGACAACATTTTTCTTTGTTTGTAGAGGCTAATTGTTAAACTCATTTTTTTTCAGAAATGTTAAGATTTATTGTGCGCATTGAATCTGTGTTTGTAAAGTGTAAATCAGCCTACTAAGCATAAGAGAGATGCATGTGGTTGAGATACAAGGATGAGCAAGCACAACTTGCTCGAGCTGGGGTATGTCCTCATGTAAAGGGTCGATGTGCAGTAGATGAACCTGATTCGTAAAGGAAACTTACACTTTTCAGTAAGTCTACTATTATTTATAAACTGCATTTTTCCAGTAACTTATACTTTTGTAGTACGCCCAGCACTACACATGGCCAACCACTGGTACTGCAGCACCCTCCCATATAAAATATGGAGGTAGGGATTTACTGCAATAGTGTAAGTTACTATAAAAGTGTGAGTTGCTTCAAAAGTGCAGTCTGTGAATAGGAAAAAGTTGTAAATTTACTCAAAAGTGTAAGTCACTACAAAACTGCAGGTTATTAATTGCATTTTGTAGTAAGTTTTGCAGTACTACTGTTTTTCTACAATACGTATGACAAAGTGCAGTTTGTGAACTGGACCCGATGTGTTTACTTATGGACGGAATATACCTTCAAACATGATTTGGTTTATTTGTGAAGCACAGCATTCACTATGAATGGCTTAATGGCACTGAGACAGAGAAAACTGAAACTTAGAGGCAGTCTAAGTGAGAAGAGCCATAGGCTCACAGGAATGCTTTCATTGCTCTTCTAAAGGTGAGATGACTCTCAAGTATTAGGCCAGGCAACCAACAGCTAGAACTGTTCAAAGCCATCATTTTATCCGTTCTTGACACTGAGTAATACTGTCAGAGAGGGCTTTGGGTCAGCCACTGCAGTCATTGGCTTCTCTGTGTTTTTCACGGCTTGCCGTTGATATTGATATTGATGTGTTGGATATAGTGCGCAAATGTCATAGGCGTCTTGGTGCTGAGTCTACAAAGTAGGATAATGGAGGGTCCAGAAGCTGCCATTTTACTGGAAGTCCTAAAGCTGGTCGAATGTTGAGAGAATAACCAAGTTTTAAGATGTTTCTTAAAGCTGGATAAGCTAGGTTGACCTTTAAGCTGGTCAGGCAGCTTATTCCAGAAAAGTGCTGTGGTACAGATGAAGCTCCTTCCACCCTACTTCTTTCTTCTGACTTTGGGGACATTGACAGTTTTAGAATTTGCAGAATGCTAATTTCTTCTGGGGGAGTACCAAGACAACTTTTTTTTCAAGTATGCTGGGTCATCACCACAGAGCGTCTAGTGTGCCATGCATACGGCCTTAAACATCACTCTCTTTCTTACCGGGAGCCAGTAAAGCTCTGATAAAGCCTTAGACACTGGCTTAAACTTAGGAATGTTTTTTTAATAAGCGAGCTGCCGCATTCTGTAGGCATTGAAGTTTCTTTAAAGAACGTTGTTAAATGCCCATATATAGCGCATTGCAGTAATCCAACTTAGACAAAACTAAGGCTGTAACCACTGATTTTTGAAGTTCATAAGGAATGAATGGAAGAACTTTCTTTAAGGTGCGCAGCATGAAAAAGCAGGCTGACATACATTTGTTTATTTGAGCATCAAAGGTCAAGCTAGAATCAAACGCACACACACACACAAACACACACACACACACACACATACCCACATACACACACACTTACACAGACACATATGGATACATATGATAAACAATGCTTTCCTGAATGAAAGTATTCAAAATCAAAAACAACATATGATAATTCACAGTTTAAACCCGCTTTCTCAGTCAGTAAGTGATTACTGTCTGCCAAGTGTGCATTAGACTACAAATATCATAGTGGCAGTTGGCAAAAAGAGAAAGGGGCAGATTTACTAAAAGTTTTCATAGTGGATGTGCTACGTTTGTGGTGCACCCATGACGCAAAATGTTATTTGTGATTTGCAAAGACACACAAATCAAAATTACATGGCTGTGCGTGGGTTTTTTCCTAAAATGTAAGGCAAGGCAGTGCTATGTGTAAAGAGGGAGTTCCATGGGTGAAGCATAGGCAGTCCCATGCATCCACCTATGGATTTTGGTACATTCCCAGATTTATTAAAGCTAGTAAACCTGGGAATGTGTCAAAGTGCTACTCCTCCCTCACCAGGTGTAAAGAGGAAAAATATTTTATTTCTCCTCATCACTTCCTCTTTGTAGGCGTGCTGCATTCGTCAGCAAACATAGAAGATATTGCCTTTAAGGATTGTTTTTGTACATGAAGGTATCCCACCCTGCACAAAAAATACTGCCTGTAATGCAGGCACCCTTGCACCTTGGTGCAAGGGTGCCTGCATTGGCACTAGTTAGCCCACAGTGAGTGAGCACTAGGACACAGCAGAAATGCACCATATCTTTGTTGATACGGCACATTTCTGCTGTCTCCCTTTCACGCAACACAGTGAAGCAACTTTGATTGCTGCCCTGAATTACGTGAAATGTAAGTAAATCTGCCCCAAAGTTTATATCAAAAGCTTCCTAGAGGAGTGAGCATATTATTTTAAATGCAATATTTGAAATGTAGATTTGCCTTTTATGCCAACCGCTTACCTTTGGTGGCATCGTTATTGTAAGTGCTTAATAGTCTCTGCAAAGAGCTGCAGCCTGCTTTGTCTCGTGGCCATGTTTTTGGGATAAGCAGGAAATTTGGCTGGTGCTTTCTTCTCAGGTATACAGGAAATATCCAGGGCTTATCTGCTTACAGATCTGATCAATAAGCATTTATAGCTGAAAGGTTTTGGTTGCTGTGTTGTACAGTGGAAGGATATTGTGGTATTGGAATTACAGGATAAATCATATGCTCTGATTCAGTGCTTAATTTGTAAAATAATAAGTGCTAGGGCCCTCATCAGGAGGCCACTGCAGTTTGCACCAGCCATTGCCCCTGCCAGCACTGCCAATGGCGGAACCAATACAACTACTAACCATCACACTCCTACAAGTGTGACAATGCAGACTACTCCAGGCCATCCAAAGCTATAAGAATGGCTTGAGCAGTAGGTATTAGTCATTTTAAAAGTATACTAAATTAATGAACAACTTTAGTTGTGCTCCTCTCTAAATTAGACAAACATCGCCTACATGATGCCAACTGTCATAAGTGTCAGTGTTGACAATCAAGTGCCGGTGCTGAGCTCCGGAAACCACCCGCTCAGATTAAGTACTGCTCTGATTAGGTTTTTAGCGTGCAGTTCTTCTTCAAGTCCTTTCCCTACGTGTCAGCACAACAGTTCATTTATGGATTATTGGAGATGAGTAGTACTAACCAAAGTAGCTTGTTCCCTGCTTGCAGTCTGTGTACAGATCAGTTCATAATGCTAAGATCATGTCAGTCACCATGTGCTTTCCACAACCCAATAAGCGTTGTCTTTTCTACTACTTCTCCTTCCTCTGTTTTCAATTTCAGAAAGAATTTAGGGCCACATGTACTAACATTAGGAATAGAGATTTCCTAATTGCGATTATCTCCGAATGTATGAAACTTTGAATTCTGAATTAGTGATTCCTAGTGGGTCAAAAATGGATCTGCCTCATGAATGTTAATGAGGTAGGTCGCTGTTTCCGACACACTTGGAATGATAGCTATCACAGGGATGGTGGCCTGCTGGGGAAAGCAGGCATGACTGTGATTGCTTTAAAATAAAGCAATCATTTTTCTTTGAAATGCAGCCTGTTTTCCTTAAAGGAAAACAATATGCATTTGAATAGAGAAAAATAAAACATTTTAAATTTTTTTTTTTTTCGAATGGATTACCACCACTTCTCAATTGGTGTAAAGTGTTACTGTTTTGCAACCGGAATTTGGTCGCAAAACATTAATACATACTACTGGTAATCAGTAATTGTAAGTGACGCCCTAAATGTACCCCTTCTAAATACTGAATTGCTAATGTAAATCGCATTTTGCCTTTTGCACATTTAAATACGTTTTTTTGCGGTCGATTCTGGATTGATTCTGTGAATCGGGAAGTATGCAACCTCAAAAAACCTTTGTACGTCTGGCCCTCTGAAGAATTTGGAGACTTTCAAACAGCATTAACTAAGTTACTTGTCTAGTGTAGGCATCTAAAACAATTAAACTATCTTTCTAACATATCCATCTCAGTTCTAATAGTAGCGGCAGTTCAGCAATTACAATAAAAATAGTAAAATGCAGAAATTAAAATAAATAAAATGGCAAAAAATGGCAATAGAGTGCAAGCTGTCTGACTATTGAAGGGACGCAGCAGTCCAGTTTATGAGGACTTTATGTTGGTAGTCGACATAGTGGTATCAATATATGTGCATATCGTAATTGTTGAGCTCAATATTGTGACAAACAACCCTTAAGATCACTGCATGTTTCCCACAACCTAATCAGTGCAAACTGTTCTAAGACTCCTCTCATAGTGGTGAAATCTGTGGATCTCAACTAAAATGCCCCCACTTTCAATTTTGGCAGCGCTGATTCACAAGGCACAAATTTGAGGCCTCAGATATCAATTGCCCTAACGGTGTGGATTCCAGCCTCTTGGTGCCTCTATATCGCACTCTTTGAACTGCACATAGGCGGCATTTTTTCTTCGCCTGTCACTACTTCTGACACTGATCTCCTTATCGTAACTGCATTTTGTGAAGCGGCTCTACATTAATGTCCTGAATTATTCTGTTCTATACAGTGTCTTTTCCCCTCGTGATACTGGTTGCCTCCATTTCTGTATTGTCCTGATGATAAAGCTGTCAAATCACTTCTTATAGGGTCGAAAAGTCAACAAGTGTACTAGTGGACTGATATAATGTATCACAGTAGCGGTCCGTGGTAGGAGTGCCGACCGGGCGGTGACGTGGGGCAGGGGGTAGTAACATTTAAATATATAAAACGAATTTCGTTGTGAGCGCTGCATCGCCAAATGCGATGCAGTCCGCGCAACGAAATTCGTTTTATTTATTTAAATGTTTACTTACCTGCATTCGGCCGTAATCCGTGGTTTACTACCCCCCACCCTGCCCCTCCCCCGCCCCACGTCACCGCCCGGCCGGCACTCCTACCACGGACCGCTACTGATGTATCATGATATATATGTACTCCAATTTTGAGTCATGCAAATAATTTGTTGAACTTTCAGCCTCTAGAGACCTTTGAACATATCTGTTGTGTATCATTTTACAGCACTAGTGTACACTTCTTTCACATATGTCACCGTTTCACCTTCACTGTGTCTGTTTTGGAGCACCTGTCGTGAGATATTTCATTGAATTAAATGTTTGTATAATTCATGTTTATTGTCTCTTAATCATTGCGTGCCCCGGGCCGTTTGGTATTACAGAAGGGGCTGCACACGCTTGTGCGCCCCCTTCAGTAACACACATAAAGCGCCAGCGATATCTTCAAGGGGGCGTTCCCTCAGTTGCATGGCGGCGTGCCCCATGCAAATGAGGGAATCGCTTTGCATCCGCGCCCGTGCAGTATTACACACGTGGGCGCTGAGGCAAAGGAGGCGCACTGACAGTGCACCACCGCCACCTCAAAGATGGCGCACTGTCAGTGCGCCTCGTGAGAGCAGCACTCTGCAGGGGGTAAAGGGGGTCCCATGGACCCCCAGACATCCCTTTGCAGGCGGGCGCAGTCTCTGACTGCACCCACCTTCAAGGCGATCGCTAATCCCCTTTAAAAGTGCAGGTGGGTTTGCCACCTGCAAAGTGAAACACGGAGCCGCCCTGGGAAGGTGGTGGTCCCGGGGACTTATATGGGCCAGGACAGGGACGCGCGGCCCACCTGCCTCTTTCTAAAGTTATGCCCCAGGGAGGTGGTGATCCCCGGGGCACCGGGAATCTGCAAGGCTCCCCATGCATTTTAATTTAACCCTGTGGAGGTGGTGGTCCCCGGGGCCAGGGGGGGTCCGCGCCCCCCCATTTCTTTGCATATAGCCACAGAGATGTGTAGGTCCCCAGGGCTGTGGGGTGTATGTGTGGGCCCCCCCGCATAATTTATTAGCAATACCCCAAGGAGGTGGTAGTCCCCAGGGTTTTAATGAACCCTAGGAGAGAGGCCCCATTCGCCCCCTCCTTTATTTTGTACATGCCCCCTACATTTGGCCCTCTCACGGGCTTCCTGAAAAAGACGCATGGGAGCCCGCACATCTTTTTTTAAAAATTTTGCTGCAGATCCACTCACGAATTCACTGCAAAATTGAATAGAAAAAATGATTTTGATCCCCGCGGGTGCCTGTGGGCCCCCCTCACCATATTTGGAGGGTCAGGGTATTCCTACCATGCCCCCTTTTCTTTATTTTTTACATTTTTTATGGGACCCGGCTTCAAGCAGAGTCCCAAGATGCCTGCCAACGCTTCTTGGTTAAAGTGTTGGCAGCCAATCAAATTTCAGCATGGGGACTTTGGATCCGCGAGTCCACTGCAAAGATCTGTGTCCACAGATATCTATATTTTTTAACTTAAATATCTCTGAAACTACTGAACGGATTTACACCAAATGACAAAAAGCATGCTTTCTGGACCAACATCCAGTTTTCTGCCAAATTTGGTGTAATTCTGATCATTGATTTGGGCTGTAGTCGTGTTCAAAACCCCAATGGGAAAATGTGTTTTGAGACCCCCTATTTTCTTGGCCCCTGCTTGACGGATCACCCTGAAACTTTCAACACAGCAGCTGAACCGAAAAAAGGAAACGTTTTGAAAATTTCATGAAGATTCGTCAAGCAAAGTTATTGGCAAACATAAAAATGCATTTCCTATAGAAACTAGGTCCTAACTATAACTATAACTACCTACTGACGACTGCCAGTAGGTGATATATATATATAGTCATTCACTGAAAAAACCAAAGGTTACAGGGATGTCACAGTTCGGAAATAGAATTAAAAAAACCTTAGAAATTCATTGAAAAAAACAAAGGTTATAGGGGCATTATAGGTAAGCTTAGGTTTCACTCGTACAAAACCAGTGAAATTCAGCAGTTATAGTTAGCTGAGGTACCTATAACTCGCACCCCCGCAATGCACTTTTTATGACCTCACATATTACATCACTCATGACATGGTTAGTGACATTACTGATGACATCACTGTGCCCCCCAGGCCTCCAACCAGAGGCCGCTGTGGCAAGGGGGCCCTGCTAGGTGCCCCCAAACTTGCTTTCCGACAGACTTTTCATGTCAGAAAGCCCAGCATGAGAAGCCTGTTGGAAACCAACATCATAATCCCCATGGCGTAAACTCCATACATAGGGGATTATGAGCAGCCTCCGACTGGCCGATGGGCTCCTTGAGCCCGTTGGAAGCAAGTCGGTCTGACCCGCCGCTTTAAAATCCGACAGCCTTCATCGTAATAAGGCTGTCGGATTTGAAACCAACAATGTAAGTCAGAGGCTTTCTGACTTACATCGTAATAGGGCCTGTAGTGCCTGTTTTCGAGAGATATTGCGAGCTTACTAAGAACATACAGGAGCTTGGAGCTCACCCACTGTTTACCATTGGTTTGCTTTCTTGTTACTCTCAATTGCTTACTCCTTATTCGACTGCTTGCCTTGTCCATCTTGTGTCTGCACCTACCCTGGAGCATTGACTCTTTATTTGTGTCCTTCTGCTGCTCCCATATAGGGACCTACTTTTTTCTTTTGACTTCAGCACTCCACAAGAGTGTTTGTGTTTTCCAGCTGTCTTCCTTGTGTACTTCTTTTGACACTCTCCTGCACTCCATGTTGCACTCTCAGCCAGTTTGTTTTCCCTCTGTGCTCCACCTTGCTCTCTCTTGGCTGTCACTTCTCCCCATCTCCGCCCCTTGTTTTGATTGCCCACTGTGCTCCTGCCCTCTGAGTTGCTTCCTGCCACCCACACCCACCTTCTTTCTTACACGTTGCTTCCGAGAACCATGTGGCTTCGCCACCACCCCAGCTCTCTGTGTTACTCACCCCCCACTGGCACGTCAATAAAACGAAATTGCTTGCGTCGTTTTGTAGGTGCGTGCATGCATGCTGCGCGCACCTACAAAATGACATAACTGCCACATCATAGCCCATTTTCTTTAATATAGTGCCTGTAGCCTTGCGCATCAGGATGATGTACAGCATGGTTAAAAATCATTAGCAAAGCCAATCGGTCCCAAATGTGAGACCTACTGGCTTTGTCAATGCGTGTTTTATTTTTTGTTAAAAACAGAACTGAGCTGACTAATAAGTAGCCTTATAAAAAAAATTACTTCTCACTTTTCATAGCAGACATACACCTCACAGCCTGAGCCTTAGCCAACAAGATGACTGGATGAGTAAATATTATCTGCCAATATCGGCATAGTAATTTAAAACTCAACTGTCAATGTTGGATGAAAGCAAACTCTGACTTCAATCCTCACGAGGGCGAGAAACTGTTATCTTAAAAATGAGGAATATTAATTTCTGTTATCTACAGGCATATGCTCTATCTTTAAAAAAATCGTAATAAACAGGTTATTATTATAGTAGGCCTCATCAGGTGTACTGCCGGGGGTCACAAGTGCGTCGACAAACAATATGAATCTGAAAATGGCAATTGACCAGTGTGTAAAGTTAATTGTAATTCACGTGAAGAGCTCACGTTTAATTCCCCAGGAAGTTATGTAAGGAAATGTGTGAGGTTCCAAAGAGAGATGACGAAAAGAGTGAGTTCACCTTAGGTAAACATGGGAAAAACACTGTAGCGCATTTGGACTTGTCACACATTTTACTGTTTTTTCAAGTATAACCAAAACCCATCGCTTCAATATTTAATGAAATGCTTATGTTGCAGCACCTGGTCACATTGTCAGCGCTGCCTAAGCGCGCGCTCCCCCGTGGGCCATTACTGCAGTCATCTGAAAGGGGGCAAACTGTTCGACGACAACAATGCTGCCAGACTTTAAGAGCCTACCGTCACAAAACAGCAGGAGACGGCGTTTCTTTGGCTCGGTTCTTGGGAAAAATGTCCAGGGGCAAAATGCGGCCTGCTATCATCACGGGCCTTAGAGTTAGCAATAATTCTGAATGTCAAAGTCACTGCTCACGAGGCAACTTGGCTGCCCCGCTCTGCCTCTCTCCCCTTGCATCAGCTCCTGTCGAGAGATCCCTGTCAACAGGAAAACACTAGTTCATGCAACCCCGCTAATGATCCTATGCATCAATTGCTCAAACAATCACAGCCAGCAGCTGTCCCGAGTCAAAAGAGGGCCTCCGTGAGATTTCGCATGTGAAACATGGTTTTATAAAGCATTAGTCGTTTGTCCTCACTTGAGATCTGCAAAACCCTGGCACCAATTCCTTGGGCATGTGAACCCTCGACTAATGGAATTTAATTACTTTAGCGGCATTAATCATCCGTACAGTGGAGCAAAGAGTATTTTATTGCCACTTTTAAGGGTTATCGGCACATTTATTTCGAATGAACTGTCAAACTGCATTAGGCGAAAAAACAGCCCAGCTGGAATCGAGCAGCACAGGTGAAAACGAATTTATGGTATTAAAACTCACCCAGGAGGTATGCTAACCTTGCCTTCCTGGTCTGATACTTGTCTGATATTTCTAAATGGCGATCAGCTTGTCACTTAGGTTTTTCAGAAATTCTAGTTCTGAGCATCCTCACTCAATGTATGCACTGTATTATCTACGTACTATTAGCTATTTCCTGTCGTGAGAGCCTTTGAAAAACGTCTACCTGTTTATAAAACAAGCATGGGCATACCGTGGTTTTTGCTTTATGTAACTGAAAAGATTTTCTTAAACTTCACTAATAGGAACGAAAATAGAGAAAGACGGAGGAAAAAAACACGGTTTGAAAGCAGCGAGTAAGTGAGAAAGAAGGGTTGAAAAAGAACTCATATAGGGAGATAAAGAGACAGGAAATGTAGGGAGCTGGAAGAAAGAGGAAGGAGGTGGACTTAAGACTACAAAGCCTTACGTGGCAAACCCAGTGTTCGGCAGTGCATTTGAGCAATGCACGCATCACTCACACACAAATGAAGGAGCAGTGCAGCAAAGGAAACAATAGTAGAGCCTTTCAAACCAATGCTGGGTGAGAAGATGAAAAAGTGACATGGAGAGACTCCAGGAATGATAGTACAGGCTTTCCATTAGTTGCCCACTGAGGTGATGAAAAAAGGGTGCAACTAATAGTTGTTTGAAAAAGCATGATTTCAGCACAATGGGTATGGGATGGGGGCTGGGACTGAAGAGTTGAAATTAAGTCACTGGATGGTCTGTTCAAGCCACTAATTTAGGGAGAAACCATGTCCCTCCATTCTTGGTCAGTGGTGTAGCATTAGCCCCCGCAGCTCCCGCATTGCGGGGAGCCCATCATCTCCAGGGAGACCCCTCCAGGACCAGCCGCGGCCCATGCAGATAAGAGCGGTGTGGCTGGGTGGGGGGGATTTCGACGGACGATGACGAGGGAAAATTAATTCTTTATTTAATTTTCCCTCATCATCGTCCGCCGAAATCCCCCCCACCCGGCCCCACTGCTCTTACCTGCACGAGTCGCAGCTGTCCAGGACTGTGCACAGGCAACGGGCCCCTGGCCTGGGAGCTCCTGACTCGGCCCGGAGTGTGTTAGGCCCTCTCCATACACTTTGCAGGGGGGCCTCCTCACATTTCATTACACCACTGTTCTTAGTGATCAATTTTTGTGGGAGGGACATACCATAAATTGCATCCTTTTTCTGGGCACTGTCACTCAAAAAGCTAACCAATGGGCTCCGGGTACCCATTAAGCATTTGCAGCTACCTTATGCAGACCAGGGCACTGTGTATTATAGATGCCCAGCTCATCCTCTCATTGCCAGAAGACCCCTCCACCAGCAGACCAACTTCCATAGTTGCATGATGAACGTCGCCAACTGGATGATGGACAACTCTCCCAAGCTTAACTCGGACAAGATGGAAGTCCTCATCTTTGGGAAGAAAATCTCGCCATGGAACGATGCATGGTGGTCTGCTGAACTCGGCTCTTTCCCTCCCCAACAGACGACGCCTGCAACCTAAGCATCATCTTGGACGGCATGCTATCTATGAAGAAACAGGTAAATGCAGTCTCATCCGCTTGCTTCCGTACCCTATGTATGCTCGGCAAGATCTTCAGGTGGCTCAGTCAACACCAGAAGGATCGTCACGCAGGCACTCATCACCAGCAGGCTGGACTACGGGAGCATACTCTATGTAAGAATCACAGCATGCGTACTGAAGAGACTACAGACAATACAAAACTCATCTGCATGACTCATCCTCAAGAAGCTACTTTGGATCCCAATCCAGAAGAGAAGCCAGTTCAAGATGCTGACCCACGCATACAAACCCCTGCAAAACGAAGGACCAGCACACAGCATCAAATGCCTGACCTTCCACCAACCTACCAGACACCCACTCTCCGCCTCCCTCTTCCTCACATATACCCCCTGAATCTATTGAAGCAACAACAGAGGACGCTCCTTCTCACACCTAGTGGCCAAAGCTTGGAACAACCTTCCCCTGCACCTCAGGACAGCCTCATCGCTCCAGCAGTTCAGGAAAGAACTCAAGACCGTATTGTTCTAATAAACAGATAACCACAGAGCAGTTAGCAATTCCAGCATCTTGAGACCCTCACAGATGATTTTCCGTGTTTTATGAATTTCTGATTGATTGATTGAGAAGGGGCTGCAGATGCTTATGCAGCGCCTTCCATAAATACCATTGCACAGAAACACATTTTTCACCAAAGTATTGTTAAATCATTGTTCGCTCACTTCAATGGGAGCATGATTGCATGCAAATTAAATTATCAAACACTTTCAGGCATGGCCAAGCAATATGGCCGACAGGAAATAAATGTCCCGAGATCCATGGCCTTGCTCCAAATCCTACTGCATCCTGCCCAGCGGTACCTGGAGTCTGCACTCCCTGCCATGATGAAGCAGAGCCCCCAGCAAAACAAATTCTTCTTCCAGCAGGTTCATGATGGAGCTGCACCTGGATGCTGCAGCATAGCCAACGAGCCAGGGATCTGCCTTGCCACTTGGGTGCCCGGTAGTAGCTGGAGACTTCACCGCAGGGAAGTCGAACCGGCCTAGAGATTATGCTGGTGTCTGCAACAGGGACCAAGCACTGGAGGTGGCCCCACACCCACCTTTGATGCGGCTCGACCCCCGCAGCCCATTGCAGCCCTTGAAATCTACTGGACGCACTTGTTGAGACTTTGCCGCTCTTGCCCCTGGAGGGGTGAGGAGAGACATCTGCGCACTCAGTGCAATGGTGCCTCAACGGCAGAGTAGCTCCAGCAACTAAGAAGGGTCAATCTCTATTACAGGGACTGGGAGGAGGCTGGACCTCACCTACTACGCTGTGTCCCTGAATGTAGTGCCATACGACGTACAGTGGGGTGGCACTGGACCACTGAGGGGGAAAGTGGAAGGGCCCATAGCTGGTGGTTAGGCCAGACATGTGGCCCATCATAATACTTAGAATGCACACCCCTCCCTGAACTGTGGGAGCTGCACAGTGTGGGTGCCTCCTTGGGGCATCTGACCCTTTCCCTTGGACACTGCTACTAAAGCGTCTACACTGGGCGGTGTGCGCTGTAAGGGTGCCGATGTCTATTGTCACAGTGCTGGACCAGGGTGGGCCCGGTCCTTCTTGCGCCGGGCCAGAACCTGAGCCGCCCATCTGAGACACAGATTCTGGAGAGTGTAGCTAGGTGTCTGCCGTTGTTCTAGTGACAGCTACTTTGCAGGATCTCCCTGTCAGACTCATTATAGCGCTCACATAAATCCCCAGTATCTTCATTGATCAGGACTGGGGGTAGCACCATGGGGAAGGATGAGGGATCCTGAACGGCACATCAAACCAAAATGGACTAGTTTGCCTCTGCCCCTGCAAAATCCCCCTTGCAGGATGCCTCAGAAGAGTCCTCTGGGCTGTGGTTCTGAAAGCCATGGAGAAGTCAGGCCACGTATTGGAGTCCAAGATAGACGCTATCTCACTGGAAGTCAGCCTCACTCGCGCTGTCCTACAGAAGGTCTGTGAAAGAACGAGCCAAACGGAGGAAACTGCACAAGCCATGAAAATGAAGAGGACTGACCCGCAAAAAACTGTTCATTTATTGTTGGTCCTGGCCCACCAGCTCAATGCCAAAGTTAAGGATGTGGATGGTCAAGAGAGGGGACCAAATCTGTGCTTTGTGGGCCTTCCCGAGGATGGGGCGGGATGACAACCAGAACACTTTCTGGAATCCTGGATAAAAGACATTCTTCACCAGGCGGATCTCTCTCCGGGCTTCAAAGTGGAAAGGGTGCACAGGGGGCTCATGCCCCCGCCTCCCTTAGGGGCTCCACCTAGGGCACTGATCACTTAGATCTTGAATTAAAGAGACAGGGACATCAGACACGAGAAGGCAATCATTCGGATTTTCCCAGACTATACCCAGAGGGTACAGCACTTAAGACGCACCTTTTAGTTGCTCAAGCAAAAACTTACAGCATAGCCTGCAATCATGCTCCTATATCCAGTTAACTTTGCTTCATTCACATGGGGAAAGCACATTTTTTTCACCATGCCGGTACAGTTCTGGTTGGAGGTAGGCGATCACAACAGGTCTAGCAGATTTACTGCTGAGGCCCCCAGTGCTAGCTGCTCCACATCTTATGTGCTGTGGTCTGACCCCAGACACCGCCGCAGGCTGTGAGGTGGGGTGAACTTGGGCAGACCTGAGGTCACTGAGAATGGTACACTGAGGTTGCAGATTAACTCATCGGAATGCTCCTCCACAGGTGCTTCCAGAATGGAACAAAATTGGTTACAAGACACATCAGAAACATGTGGTTGATACTGCAGTGGGCGGGGGGGTCCCTTCCCACTATTGTGGGCGAAGGGTGGTGGCCTCTTCAACGGGGAAGTGACTTGTCGTGGGGCTTCTTTGGGTGGCCAGGTCGATGGTGGGGTTTCTTCCTGGACAAACTGGATTGTGCAAGGCTGAATGGGATCTAGGTAGCAAGGGCAGCTGGAGTGAGTATTTTCTTGTCCCTTGACCTCAAGTATCCCTAGAGGTTGTGGGAGTCAAATCAACACTCCTGCAAATTTCCTCTTAAGTTTAGTTAGAAGGTATACTGATTGCATACTGACTGTAGTTTTAGTTTAAGTTGGGGAAGAGGGGTCCTGTCCTCTGACATCTGTGATTGATCCTAAAGCTGATCACATTATATGGGCAGACACTCATGTTGTAATGTTCAGTAGTGTTAATGCAGGGTGGGGGGGTGCAGTTTGGGTGAGGACTTTTTTTTCAGACATCCACACTGCAATGATGAGTGATATCAGTTGATACATTGTGATGTGGGCGGGAACTCTGGCTCTGTGAGGATCACCTCTGGGAAGTATGGAGGTGTTGCCCCTTGGTTGATCATACTGAGTACTCATTGGGCCTATGGGCATGCATTGAAACTACGTACATTGAATTGAATGTCAGAGGCCTGAGTGCCTACACTAAACAGCATAGGAGGCTCTCCTTCCTTAAACACCACAACTTTGATGCAGCCAGCATGCAGGAGCCCCACCTCATTGATTCTGAGGCACACAAATGAGCAAATAAATTGCACGGGCAACTTTATTCATTCACCTACTTGGCCTACACAAGAGAAGTGTCCATATGGGTAGTGCGGGCTGCCCTTCAAATTGACTTTTTCTGAGGCAGATATCGAGGGGCGTTATCTCCTACGTTATAGGTCATTAGATGGGAGAGAAACTAGCATATTAAATGTTTATGCCCCCAATTTAGATGATTCACAGTTTTATCCAAGGACTTTGGACCTTCTCGTAGACCATGTTGACATCCCGCTCATAGGGGCAGGTGATTTTAATTGTATTGTGGGTGGTACACTAGATAGGTCCTCACTGAGACAAGGCACAAAGCCAGGAATGTTATAAACACTACTAGAGGCAATGGCCAATTAAGTTGTTTGGGTATACATAGGGAGTTACACCCTACAGCCAAAGAGTACTCCTGTCGATCACTGACACATAACAAACATAGCAGACCGGACCATATATTGCACATGAGATGTGCTGCTGCAGCTGTGCGGTCGACCCACTACTTGGGTAGGTTTCTATCAGATCACTCCATATTACTGCTGGAATATACCCTGGAGGGTGCCGCTAGACAGCCTCGTTCATGGTGAATACCCAAAGGGCTGCTCATGGATCCCACAGCGGTAGATGATATAGGAGCAACCATTACATGCTATTTTGAGGGCAGCTGAGGCACTAGTGCTACCTGGGGCAATGAATGGGAGGCGATGAATGCAGTGTCCGGGGGGAGTTTATTGGCTAAATCCACAGAGCGCAAGGCCAGTGGCGTCACTAGGGTTGGTGTCACGCGGTGCGGGTAACTCATGGTGTCACCCCCTCACGACTTACTGCATGGACCTCCTCCGCTCCGAGTCCGCCAGTGGACACAGTTGGCAAATAACGGGACCATACTGCTGCACCGCCCGCGAGTCCGCGACAATCTGAGTCTGACTCACAGTGTCACAGACTGTCAGACTCAGACAGCAGACAGTGACTTGAAGTGACTCACGTCACTCACCACGACTCGGACTGAAAATCGGCCCCGGCAGCCACAAAACCGGCCCCCTGTCGGAAAATCGTCAGCCCCCACATAGCTGCCAAGGTTTCAGATTGCTATGTGTGACATTTTCATAATTTCAGTGTAATTATGAGTGACATTTTCACAAATATGAGTGACACTTTCTCGCAAGCAAATCAAGCAATGAAGACAAGGGAAACATATAAATATCAGAAATGACACCCATTAAAGCACAGCTGCTAATGTTTCAGATTGCTTATGTGTGACATTTTCCTAGATTCAGTGGATTTATGAGAGACATTCAGTGACTAAATGTGTGACACAAAGTGACACTTTCTTGCAACCAAAACCATGCAATGAAGTCCATGGAAACAGACAAATATCAGAAAACACACTCATTTGTGCAACATGAAAGTCAAACTCTGCAGCAGGTGCTTTTAAAGCAATGTTTTCATTTCTGAATAATCAGCACCCTCCACCCCAACCTCAGCTCCAGGTGCGGCTGAACCACAAGTAACAAAGGGAACTCTGTGACAAAAGCAGCAACCCACTGAGCTATCCACATACAAGACTGTTCTTTAATATGCTGGTAGACTTTCTTTATAGCAGACATATTAACCCTCTGCACTACTTTATGGTGAGTGAAAACTGCCAGTAGAGAACACTGTGACCTCTCTCCAGCGGGAACATTAATCACCCTGACTTATCTGTGACTTTCACTTAGCAAGTATCTTACTGTTGCGAAAATAAAACCTGCTGCTTCGTACTGTCAAGCAAGGATATTAAACCATTTGAACTAATAAATCATGAAAACAACTGCTAGTTTAATTAGACTGAAAACTCCCGCCTTAGATGGCCCAGTATTTAGAGCACAGACAACTTTAGTGTGCCATTTTCACGGCGCTATGCTGTGCTGTAGCCCCCTCCCCATTCTCGTCACAATCATTTTAAATGGCAGGATTAAATTATATTAAAATGTGACTTACTAAGTCTCTTGATAGAATGATCCACCGAGAGGAGCTGCTGTGGCACCGTGGAGATTGCTTGCCTGTCTCTTCTTCAGAGTCAGAGCGAGCCGTGCTGCACTGCCTCAGCCTGTGCCACCTGCTCCCATTATGAGACTCATCCTGTTAGTGGTGAGTCCGGGGCACAAGTTAGGCTCTGCCTGGGCAGGGCACAGCAACAGCACATGGCGAGGTCAGGAGGAGGTGAGCAGGTGATCGGTTCTCGAACACCGGCTTCCTCCTTTTCTCGGCCATGCAGCAGGGCGCGCAGCTGAACAGCAAGTAATTCCTGGGTGCCTTGGGGCCCGGCTTGCTGGCGGGCAGGAACTTGAACATCCTGCTACAGCCTGGGCCCACCGGACACAGCTCCTCTTTAACTTCAACGTGTCCCCACGTGGGACCTGACGCAACCCGGGAAACCTCTTAGAACACAGAAGGAAACGAAAGCCCGTGGGAAGGCCCGACAGTGAACTTCATTAATTACAAGTTTTGACCTGGGCTTATTGGTATGCTGAAATAATTACGTGAATTTCGTGAAAAACATGCCTGCGCTCACTTCTCCCAGCTGGGCCCGGCTCAAATCTATGTAACACCATTGATTCACTCACAGTAGATCCACGCTGCGGGAGAAGTCAGTTAAGCACCAGCCGAAAGCCAGCAGCGAGCAGCTCCCTCTGCCACAGGCTGTCAGGCAGCAGGCTCTCCATGGCGCGTCTAAGTTAGCTGGTCACGGTGCTGATGAGAGCCGGGTGAGCCTGAGAGGGGACGGCTCGCTTGCGGGATCATCCATTGCGCCGGTATTGCAAGCAGGTGCTCACTGCAGCTAATCTTGAAATGCCGCCCTTTTTGAAGCAACGCCCTATTAAAGTAGCTCCATAGCCATTGGGCACTGAAAGTGACGTCACTTTTATGCCGGCCGCTGTTTCAGGTGTTGTTACATTGTAACGCAATAGCGCGCACATGACATGAACAACATACCATCAAGCCTGCCGGAAGCTGCGCACATTGCGGTCGCGCGCTGATACTGCAGCTTTCATTTGTGGCCACCCCATCCAGCCTACCGGGGGATTGCCCGTTGCCCGAAAATACCAGTCCGGCCCTGTTGGTGTCACCCCATGTGATGGTGTCACCCGGTGCGGTCCGCACCCCCCGCACCCCTATAGTGACGCCACTGCGCAAGGCCACTTCCTTTGTTGTTTAAAGTATTCCCCTCTGTCCCTTTCTGGCTGTGGGATTTCAGTCTTTGACATTTAGGAATTCTCCCCACTCCTCAGTGTGCCTGGCTAGGCCTCTCGACCAGCTAGACCTGGCCACCTACCTGGAAAAGTCACGCTCCTCCAGGAGCTTGGTGGGAGCCTGGTGCATTCCCGGTCTGGTCACAATACAGGAGGTGCATCACTAATAGCGGGGTCCTCCTCTGGCATCTGCTTCAGTGTTCTCACCTGGCATTGTGCCTTCCAAGGACCCAGGGGTTCCTCCTGTCCTGTTGTCTTCTGTTGGCTTGCTCTGTCCTCCAAGCATACGTTCGCAGGCTGCAGCTCTTGACGAACACAAAGAAAGCCAGGAGACTGGCTTTTGCGAGCTACTTCTTCCAGATGATCGTCCTAGGAGGAGAGAGATGAATCTTTCTCCTACTTCTGTTTTCCCCTTCTCCTGTGTTTTCTGTGGTCATTCCTTGCACTTAACATCTCTCTTCTTCTTGTCAGCGGTTCAGGTGACATCAGGAGCAAGATGAAGAATGAAGCCTTCTTATAAGTCAACTATCTCTTTACACACTCCAACAACAAATTCACCAGAGTCAGGTCTGCGAATAAGGTGACCCCATTGGTGAAGCAGTCAGCAGCTTCACCATCAGAATTGTTGTCTTCTCTGCACTCAAGTGAGATGGGGCAAGAAAGAGCTGGGTCAGTGGGATATCCACTGTTTTGTGTTAGACACCCTTATATGAGCCCATAATCTCCACTTCACGACTTGGTCAGGGAATAAATGGCATTCACAATATGCATGCTAGTGCATCATTTGCCCAAAGTCTTAAACTGATTTAACTTATGACCACCCAGACAATAAATTAACGAAAAATTTGGATATCTTACTGAGACCAATAGTTGAACCCCTATCAACGAATTCACAGATCTCTGGTTAGCATGTTTCCTGCTTCCCCCCTAAAGTGATACAAGATTTGCCAGACCTCCTTTCAATGATCCCGGTACATTTATCCACTGACTGCCCCCCTGTAAAGAAGACGACAGAACCACTGTTTTTCAATAATTTTATTGAATTTTAAAGATATATACCAAATCCTGATCCATACCCAACCTACAGTATACAAACAAACAAAAAATCAAATATAAGTTGTTGTAAGGCTATATAGTAACATGATTATTTTATAGATGCATTGTTGCGTACAGTGCAATAATCATTCACGAAAAGGAGACTGAACCACTTCCCCCTCCCTGCGCCCTATAATTAGAATTGAAGTGACTGCAACGGGAAGTCAAGTTACAATGTATTTCGATAACTACACTATACCCAGCCTAAACCACCCACTTAATGACTTCATATTGATATGACACCCACTTATTCCGGTTTGATGTTGTTCCCTGACGCTGGTTCTGCCCAAATATGGCAGATTGATCAGACAGCACCACCTTCTTTTGTGACCGACCTTTTTTAGGTCAATTCCCCTGTACTCGTGGATTTATTGTTTAATATTTTTTTTTTTTAAACAGAGAGACTAGCATAGGTCATATGTTGTTTTCACTGAAAGATATTTGGTCCAGGTAGAGGATGCCGACTTTGCACTCGCATAAGCCTAGAAAAAAAATAAACTTCAGGTGACAGTATTTTAAAAACATGTAAGTCAGTTACATATGCCCTTATCTGTTCCTAAACAGTATAATGTTAATCACACTTTTACAATGCAGAGGATATGATTTTATAATGTGTTGAACCTTTTACCCATCTTTCCAGACAGTAACTTCTTATTTCATCTTTTAGGTTACCAAGCCTGGAAAGACAGCCATGTCAGCAAAAAAGGAACAAAGTATGCACATGGATTAAAAAAATAACTTTGAAGAACGTGCGAAAAGAGGCCATGCTCATTAATTTAACTTACAAAGCAGCAAAGTACATTATGACAGTTTTAAACAATTATGCAAGGACTAATGGCTCTTGTCACTTATTAAAACAACCTTTCATTTTTAAATATTTTCATAAAAAATGGGGAAAACACATTGTCTGTGACAACCTTTTGGAGGGCATCATTCCTCGTGCCAAATTTGGTGGATTCTGGAAGTATTCCTAGCTGAAAAATGACTCAAAAAGGATGGCCCTGGTCGCCGCAAAGATAACCCTGACAGTTTACTGCACAATTAACAGAAAATTGGTACTTTTTATATTCATAAATTTAGGACACTGGACAAATCGCTCAGATCCATATCCATTCATTAAATCACTGTTGGAGCTAAATGGGTTTCAAATAAATTAATATAAAATATTCCAATAAATTCTAAACTTACTTTTGCTCTTTTGTTTAATAAAAAAGTCTGCCAATTGTCAATAAAAGGACTTCCCGTTACTTAAAATTGTTCGGTGATATAGCGCCTGTGCACAACGGACAGTATGAAAAAGAAAGCACAGAATTTGCTTCGAAATTGATTTCAAGTTTGGTACAACAGATGCACCAAACAGCCACCATGAAAACAAATAAAAATGAGATACAAATAAAACAGGCCCAGTTACACAATATCTCCTATCCACATACTTCTGACTGAAGCAGTTAGCATTTCAAGTTCCACATGTTTCCTCAAAGCCAGGATTGGCATAGTTCTGCACGAGGAGATGTCACGAGTGATGACATTTTGCAAGTATCACTACTCCAGGAGTTGTGATGAGCCTTCCCAATGCAGTCTTAGGCGATTGTTAGGTAAATGCAATACCAATAAGGTTAGCACTAACTAAGTCGTAATTTTGTGGTATTCCCAGACATTAGCAATGACCTTTACACACATTTTAAATGCAGGCCAGCACTGACAAGGGAAAAGTTGTGAGTTGAGTGGCAAAGAAAAGAGCACCCACATTTTTCCAGGGAGAGTAAAGGATGCAGTCTTCACATGCACAAATCCTCACATTGGGAATGCGAAGCAAAAACAAATACATTTATGCACTCTTACTATGCATTCGAAAAAGGAAAAAGCAGTGCCCTAAATCAGGCTTTTTCTTGCTCAGGAACCCGATCCTAAAGTGGATTTTTTCTCATTTATGCCTAATACGTTTGTCAATTAGGTAGGCGTTCATAGAAATCCACAGTACATTAGATGTACCCCTATCACCTAAACATTTCAAGATGCATGACTTTTTTTTAAAGAAATCGGTTCATTTAGCCCATCCAGGACCTGGTTGTTAACAAACCAGAGGGCATATGTATGAAGCTCATTTCCCGTTCGCAAACGGGCCAATTCTCAGAATCGGCCCGTTTGTGAACGGGAAAAAGCCTTTTGGGATGTATCATCCCAAAAGGCCCTCGCAAAATAGGGAATCGCAAACTTTACGATTCCCTATTTTGCGAATGCATTTAAGGAATCGCAAATTGCGATTCCTTAAATGCGATGTAGAAAGCACCCAAGTTGTGCGATTTCTCCTTCAGAAATCGCAAATTACCACCAACTTCAAGTTGGTGGTAATTTGTGATTTCTTTGAAAAATGCACTTATTGGCATTTTTCAAAGTGCCATGTGGCGCGCATACATGCCCTTAGGGCATGTATGTGTGCCACATGTGCACACATGCTCATTTCACGGGTGCAACAGGGTGTCCTTATGACACCCTTTCACCCTTGAAATTGCATTCGCAATTTGCGAGTACCTAATGGGTACTCGCAAATTGCGAATGTCTTCCCATTCATTTCTATGGGCCTCTAGGCCCATAGGAATGAATGGGAAGGTATTCCTTAATTGCGATTCGCAATTTGCGAGTCGCAATTAAGGAATGCCAAGGAATCGCAAAATATTTGCGAATTTTTTATTACATCCCGTTTTGCGATTCTCAAATAGCGATTCTCTAAAAATCGCTATTTGAGAATCGCAATACTGTGTATTTGATACATATGCCCCTAGATGAGCAGCGTTACTTCATTTGTGAACATTGACTAATATTTTTGCTTTTTCCCTGTGAAGCTCTTTTATTCTCTCACATATCCCAGATAAGTAGAGTGTTAAATGATTTTTCCATACTCACACCACCACTTCCATCCAGTTCATTTAGACATAAATGTTTAGGTTTTTAGCTAAGTGTAGGGAAGTTAACACAAATGTTTACCAATACCAACAATGTATAATAGTGTAATCACCTTACTCCAGGTCATTTGGGACACAGGGCCTGATTGACAAAGGTAAACGTGCACTTTTGTGTACGTTTACAAATTTGTTGGTATTCACAAACTACAAATTTAATTTTACCAATAGAAATTTTACAACTGCGGAGACTCCTCAGTCGAGGTGGAGAGCTCCATACATAAACAAGCATTTGCAATGCAATCGGTCTCGCCTTTGGGACCTTATATGTATTTAGCTATGCAGCACATTAGCCTGGGTGCTGAAACATCTACAGTTTTTTAACATGGAGGGAAAGTAAGCACCATACTGCGTGACACGCCAGGTATGGGAACAAATGGAGAGAAATATTGCCTTTCAGTGGGAAAAGGCGGTCGACCTCGAATCTGGAGAACTGGGTTCGAGTCTCGGCAATGACGCTGAACATCCTGTGATTCTGGGCAAATCACTTAATCTCCCCGTGCCTAACAAAAATGAATGTGTCCTCATGTAATGCAATTGGTGCTATGTAAAGCGCTCTGATACCCGATTCGGGTCAAGTTCGCGCTATATAAAACTCTGTAAAATAAAATAAAATAAAAAATAGTTCAAAGCTCTGTTTTTAATATAAAATCAGGGCCTTCGGTGGTCATATCACTGAAAATACAAGATTTGAAAAAAATATTATTGTCTACAGGTGCTCGTGGAAGACAATATCTATGGACTGGAATCTAGAGAATGCTAAAGTGATTCTGGTATTTTACTGACCTCTGCTGGTCGTTTTCCATCAAGAAAGTTAAATAGAGGCAGTTGCCTGAAAAATAAAAGAAGAAAGTCCCTAAGCAGAAAGCAATTCTGGTATTTTACTGACCTCTACTGGTCGTTTTCTTTCAAGACAGTTAAATAGAGGCAGTTGAACAGAAAAACAAGTCCCTAAGCGGAAGCAGACAAGTCCTAGGGCTGATCTCCAGAGCCCACAAAGTACATACACATATAAGTATATACTAAAGTATATACGAGAGGTCTCGAATGCTCGACCTAAAAAGGAATACGTAACTGTACATTTATGGGCATCCCCAGCCCAAACAGGCAGACTGTTTCCCCACCGCGAGAGAGAGAACTCTTCTGAAATGTCCCACTTTGAAAATGTAATTTGTTATCCTACATCTACTAATCGAGGGAATACACAACACAAGCTTAAGCAGGTGAGGTTTGAATACTACATTAGTTTGGTTCTCTCCTTCCAATACCATGATCAACCAAGTGTCAACTTTCTTGTAAAGATCATCACAAGACCTCTGGCTCAGTGTAAAGCAAGATGCCGGGTGTCGGTGTGATCATGGGTGAGAAGTGGGTAGTTCGAGCTAGTGAAGAACAAGCATAATTGTCCTTCATTCAATCTCCTAACACCCAACATGCACACATACAAATCCAGCAAGTCGCAAAGCAAAGTTATAACTTCTCTGAGGATGATACTATCCTAACCTTCAGTCGCCTGGCAAGAAACGCTGCTATAAACAGAGGGATTCCTGAAACAAACCTATTTAGCAAAAGGGCCCTTCCGTTTAAGCTGCACGACTTTTTAGAGGCATGAGGGACTGATGCTTCTGCATCTTCAGAACGCTCTACGCCACCCAAACCCTAAAAAAAATACACCATTTACAAACGCCTGGTTTCTTTCTGCTAAATTTCAAATGAGTATCTACGGACATTGGACTCCAGCGGGTTACTAAGCAATCTCATAAGCAATGAGGCCCAGACAAATGTAAAATGACACAGAGCTAAAATACAGCGTAAAGCAGTGTTTGTTAGTTTAACACGAGGTGTGAGGATATTTCCTCAAAACACCAATCTTCCCCTATTGGGAAGTTCCAAAACTTTAATTTTGTCAAAGTGCACCATGGCACCTCCAACCAGACATGGGAGGTCAAACAGCTCAGCTAGAAATGTCACCAGCTATTGCTTTCTACGTAGCTGGGCCTGTTTGGCCAATCCTGTGAGAGCTGGACATTAGGCCATGTGGCAGATTTTCCTTTGAAAGTTTTACCATTAACTTTTTCGACACAAAAAACACAGTGAACACAGCGCTGTCCAAGCCACCAAGGAGCCAAATCTCATGGAGCTACTTTGGTAGATAGGCTGCTAATGTCACCAAGTACCAAAACCTTACCTTCACCTTTAAAGTTCACCTTTGACCTACCTTTGTTCACACAATAGAGAGATTTGGAAACTACAAATGAAACATATTTACTTTTAATAAATGCACAGGAAAACAACAGGCTTGCCAATTCTTTCAGAAATTAAGATACAATTGATTACATATGAAACAGCATGCATTGATACTCAGGGGATGTGTAACTTAAGAGTATGCACAAATTGTTTTCAAATCCTTCTTTGACATGACCCCACTTTCCACTATGTACCAACATCACTAACTTCATCAACATGCGCATAAGACTGTTGTGGTCCAACCAGGAGAACTCGCCACAGCTTTCTGCCAATGACCACTTCCCCTCCCGTTTGCCAACTCACTGGCCCACTTCATCAGAGGTCATAACATGTGGAAGCCTATCCCATACAATTTTCACTATCCCCCAAAAGTTTAACATACTTGTTCCAGGCGTGTAAAGGAGACTGGAAATCTTTCCACATTTACCAAAATTCATCCCCTTCTTAAAAAACAATTTTGGTTTTGGACATACACCAGAGAAGATGTTCTACTATTTATAAGACAAGCAAAATATTATATTTGTACAAATCTAGCATTAAACAACATACTCATAACATCACATTTAATAGCATTTTTCACAGTGCGCCAAGTAAGACAAATTCATGTTTTTTTACTGGTGGTAAAGTTCAATACAGCTAGAGTAAACAAAGCCAGTTTGCCTCATTGATAACACACAAGTTTACCTTGATTTTCTTAATTTCTTACTTGTATGTCAGTTTGCCCGGTTAATGGAGGAGCAATCAAGTAAAATAGGTCTTTCAACTACCTTAACCCTCTCCCCCGCCCCGGTTTCCACCAGACACATAACTTTAACTTTATATATTTAACTTTACCCGCATTTTGACTCTTGCACATACACGTTACAGAACGTTGCTTGGGATTTCAATCTAAACATCCACTGCAGTACAACAGAGGTGGCGTGCTGCTCAAACTTAACAATTTAAACAAGGCAGACTATTTAACAGTTTAATATTTCTGGCACACTACACATACACAAAAACTCCTCAACGTGGAAGCTAAAATTGCAAACCTGGTATTTTGTTTTGTTTTTTACCACCGAGCGTGGATTCCATTTCCCATAAGCCATCCAAGAACTATTAACTGGATGCCACACAAACAATAAAATCAACTTTAAGGCAGAGTATCTTATGCTACCAATCAGTTGCACCTCCTTGTTGGCTTGGGCTGTATTGCCCTTCCAACATCTCTAGGTTAACAAAAAGCTTCCAAGAACCAACCAAGACCCACGTTCAGATGAAGACAACACCTGTAATGTTTTTAGTACTCTACACCTCTACCAAGAGCATTCTGCCATTCTGCAGCACCACTGCGACCTAACAGTCTATCTCTCCACACACAACGTCCTCAATTGCTATGTAGCTTCTCACTATGTCCGAGTCATCGCACATTTGCTTTCTAAACACAAGGCAAGCAAATTAAAACATACAGTAAAGTGTGAAACAAGTGCAACAACAGAAGGTCAGTGAGTCACCTATGTGACCAGACTGGTACCAACACAAGACTGAGTAAACAAACATCTCCCCAACCTCTTTGGCTAGAGAGAAGTATGTTAAGCATGAACTGTAAAGGTCTAGGAGTGGCCAGTGTGCCTCTTACCTGTGTGTAGTCGAAGTCGGAAAAGGGTGCTATACTCTTGATGTAGTCCATTCGGAACTGGTTCTCTGAGTTGCCCACTGGAACTGGAGGTATTAAAGGGCCCATCTCAGAAACTATAGTCTGGGATTAGATAAAAAGTGTTAACATGAATGATTATCACAACGTGTGTTCAGAACAAGGCCCTATTTTCCTCCATCTATGATTGTCTTTACGCTGTAGCTGCTACCATTCCCATCCATGCACTTAATGATCCCTTACAAGAGCCAGCCACTACTATCCAACTCTTAGCAATACGATAGCCTACTCCAACTTTGCTGGCGACTTTCCCTTATGACTTTACAAAACGAGATAGGGCTGGAAAAGTGATATAAGTGGGAGACAGAGGCCCACCTTTGAATCTGCCAACTGCAATACTAACATTATGGCTTTAGGAGATGACCCGTCCCCCTTCCACACAATAAAATGGTCCAAAGCACACGCAATTTCATAGATTAGACCCTGATTAAGAACTTTCAGATTATAACGCTTTAGTGTGCTGGGAGTATTAAGCTATTTTCTGCAAACATTTACCACATAAGTCCAGTCATCGGCAATTAATCAGTATGTAATACAATGTAATACAGCCTCGAGGTCTCTACCAAATAAACCCACATTTGCATCAGAGAACATGAATCAAAAGACGACTCAGGGTTTCTTTGAAAAATATATTAAGTTATTTTGGTTCCAGGTCTAGTACATTTCTGGGCAAATGTAAATCTGGAATGTAATCCAGGCAGTGGCGGCTCGCATAGGGTGTGCTGCGGGGCGGTGGGGCGGGGGAGGGGCAGGATGGGGGTAGTAAACTCGGACATACGACGGAACGGAGGAAAGTAATCATTACGTTCCTCCGTTCCGTCGTATGTCTGAGTTTACTACCCCCCCCACCCTGCCCCTCCCCGCCCCGCCTCACCGCCCCGCAGCACGCCCTATGCGAGCCGCCACTGAATCCAGGATATTGTAAAGTATATCAAAACAAGACCATGACGTCATGCTGTACCACAAAATACAGTAAACCATGCCACACTGAACCCCGAAAGGCAGAAAAACGGAACCTCGGTAGAGGATAGTCCTACCAGTGATTCAGCAACAACACAATTAAAATCCAACTAGAAGTAGGGAGAAGAAAAATGAGAAGTAATGCTCCAGGTCCCCATACAGAAAGTAACAAAACAGTTTATGGTTATCAATTTGCATGCACCGGTCAAAAAAAACGTCCAGTATACATCGAATGATAGAGAAATTCAGAAACTAAGGGGCCGATTCCGATCTCAGCCGGTAGGGCTCCGAATCGGATTCGGCTTTACCGGATCCGATTCGGAGCCCTGTTTCCCGACCGATTCATACGTGCGTCCGGGCGAGCGAGTACGATGCGAAATCTCCGACCGACTCATTTGCGAGACCCAACCGCACCGACCGACTCGTTCGCGAAAGCCGACCGCTCCGACCGACTCGCACGGACGCGCCTCGCACCGCGCAATGGAGACGTTCCCCGGCCGGGTAAGTACGATGCGCGCCTCGAGCAGTCCGACCGACTCGCGCCGTCCGGCTCAAAAGAGCAGTCGGAGCGGCACTTTGGGGGTCCGTGTCGGACCCCCATGTACGCCTAGCCACGCGAGTCGCACACAGGGGGGACCCATGGGTCCCCCCTACCTGTGCGTGTACGGCGCGACCCGCTTCGACGCGTACCCGCTGTAGGGGGCGCCCTTGTTCGCCTCGCACCCATTGAGTCAAAAGTGCGGCTCTGACTGCTCTTTTGAGCCGGACGGCGCGAGTCGGTCGGACTGCTCGAGGCGCGCATCGTACTTACCCGGCCGGGGAACGTCTCCATTGCGCGGTGCGAGGCGCATCCGTGCGAGTCGGTCGGAGTGGTCGGCTTTCGCGAACGAGTCGGTCGGTGCGGTTGGGTCTTGCGAACGAGTCGGTCGGAGATTTCGCATCGTACTCGCTCGCCCGGACGCACGTACGAATCGGTCGGGAAACAGGGCTCCGAATCGGATCCGGTAAAGCCGAATCCGATTCGGAGCCCTACCGGCCGAGATCGGAATCGGCCCCTTGGTATGTACAGATAAGTCTCCAATTATGACATGCATAACAAGCTATTATTTGACTGTAATCTCCCATACCAATGCAGTTTCAGAAAATGGGAGAGAGTATCAAACACCAGAGACATTGTTTTGTTATATTTAGGGCACGTAAGTTCTTCTATAATATATGGATAAGAAAAACTAAAAGTGAAAGCCTTTATGTCCCAAGAGACAAGTGTTTCTCAAAGGGGAAAGCTCAATGGGGGACGGGGGGGTGCATGGGCTCCTCACAAAGAAATGACCCACACAGCTCTGTGAGCCCGAGCCGGCATATCTGCTCCCAGGGTAGACTTGCCCCTCCCTGGAGTCCACATGTAAAAAGAGCAGAATGACCCTTACAGAGGCATACGTCCGCCCTGAAATCAACAGGTGACATGTCCTTCAGTGGCAGCCTGCGTGCTACTACACGTGCCGCTCACTGCTATCCACAAGTCCCTAATGCCTACATCTGCATCACAAGTAGCGCCAAGTGCGCATTTTTCTTTGCCATGCGTGTCACTGGGGTTGCCTGTACCGCATCCACTTAGCTGCCACACAAACCCTTTGTTTTCCCCCCGCTGCACTGCTTGGTCACTCACTGTGCCGCCTGGAGCTGCAGGGAGGCGGCTGCCATTGTCTCGCGGCCCGGGAGGAGGAGAGAGAGCTGCGCCTGCTCAGCTGAACACCGGCAGTGTGTGGGCGGCCGGATCTGAAAACCATAACAAGCCCCACCACCATTGAAAAGAAATGAGAAGCAAGCACACGCCCACCAAAAGAAGTCCAAGATATCCCCCACCGCAAACCCGAAAATGCATAGAAGTAACAGCGAAGTACTTTCATTCTAATGCTTCTACCGCTATAACATTCCCCTCTCTAATTGTTTTCATGATTTTTCTCCTTTCGCAACTAAGGCCTGGTGTACACTGACAGGCAGCCTTTCCCATTCAAACATGATTTTGCAACAATTTGTCCCAGTAAGTACCTTATTGAATGGCAGCTTCCGAGACTCCTAGGAAATCCTGTTTTGTTATAAAACTCTTAAATGGTGATTCGTTTGTAGGAAACAACCCGAGAACACACGGACTGCGGGAGGGGGGCGGTGGGGGAGAAGGCACGGGAAGAAAATAGTTTTCGTGCAACACTGAAGTAAAGGGGCCAGTAGCCTTGGAAGGATACAAATGACGACATGGTCGTCATGAGGTGGGACTAACAAGCCTTAAACCAATCGGAAAGCAGCATTTAGGACCTAAGCCAATGGAAAAGATGGGCGGAGAGTGGGCGGAGCTTCCACGAAGCTTTCACGCTATAGTGTATACTGCATGCCTCGCAAAGCGAGCAGCGCATGCGCTGCAACGCTAGGCAAGACCTAAAAAATAGGGCAGGTCTACCTAATTATGTGCAGACTCTCAAGTAACTATAACTTGTGCCCCAAGGTACTTATAACTTGTGTTCTCGCCATGCACAGTCTTGTCAACAATGATGTAATTTCAAATGTTGCAGTGATATTATCAATGATGTTAAGGAAATGCAAAAACAGCCATAGCCATAGAGCTTCAGCTGGGCGTGATTAAAAAAAATATGATAAGTTCTCCTGGATGTATTTAATCACCCAGGAGACTTACTGTTTTTTTATGTTGGTGGGGTGCTGTTGCACTTCTTGCAGCCCCCCACAACATTAAAGAAAGCTTAGTGGTGCCCCTTCCTCTTCTAGGGACATCACTAAGCTAAAACCCCAAAATCTAACTAACTCCCGCAGGACAATATGGGGTGCTCCTTAAAGGAGTAGTGAATAATAAATGAGTGGCTCCAGCACATTTACATATATCACTTGGCTCTAGGAGATGGGGTCCCAGATCCACTATTGACTCTGGGAGGAGGGACGTGCGCCCCTGCCCTTAATTTAAAAAAAGGCCCCATGGGATGGGGTCACCAGGGCCCTTAGTGGCTCAGGGAGGGAGGCTGCATGCTCCCCTCTCCTTAATAAAGAAACAAAGACCCCAGGAGGTGTGGCCCGCTAAGAGACGATAAGCAGTTCCCTTTTGTGAATGTCAGTTAAGTAACTGTCGCTCAAACACATAATAATGGCCCAACACATGTCGGCTTACGGGCTGCCAGGTCAAAACTGCTGCCAAATCTGTGATTACGGTGGAAAAACTCACCAAGTTAGGGCTCCTTCAAGCAGTTCAATACTGCCTCCACTCTCCCCAATGCAAAGCTCCAAGCCTTCACTGCTGGGGGTGCATCGCTGTGTATTACCCCATACAAACTTCCACCATATATATATATATATGTATATATATATATATACTGAAAAAACCAAAGGTTACAGGGACGTTATAGTTAGGAATTAGCATTTAAAAAATGTTAGAAATCAGGTTTCACTCATACCAAACCAGTGAAATTCTGCAGTTTTATTTAGCTGAGCTAACTATAACTCATGCCCCCTCAATGCACTGCTTATGACCTCACATATTATATCACACATGACATGGTCAGTGACATCACTGATGACATCACTGAGGACATCATCCAGTGACTGTAAGAGTTTTTAAAAAGTTTATCAGTGTAAAATATTTATACCAAGGTGTATTGGTGATTTAGTGGGTGTATGAGTGCATGTATGGATGATTCAGTGAGTGCGTGATTGACTGTATAAGTGAGTGATTAAATGTCTCAGTGAATGTATGGGTGAGTGACTGGTTATGTGAATGTCTGTATCAGTCTGTCAGTTGGTGTCTAGGTGGCTGTGTGAGTGGGTTCATGACTGGCTGTATGGGTGAGTGAATGGTTGTCTAAGTACCTGTATGGTTATTTGCATGTCTGTGTGGGTGGGTGAGGGTGTGTGTGACTGCCTCTATGGATGAGTGAGTGGGTGAATCAGTGGCTGTATGGGTTAGTGAGTGCATGTGTGAGGGGCTGTATGGGTGAGTGAGTGTGTGTACGGCTGTGTGGTTGAGTGAGTGGATGTGTCAGTAGTATATAAGTGAGTAACTGGGTATGTGAAACTTAGTATAGGTGAGTGTTGGGGTATAAGAGTGACTGTATTGGTGAGTGAGTGAATGTGAGAGTGGTTTATGGGTGGGTGTGTTTGTGTCAGTAACTGTATAGGTGAGTGAGCATGTGTAGCATCTGTATGAGTAAGTGAGTGGGTATGTGTGTATCTGTATGGGTGAGTAAGTGGTTGTGATTGACTGCATAGGTGAGTGACTAGGTGTGTGAGTAGCTCTATGGGTGACTGACTCAGTGTGTGAGTGGCTTTATGAGTGGATATATCACTGGCTGTATTAGTGAATAAGTGAGTGGGTGTATAAGTGGCTGTATGGGTGAGTGAGTGGATATGTGTGTAGATCTATGAATCAGTGAGTGGGTGTGTAAGTACTGATATGGGTCTGTGAATACTTGTATTTGAAAGGTTTTACAGGGGTGTGAGTGGGTGTGTCAGTGATGTAATTTGAGATGTCATCAGTGATGTCACTCACCATGTCATGAGTGATGTAATATGTGAGGCTATAAGCAGTGCATCGCATGGGCACAAGTTATAGTTAGCTCAGCTAACTATAACTGCTGAATTTCACTGGTTTTGTACGAGTGAAACCTGAGCCTAACTATAACCTCCCTGTAACCTAAAGGTTTTTTTGTGAATTTCTAAGGTTCTTTTAAATTCCACTTCCTAACTTTAATGGCCCACTAACCTTCGATTTTTTTCAGTGACTTTCTAAGGTTTTTCAAATTCTATTTCCTAACTACAACATTCCTGTAATCTTTGGTTTCTTAAGTAAATTTCTGTTTTTTTAACTAGTAATCGCATTTGCAGAGTGGTTGAAAAAGGGGGCGGGCCTCCGACCACCTCTCAATAATCCTGCTATGTCGGACTTACTGGAGATAACAGGAGGGCCTCTGGACCCCAAGAACCCTCAGCATCCAAGAGGACTGCATCCCCCAACCAGCAATGCACCAGGAGGAGCGTTTGCTGAGTGGTGGAGAAAGGGGGCATGGTCACTGAACACCTCTCAGCAATTTCGCTGTGTGGGACTTATTGCAGGTAACAAGAGAGCTTGTTGGCCTCCAAGGACCCAAAGGACCCCTTGGAGCCAAGGGGATGTCATGCCGCTACCAGTAGTGTGAGAACAGGTACGTTTGCAGAGTGGTGGAGAAAGGGGGCGTGGTCTCAGAAGACCTCTCAGCAATCCCATTGTGTGGGACTTATTGGCCCTCAAGGACCCTCTAGAGCCAAGGGGACTTCTGCACCCAACCAGAAGTGCACCAGGAGACACGTTTGCAGAGTGGTGCAGAAAGGTGGCATAGCCATCAGTGATCTCTCAGGAATCCTGCTGTGTGAGACTTACTGATGGTAACAGGAGAACTTGTTGGATCTCAAGGACCCTCTGGAGCCAAGGGGACTTCACCCCCCAGCAGAAGTGCACCACGAGGCACGTTTGCAGAGTGGTGGTGAGGGGGGCGTGGCCTCAGGCGACATGCCAGTTTTTTTTCCTTTTTGAATTTTTTTTTCTAAGGGAGGGGTGCTGTGTGGTCCCCATTCCCTGGGTTGTTTTGAGCCCGGAGACCCCATCACCCGGGGCCAGCCTTTTCCTTTTTTATTTTTTTTAAAAACTAATGGCAGGGTGGCCTCGCAGCCCTTCTCCCAGGCCAATTTCGGCCCGGGAACCCCATCCCCTGGGGCTGGGCCTAGAGTGTGGGTGCCCTGGTCCCACCCAGGGCACCCACTTGGCAATGTCGGGGACAGCGGGGGTAGCCTCAAGGCCCCTGCGGTCCCTGACAGCTGCCCACCTTCTGTGGGAACCGGCATTGCTGTGACAGAGATGGTGATACTAACATGCAGGTCCCTCTCTGTCAAAGCAATTGTGCACGCTTTCAGCAAGTATGAACATTTTCAATGCTCTCACTTGCTGAAAGTGAGCACAGTTTGCTATGGTTTGGCAGGAGCTGTAAAGCTCCCGCAAAGCCACAGCAAACAGCTACCTCCTGAGGGTAGGCACCTAGGTGCATTAATATTTTATTTAGCACTGGGAAGGTGGTGGTCCCCAGGGCTGCAGGGGGGCCGCGTACCCCCACATTTCTCATATTTAGCCCTGGGGGGATAGCAGCCCCCAGGGCTGTGGGGGGCCACGTGGACCACTCTGCATTCAATCATCATTTGCCCTGGGTAGGTGGCTTTCCCCAGGGCACTGTATAATTTAATGAAAATGCCCCAGGGTGGTGGCGGTCCCCAAGGCTTTAAGGCTCCAAGGAGGGGAGCCCCATTCGCCCTCTCCTATATATTTTACACATGCCCCCGGGACCTGGCCCACCCGAGGGGCGATTACAAATGACTTCATGCTTTACATTTTCAGCAGGAGTCACGGATCCAGCGGTATTCCATCCACAATTTTTAAAAAAATGCTTTTTTGGCCCTGTAAGGTCTCTGTGGGATCCCGCTCTCCAAGAGGCCTAGGGGGTCAAGTGTCAGGTTTCCTATGGAAATTAACATGGTGAAAAAGTGTTTTGGGACACCCCTTTTTCTCGGCACCCAACTTGGCGGATCACTTTTAAATTTTCAAGACAGCAGCTGAAGTGAGATTCAAATTGGTTTTAAAAATTTCGCGAGGATTTGTCAAATGAAGCCAAAGTTATTGGCAACTCAAAATGCTCTTTTTTTGGAAAATTTCATGAGATTGGTCAAACGTCACCAAAGTAATAGGCAAGTAAAAACTGCTTTTCCTATGGAAACTAGGTCCTAACTACAACTACCTGCTGGGGACCACCAGTAAGTAATATATATATATGTATATATATATATATATATATATTTTATTTATTTTTTTCCACTGAAAAAACCATAGATTTCAGGGACGTTATAGTTAGTTGGGCATTTCATTCGTACAAAACCATAGAAATTCTGGCGTTATAGTTAGTTCAGCTAACTATAACTCGCGCCCCCGCAATGCACTGCTGATGACATCACATATTACATCATTCATGACATGGTCAGTGACATCACTGATGACATCTCAAATTATATCACTGATGACATCACTGATGACATCACTGATGACATCACAACAACAAATAAACAGAAACCTTCCCTCACATGTATACCTCTAACATTGGCCATAAGTCCATACTTCAAGAAGGTTTTCTTGAAGTATGGACTTATGGCCAATGTTAGAGGTATACATGTGAGGGAAGGTTTCTGTTTATTTGTAGTTGCTATCTCCCTGGTTCCTTCCTCACCTATCGAACTTTTTCAGGGTCCCTTTCTTGTTTTTTGTTGATCACTGATGACATCATCCTCGTGAAAATCTGATACACCTCCTCACACCCTAATGTAACCTTTCATACAACCACTCAAAAATATACTCTCCCATTTTTGAAACCATACACACACCAATACCAGTTACTACATACACACTGACTGATTTATAAGTGTACACACACATCCAGTCATTCACCCATACAGTCACTCATACATGCAGTTACTCATCAATACAACACTATGATACGCACTCATACAGCTATACAGACACTCACACACCACCACTCATCCAGAGTTACTCACACACCTAGTCAGTCATGCAAAGAATAAATCACACTCCCATTTACTCACCTGTACAATTATACACACACCAACTCACTTATTCATACAGAAACTAATCCATACTTACTCTCTTCTACAATCACTCATACAAGTACACATTCATCCATAAAGCCACTCTCACAATCACTTACTCACACATATAGTTATTTAAATACACCATCACTGACATATACTGTCTTTTACATATGTAGTTACTCGCACATTTACCACTAAGACATCCATTCACTCACCAACACATCCATACACTCACTCACCCACCCATGCAGCTGTTTCCTCATACAGTCTTGAACCCATACACCCAGTGAATTAAAGACTCACACATCTCTGCAGAGAGTCACGCACCTCCCACCCACACATACACTGAGGCACCCATACAAATACTCAGGTAACCAAACAATAACTGATATAAACATTCATGTAGCTACTCACCAACCCATGCAGACAGTTACACACCAAGTAACACACTGATACAGAGATTCACACAGTTTAGTCACTAACCTATGCATTCAGTAAGACACATTTAATCACTCACTCATACAGTCACTCACACACCCACAAAGTCATCCATACAGACACTCACACCCATTAATTTCTCAATACACATTGGCATTTATATATATATAGCATATATAAACTTTACAGAAGCACACAGTCACTGGATGATGTCATCAGTGATGTCATCAGTGATATCATTTGAGATGTCATCAGTGATGTCATCAGTGATGTCACTGACCATGTCATGAATGATGTAATATGTGATGTCATCAGCAGTGCATTGTGGGGGTGCGAGTTATAGTTAGCTGAACTAACTATAATGCCGGAATTTCTATGGTTTTGTACGAATGAAATGTCCAACTAACTATAACGTCCCTGAAACCTATGGTTTTTTCTTGGAATTTCAAAGGTTTTTTAAATGCTAATTTCTATCTATAATGTGCCTGAAACCTATAGTTTTTTCAGTGAATATATATATTACTGTCATTACTGCTTTTTAAACAAAGTTCAAGTACATTAAAAATAATCCAATATACATCTCTACATTTAATAATATATTTCAATCAACACAGTTTTAGAATAATGTCAAATCTTTTTTAAATAAACCTCAAAAATATATAACTCACCTTTTAAATAAATCTGTTGAATGAAAAATCTCACACACTCAGACAGGATTTTCTTTTACACACAGTCAATATAAATCACCAGACTCTGGAAGGTGAAACCAGTAATGGCAAGGTTTCCCTCTCTTTTTCCATACAAATACACATAAGCAACAAATGACATTGCTTCCCAGAGATTTTCAAATTGTAAAACACATTTCCATTGGTCACAAATAATATCCCTTATCAACTGACTTCTTTACCCCTTCTGCTTAATGTCAGTTTCCATAGCAACAGGTCATGCAACAATCAACTTAACTGACAGGTCACAAGTTCACCACACAATGTTGCAAATGACAACAGCAGGTGTGGTTGGCTTTGCAAATCATGACCTCATCCTTTCTGCTGTACCTTCCAAACACTTTTTACTAACCAATAAGAAACTTGCTTTTTAAACAAAGTAAAATGCACCCTATTTTTGAATGTACAATGTTCTTAAACAGCCAATAAAATCTCTACTTTCTTAAAAACACCATTTTGTCCACCATTTTAGATATCTCTCATTCTACCAACTGACTACCTCAGCTACAGACATCTTTTCATTACCTTCAGTCATCACTTCAAGATGCTTTCAGTGTGGATTGTTGGGCACAGCTATGTATTCTGGTGCAAAAGGTATGCTGAAAGCAGAGGTATTGACAAAGACCTATCTATGCAAAATGTAGACATTAAATGGATTGGACAGAGAGGATTAAAGTGGCACCAATTGATGCCTTTGGTTAAAACATTTTTGCATCTCCAACCCCCTGACCTCATGATTGTGCACTGTGGTGGCAATGACCTAGGCACATTGACTGGGGTAGGTCTGGAAATGCTAATGAAGGACACCTTTGCAGAATTGATGTTGCTTTTCCCCCAAACTGCCTTTCTATACTCTAACATATGCCAAAGACAGAAATGGAAGTGGTCCAATCAATTTTGTCCTCAGATTGAGAAAGCTAGAAAAAATGTCAATAAAGCTGTTTCTGCTTACCTCAGAGACCATAGAATGGGCTCCATATATAACAACAATCTTCGTTTCCATATGGAGGGCATCTACAGGAGTGACGGAGTACACTTCACTGTTGAAGGAAACAGAGTGTTTCTCAACAACCTAAAGCTCTGCATCCGCACTTACATGTAGCTGCAAGAAACTCTTAATTAACACAAGGGCTCTTTTTAGAGCCACCCAATAACCCAACATATAACCTAGGTTTATATTAAAAAAATCTTAATTATTTTTGCTAGGAGTCGCGCACCCAGCGCGACCGGGAGCTGCACACCCCTTGCGTTCACACCAGGGGGCACGCTGGGAGCTGCGCACCCCTTGCGTTCACACCAGGGGCCGCGCTGGGAGCCGCGCACCCATCCGTTCACACCAGGGGTCGCGCTGGGAGTGCGCACCCCTCGTGTTCACACCAGGGGCCGCGCTGGGAGCCACACACCCCTCGCGTTCACACCAGGGGCCGCGCTGAGCGTTGCGCACTCCTCGCATTCACACTAGGGGCCGCACTAGGGTCACAACCCCAAATAAAAATAAATAAATAAACCTTCCCCTTTCATTAATTCCCAATCCCCCCGGGGACCCCATCCCCCGGGGCATGCCCAAATATTTATATATATATATATATTTTTTTTAAACAAAGGAGGGGGCACTACCACCCCCCTCCCCGGCCATTTTGGGCCCCAGGGACCCCATCCCCCGGGACCTGGCCTCATGGTTAGGGTTTTACATGATTAGTGCCCCGGGGAGGTGGCGGTCCCCGGGGCGTGTGGGAGGGCTCGAGCCCCCCACACAGGTTTAATATATATTTAAAAAAAGAAGCCCCGGGGGTGGCAGTCCCCGGGGCTTGGGTGCCCTTGGAGGCCCCCCATATAAATTAGGACAATGCCCCCGGGACTTGGCCCACCCGGGGGCTTATAGAAAACGAAGCACGGGAGCCCGCGCTTCATTTTAAAAAAAATAATTTCGGTGGGATTCGCGACTCCGACGTGATTTCTGCTGAAATTATTTTAAAAAAATGCTTTTTTAGGCCCTGAGGGTCCTTGTGGGACCCCCTGAGCAGGCCTGGGGGGTAGGGTGTTTCTACCCTGCCCCCTTTTCTTCATTTTTCACTTTGTTTTTACTGTTTTCTTGTGACTCGGTTCTACTGAGTCACAAGATGGCTGCCAACACTTCCTGGTTTGGAGTGTTGGCAGCCAATCACAGTGAAGCTCGTAGTCGGGTGGGTTCGCGAATCCACCGCGGCCATAGATATCGAAACTTTTATTTTTTGAATTTCTCACCAACTACTGAACGGATTTACACCATTTAAAAAAAAGGACACTTTCTGAACTAAGCACTACCTTTTTGCCAAATTTGGTGTAATTCCGTTCAGCAGTTCGAGCTGTAGCCGTGTCTAAAGTTTCCTATGGGAAATTGATTTTCCGACCCCTATTTTTTGAATTTCTCAGGAACTACTGAACGGATTTACACCATTTAACAAAAAGGACTTTTTCTGAACCAAGGGCTACCTGTTTGCCAAATTTGGTGTAATTCCGTTCAGCAGTTCGGGCTGTAGCCGTGTCTAAAGTTTCCTATGGAAATTAACATGGAGAAAACACGTTTTGGGACCCCTTTTTTCTCGGCCCCCGCTTGGCGAATCACCCCGAAACTTTCAAGACAGGAGCTGACCGGAGCGCCCCACTAGTTTTTAAAATTTCGCGAAGATTCGTCAAACGACGCTAAAGTTATCGGCAAAACAAGAAATGCTTTTCCTATGAAAAATAGGTCCTAACTATAACTACCTACTGGCGACCGCCAGTAGGTAATATATATATATATATATATATATATATATATATATATATATATATATATATATATATATTCAAAATAAGATATTCCTTCAGAAATAATCGTCCAGCACTCCCAGGCGGGTTCAATCACTCAGTTCTTTATTCGAACGACAAACAACATCAACGCGTTTCAGCAGTCACAGCTGCCTTGCTCACGAGTATATATATTGCCAACTCGTTGCTTGCTGCAGACCGTCGCACTCCTGAACAGAGGGCGCGTCGTCGCCACGGACCCACCAAGCCAGGTCCGATTAATTTTCACTTCTCCTCACATAAGGAAATGACGACGCCGTGTTCTGGCCAAAATTATACTTTAATGTTGGCTAAATTGGACGCGTTTCGCCTGTCCAGCAGGCTTGCTCACCAACAAAGTTGCATAAAGTTTCAACCATTTTTAAATACAGTGATGGTAGCCGTGTCACGTGACAAAATACAACCAAAGTGCATAGGAAAACAGACTTGTAGTTTGTTAAAAACATTTCCATTATCGACAAAGTTCACACAATTTCATTAATAACGGTACTGTTTTCGAGCATCTAACATTTAGAACGCATGAAGCTACATTTAAGAAAACAATTAGTTTTCAAATATCAATTGTAGTGTACACAAAAATGTGTTAGTCTAGAGACTTACGCCATCTAGGGCTCGCCTTGTATCTCTTTTTAAATAGTCGGGTAACAATTTAATATGTACATTGTGCCCAAGTGGGCAAATTATTAATGGCCTCTAATGCATTCTGCTCAATGTTACAAAACAATCCAGCCCCAGTGGGCAAGTATTGAACCAACCTGAATGTGTGAACCTGCCTCCTCATAAAATATATACAAACTATCTATGCGTCTGCCTCTCAAAGTGCAAAGTGTGTTAATACCAAACTTTTAAAAACAATGGTTAAAAACAGAAATTCCAGGAGGGGGTGTTAACGGAATGCTACTGTCATAATTATTTACAAATGTGTGTGCAAATCTTCTTCCATGTTCAGACCTGTGGGGGTTCTCGTGTCTAGTTCAAGTATATAACACGATTCTAGTCTCCTCAATTTTTTCTCCCGGTCACCTCCCCTACTGCTAGCTGGTATAGAATCTATCACAAAGTAGGTTAGCCCCTGCGTTTTCTTACCAGGATGTGATTCAAAGTGGCGGGCTATGGGGTATGTTTTATCGCCGTTTTTTATGGCTCTAAGGTGCTGTAGCACTCTTTTATGAACAGGAAGGATTGTGCTGCCCACATACTTCAGGCCACATGGACACTGAAGTACATATACGGCAAAGTCAGTTTTGCAATTGTAATGGCCCTTTATTTGTTTTTCTCTCTTTGAAAGAATGTTACTATCACTGTATTTAAAAATGGTTGAAACTTTATGCAACTTTGTTGGTGAGCAAGCCTGCTGGACAGGCGAAACGTGTCCAATTTAGCCGACATTAAAGTATAATTTTGGCCAGAACACGGCGTCATCATTTCCTTATGTGAGGAGAAGTGAAAAATATATAAATATATCACAAAAAATTCCAAAGGTACAACCATCCACAGGAACGGCGCAACACCAGGAAACAGACTCCGTGGGCAAAGTTTCAAGCAATAGTGTAGGTTTATTCAAACATCAGATGTCCAAATGACGCGTTTCGGCCGCCAGACATGCGGCCTTGTTCACATAGCGCTTTAAGGTGAGTGAGACCAATATATACATGTGGTAGTGGCAGTATTTTTACTATGTTGTTCATAATGACTGGTCATTTTGCAACGTGTGGTGACTTATGGTAAAACGCTCGTGTGCTGAAAAAAACTATCCCATGACATCACAAAATGTCTGCCTATTACCAGGGTAAACAGACTATAAAATCACTGGTGTTACTCCTACCCAGTGATTGCCCTAGCATATCTGCACGAGCCGTGTGGCAGTGTGTGCGAGATGATGCAGAGTCTACATAATGATGAGCAGATCGCGTACATACACAAGCATCAGACAGAATCCACCGCCCGACTCGTGAAACTAATGGGCAGCAGGGAGTCTCACAATGCAGGAGCTGTCAGTCTGATGGTGACTGATGATGAACTACGCGCGTAAGTGTCCTAAGAAAATTTAATCTATGGGAGCAGTGTGAGCAATGAGGCAGTGAATGTGATAATATGGAGGGTATAAACTACAGCAAACAGATTGCTAGTATTTTAAAAATAAAATTTAAATATAATAGACCGCCCGTCAGTCAAAATTGAGTTAATACAACAACTGCTAGAATACAGCACTGTGTTGTGGCCAGAGAATGTGCACGGCTGCATAAACAGACCGCCACACGTATAACTCATGGATAGCAGGGAGCTTAACTGAACAAACGGTGGCCCAAAATGAAAGCAAATGCTGCTGAATTGCACGCGTAGAACCAAGCTAAAGCCTAATTGCAAAAATGAAAAATAAAAATGCTTAAATGCAATATAATGCGCCACTAAATTCAGTTACCATAAGGGTGTGAGTGAGGGTGAAATATGCATAGTGGTGTGTATGTACAACATGAGGTAGGCGTGTGTGTGAGAATGCATGAATATACAGTGCAAAAACGTGTAGTGATAGTGCCACCTCAAGGGCTTGACAAGCGTGATAAAAATACAATCTAAATGTATGCAGAACCAAATAATTAACTACAGAGAATGTACAATTTCTGCCTAGACATAAAAACCAATAGAAGAAACTAAAGACGCATTGAGAAAGAGGCACAATCCTAATTCAAAAATATGCGTGTACAGGGTATATAAATGCGGTGCTGAACAACATGTCACAGAGTGTTAAGAATGCTGCTACCACACGTACTCCTAAACTTAAAACAACACAAAAATATGTATACCAAAATAGCGGTACAGATACTAAGTATCACATAAGTAGTGGAACATTGTATGGGATAGTGTCATAATGAAGATTTCCAATATGTATACCAAAATAGCGGTACTGATACTAAGTATCACATAAGTAGTGGAACATTGTATGGGATAGTGTCATAATGAAGATTTCCACATGGATGTTAAAAATGCAGAGATGAAGCAGCATAGTGACAGAGGTATATATACAAGTGAAAGAGGACATAATTACAAAATGCAGAAATAAACGTGTGAATACGAACACACTTTATAGGAAATGGTGCAGATCCTCACTGGCGTTAAGGCCGGCAGGTGCCTTGGTATTGAATTGCAAGATATATCTGCTCTCTAGTTGCCTCAATAACCTCTCCCTGTTCCCACCCCGTCTGAGCGGTGGAACGCAGTCAATGACAGAGTAACGGAGGTGCTCAAGATTGTTATTATGCACCTCCTTGAAATGCCTGGCTACGGGGTAGGCTGGGTCATTGTTAACAATAGCTCTGAGGTGCTGAAGGATCCGTAGGTGCACCTGTAATTTCGTGCTACCAATGTAGCGCAACCCACAGCTACATTCAAGGATGTATACAGCAAACTCAGTTCTGCAAGTTAATCTATACCTAATGGTGAGTGGCGCATGTCTGAAGGCCGAGTCTAGCTGTGTTAAGTTTTTGCCGAACTTGCAGGCTCTGCAACTAAGACATTTAACAAAACCCTTCCTATCAGCCAGCCAATTCTGCGTGGTTGCAATCTCAGGACTATTTCTGACAAGTGCGTCACGCATGGAGAAAGCTCTCCTGTAAGTAATATCTGGATGTTTTGCCACTACAGATCCTAGTGTAGGGTCAGATCTGATAATCCCCCAGTGCCTGTTAATTACTGATCTAATAGCTCTTTCTTCAGTGTTGTGTGTTATGATCAGTCTGGGGCTGACTATGCTGTTGGGTTCATTGAGAATGTTAGTGGCACTAATGGACTCTGGGGTGGGTGGTATCTCTAATAATTCTTCCCTGGGAATGGCAATAGCTCTTTCTGTGGCTTTGCGTACAATGGCTGCTGAGTAACCACGTGCCCTGAATCTTTTAGCTGCTTCGCCAAATATATATATATAATATGCATAGGAATACATATCAGTACATCTGAAATGACATCACTGATGACATCGTCCAGAGAAACACTGACACACCCACTTACAACACCATTAAACATGTCATACACCCACTCCCACATAATCACTAACAAACTCATTCACAGAACCCATTGAAACACTGACACATCTTGTCACTCATGCATACAGCCAGTAACACATTAACTCACCCATAGAGCCAATAACGGTACCAGTAACTCACATATACACCCACTCATGCACCTACTCACTTACCAATACAACCAGTCACAAATCCGGTCATAGAGATTTAGACACATTTACACACCCACTGATACACCCATACTGCTACTGACACAGTAACTGAGTTAACCATACACCTACTCACACATCTACTCACTCAGCCATACAGTCACTCACATAGCCACTCAGTTACTTATACATATACTCACTCACCTATACAGTGACTGTACCACATACTCTCCCATGCAAACTCTCTCACATTCACTCAAACACCCATTCGCTCACACATACAGTCACTCATTGATGCACAGAGACAGCCACTCATGTACCCTCTCATTAGCTCATACTATTACTTATGTATCTGCTCAAACACCCATTCAGCCACTCATGCACCCTCTCATTCACCATTTACAACCAGTGATACACCAACTCAGTCAACTATAGAGATACTAACACAGCCACTCACTTACTCATACATGCACAGACATACCCACTTGCTTACCTATACAAAAACTCAAACACCCATTATCTCATGTATACAGACTTTCATATATGCAATCACTCTTCTATACACTACTTGCACACCCATTCACTAACCCATACAGGCACTTCCCCAGCGAGTTACCTTATTTTATATGTTTAGCACTAAGTAACCTTTAGAAAACACTCATAATCACTGGATGATGTCATCAATGTCATTTTAGATGTCATCAGCAATGTAATTTGAGATGTCATCAGTGATGTCGCTGACCATGTCATGAGTGATGTAATATGTGATGTCATAAGCAGTGCATTCCTGGGAAGTGAGTTATTGCTAGCTCAGGTAACTATAACTGCTGAATTTCTCTGGTTTTGTACGAGTGAAATGTCTGCCTAACTATAACGTCCTTGTAACCTTTGGTTTTTTCCAGAGATTATATATATATATATATATATATATATATACATACTCACTGATAAAAGCAAAGGTTAAAGTGACGTTATAGTTAGGTGAAAATTTCAGGAATAACATAATATTTTAAATTAAAAAAATACTGAAATTCCCCAGTTATAGTTATCTCTAGTGACTATAACTCATGCTCTAAGTTAACCGTAACTCACACCCTCCCCATGCACAGCTAATTATCCCATATACTATATTACTTATGGCATGATCTGTATTTTGGTGAAAGACACAATTGGCGGTCCGATGCCACACCTGGAGAGACTGCCCGGTCCCCTGAGGACTGTGTTACGGGGACTGTTTACACGTGGGTGGGAACCCAGGAGGGCTGAATCACGCTTGCTGCTTGGGCCTTGGAGACAAATCCGAGATTTGTTTATGATCACTGCCCCCTGCTGGGAAGGAGCCTCTCCCTTCACAGTGCTCCAGTCAAGGGATTTTTGATAGGTCACAACTTTCTTCTTCTGTGTTGTTCATGGTCCCTTCAACTCAAGACCTATACTAAATTTACGATCAGTAAGGTGGGACACTTCGCTGTCTAGTATATGGGGAGGACATATTGGCTTCAGACAAAATACACCAGTCACATTTCAGACACTTTCTGTCCGGTCGTTGTTAGAAAGGTTGGCCTGGCCCCCTGGCACACTTAGACTCACCCTGTTTGCGATCCTCCTGGCTGTTACTAGGCTCTAGGCTTATGCTTGGATCGATCGATTCAACTTCCTACCATGGCACAACCATCTACTTGTTCCTCTAATGGCCTGACAAGGGTAGGCACTAACGCTTGCAAGATTACTTACCCTTCCAACCTCTCGAAAAAGGCAGCTAAAACCTTTAAACACAATATAGATAAACGCTACCCTGAAACCCTCATCTCTGATACTTACCTATGTGCATCCATGGGCATAGTGGTGACGGACCTTATCTTCTACACTACCAGAAGATCCCAGTGGAGAAGAATTTTTATGGATAAGCTCTGTTCCAAAGCCATTTGTAAAACCTCACACGGTTTCCGCATTAACATAACTCCATCTCGTTTCCTCAAAGCGGAACTGACCATCTCCCTCTACAATAATGGCAACATCCTCATTCAAATAAATTGAAGAAAAACGTTAAACGAAAACAAGATTAAGTGATAAAATAAGGAGAAAAAAGAGGTGGAATTGAAAATTTGATTTATTGGATTCATATAATCCAGGATTGGGCTGTGCAGCCGGATAGGTTCCATAGAGTGGTTCCTTCATGTTTGGTCTTGTTGAAAAGCGCAACGGGGACAGGGCGCAAACCGAGCTTGCACGCCATATAAAGTTGAAATGGTCAAGCATGGAGAATACATAGCATGAACAACATAAAGCGTAACAAAGAACGGTGTGCATCTCACCACCTATGAATAATGTTTGAATGAATTTCTGTCCTCACTGTGAGATAGCACCCACGTTGAAATTAGAGAACATGGAGAGTACTGTGACCCGTGAACATGATGAATATCACAGGAGGAGTGTTTTCTGTTATGAACGGCTTTCAACAACATGGGGTGATAAAGAGACTTTTTTCAGACTGCAAAATAGCAACTTTAAATGACGGACTGCAGGATTAATGGATCGTAAAACATTGCATTTAAGAGAAAGGGTTTATAATGGGGAATAAGGGAAACGTCAATTTAAAAATGTTAACTGGATGCATGACATTAGCCACTGGGTTTGGGTAGGGTTAACCTGAAAGAGCGGGATAATAACCAAGGGTATTCTGGGACAGGTAGTACAAGAGAATCACAGCAGTAATGAAGGCTACCGGGTAAGATATGGAATCCGTTCCGCAGTTTGGATATAGCTTGCACACACGTGTCAGACCGTTAGTTGTTAATTGAGCGGGGAGATACTAGGTGAAGTGAACTCACAGCAGTGGGAGCAGCTTTTGGGTATAATCGAGGAAAGAGCTTCGGCTCAGCAGGAAAATGACGCAGCGCGGTGGAATTTATTATTTTTTGTGGACATGATGTGAACGGGGGAGTTCGGTTTTTAACTATGAACACATATCACGGTAAGCATAGTGAGGAGTTGGAGTTTAGGGGATGAGGTAGGAGGTGGAGTGGCAACAGATGGGAAAGAGGTTATTGAGAGAAGCAGGGTAGGGTGGTTTCTGAACCAGAGTTGTCCGGGGGTTGGAAATGGCTCACGAAGGTGAGACTGCTGGAAAGGGAAGGTAGTGAATAACCTTTTAAAACTGAATCTGTGCAGGCTATGTTTACAAGGTGAATGCATTTAGTTCAAGTTCTGTATTGAGTTTAAGGAACATAACATGTATACTGACGGCAGTGTTATTGAATTCTTGCATTGCAGATACCCCTGACGAAGGGAAATTAATCCCGAAATGCATTGGGTGACGCAAATAAAGTCGTGATATGCAGAAACATGTATTCCTCCTGTGTTTGTGCCAACATCATCACATACAGATGAATGAGTAAAATAAATTGAAGAAAAACGTTAAACGAAAACAAGATTAAGTGATAAAATAAGGAGAAAAAAGAGGTGGAATTGAAAATTTGATTTATTGGATTCATATAATCCAGGATTGGGCTGTGCAGCCGGATAGGTTCCATAGAGTGGTTCCTTCATGTTTGGTCTTGTTGAAAAGCGCAACGGGGACAGGGCGCGAACCGAGCTTGCACGCCATATAAAGTTGAAATGGTCAAGCATGGAGAATACATAGCATGAACAACATAAAGCGTAACAAAGAACGGTGTGCATCTCACCACCTATGAATAACATCCTCATTCAAGCATCCGAATTGTACTTGAATCGGTTTGACAATATTTTTAATAAGATGAAAAACTCACTTAATAACCCTAATACCAATGCCAATTTAGGTCATCCCAATCTCCCCATTACGGCAACACCTTCCCCACCTCTCTTTTGTTGATCCACTCTGATACCGACCGCAACACGACTGAGTTTAACTTTCCCAATACCAACCCGGACACTACAGGCTTCCCATCTCCTAATCCCAGTAACCCTAATCTGACTACGTCTCCCAAGACCAGTAACCCAAATCTGATTGTGTCTCCGTCCCTGCACACAACTTTAACCCCCAGCGCCCTTCCTTTGAACCCCCTACGCCCACCCTCCTCCTCTACCTCTACACCTATTGCACAGGATACTACCTTAGGGCCTCCCTTTCCCCTGAACTCTCCTAGTCCTACTCAGCGTCCTGCTCTACATCCATGGCACAAGATACTACCAGGGGGCCCCCCCCACTTGCCTCCTCAACCTCCTTCTCAGATCCCTGACTCCATCTATGCCAATCCCACTCCAACTTTGGAGCCCGCAACTGAGCTCAAGCAGGGGTCCATATCCCTGTGCAAACGCTGTGAGGAGAGGGGGCCTATCCCTGCAACTTATTCGGGGCGGGTACTGGACTGTGACAGCCTTAGACGGCTTGAAGATAAACTGGCTCAACTGAAATTAGACCTCCTTACTGTAAAGGACAACCTCCAGACCCTCCTACAATGCTCATGGAAGAAGGAGAAGTTGGGCAAACCCCATCCTCCCCTGGGGTCCGATCCCCCTATGCCCCCAGCAACTACTTTAAGTGGTGGAAGGGAAAGGCCCTCTGATACTTGCCTGAGTAACCCTCGCTGGCCCACTCGTCCTCTTCCCAACCGCCACTATAGACACCCTAGATCCCAGCCTCAGATGTTGGAGGAGGACACGCACGCACTACTACGTTCTTATGAGGACTATGCGGTCTCTCCTAGCATCATACCCACTATCACATCTGATCCGGATAGAGAACCTAGCGTTAACTTTAGATCCTTGAATAAGGATAACTTACTTCAGATTTCCACATTGCACCGAGTGGAAGCAACTACAATCTCTCATATCAAATCGATGCTTCTCAACTGCAGATCGGCAGTGAAGCACGCAGCGTATATCTCCGAACATATCATATCACAAGATTTAGACCTCCTGATTCTTACAGAAACTTGGCTTAATGACTCCTCCTCCCCAATTCTTGACATTTTAATTCTGCCTGGCTATGACATTATTAGATGCCATAGGTCTATTAAATCTGGGGGGGGGGGCATTGCCTGCATCCATTGATCCATCCTCGTTTTGAAGCAGACTCATAAGGACCTGATGTCCTCCTGCGAACACCTAGTCACTGAAATTTGGAACAAGGGCAAGATTGTGTGTGTGCTTCACTCGATCTATCATCCCCCAGGGGATAACCTACTTTTCGTAGAACAATTGATGGAATCCATTTCTACCAGCTCAGCCCACCACCCTAACCATATCTTCCTCGGTGACTTCAACCTTCACTGGAATGACGCTAATGATCCACTAGTTTGCTCTTTTAAGACTTTCCTCTCCGACCTCAACTATATACAGGCCTGCAACGGACCCACCCACTGCAAGGGCGCTACCCTTGACCTCATCATAGCTAGAGATCACATCATTCAATTGGATGCCATAGTACCATGTGATTGGTCGGATCATCACCAAATCTCCTTTCACATTAGGAAAAGGTATCACTTAGACAAGGTTAACCGCTCAAAAACAAGCAATTGACTCATAATCTGAGAGACATCAACATCACTAACCTATCCAACATGAGCAAGAATCTTCTGTAACCTCCCACTAACATGAATAATTTGGAAGAGCTGACGGATCATTACTTCAGCGCCATGTCAAATATGCTCGACTCTGCAGCCCCAAAGCAACTCAAAAGGATTCCTTGCAACCAATCCAAACCTTGGTTCAATGGTGCCCTTAATGACGAACGTCGCAAACTGAGGCTCTCTGAGAGACGTTGGAGATATACCCCCTCCACCTCTAGTCTCAAACAGTTAAGGAAGATGAGAAGCTCTTATAATAAACGCATTCGCAGTGCTAAATCGGATCATTTCAGAGATCAGCTTGACAGTGCTAAAAACCGTCCCAAGAAACTGTTTGATATCATCAAACAACAGGCCAATCCTATTCCAGCAATCAAAACCTCTGGACCCAGTGAGGAGGATTTCTCTGCGCACTTTTCTGAAAAGGCTAGGAATATTGAGCGAGAGCTACAATGTGCTGCTGCTAACCTGTTGCCTATGAGCTCCTTGGGTTTGTCTGTACCTACAGCAGTGCGTGCTACGCTTTACCCCACAGAGTACACACCCAAAAACAATGCCTGCTGGAATACCTTCCGACTTCCGGATTTGGAGGAGGTGTCTCACTCCTTGGTATCTCTTAAACCATCCAACCATTTCAGCGATCCACTCCCCGCCAAGTTGCTCAAAGACCTCAACGTGGCCATTCTACCTCTCTGGTCCAGGATCATCCAACAATTTCTCTTACAGGGGAGGATTCCCGACTGCCTTAAAAGGGGGCAAGTCACACCCATCCCCAAGAAGCCCAATGCAGACCTAACAGATCCCAATAACTTCCGGCCGATCACCAACATCATGTCTTTAGCGAAATTGCTTGAGAAATGCGTTCACACTCAACTATGCTACCACATCGAGAAATTTCAGCTCCTAGACCAACATCAATCAGGCTTTAGATCAGGTCATAGTACGGAGACTGCTCTAACTCACATTGTCGATGACACCTTGAGAGCTCTTGACCAAGATACGCCTTGTCTCCTAATTCTTCTGGACCTGTCATCTGCTTTTGACACTATCAAACATGATAACTTGGTTGGCCTTCTTCAATATAGGATGGGGTTATCTGGCCCTGTCCTAAAATGGTTCTCATCTTTCCTGCATAATCGAACACAAAGAATCAAAGTCAACCAATCTTTGGCTGCCAGCACCACGGTCTCTATTGGGGTACCTCAAGGATCTGCACTCTCGCCCACGCTCTTCAATCTATTCTAACTGCCATTCTGAATGATTCAAACATTCAGTACCACATGTACGCGGATGACACTCAACTATATTTGAAGATCTCTTCTCCAGATGACATAAAAACTCTTAATGGAGCGCTTCAAAAAACTCAACAATGGTTAACTCATAACCATCTGTTACTTAATGCTCTAAAAACAGAATTTCTCCTGATTACCCCCCGCAACCACGAGGCCCCCACACAAAACTGGATCAAAGAGTTCTCCGCACTCAACTGCACCCCGCATATGGTGGACTCCGCTTGCTATTTAGGGGTCACCCTGGACAAATTTCTAAACATGCAAGGTCACATCAGTGCCACCATTAAGAGTGCCAATCATCAGCTCAACACTCTTAGGAAAATCAAACCTTTCCTACCTCCCGAGGACATACAATCAGCAGTCCAATCCTTAGTTATCTCACGAGTAGAATATGGCTTAGTGACCCTAGCTGGGCTTCCTAAATCTAGGTTAGCTCCGCTGAGAGCTTCTCTGAACTACTCACAGGTACCAGAAAGCATGATCATATTACACCTGACTTAATCCAGCTTAGCTGGCTTCCCATTGAAGCAAGGATCCGCTTCAAAATAGCCTGCCTGACTCATAAAGCTATACACTTCAATAGCCCCGTTTACCTGGCAAAAAAACTCGAGCTCTCCGGAGCCAGGCGAAACTTAAGAAGCTCCAATACCCTACTTCTGAAACCACCGAAATTCAACTAAAAAAGAACTTACAATCGCACCTTCTCAGGACTGGCTCCAAGAATCTGGAATGCCCTTCCAACGGAGATCAGAGCCAACCCCTCGATTGCTTCATTCAAAAAACAGGTCAAATGGCTACTGTTGGAAGAACTTCATCAGCAATAGCCCCTATGTCATTTGCTAGACTGTGCCTTTTCGTGCTTGACAACCACTTTTACTTTGTGTGTTGAAATGTATGCGCGACAATTATGTGTTTGATATATGTACTTGACAATCATTTTTACTTGGGGCTTAAAATGTATTCCATCGTTATTTGGAAATAGTTCGATGCTATTTTGGAAATAGTTTGATGCTAAAACTGCTTGACCCCATCTAGTTGGGCTTTTTACCTGTTTGCTCACTTGCTACCTCTTCTTCCCTTGCACCCACATTTACTTTTCATGTGTCAGGTTCCTATTATGTTGCTTGATTGTATTGTAATTATACTGTTTTCTTCATGTCAACGTTAGTTTTCCTCTTTGTACAGCGTCTGGGTCTTGTTCGCGCTTTATAAAACTTTTCAAATAAATAAAAAAAATAAAAAAATCTGTGACATCATTGATAACATTAATGCAACATTTCACTCCCCTCCCCCATTCCCCCTATTCCGCTACTAGGGACTTGTTTCTTCTGTGTTTGACTATGCAACTGTAACTAATGTAACTGATGAAAAACTGTTTTTTCCTGTTATTTCTGACCGCTGAGACCTGAGCATCATGGCTGATGCCCGGTGGAGCTGCTAGACAGCTATAGAGGAGATCGGCCCTGGTTCACCCCCTCGGCCATCACCTACCCAGCCGGACATTGGGCACAGTTCTCCCCGTCTCCCCGCTGTCTCTCTTTCCTCCCCCTCCCTCCCACGAATTACCGTAACATTGTTTTTTGCCTATGTTTTACTATGCTCTGGTAACGGATGTAATTTGTAACTTGTAACGCAACGATCCTCATGCAAAGCGCTCTGATGCCTACGGGTCTAGCCAGCGCTATATAAAACTCTTAAAATAAATAAATAAATAATTGATGACAAAACTGCATGTGGCGGGGGTGCTAGTTTTAGTTACTTTAGTGCACAGCATGCATATATATAAATTTTAATATTAAATGTAATATTTTTTCTTTTTTGAGAGAAACGCCCTTTTTTAATTTTCTCCTAACCACCCTAGAGCACTATCCACCCAAACCCTAAAATGACCTTTACTACCCTCTACCACTACCCACTTCTAAACCCTAAATTTACCCTTACCTCCCTTTAGCACTGCCCACTCAAACTCTAAAATTACCCTTATAACCCCTAAACCCTAAAGTTACCCATACTATTCCTAATCCCTAAAATGTCCCTTACCACTCCTAAGCCCTAAAATGACCCTTACTACCCTCTAGCACTACCCACCCCAAATCCCTAAAATTACACTTACCACCCTCTAGCACTACCCACCCCGAAACCCTGAAATTATCCTTATCATCCCTAAACCCTATATTACCCTTACCATCCTTTACCACTGCTCACCCCTAAACCCTAAAATTACTCTGACCACCCTTTACCACTATATGGATTTAAAAAATCCTTACTGCTCTTAGTCCGTCCTCATGTCTTATACTTGTGTACAGAGAATTTACATCAAGATACAACATTGCAAAAACTTTTTCCCCGTGTATATCAAACACTCGCTTCAAAAAGTCTGTAGTGTCCTTACTGTATGAAGGTAAGTTTATCACTAAAGGTTGCAAAAAGAATCCACAAAATCGACACATTCTCTAGTTGACTACCAATTGCAGAAAAAATTGGCCTGCCTGGTGGACAATCTCTGTCGGATGAAGAGCAGTAAGGTATATTTTGAAATCCAGGCCAGTATGCTTCCATAACATGTATATTTGTAAAGCACACGTTCACCCAGAGGCATCCTGGCGCTGAATAACAGATGTTTATTGTTACCCAACTCAATGGTACTCAATTCAATTCAATTTCAAGCTTTATTCGGTATATAAAATATAACCATAAAAGCATTCTAAAAATCCATCATTATTGATCATAATGATTGTTTGAACAATACACCCATGAATATTCTAAAAAGTTCTTCATTATTGATCATAATAATTGTTTACACGGCACAAAAAATACAATACATAATTACCCACATACATAGAGAAGGATCATAAAATAATCAAATGCATTACAAATATAAAAAATGGGGTCAGTTTTTAAAAATATCTCATAATCAATACATCGACCTATACTAAAGAAACCTAGTCTTTCTCATATGTTAGGGCTTCCAAATGGGAATAGTCGTTTCTTCTTCTGATTGCCATTTGCACAAAAACCATTACTGCTTTACAAACTATTAATTTACTAGGCTACAAATATAATTAAAAGCGGGTTTAAAAAAATACAGTTTATTATCGATAAATAAGGATCGTAAAACGTACTTCCTAATATCTTTATTAAAATTACAAAAAAGTATAAAATGCAATGTAGACTGCGGTGACTTTCCATCACAAGGGCAATTCGGAGGGTTACCATTTCACTTGCCCATTGTAGGGAATGCAATCAGGTGATGGAGAGTACCCAGCCGTAGCCTTGTTAGGTAAAACCTATGTTGTAAATTTCTTTTCAGTATGAGGTACGGTTGGATACCCAGTAAGAGTGGACCTTCACAATATAATCTAACGGTCTGTTTCGAGCTTGCTACTACGTCTCTTGAGGATTCTCTTGATTTTACTAGCCTCAATTTTAGGTCCCTTTTACTATAGTTCTATATTAGCGTGGGATCTTTAAAATCGGCATCCACCTTACACTCAATTAGCAGTTTGTAGATGTACTGCAACCAGGGTATTGTTTTACAGTAATCAAGGGCAAGGCAGTCCATTACTATTTCCTTTGTGAATTTAGTCTCCTCCTTAGTCCAAATCCCATGCCAGAGCATAAGAGCTGCTATACTGATGTAATCGCCAATGTGGGAAACTGACAATTCCCTGTGGATTATATACGAGGGGGTTGAATTGGGAACTGCTAAAAGCCTTCTTAAAAACGTATTTTCCTGTATTTGCAGTGAAGTGGGATTTGCCTTTCTCCATTGTGCCGCACCATAACATGTACCTGTGAGGCACTTACTCCTGTATAGGGTCAGAATTTCCCTCACTGGTTTGTTCCCACTTTTTTAGAAAATCTAAAAATGCCCTAAATTATTCATATAAATTTCAATTTACAAAGATCGATGTGTGTGCCCCAATTTTTATTCCCATTAAAAAGAAGTCCTAAATATGAAAAAGATTATGCTCTTTCAATACGTACACCTTCTACGTGATGGTTTCTACTCTTTATTTTCCCTTTTTCACATATCATTGTGAAGGTTTTACTAAGGTTAAGTATCAAATCTTTTCCATTCATAAATTGTGCAATGTTTTCAATTAAACATTGGAGCCCATTTGCTGTCCTCGATAACAGGACAGCATCGTCCGTATACAAAAGGACTGGAGTAGCATGATTACCAACTCTGGGAGCATATGCATTCAAGCTTTGCAGGGATGTATCAACATTGTTAATGTAAAGAGAGAAGAAAAGTGGTGCAAGAACACACCCTTGCCTAATACCGCCAGTGACTCTAAAATGGGAGGTGCATTCACCTTTGGAGCCATATCGAACTCTTGAGGTTAGTAAGGCATAAATTTGTGACAGGTAAATTATAATATCGATTGGGGCACCCATCCCTATTAAGGTCTGCCACATAATTTAGCATGGTTAATTAAATCAAATGCGCTCTTAAGATCTACAAAGCAAATGTGTAATTGGCCTTCTTTAGCAAGGGTATATTTCCCAATCAACAGTTCGAGGTTGACGCACTGCTCGACAGTCCCTATACCCTTTCTAAATCCATAATGGGACTCTGTTAAAATATTATTTTTCACATGCAAGTTCCCGGATTTCTATTTCCCTAATGCTTAGTGTTTGTTTATAAGTTTTTCGCAAATTGCGTACCTTTTCCCTATCCCTAGGTGTAGCTTTTAATGCTTTTTTTAGTTCTTGATTTAATTTAGAGCACTGTTGGTCAAACCATCTAGGGCGGTGACAAGCATTTTTCTTATTCTTTAGTTTTAAATCTCCAGAGATTGCAACCGTGATGTTACAGAATGGTTCACAAAACAGAACTACACGAATGGCCTTCACACATTGCTATGTGGACAAAGTATACAGAAGACCTGTTTTTACCCTTCAAAGGCAGTCGTAAATCAGCTGAGGAGCTCATTAGACAAATCAAAATTAATGATTCTAATCTTTATTTCACTAGTCACATCAGTGATAGTAGTGTCACATTTTTAGATGTCAAACTGGAAGTGGCAGGTACGCAACTCAACTCGACAGTATTCAGGAAGGAAACAGCCGGTAACACCACACTACATGCGATGAGTGCACACCCTACAGCATATATGAACACTATACCTTATGGCAAGTTCTTAAGAGCAAAAAGAATCTGGAGCTCAGACCAAGCATTTGAAACAACACAGGACAGCATGACTAGTAGATTGAGAGCAAGGGGCTACAAGGAAACCATATTGAATCAGGCAAAAGCAAGAGTAGCAACACAGACTAGAGTAGGGTTACTGTTTAAACAACAAACATGGAAATCACAGACTGACAATGAATGTAGATTTGTCGCTACATACAATGAACATCATAGCAAGATTTGGCAGGCCTTACATAAGCATTGACATGTTTTTTGGCAAGACCCATAACTAGGTCATAAAATCAGTCCTAAACCACAAGTCACATATGGAAAGTCACAATCTAGTAAAGATACCCAAGTGAGAAATAAATTACACAATAAAACTGGCTGGTTGAAGCCAAAGAAAGTATCCAAAAAGTGTGATAAATGTAAAGCATGTCAACAGGGAGAAAACATTACTGAGATTAAGACATACATAGGGAAAAGATTTCGATAAAACTAGCATTGAACTGTAAAACTGAATTTGCAATCTATATGTTGAAATGTCCATGCTCTAAAAAATACATCAGTAGCACTAAGCTCCAAGTGCACAAGAGAATTTGACAGCATTTAAGAGCAATAAAAAACCGAGATGACACCCATCCTGTAGCATGACACGTCAGGGACTATCACAAGAGTGATCCAAATCTTTTAAAACACAGTGTACTGGATTGTATGACAAAATAAAGAGCGGGAGAAAAAAGGAGATAGAGAATGAACACTATGGCAACTTGAATGCAAATACATCCTAAGAATAGGCACAAAAGAGCCTATAGGTTTGAACACAGATGAGGAAATGTACACGTATCTATGAAAATGTGTAAAGAAAAGAGTCCCTGCCTCAGTTGTTTTTAAAAGTTTTCAACAATTTCGTTTTTTTATTGCACAGAAAATGCTTTATGTCTTTCACTTAGTACAATAATTGCTTAATATTTTGTTGATTTATTTACAGGAAGACATGCAGAGGTGTGACCTGTTGTAGATGAGGACTACTTTGGAATGCAAGGGAGCTAAGATATCTCTATTTTGGAACTATTTTCAAGAATGGTTGTTTGTATATAGAGAAAGTCAATTTTTAGTTTAGTTATACATTACGAAATGAGGAATGAATAATAATATATTGGATGGCCCAATGGGGCATCATTGCTGATTGCAAGTATTGATGATGAACTTTGTCAAATTTCAACCACGTATGAGTTTACCAGATATGCAAAAATCAGTATTAATTTTCACATAGATATGTCCAATGGGGCATAATACGCATTTCTGTTGATATGTATAGATCACCATCAATATTGTTAATTTATCCCTGTTACAATATCTTAATTATGCATAAAGTCCCATTACCGCTCCCGCCAAGACATAGCAAACTCTGCTCTGCTTTCAGCAAGTGAGAGCAGAAAAAAATGCTCTTGCTTGCTGAAAGCAGCGCAGAATTGCTTTTGGACAGAGGGAGCTGCATGTTCATCAGCTCCCTCTGTTCAAAAACAATGCCGGCTCCCATCAGACGTGGGGAGCCGGCAGGGACCGTGGGGGCCTTGGGGCTCCCCCTGCAGTCTCGAACACTGCTATGTTGGGCACACAGGAGGGGACCAGGGCACCCGCAACAGAGGCCAGGCCCCCCGGGGATGGGGTCCCCGGGGCCGAAATCAGCATGGGAGGGGATGCGTGGCCCCCTCCCATTATTTAAAAAAATAAATAAAAAGGCTGGACCCAGGGGCTGAAATTGTCCGGGAGGGGGGGCTGCTCGGCCACCCTTCCTTTAAATTATATAAAACAAATGAAAAAGAAAAGGGAGGGCCCCAGCGGATAGGGTCCCTGGTGCTGAAATCGGCCCCTCTCCCTCATTAAAAAAAGGCCTGGCCCCAGCAGATGGCCATGGCCTAAAATGGCTCGGGAAGGGGGTCCACGCAGCCCCCTCACTTTAAAAATGGGAAAAAAAAGAAAAAAAAACTCTGGCAAGTTGATGGAGGCCACGCCCCCTTTCTCCACCACTCTACAAACATGCCTCCTCGTACACTGCTGGTTGGGGGATGAAGTCACCTTGGATGCTGAGGGTCCTTGGGGGCCAACTAGCCCACACAGCCTGATTGCTGAGAGGACTTCGGAGGCCACACCCCCTTTCTCCACTACTCTGCAAACATGCCTCCTGGTGCACTGCTGGTTGGGGAATGAAGACCCCTTGGCTCCAGAGGGTCCTTGGGGGCCAACAAGACCTACTGTTACCTCCAGTAAGTCCAAAACAGTGGGAATTCTGAGAGGTCTTTGGAGCCCATGCCCCCTTTCTCCATCACTCTGCAAATGCACCTCCTGGTGCATTACTGGTTGGGGGATGCAGTCCACTTGCCTCCTGAGGGTTCTTGAGGGCCAGAAACCCCTCCTGTTGCTTCTAGTAAGTCCCACACAGCGGGATTGCTGAGTTGTGGTCAGAGGTTACGCCACCGTTTTCCACCACTCTGCAAACGCGCCTTCTGGTGCACTACTAGTAGGGGAATGGAGCCCTCTTGAATGCTGAGGGTCCTTGGGGGCCAACAAACTCCAGTAAGCCCCACACAGCAGGATTGTTAGGAGGACTTCCATGGCCATGCCCAGTTTCTCCACCACTCTGTAAATGCGCATCCTGGTGAACTGCAGTCCCCTTGGCTCCAGAGGGTCCTTGGGGGCCAACTACCTCTCCTTTACCTCTGATAAGTCCCACACTGCGGGATTGCTGAGAGGTCTTCAGAAGCCATGCCCCTTTTCTCCACCACTCTGCAAACGCGCCTCCTGGCGCACTGCTGGTTGGGGGATGAAGTCATCTTGCCTGCTGAGGGTCCTTGAGGGCCAACTACCCCTCCTGTTACCTCCAGTAAGTCCCACACAGCGGGATTGCTGAGAGGTTGACGGAGGCCACACCCCCTTTCTCCACCACACTGCAAACATGCCTCCTGGGGCACTGCTGGTTGGAGGATGATGTCTCCTTGGATGCTGAGGGTCCTTGGGACCCAGGAACCCCTTCTGCTACCACTAGTAAGTCTCAGACAGCGGAATTGCTAAGAGCTGGTCAGAGGTCCGCCCCCTTTCTCCACCACTCTGCAAACATGACTAGTAGTTAAAAAAAACATAGAAATTCACTAAAAAGACCAAAGGTTACAGGGACGTTATAGTTAGGAAATGGAATAAAAAAATCTGAGCAATTCACTGAAAAAACCAAAGGTTGCAGGGAAGGTGCAGGCTCAGGTTTCACTCATACAAAGTGAAAGTGAAATTCAGCAGTTATAGTTAGCTGGGCAATGTACTGCTTATAACCTCACATATTACATCACTAATGACATGGCAGTGGCATCACTGATGACATCTCAAATGACCACTGGTCACATCACCGATGGCATCATCCACACAATCACTGACGCACCCACTCACACCCCATAGAAACTTTCATACACCTACTCCCACACAATCATTCACAAACCTAATCACAGACCCATACCAGTACTTACACACCCACTCATTGAGTCATAGATCTGCACACACATCCATTCACTCATTCATACAGCCACTCATATACCCACTAACTCACTAATACAGCCACTGACATATTCACTCACACCCATACAGCCACTCACACATTGAGTCAGTCACCCATAGAGCTACATACATACCTAGTCACTCACCCATACAGTCAATCACATAGCCAATTACTCACCCATACAAATACACACACATCCACTCACTTACTCATACAGATACTACATGTATTCACTCACCTATACAGTCACTGACACAATCACACACTCACCCATACAACCATTCTCACATTCACTCACTCAACTATACAGTCACTCATTTACCCCATCACTCACCTATACTGCCTTTCACATACCCAGTTACTCACCCATATACCACTGACACATCCACTTACTCACCCACACAGCCATACACACTCTCGCTCACTCATACAGCTCCATACACATGTACTCACTAACCCATAAAGACACTGACTCACCTACTCACTCATCCATACAGGCAGTCACATACCCCCTCAGCCACCCATACAGACATTCAGACAACTATACAGGTACCAAGACAACCAATCACTCACCCATACAGCCACTCATGTACCCACTCACACACCCATACAGCCACTTAGACACCAACTGACAGACTGATACAGACATTCACACAAACAGTCACTCACCCAAACATCAACTGAGACACTTAATCACTCACTTATACAGTCAGTTACGTACCCACTGAATCATCCATAGAGGCACTCATACACCCAGTGATTCACCAATACACCTTGGTGTGTGTTTATATATTTAACACTCATAAACATTTTAAAAGCACTCACAGTCACTGGTTGATATCATCAGTGATGTCATTTGAAATGTCATCAGTGATGTCATCAGTGATGTCATTGACCATGTTGTGAGTGATGTAATATGTGAGGTCATAAGCAGTGCAGTGTGGGTACGCGAGTTATAGTTAACTCAGCTATCTATAACTGCTGAATTTCTATGGTTTTGTACTGGTAAAACCTGAGCCTAACTATAACGTCTCTGTAACCTTTGTTTTTTTCAGTGAATTTCTAAGGTTTTTTTATTCCATTTCCTAACTACCGCATCCCTGTAACCTTTGTCTTTTTCAGTGCATTTTTAAGGTTTTTTAAATGCTAATTTCCAACTATAACGTCTCTGTTACTTTTGTTTTTTTCAGTGAATTTCTTAGTTTTTTTAAATGCGATTTCCTAACTATAATGTCCCTGTAACCCATGGTTTTTTCAGTGAATTTCTAAGGTTTTTCCAATTCTATTTCCTAACTAATGTTCCTGTAACCTATCAATTTTTTATTGAATTTTTAAGGTTTTTAAATTGTATTTTCTATCTATAATGGCTCTATAACGTGTATTTTCCTATCCTTGTATTTTCTTCAGTGGATTAATAAGTGTAGTTTTTTTTCTTTACATTTTTTATATTCACAACAACGTCGCGATACTCGCGGTGACTTCGTGAAAATCACATGTTTTTGAGGAAGTCGATTTTACTTAATAGCAAACACTAGTTGTTTAGTAATGAAGAGTTTATATTTGAGTTTGTGTGATGGTTTAGTGAAAAAACCTCTCCAACATGGTGTTTTATATATTCACAGTGACTCTGTAGACCGCGGCGCCGTCATGTAGCCACGAAGTCTGTGTGTTTTTTTAAAACTCTGGGACATATACTTACACATATCATAATTAATATTTGACATAAGTTATTTTTTGATATACTCTTCAAACCTAACTTTTGTAAGAATTTTTCAATTAAAAGCCTTTTACTTGGCGTTTTGCGTGATTGCAGCAACGTCGGTAACTGCGATGAACGCGTGTTTTTGGTGAAGTGTATAACACATATTTATACATAGTACATTGTATGATCCACATTTGGGGTTTAATATCAGTAGATTAACACACATTTGAGTACTTATTTTCAAATAAAATATTATTCTGTTCAATTTCCGTTCTTCGCGAGGACGCCGATCGTCGTGAAGATCATGTGACCAGGAAGGAAAGGAATATGATTGGATGATACACTTTACAACTATAAGATTGGGAATAACACACCCATACACCTTTCTGGTTCATTCTCCTTTTGTAAACATCATCCCTGTTATGCCAAATGATGTCTAAAATGTTCTTGGTTCATGTATGAAAAACAAAATACACAGTACTACATAGAAGTTGCTGTAGCAGAAACAAAGGGGGGCATTTTTTTAGTGGTGAAGAGAACTCATAGATGCAACTTAAGGCTACTGGTAATATAGTACCTCCATTTAGTTTTTTTCTGCAGAAACAGAATGTAGTCCTCAAATATTTTATAAATTCCTTTACCGCAGTTTTCATTTCTAACAGCTTGCTGTAGATAATATCCCTAATAGGCCAAATAATGTCTCAGAAACACATAATCCATATATATGTCAACACAATGCCACATTTTGTTATTCTAAATTCGCCTTAGAGCTTTGGTTCTAGAAATAGCAGATTTGGTAACTTTTTAAGTAGTCTTGATTTGAATGTCATTTGTATGTCATTGCACTCTGTCCATCATGTTTCACATCTTAAATATATTGTGTAGTGTCCAGAGGTTATATTAACACCTTCCTGAAATATGGTTGCTATACTTGTGAAAGTTCTTTTTGAAATGGAAATTTGACCAGCTACAAAGTTTGTAATTCCAGTTCCTAATTTAGTACCATCCACTCTGCATCGTTGTACCATGACTATGACATATTTTCCATACCTTTGTAGAAATAATGTTGACTTAAGTTCTGATCTGCAGTTTGGACAGGTCATATCTCGATGGGTGTTTTAATTACATTTTCAAAGGGCACAGCTTTACAATCTGGTAATGTCAAGCAGAGGAATCATTCTGAATTGATTTCAGATCTAGACGTGAAATCACAATCTTCACAGTTATGTTACCATTTATAAGTTAAACCAAATAATGAAATGATATTCACATTTTCTTCCTCTAATAGTCCTAGCATTACCGTTAACATTTTTTTGAGCATCCTGCTGAAGATTTTGAGAAATCACTACTGATCCAGTACAGTCATCTGTAAGTTTTCTTATTCCAGTAGCAGAATGTATAATACTTCTGTCATTTCTTAATTCTTCAAGTAAACTACATAGTTGTGAAGACATTCTTTTATTTACTTTTTCTTTAATAGAATTTGTAAAATGAGGCAAATGGTACAGTCCATTTAACACTACATTTGCATAACAGTTCACTTCAGATTTATTATCTAAGTGATAGCCTTCCATTTCCTCATTGTGCTGTAGTTTTCTTTTCTTAGGTCCTTGTCGTTTTTCTTTTTGTTCATCAGTCTGTTCAGCTCTGATAGACTGCTTTGATATTTTCCGCTTTGGACATATTATTGGTTTTTCAAACACAAGATACTGGCCTAAATAAGGAGCATATTGACCTCTTAACCAATTATACTCCCTCACACAGTTCACATCAGCACTTACTTTCTTCTCATCAAAGTCAATCAGAAATAAACCAGGCAATGTTCAAATTCACCAAAAGCTACATATGACATTCCTTCTTTAAATACACTACTGCCAATATTAACAAGAGCGTTTATCTACACTTAAAACTTTTGATTTGTGGATAGTTACTGCATACTTTGAAGACACTGGGAACTGCTTTCGCTGTATATACAAGTCTTTCACGAGTAGGAAACGTACAATGCATCTACCAATCTGCTTAAGTTCACCAATGTCATCACAATTTATGGCTAAGTATTACACATCATTTCTGTTTGGATAATTAATACATTTCTTAACTTTACCCATTGCGCCATTCACTGGCTCTTCTTCAGCAATTAAATGACGACGTAAGATTTCACAAATATTTCTACAAATACGCAGCTGTTTTTCTAATCCTGCAGTTTTTGACAAAGACTTTTCTAAACTATCTAATTTTGATTGCAGTTTTTCTGTTAGTAGCACTGTACCTCCTTGATGTTCCATTTTATCATTTGCTCTAATTTCGATGATCTCTTCTCTTACCAGTTGCAATAATTGTTCATTGAATTGACTATACTCATCAAGAGTTGGCATCAAACAAACAATAGACTTCTCTTCCTTAACAAAATTATACATTACTTCTGCAGCTGAAACATTACTTGGAAACAGATTTTTAATGGGACGGGTTTCGAATACTGTCTTTCCCTCTTTTGTGAGTACTCCCACTTTTATGTCATTTAGTATATGTCCTCATTGCATATCTGATGCTTGCTGCATATTTTTGATTAACTCTTTGTATTGAAAGCTTTCCCAAATGTTTACATTTCCAATACATCCTAGTGAATTACTAGTTTCATTATGTAGTAGTTTCTTGAATACAGGTTGTCCTTTTACTGGAGTTAGTTGAAGCAGGTCTCCAAAGACTATTAAGTGTTTTCTTCCAAAAAGCACGTTGTAGTCAGTTTTCAATATTTGCTGCATTCTTAAATGTATAAAAGCTAGCATTAGGTTAGACACAATGCTGACTTCATCAATAATTAGTAACTTTAATTTCTTTAATACTCTTGCCACTTCATGACAAGAATCACCAGATAATTTGTTGTATTATAATTTGTTGTCATGTTCAACAGGCAGCTTTAATAATCGGTGATGGGTAACTCCTTTAATATTATGTGAAGCTAAGCTTGTTGGTGCAGTAACTACACACAACAAATTGAAATCTGTTGTCTTCTGTAGATAACTTGTCAGTACTTTAATCAAGAAGCTTTTTCCAGTTCCAGCTTGACCACTTATGTACAATAGAACTGGTTTATATGTAGAACATCCACACTATTTTTTCTCATGCAGAAATCCATGTTCCACTTTCTCATTTACATCTTCAAAAATGTCTTTCTGATCTGTATTCAATTGTTGTATTTTTTTTTTCAAAGTTTTATATAGCTCAAACTTGACCCGAAATCAGGTATCAGAGCGCTTTACATGAGCACCAGTTGCGTTACATGAGGACACATTCATTTTTGTTGTTCAAGATCCACAGTTTTCTGTCTTACTTGCTGCATGGTATTCTCCACCTCATTCATGGCTATTGCAGCTTCATTTGGAATGATTGGCTGTCCAAGAGGATCTTGACTTCCAGGTGCTGAACTTTGACTACTCTGAGAACTCTCTTGTGCTATCTCAGCATAACTCGTTTCTTCTTGTTCAATCTCATCTCTCAACATTTGAAGATACACTGGAAACACAGAGCACTCAATGGTGTCTTTCACAGCGCTGAATGAGTCTTCATAGCAGCTAAGTAGCTCACTTTCAGTTCACCATGGCTTGAACAATTGTAACAAGGCTAAAAAGAAAAACTCTCTTTTGTCTGGAGTTTGGCAACTTAGCTTTGATGGTTGATTGAATTTCCTTTGTTATGTCTGACCAAACATCCGTTACATCCAACTACAGCAAATTTTCCTTCTTCTATGTTTTCACTGACATTATTTCTGAATGTATAATGTTGAAGTATTTCATATAGACACATCTTGGATAGTACATATCCAGCATGTTACTCTGCAGAATATCTGTACTGTGTGGCGCAAATTCTGCAAGATATTGGATTTCAGGAAAAGACTTCTGTTACGAATATTAGCAAGCTCTAAACTCACCCATAGAACTCCACTAGATTTAGAAAACAAGCAAGCTGAGCTTAACCGGTCTACGCATTCATAACAGCCTATCTCTCTGTGAGAAAGCATTTTCAAACTAAAACTGTACAATTTCTTTGTAAGACTTTTTTCTGCTGAAATCTCCTCTCACATCTCCTTCATCTCAGTTTTCTCTGACTTTGTTATATAAGACATAACGTATTGAGCAACAGCAATTGAGTTGTCTGCAACAAACTGTACATCCATGCTTGCATTCCACATCTTCAGAATCACAGGGTTGTAGTCGTTAATGTACTTGGAGGCCTCTGTTCTTCTGAGGTTGTATGTATTTTTCAGTAATTTCCTTGTAAGTGTATGTCTGACTGCAGACCAGAAACTGTTGACTATTCCTTGTGAGATGACAGGTCGTGGGAATCCAAAATGACATCTTGAATAAAATTTCCCTTTTGTTCTGTATTTTCTCTGACAGTATTTTCTGCATCGATGATTTTGGAATCGTAGAATTTGTTGTCTTAATATTTTGTTACCGCTCTCCTTTGGGATAGAGCATGTTACATACTACTCAATAAAACAAAACACAGACTCATCACTTTGGGGCATCTTTTACCCCTACAGCATGTGAATATGGGGAGCACCTCTGGCTTGGTACTCTTTGCGCCAAAAAATCAGTCACTTCATCAAGAGGAAGTTTTGTTCAAGATGAAAGCCATCATTGCTTGAAATCTGTGATTACAATATCTGAAAACATCTGCAAGGTCTAGTGAGCACAGTTCTCCTGGCATCTTTAGATGAATGTCTTTTATATTTGAATTTGCCTCATGCAAGAATTCTAGCAGGGCATCCCATGCATACTTAGCACAGCTGAGCGTCAGAAACCATGTAGGTGCTCCAAGGTTCAAGAACATGCACTTGAGTTCCTCACGACGCCAATACCAATATTCATTAGTCCCACATTGACATGCCATTAGGTTTATTAAATTGTATTCCAAGTGATCATCTTTTCCTTGAACTTTCTCCAGAAATTCTCTTGCTGATATATTCTGCTAATTAACTCCTATCTTTAAAATGTGATTCACAGCATATGAGAGGCCAGACAAATCACTCTCAAATAGTAGGTGAAATATATACGGAATACACTGACAAAATCTAAAGTCTTCTGAATAAAGTCTAGTAGATCTATATTCAGCTGCAGGTATTTTCAGAGGCGGTCATCATACCTGCCACCTACTCCAGTAGGTAAAAGATGTGGGAAACACTGAGCTTCTAAACTTTTCTCCCACACACTTAATGGAGCTCCTTTCACCCCCTTCATTTGAAACAGACCAATGGCATCACCAATAATCTCTTTAGAATGCAATGGGTGGATACTATAATGTTCATAAATTTCTTCTGTTCTGGACTCAATCAATCAATCAGGGGCTTGTAAGAAAACTCATCGACTCCCAAAAGGGCTAGCATGGGATTCATATCAACCGACAGACCATAAATGTCTCACAAAGTAAATTCAATCCCCTCCAATAATGCTTTAGCCCGGGACACTGGAGAAAAACATGAACATCATTCACCTCCACACAGCCACATCTCTTACACTTAGGGGGAAGTAGGGGGGCAAACTTAGCGATCTTAGCTGGTGTCCAGTAGAGCCGATTGATAGTGAAGAAGTGGTTCCTTTTTAGATTAGCAGGTTTAACAGCTGAATACAAGAGCCTCCAAGAGTTGCTCCAAGCCAACGAGAGATCCACCTCTTGAGAGGCTCCTTCCTGAAAGGCTCCTTCCCAGACTGAGGAGGCGCTAAGTTCTTCTCATCCATGGCCAAGAGTTTCCAGTACCAAACTGCAACCTCCTTACTCTTAGGTCTTACATCTTAAAGAGGTGACTCCAAATCCCAATCAGTTCCGATCTCCTTCTTCGAGGCCACAAACCAGGAAGATAGTTGTATGAATTTAAACCTGGACAGGCTATCCCCAACTTTTTCTTTTAAGACTTCCCATGGATATAGCCCCTTAGACGTCATCAAATCGGCCCAGATAGTAATGCCAGACCTCCTTAATGGAAGGCTTAGGGCGTCTTCAAGGCATAGCGGGGTTCCAGGAGAATCCCATACAGGGGCGAAGTCTGAGTAGTACCCTAATCCAGACATTCTCCTGATCTTGTACCATAGATTCAGTGCAGACCTCAAAACTTTTAAACAAACCTTCTTAAAAAATCTAGGGGTCCCAAACTTATACAGGAAACCCACCTCACACAGTTCTCTCACCATTTCACCCAAAACCTCCCCCAAGTGGGATCGTCAGGCTTCCCTAACAGCATTCGCGCATTTTTAAACTGAAATGCGGCGCAATACAAATTAAAATCCGGAAGAGTCAGGCCTCCCTTATCGAGCCTACACCTTAGTTTTTTCCAGGCAAGCCTAGCCCCCTTATTTGCCCAAATAAAACTGACTACCTTCCCCTGAATTTTATCGATGCTGGACTTTGGAAACACCAGAGGGACACAGTTAAAATGATACGTCAGTTTAGGAAGGACCGCCATCTTTATCAAATTAACAGGGCCATAGATTGTTAAAGGCAAGTTCTTCCACCTGACAAGAAGGCGATCTATCTCTTTGGCTACCCATTGCAGATTGTGCAGGGGAATTTCATCTACCTTATTAACAATTGAGATGCCTAGATATGTAATGACAGAGCTAGTCCTCCCACCCCAATCTTTGATATTCCAACACATCACTTCAGTTTTGGCAGAATTTACTAAATACACCGAGAGGGCCCCAAATTCTGTGACCAGATGCTCTACTCTCGGGACAGTTAATGCAGGGTCTGCTGTATAGATCAACAGATCATCTGCATATAGGTCAACCTTACTACTGTAAGGCTGAGAACTAAAGGGGACGACCTGTTCATGTGTTCTTAACAGCTGCGCCAATCGCTCGATGTAAATATCAAACAATAGGGGTGACAGGGGACACCCCTGCCATGTACCTCTTGAAATACTAAAACCAGGAGTCAGTATGCCAAAGAGAAGAATCCTAGCCGATGCATCTTGATATAGCCACTGAAGGGCATACACGAAACCTGGGCCGAATCCCATTACTCTGCGGACCTCCAAAAAATATGCCCAACACACCCGGTCAAATGCCTTGGCCGCATCTATTGCGAAAATGGCCAAGGGAACCGAGCCGGTTGTGGCAAGATCTATCATGCCAATAAGCTGTTGTGACAGCTCCTGAATCTGTCTCTTAGGGATAAAACCCTTCTGGTCCAAATGTATCAACTGCGGGACGAGCTTTACCAATCTCCCGGCCAGAATGCTCATAAAGATTTTATAGTCGGCATTCAGCAGGGAGACTGGACGATAGGAATCAGCCCTACTGGGATCTTTAGAGGGTTTTAAGATCAAAACTATGGTGGCCTCCTTCCATGTTCTGGGGATACACCCACCCTGCAGATAGATTGAGTTAAACAGACTCTCCAAAACTGGGAGCAGTTCATCTACTAAGAGTTTATACACTTCAACCGGCAGGGCATCATGGCTGGCCGCCTTACCGTTCTTACTCTGAGACAAGCATAAGCGGATCTCTTCCTTGGTAATCGGGTCATCTAGTCCCTCCCTACCCTCAGTTGTCAACTTTGGCAATTGGACTTTCCCCAGCCAAGTTTTAAGTAAATCTTGGTCCGGGCGAACTTCTATCGTATATAATTCAGAGAATAGAGAAATACGGCAGGCTTGCATCTCTTCCATCTTATCTGTAAGATCACCTCTAGGGTTAACTGTCAACTGACTGATATGATACCGTGATCTATCTCATATACATTTTTGCGACGTCAGCAGAGAGGGGTACTTTTTTACCTGATACTAATTGCAGGGAGGGAAATCTGCAAGATGTGGACTAAACAGTTACCCCCGAGGGTGGATGACTGGATCAGGGTGACCATTTGGGTGTGGCGTTCAGATCTGGGGTCAAAAATGGGCCATGCCTTAGACTTATGGGCTGACTTTTCGAAGTGGTGTAGGAATCAAGGCATAGGTCAAGCATTCCAATGATTACACCAAGGCGCCGTAAGAGGTGATGGTCCGGTTCCCACTTTGGACCATGGGTGAATGTAGAAGACCGCAGGGTGGATAGATCGAGCGGTTTGAGATTTGCAATCGTCCCTGGTGGTATGAGGAAACAAAAAAAAATCAGGGGTTTGTAGAGCGCGGCTACTCACCCGTGAGGGTCTCTAGGAGCTGATCCACCTTCTAAATCTGACCTTCTGATGGAAATGTCAGATCCTCCATATGTGTGATATCTTGCAGGCTTTCTACATTTCTATAGTAAACATTATTTTGTACAAGATATAAAGTTTCTTTTTTAACTTTGGTAACATCTACTAGCTCCTGCCATATCGTTTTGTTCTTAGTACGCACACCATTTACAAGGATTGCAAGTCCTTCTTCTAAATCTCTATCTACCCCTACAGTTTCAATATTTTTCTTAAAATCTAATGGCAAATACACTACTCTACCTTTTAAACCTTTCTGCAGCTCTGTAGGCGTTAACTTGCCTGTCTTTGGCTCCATATGGACTATAGCCTGAAATGGATGTATAGTTTGGAGAAGAATGGACTCATAAAAATTCAAACTTTGAAGTGCTTCTGGAATAGAAATCAGTTCTAACTTGTTTTGCACAGATCTAGCAGGCATTTTATTATCTTCCACTTTATTGTAACAGTACTTACATATAACTTGCCTTATGGACAAGTCAAAGCATTCCTCTACAAATAAATACACAGCTAACTTTTGACAGTTATCATTTTTTTTTTTCACTTTTTAAATACAAGTCAACAGTCTATGTTTGAATCTTGAAGTGAGCATGTCAACAACAAATACAAACATACTCGGAGCAAACTGTGCTAAATTTTGTAATCTCTACTTCAAAACTATCAACTGTAATATCTGTGTCCTGTTCTGCAACTTCTCCTCTTAACAACTCTTCTTTTTCCCTAGAGTCCTATTGAGGACCAAAGAAACAAGACTGCACATCATCACAATCCTTTTCTACGTCTGCCACAGTACCATGAAAAAGTGCTCTATTCATTTCTCCTAAACATAAAGCAGGCGTTTTCACCTAGTACAGCCTCCTAACTAAAGTTTGCATTGTTGAGTGGAGTACAGCTAACTGAAATGATGAAAGGTGCTTTGGTACACTTTCTTTGGTTAAAAAAGCTAGTGAGTGTCCCTGCAAATGTGTATGCTTTCTAATCTTGCAAGGATCCAATCATTGTAAAGTACTTATTTTGTGTTTTAAACTTTGCCTCAGAAAGATATGTAGAAATGTCCTTAATATATCAATGGATTGTTGTCAAATACTACAAACACTACTACAATTCCATTTGCATACAGGCTCCCTGACTACGCCATCTTTGTACCTCTTCTGCAATAACGTGTTCTACATTTCTATGTACCATCACCTCTTTTGCTATAGGAGTGCCATTCTTCATTTCATAACATTGTCCTCTTTCATCAATACCATGAACTAATCTTTTATCCTGGAGATAGCTTTCTTCATTAAAGAAAGGCTCTGTACTAGAAGTATGTTTCCATTCTCCACTAAAAACTGTACAAAAGTTACTACTATTCACTAATCTTTTTCTGGTTTTGTCTCTTCATCCACAACAACATTTTGTCAAGAGTCTTCATTCTATTTATAATCAAAATGAAAAGCTTCTTCTTCAAAGCAAAGGCCTTATCAACTACCCTCTCAACTCATTCTTTCTGTTTCAGTGCTTCTCTCCTTCTTCTATACTTGTTCATAGTTCTCAGTAGATTTATAACTACGCTACTACGAAACATTCTGGCTGTGATTTCCTTAAATTCCTTTTGTCTCTTGCTTAAGGTGTGTCCATCTCTGTTAGATTCTTTCCTGTTCTTCTTATATGGATTTTGTCCACTGTTATTCTTTCTCATAGTTTGAATTTTATTTTCATTATTTTGAAATCTTTGCAAATGTCCACATATAATTTTATAAAAATAACTTTGTCCTCTTACCAGTAGCTCTTTTTTCTTTCACCACTTTTTCTGCATTTTGCCCCTTTTGTGTCTCAGTTCTGCATAGATACTGTAGTTGCGTCTGTTCCTTTTTCCTCTGAGCTTTTGTAGGCATTCTGTCTGTAGTTATGTAGATATTGTTCTGTAAAGAAAACTATATTTTAATTTTTATTCTAGCCAACAAACCAACTACTTTACTACTGACTCACACACAGTTCAAAAACAGTGTTTATGTTATGTTACAGTTTTAAATCTACAGATGAACCAAGCTACATAACTACAAGCACTTACTGTACTTCAATGTACCAAACCCAAACTAAAACACAAAACTTAATTTATTAGTTACCTTTTAATTTATAGCACCCTCTACTACAACACAGCTGCACCATTTCTCAGTTCTCACTTATAAATGGTAAAATACCACTTTATCCCTTTTGAAGTAAATTTTCAAATAAACCAATTTGCAAAAGTACATACAGTGTCTCGATACTGTAAATCCGAAAACACATCATAAGAGTTATTAATGTGCCTCTCTACCACTGTGTCACTGGTAGATTTTGTGGTTCAGTGTTTTTCCACTTAGATGTGTCAGATTCAAATTTTGAGGAACACTGAATTTAAAAATCTGCACATTAATCTGTATCACAGCATATAGCTCACTAATTCTTCCAAATACATGCAAACAGTCTGTGACAGCATATATGTGTTTGAGGTTGAGTACAACAGTACTCCTGGCATGATTGGATAAGTGCAAAGATAGTGCCTAGGTGATTCCCTCAGAATATAGGAAGTGCCTAGATGATTCCCTGAGTATGTAGGAACTACATTGGTGGTCCCATATCTGCATAGTTAGTCCATGTGTGTTTGCATGACTATATTGCTACTATTTGGGTGTTTGGATCAGTGCAGGAGTACTGCCTGAACGATTAGATAAGTGCATAACTAATGCCTATAGGATTCAATACACGCATAGATAGTGGTTGGAGGATTAAATGAGTGTTAATCCTAGTCCCTGGGTGATAACAGGATTACATGCGTAGTATATCCGTGATTTATTTAGTGCATGCATAGTGCATACTTGATTGTTTAAGTGCATACATAGCACCTGGCAGATTGCATGAGTGCATGAGAGGTGTTTCAGTGATAGAATGAGTACATGACTGATACCCACATGTTTTTGGTTGATTGAACAGGTAGTGCCTGGGCAATTACATAACTACATGTGCATTGCCTAGATAATTGGATTACTGCATCAGTAGCGCCTGGCTGATTACATGAGTGCCTGACTAATGTCTGAGTAATTGTATAAGTCCATTGTTAAAGTTTGAGTGATAGGATAACAACAAGTGTACTGCTATGGTGATTATATTAGTGCAACAGTATTGACTCAGTAATTGGATGAAAGCATAGATACTGGATGGGTGATAGGTTCACTGCAATGGTACTTCCTGTGTAATTGGATGAGTGCATGACTATTACCTGAGTGTTTGGATGAGTCCATGGGTTACAAGTGAGTGTTTGGATGAGTGCATGGGTGTTTGAATAACTGAATAGGTACAGCTTTGGTGACTGTATATGTGAATGGTTAGTGCCTGGGTGACTGGATGAATGCATGGGTGTTGCCTGCATAGTTCAATGAGTACATAATTAGTGCCTGCATGAATAAAAAAGTGCATGTGTAGTACCTGGGTCATGGTATAAGTGCGTACTAAAGGGTCAATTACGATGTCGGGTGGAAACTTTCCACAGGACACCGACTCGGAATCGGGACCAACAGACTCGCGGTCAGCAGTTCTGCACGCCCAATTACGATGCGACCGAACACAGTTCGGTCGGATTCCATTTGTTTCCTATGGGAAAATGGGGTGTGTGTGAAAAACCCTGTCGCGGGCTCCCCACTGTGCCTGCCACACAGTGCAGGGTTTTACAGGGGGGTCCCTTAGGTACCCTCTCGGCCCCCATCCGGAGGCCGCAGGATGAAAGGGGCCCTGCCAGAGGTCCCCAGAGTCACTTTCTGACAGCCTTTTCCTGTCGGACAGGCAGACGCGGAAAGGCTGTTGGAAATCGACATCGTACTCCCGAAGTCGAAAACGCTGTGCAATGGGGTGTACTATGCGGTTACGACCGACACAAATAATCCGAGAGCCGGTCGGAAACGATTCAGAATGACCGTGCGGTTTACCTTCCGACTGCGAACATCGCAATCGGTTGGGTGGAATGTGAACCGACCGAGTCGGTCGGAAGGGCTCCGACACGGTCGAGGAGAATCCGACTGTCGGGAGAAGGCTTTCTGCCCGACATCGTAATTGGCCCCATAGTGCGTGAGTGATTCAATACCTGCCTGTGTAGTGGCTGAGTGACTGGATGAGTGCCTGAGTAGTGCTTGGGTGACTGTAAAGTATCTCCATTGCTGTTAGATACATAGGAGTTGTGACTATGTCTGTAACTCATTATTTATTTCCTTCTGTCAGTATCAAACTATCTGTTTTAGTGTATCTATCCTTTTCTACTGACATATGTGTCAGAAAAATCTAGATATCACACTTCATATATATTTGGATTCATTCCTCTCTAGAAGCATACATTGCTCTCTTACTCAGCATACACATGCATCAGTAAGTTTCTAAAACGGAAAACAACAAATCTCACTTTTTCAAAGCACAAAACCTTTTCTTAATGGCATACCTACATCATCTTTCAAAATTTTCTTGTATGTTTAAAATTATGTTCATCATTTCTCAAAGAAAAGTTACACGCCAAATGCAGGTAGTATAAGAACTCTCAACAGACATTCTGCACAATAAACTCTCTTCAATTTTAAACAGAGCATGTTTAAAGAAATACACCACCCTCACCATATACATGACATTTTCATTAGTCTTAAAGAACATAGATCATCATGTAAACATATATGTGATTTCATAATAGATACACACCTTAAAGCCATCTTTCCAAAAATATACAGTTCTCCTAATCTTTAAATAAACTCAAGAGCACCACTGTACATATAACTATCTGCAATCACAAAAACATATCTCACCATCTAAGCATATGCAACCTGGTCATACAAATAAAAAACACATTGACAAACACTTCCTAATGCATATCTATCAACTATTACTACTTTATAATACATATACAGGCGCAGAACATGTTCTTACCTTTTATTTGGGACTACACTACTCCTGTTTAATAATGTGACTAAAAGTACTACAACTCCCAGAATGAAAATAACCTAGATATATCTGTTCTGCTCAAGATGCTTAGACATTTAAAACATTGTTAGTTTTAAATACATTCCTCATTACAACTTTGAACAATACTATACTGTTTTGTTCTATAAACTACACAATGGAATAATGTGGCACTAATTTATTTTTCTCTTACTTGCCAAAACATTTCGTAATAACATCTTAAACACATACCCTCCGATAGATACAGTTCAACTCATATATTGTTTTCATATCACTGTGATACTCTTTTTTATCAAACTCCCAAATACATCTTCATTTCTAATGTAATTTTTATTAAATAACTAAAAAGTTATGTACATACCAGTGAGTTGAATTCATAGATTATATTGTTATTTTAGCTCTTTTTGAATAGGTTTGACACAGTTAGGATTTCGAAAAACCAAGCACAGGAATGTTACCCCACTCTCATACAAAGAAACCATAAAATGGCAACCTCTTCAACTTTCCAATCTGTAATCTTCAACTTTCCAATCTGTAATCATGTAAAAGGCAGCAAATGAACTCTTGTCTTTCATTTTAGAATACTCCATCACCACTTGTGAATGATTACTATCTGATAACCCTTTACCTTTCTTTCAAAAAGAGATTCTTGTCTATGTATGTTTGTGATGTATTCGCGATCATCACAGAGAAATCGCGTGAAAAAAAACGGGAGTCCAAACCTATATTTACCTTTAGTCTTTTTAATTTAAATACTGCAGAACAGTTTACTTCATAGTCCTGAATTGGAAATTAAAGTGTATAATTAGTTACATGTTGTCATAACTCCTGTACTTTTTAAAAAATGTTCTATCTCTTTAACACCTTTCCCCCCAATACACTCTTAGCTGACTTTGTGTAGCAACCTACTGGAATCAGTAGGTCACAAGTTCAAAACATATTCTAGAAGAACCATGCTACTTTCAAAGGAGGTGCAGCAGGTGTGATTTACTGCACAGATTCAGAAGCATATCCATGTTTGTATTACATTCCTTTTTTTAAACAACAGCCAATATTAGGACTTCTTACTAACGCATCCAACGTACTACCTAATTTTTTTCACTTACTTACTGACAGCATCCAATGAAATATATATTTAAAAAGAAAAAAAGAAAACACCTCCATTTTAACTGATTTTCATTTGGAAAACTACCTCATTCAGCTCCAGGCTTCTCCTAACTGCTATTGTTCCTTCACTTGAAAATGCTTAAAGTGTGGCTTTTTTGCCACAGCTATGTCTATTGAACTAAAGAGGCTGCAAAAAAGAGAGGTATTGACACGGACTTGGGTTTGTCAAATGTGGAGATTAGTTGGTTTGGCTAGAGAGGATTGAAGTTTCATCAGATGCTGCCTTTGGTTAAAACCACTGTGGATTACCAAGCTCCTCACATCATGATTGTGCACTTTGGTGGCAATGACCTAGGCACATTGACTGGGGTAGGGCTAGAAATCCTAAAGAAATATACCTTTGCAGAACTGATGATGATTCACTGATATATTTTTTTATATTTCCACCAATATTTGTGATGTCGCCGTGATAGTCGTGATGTCTCTGCGATGGCACATGGGGGGCCGCACTGGCAATCGTGGTGTCATCGCGAATATCGCGTGCAATTAAAAAAATCAATTTTGGACACATAACTTGTGTCACTAACACTTACATTTCAGAAACATGTGGTCAGAGTACCTCGACCCTGACCCCTTATGTTTGTTTTCACAGAACATTTTAGCCCCGGGAACTGTTGCTGACAGATAACATTGCACCCGCAATTTTCTGTTCAGGTTGCAACCAGCCAATCACAACATTCCTGTTAGCATGTACAGTCACGATTAATTGCGAAATCGTCGCAAAATATCCGCGACCAGAGATATCACTATAATTTTCAACTTAGATTTCTCAAAAACTAATGAACATATTTGCAGCAAATAACTAAAGGCACAATTTGCGTAACAACATCTACCTTTCTGCCAAATTTGGTATAATTCTGTCCAGTGGTTCGAGCTGTGGGTGTGGCAAAAGGTTCCTATGGGAATTACCATTATGAATGCACCCTTATATCTTATATATTTCTCGATCCCCACTACACACACCACCCTTAAACTTTCTATGACACACAGAACCTACCTTGACACTTTCTTTGCAAAATTTCTTGACGATTGGTCAAACGACGCCAAAGTTATAGCCAAGTCGAAAAATGCTGTTCCTATGGAAACAAGGCCCTAACTGGCAACCACCTGTAGTAAGCAGAGAAAATCAGCCATTATAGTTAGCTGAGCTAACTATAACTTGCACCCCCGAAATGCACTTCTGATGACGTCACATGTTACATCACTCATGACAGGGTCAGTGACATCACTGATGACATCTCAAATGACATCACTGATGACATCATCCTGTGAGTGTGAGTGTTTCTGAAAAGTTTAAGAATGTTATATATATATATATATATATATATATATACGCCAAGGTGGATTCAAATAATGAGTGAGTATATGAGTGTTTATATGGATGATTTAGTGGGTGTGTGAGTGACTGTATAAGTGAGGGATTAAACTTGACTTTGTGAATGCATGGGTGAATGACTAATCTGTCTGAATGTCTGTCAGTTGGTGTGTAAGTGGCTGCATGGGTTGGTGAGTAGCTACATGTGTGTCTATATGGGTTAATGATTGGTTGTCTGAGTACCTGTATGGGTGCCTGAGTGTCTGTGTGTGTGTGTGTGACTATCTGCATGGATGTGTGAGTGGGTGATTCACTGGGTGTATGGGTTCATGAGTGTGTCTGTGAGGGGCTGAATGGGTGAGTGAGTATGTGTATGGCTGTGTTGATGAGTAAATTGATGTCCCAGTGGTATATGTGTGAGTAACTACATATGTGAAAGGCAGTATATGTGAGTGTTGAAGTATATAAGTGACTATTTGTGAGAGTGAGTGATTGTGAGAGTGGCTGTATGGATGAGTGTGTGCTTGTGTCAGTGATTGTATAAGAGAGTAATAAGTATGTGTTAGTATCTGTTTGAAAAAGTGAGGTGGTGTGTATAACTGTATAGGTAAGTAAATGGCAGTGTGATTGATTCTTTTGGTGAATGACTAGGTGTGTGAGTAACTCTAAGGGTGAGTGGCGGTGTGTGAGTGTCTGTATGGGTATATCAGTGCATATATCAGTGGCTGTATTGATGAGTGACTGTGTGAATGAGTGACTGTATGGGTGAGTGAGTGGATGAGTGTGTAGGCCTATGAATCAGTGAGTGAATATACTAACTGGTATTGGTGTGCCTATGGCTTTGAGAATGGTAGTCTGTATTTTAGAGTGGGTGTATGAAAGGTTATATTATATTAGGGTGTGAGGAGGTGCATCAGATATTAAGTGGATGATGTCATCAGTGATGTCATTTGAGATGTCATCAGTGATGTCATCAGTGTCACTGACCATGTCATGAGTGATGTAATATGTGACATCATCAGCAGCCCATTGCGGGTGCACGAGTTATAGTTAGTTCAGCTAACTATAACGGCTGAATTTCTCTGCTTTTGTACGAGTGAAATGTCAGCCTAACTATAACGTCCCTGAAACCTGTGGTTTTTTCAGTGAATTTCTAATGCTTTTTAAATGCTAATACTAACTAAAACGTCCTGGAAACTTATGGTTTTTTCAGTGAATTTCTAAGGTTTTTTAAATGCTAATTTCTAACTATGCCTACATAGGTAGGACATGTACAGAAAGAGGAAGAAAGGTGCACAAAGAAGCAGGAGAAGTGCAGAAAGAAGCAAGAGAGGTGCAGAAAAAGCAATAGGTGCAGAAAGAAGCCTACTTCGACTGTACCTTTTCACAGACTCATACAAAGTAGCCTAATTATTAATCCTTCTCCCAAGATGTCTTAAACCACACTTTTCTCTTGAAGGTTTACTATTCATCGACTGCTCAGAATCTTAAGCCTACCAAATGTAAAACAGCAATACTAACCATATCACTGTTGTAAGTCTGACCAAGTTTGTGAAGGTATGCATGCGTATGTCTCTGCTTTTACCTAGTGACATGTTACATAAAAATAAACATACAAATACTTGAATACCTGTGTTTCAAACAGCATACTCTGTAAATTTGTGTACAAAAAGGTAGAAGCAAGAGAAGTGCAGAAAGAAGCAACAGAGGTGCAGAAAGAGGGAAGAGGGGTGTCAGAAAGAGGCAAGAGAAGTGCAGAAAGAAGCAACAGACATGCAGAATGAGGCAAGAGAAGTGCAGAAAGAGGCAACAGAGGTGCAGAAACAGGCAGGAGAGTTACAGAAAGAGGAAAGAGAGGTGCAGGAAGAGGCAAGAGAGGTGCACACGGAGGGAAGAAATGTGCAGAAAGAATTAAGAGGGGTGCAGAAAGAATTAAGAGGGGTGTAGAAAGAAGGCAGAGAGATGCAGAAAAAATCAAGAGAAGTGCAGAAAGAACCAACAGACATGCATAAAGAGGCAAGAGGGGTACAGAAAGAGGCAAGAGAAGTGCAGAAAGAAGCAACAGGGGTGCAGAAAGAGGCATGAGAACTGCAGAAAGAGGCAAGAGAGTTACAGAAACAGGCAAAAGAGGTGCAGAAAGAGAGAACAGGGGTGCAGACTAAGGCAAGAGAGGTGCAGAAAGAGGGAAGAGGGGTGCAGAAAGAGGCAAGAGGGGTGCAGAAAGAGGCAAGAGAGGTGCGGAAAGAAGCAAGAGCAGTGCAGAAAGAACCAACAGAGGTGCAGAAAGAGGCAAGAGGGGTGCAGAAAGAAGCAAGAGAGGTACAGAAACAAGCAAGAGAAGTGCAGAAATAAGCAGCAGAGGGAAGAGGGGTACAGAAATAGGCAAGAGAAGTACAGAAAGAAGCAACAGAGATGCAGAAAGAGGCAAGAGAAGTGCAGAAAAAGGCAATAGAGGTGCAGTACCAGGCAGGAGATGTACAGAAAGAGGGATTAGGGGTGCAGAAAGAAGCAAGAGAGGTACAGAAAGAGGGAATGGGGTTGCAGAAAGAGGCAACAGGGGTGCCGAAAGAAGCAGGTAAGGTGTAGGAAAAGGCAACAGTGGTGCAGAAAGAGGCAAGACAGGTGCAGAAACAGGCAAGAGAAGTACAGAAAGAGGCAAGAGGAGTGCTCAAAGAAGCAACAAAGGGGTAGAAAGAAGCGAGAGAAGTGATGAAAGAGACAAGAGAGTTGCAGGAAGAAACAAGAGAGGTGCAGAAAGAGGCAACTGAGGTGCCGAAACAGGCAAGAGGGGTGCAGAAAGAGGCAAGAGAAGTGCAGAAAGAAGCAACAGAGGTGCAGAAGAAGGCAAGAGAACTGTAGAAAGAGGCAAGAGGAGAGCAGAAAGAGGCAAGAGAGGTGCACAAAAAAGGAAGAAGGGTGCAGAAAGAGGCAAGATGGGTGCAGGAAGAAGCAAGAGAGGTGCAGAAAGAAGCAAGAGAAGTGCTGAAAGAAGCAACAGAGGTGCAGAAAGAGGGTAGAGGGGTGCAGAAAGAGGCAAGAGAAGTGCAAACAAAAGCAACAGAGGTGCAGAAAGAGGCAACAGAGGTGCAGAAACAGGAAGAAGAGATGTAGAAACAGGCAAAACAGGTGCAGAAAGAGAGAACAGGGGTGCAGAAAGAGGCAAGAGAGGTACAGAAAAATGGAAGAGGGGTGCAGAAAGAGGCAAGAGGGGTGCAGAAAGAAGCAGGCGAGGTGCAGAAAAAGGCAACAGTGGTGCAGAAAGGGACAAGACAGGTGCAGAAAGAGGCAAGACAAGTGCAGAAAGAGGCAAGAGAAATGCTGAAAGAAGCAACAGAGGTATAGAAAGAAGCAAGAGAAGTGATGAAAGAGACAGGAGAGTTGCAGAAAGAAAGAAGAGAGGTGCAGAAAAAAGCAAGAGAAGTTCAGAAAGAGGCAAGTGAGGTACAGAAAGAGTCAAGAGAAGTACAGAAAGGCGCAAGAGAGGTGCGGAAAGAGGCAAGTGAGGTACAGAAACAGGCAAGAGGGGTGCAGAAAGAGGCAAGAGAAGTGCAGAAAGAAGCAACAGAGGTGCAGAAGGAGACAAGAAAACTGCAGAAAGAGGCAAGAGAGTTGCAGAAACAGGCAAAAGAGGTGCAGAAAGAGACAAGAGAGGTGCACAAAGAGGGAAGAAGGGTGCAGAAACAGGCAAGCGGGATGCAGAAATAAGCAAGAGAGGTGCAGAAAGAAGCAACAGAAGTGCTGAAAGAAGCAACAGTGGTGCAGAAAGAGGGAGGAGGGGTGCAGAAAGAGGCAAGAGAAGTGCAGACAGAAGCAACAGAGGTGCAGAAAGAGGCGACAGAGGTGCAGAAACAGGGAGGAAAGGTGCAGAAAGAGGGAACAGAGGTGCAGAAAGAGGCTAGAGAGGTACTGAAAGAGGGAAGAGGGGTGCAGAAAGAAGCAACAGGGGTGCAGAAAGAAGCAAGTGAGGTGCAGAAAGAGGCAAAAGAACTGCAGAAAGAGGCAAGAGAGTTGCAGAAACAGGCAAGAGAGGTGCAGAAAGAAGAAAGAGGGGTGCAGAAAGAGGCAAGAGGAGAGCAGAAAGAGGCAAGAGGGGTGCAGAAAGAAGTAAGAGAGGTGCAGAAAGAAGCAAGAGAAGTGCTGAAAGAATAAACAGAGGTGCAGAAAGAGGGTAGCGGGGTGCAGAAAGAAGCAAGAGAAGTGCAAACAGAAGCAACAGAGGTGCAGAAAGAGGCAAGAGAAGTACAGAAAGAGGCAACAGAGGTGCAGAAACAGGCAGGAGCGATGCAGAAACAGGCAAAACAGGTGCAGAAAGAGAGAACAGGGGTGCAGAAAGAGGCAAGAGAGGTACAGAAAGAGGGAAGAGGGGTGCAGAAAGAGGCAATAGGGGTGCAGAAAGAAGCAGGTCAGGTGCAGAAAAAGGCAACAGTGGTGCGGAAAGGGGCAAGACAGGTGCAGAAAAAGGCAAGAGAAGTGCAGAAAGAGGCAAGAGAAGTGCTCAAAGAAGCAACAAAGGGGTAGAAAGAAGCGAGAGAAGTGATGAAAGAGACAAGAGAGTTGCAGGAAGAAACAAGAGAGGTGCAGAAAGAGGCAACTGCGGTGCCGAAACAGGCAAGAGGGGTGCAGAAAGAGGCAAGAGAAGTACAGAAAGAAGCAATGGAGGTGCAGAAGAAGGCAAGAGAACTGTAGAAAGAGGCAGGAGAGTTGCAGAAACAGGCAAGAGATGTGCAGAAAGAAGAAAGAGGGGTGCAGAAAGAGGCAAGAGGAGAGCAGAAAGAGGCAAGAGAGGTACACAAAAAAGGAAGAAGGGTGCAGAAAGAGGCAAGATGGGTGCAGGAAGAAGCAAGAGAGGTGCAGAAAGAAGCAGGAGAAGAGCTGAAAGAAGCAACAGAGGTGCAGAAAGAGGGTAGAGGGGTGCAGAAAGAGGCAAGAGAAGTGCAAACAGAAGCAACAGAGGTGCATAAAGAGGCAACAGAGGTGCAGAAACAGGAAGAAGATATGTAGAAACAGGCAAAACAGGTGCAGAAAGAGAGAACAGGGGTGCAGAAAGAGGCAAGAGAGGTACAGAAAGACGGAAGAGGGGTGCAGAAAGAGGCAAGAGGGGTGCAGAAAGAAGCAGGCGAGGTGCAGAAAAAGGCAACAGTGGTGCAGAAAGGGACAAGACAGGTGCAGAAACAGGCAAGAGAAGTGCAGAAAGAGGCAAGAGAAATGCTAAAAGAAGCAACAGAGGTATATAAAGAAGCAAGAGAAGTGATGAAAGAGACAGGAGAGTTGCAGAAAGAAAGAAGAGAGGTGCAGAAAAAAGCAAGAGAAGTTCAGAAAGAGGCAAGTGAGGTACAGAAAGAGGCAAGAGAAGTACAGAAAGACGCAAGAGAGGTGTGGAAAGAGGCAAGTGAGGTACAGAAACAGGCAAGAGGGGTGCAGAAAGAGGCAAGAGAAGTGCAGAAAGAAGCAACAGAGGTGCAGAAGGAGACAAGAAAACTGCAGAAAGAGGCAAGAGAGTTGCAGAAACAGGCAAAAGAGGTACAGAAAGAGACAAGAGAGGTGCACAAAGAGGGAAGAAGGGTACAGGAACAGGCAAGCGGGATGCAGAAATAAGCAAGAGAGGTGCAGAAAGAAGCAACAGAAGTGCTGAAAGAAGCAACAGTGGTGCAGAAAGAGGGAGGAGGGGTGCAGAAAGAGGCAAGAGAAGTGCAGACAGAAGCAACAGAGGTGCAGAAAGAGGTGACAGAGGTGCAGAAACAGGGAGGAAAGGTGCAGAAAGAGGGAACAGGGGTGCAGAAAGAGGCTAGAGAGGTTCAGAAAGAGGGGAGAGGGGTGCAGAAAGAAGCAAGAGGGGTGCAGAAAGAAGCAACAGAAGTGCTGAAAGAAGCAACAGTGGTGCAGAAAGAGGGTAGCGGGGTGCAGAAAGAAGCAAGAGAAGTGCAAACAGAAGCAACAGAGGTGCAGAAAGAGGTGACAGAGGTGCAGAAACAGGGAGGAAAGGTGCAGAAAGAGAGAACAGGGGTGCAGAAAGAGGCAAGAGAGGTACAGAAAGAGGGAAGAGGGGTGCAGAAAGAGGCAAGAGGGGTGCAGAAAGAAGCAGGTGAGGTGCAGAAAAAGGCAACAGTGGTGCAGAAAGGGGCAAGACAGGTGCAGAAACAGGCAAGAGAAGTGCAGAAAGAGGCAAGAGAAGTGCTGAAAGAAGCAACAGAGATGTAGAAAGAAAGAAGAGAGGTGCAGAAAAAGCAAGAGAAGTGCAGAAAGAAGTGAGGTGCAAAAAGAGTCAAGAGAAGTGCAGAAAGACGCAAGAGAGGTGTGGAAAAAGGCAAGTGAGGTGCAGAAACAGGCAAGAGGGGTGCAGAAAGAGGCAAGGGTAGTGCAGAAAGAAGCAACAGAGGTGCAGAAGGAGGCAAGAGAACTGCAGAAAGAGGCAAGAGAGTTGCAGAAACAGGCAAGAGAGGTGCAGAAAGAGGCAAGAGAGGTGCACAAAGAGGGAAGAAGGGTGCAGAAACAGGCAAGCGGGATGCAGAAATAAGCAAGAGAGGTGCAGAAAGAGGCAACAGAAGTGCTGAAAGAAGCAACAGAGGTCCAGAAGGAGACAAGTAAACTGCAGAAAGAGGCAAGAGTTGCAGAAACAGGCAAAAGAGGTACAGAAAGAGACAAGAGAGGTGCACAAAGAGGGAAGAAGGGTACAGAAACAGGCAAGCGGGATGCAGAAATAAGCAAGAGAGGTGCAGAAAGAAGCAACAGAAGTGCTGAAAGAAGCAACAGTGGTGCAGAAAGAGGGATGAGGGGTGCAGAAAGAGGCAAGCGGGATGCAGAAATAAGCAAGAGAGGTGCAGAAAGAAGCAACAGAAGTGCAGACAGAAGCAACAGAGGTGCAGAAAGAGGTGACAGAGGATGCAGAAACAGGGACGAAAGGTGCAGAAAGAGGGAACAGGGATGCAGAAAGAGCCTAGAGAGGTACAGAAAGAGGGAAGAGGGGTGCAGAAAGAAGCAAGAGGGGTGCAGAAAGAAGCAAGTGAGGTGCAGATAGAAGTAAGAGACCAGCTGAAAGAGTCAAGAGAGTTGCAGAAACAGGCAAGAGAGGTGCAGAAAGAAGAAAGAGGGGTGTAGAAAGAGGAAAGTAGAGAGCAGAAAGAGGCAAAGGGGTGCAGAAAGAAGCAAGAGAGGTACAGAAAGAAGCAAGAGAAGTGCTGAAAGAATCAACAGAGGTGCAGAAAGAGGGTAGCGGGGTGCAGAAAGAAGCAAGAGAAGTGCAAACAGAAGCAACAGAGGTGCAGAAAGAGGTGACAGAGGTGCAGAAACAGGGAGGAAAGGTGCAGAAAGAGGGAACAGGGGTGCAGAAAGAGGCTAGAGAGGTTCAGAAAGAGGGGAGAGGGGTGCAGAAAGAAGCAAGAGGGGTGCAGAAAGAAGCAAGTAAGGTGCAGATAGAGGCAAGAGAACTGCAGAAAGAAGCAAGAGAAGTGCTGAAAGAATAAACAGAGGTACAGAAAGAGGGTAGCGGGGTGCAGAAAGAAGCAAGAGAAGTGCAAACAGAAGCAACAGAGGTGCAGAAAGAGGCAAGAGAAGTACAGAAAGAGGCAACAGAGGTGCAGAAACAGGTAGGAGCGATGCAGAAACAGGCAAAACAGGTGCAGAAAGAGAGAACAGGGGTGCAGAAAGAGGCAAGAGAGGTACAGAAAGAGGGAAGAGGGGTGCAGAAAGAGGCAATAGGGGTGCAGAAAGAAGCAGGTCAGGTGCAGAAAAAGGCAACAGTGGTGCGGAAAGGGGCAAGACAGGTGCAGAAAAAGGCAAGAGAAGTGCAGAAAGAGGCAAGAGAAGTGCTCAAAGAAGCAACAAAGGGGTAGAAAGAAGCGAGAGAAGTGATGAAAGAGACAAGAGAGTTGCAGGAAGAAACAAGAGAGGTGCAGAAAGAGGCAACTGCGGTGCCGAAACAGGCAAGAGGGGTGCAGAAAGAAGCAATGGAGGTGCAGAAGAAGGCAAGAGAACTGTAGAAAGAGGCAGGAGAGTTGCAGAAACAGGCAAGAGATGTGCAGAAAGAAGAAAGAGGGGTGCAGAAAGAGGCAAGAGGAGAGCAGAAAGAGGCAAGAGAGGTACACAAAAAAGGAAGAAGGGTGCAGAAAGAGGCAAGATGGGTGCAGGAAGAAGCAAGAGAGGTGCAGAAAGAAGCAGGAGAAGAGCTGAAAGAAGCAACAGAGGTGCAGAAAGAGGGTAGAGGGGTGCAGAAAGAGGCAAGAGAAGTGCAAACAGAAGCAACAGAGGTGCATAAAGAGGCAACAGAGGTGCAGAAACAGGAAGAAGATATGTAGAAACAGGCAAAACAGGTGCAGAAAGAGAGAACAGGGGTGCAGAAAGAGGCAAGAGAGGTACAGAAAGACGGAAGAGGGGTGCAGAAAGAGGCAAGAGGGGTGCAGAAAGAAGCAGGCGAGGTGCAGAAAAAGGCAACAGTGGTGCAGAAAGGGACAAGACAGGTGCAGAAACAGGCAAGAGAAGTGCAGAAAGAGGCAAGAGAAATGCTAAAAGAAGCAACAGAGGTATATAAAGAAGCAAGAGAAGTGATGAAAGAGACAGGAGAGTTGCAGAAAGAAAGAAGAGAGGTGCAGAAAAAGCAAGAGAAGTTCAGAAAGAGGCAAGTGAGGTACAGAAAGAGGCAAGAGAAGTACAGAAAGACGCAAGAGAGGTGTGGAAAGAGGCAAGTGAGGTACAGAAACAGGCAAGAGGGGTGCAGAAAGAGGCAAGAGAAGTGCAGAAAGAAGCAACAGAGGTGCAGAAGGAGACAGGAAAACTGCAGAAAGAGGCAAGAGAGTTGCAGAAACAGGCAAAAGAGGTGCAGAAAGAGACAAGAGAGGTGCACAAAGAGGGAAGAAGGGTGCAGGAACAGGCAAGCGGGATGCAGAAATAAGCAAGAGAGGTGCAGAAAGAAGCAACAGAAGTGCTGAAAGAAGCAACAGTGGTGCAGAAAGAGGGAGGAGGGGTGCAGAAAGAGGCAAGAGAAGTGCAGACAGAAGCAACAGAGGTGCAGAAAGAGGTGACAGAGGTGCAGAAACAGGGAGGAAAGGTGCAGAAAGAGGGAACAGGGGTGCAGAAAGAGGCTAGAGAGGTTCAGAAAGAGGGGAGAGGGGTGCAGAAAGAAGCAAGAGGGGTGCAGAAAGAAGCAACAGAAGTGCTGAAAGAAGCAACAGTGGTGCAGAAAGAGGGTAGCGGGGTGCAGAAAGAAGCAAGAGAAGTGCAAACAGAAGCAACAGAGGTGCAGAAAGAGGTGACAGAGGTGCAGAAACAGGGAGGAAAGGTGCAGAAAGAGAGAACAGGGGTGCAGAAAGAGGCAAGAGAGGTACAGAAAGAGGGAAGAGGGGTGCAGAAAGAGGCAAGAGGGGTGCAGAAAGAAGCAGGTGAGGTGCAGAAAAAGGCAACAGTGGTGCAGAAAGGGGCAAGACAGGTGCAGAAACAGGCAAGAGAAGTGCAGAAAGAGGCAAGAGAAGTGCTGAAAGAAGCAACAGAGATGTAGAAAGAAAGAAGAGAGGTGCAGAAAAAAGCAAGAGAAGTGCAGAAAGAAGTGAGGTGCAAAAAGAGTCAAGAGAAGTGCAGAAAGACGCAAGAGGGGTGTGGAAAAAGGCAAGTGAGGTGCAGAAACAGGCAAGAGGGGTGCAGAAAGAGGCAAGGGTAGTGCAGAAAGAAGCAACAGAGGTGCAGAAGGAGGCAAGAGAACTGCAGAAAGAGGCAAGAGAGTTGCAGAAACAGGCAAGAGAGGTGCAGAAAGAGGCAAGAGAGGTGCACAAAGAGGGAAGAAGGGTGCAGAAACAGGCAAGCGGGATGCAGAAATAAGCAAGAGAGGTGCAGAAAGAGGCAACAGAAGTGCTGAAAGAAGCAACAGAGGTCCAGAAGGAGACAAGTAAACTGCAGAAAGAGGCAAGAGTTGCAGAAACAGGCAAAAGAGGTACAGAAAGAGACAAGAGAGGTGCACAAAGAGGGAAGAAGGGTACAGAAACAGGCAAGCGGGATGCAGAAATAAGCAAGAGAGGTGCAGAAAGAAGCAACAGAAGTGCTGAAAGAAGCAACAGTGGTGCAGAAAGAGGGATGAGGGGTGCAGAAAGAGGCAAGCGGGATGCAGAAATAAGCAAGAGAGGTGCAGAAAGAAGCAACAGAAGTGCAGACAGAAGCAACAGAGGTGCAGAAAGAGGTGACAGAGGATGCAGAAACAGGGACGAAAGGTGCAGAAAGAGGGAACAGGGATGCAGAAAGAGCCTAGAGAGGTACAGAAAGAGGGAAGAGGGGTGCAGAAAGAAGCAAGAGGGGTGCAGAAAGAAGCAAGTGAGGTGCAGATAGAAGTAAGAGACCAGCTGAAAGAGTCAAGAGAGTTGCAGAAACAGGCAAGAGAGGTGCAGAAAGAAGAAAGAGGGGTGTAGAAAGAGGAAAGTAGAGAGCAGAAAGAGGCAAAGGGGTGCAGAAAGAAGCAAGAGAGGTACAGAAAGAAGCAAGAGAAGTGCTGAAAGAATCAACAGAGGTGCAGAAAGAGGGTAGCGGGGTGCAGAAAGAAGCAAGAGAAGTGCAAACAGAAGCAACAGAGGTGCAGAAAGAGGTGACAGAGGTGCAGAAACAGGGAGGAAAGGTGCAGAAAGAGGGAACAGGGGTGCAGAAAGAGGCTAGAGAGGTTCAGAAAGAGGGGAGAGGGGTGCAGAAAGAAGCAAGAGGGGTGCAGAAAGAAGCAAGTAAGGTGCAGATAGAGGCAAGAGAACTGCAGAAAGAGGCAAGAGAGTTGCAGAAACAGGCAAGAGAGGTGCAGAAAGAAGAAAGAGGGGTATAGAAAGAGGCAAGAGGAGAGCAGAAAGAGGCAAGAGGGGTGCAGAAAGAAGCAAGAGAGGTGTAGAAAGAAGCAAGAGAAGTGCTGAAAGAATCAACAGAGGTGCAGAAAGAGGGTAGCGGGGTGCAGAAAGAAGCAAGAGAAGTGCAAACAGAAGCAACAGAGGTGCAGAAAGAGGCAAGAGAAGTACAGAAAGAGGCAACAGAGGTGCAGAAACAGGCAGGAGCAATGCAGAAACAGGCAAAACAGGTGCAGAAAGAGAGAACAGGGGTGCAGAAAGAGGCAAGAGAGGTACAGAAAGAGGGAAGAGGGGTGCAGAAAGAGGCAAGAGGGGTGCAGAAAGAAGCAGGTGAGGTGCAGAAAAAGGCAACAGTGGTGCAGAAAGGGGCAAGACAGGTGCAGAAACAGGCAAGAGAAGTGCAGAAAGAGGCAAGAGAAGTGCTGAAAGAAGCAACAGAGATGTAGAAAGAAAGAAGAGAGGTGCAGAAAAAAGCAAGAGAAGTGCAGAGAGAGGCAAGTGAGGTGCAAAAAGAGTCAAGAGAAGTGCAGAAAGACGCAAGAGGGGTGCGGAAAAAGGCAAGTGAGGTGCAGAAATAGGCAAGAGGGGTGCAGAAAGAGGCAAGGGTAGTGCAGAAAGAAGCAACAGAGGTGCAGAAGGAGGCAAGAGAACTGCAGAAAGAGGCAAGAGAGTTGCAGAAACAGGCAAGAGAGGTGCAGAAAGAGGCAAGAGAGGTGCACAAAGAGGGAAGAAGGGTGCAGAAACAGGCAAGCGGGATGCAGAAATAAGCAAGAGAGGTGCAGAAAGAGGCAACAGAAGTGCTGAAAGAAGCAACAGAGGTCCAGAAGGAGACAAGTAAACTGCAGAAAGAGGCAAGAGTTGCAGAAACAGGCAAAAGAGGTACAGAAAGAGACAAGAGAGGTGCACAAAGAGGGAAGAAGGGTACAGAAACAGGCAAGCGGGATGCAGAAATAAGCAAGAGAGGTGCAGAAAGAAGCAACAGAAGTGCTGAAAGAAGCAACAGTGGTGCAGAAAGAGGGAGGAGGGGTGCAGAAAGAGGCAAGCGGGATGCAGAAATAAGCAAGAGAGGTGCAGAAAGAAGCAACAGAAGTGCAGACAGAAGCAACAGAGGTGCAGAAAGAGGTGACAGAGGATGCAGAAACAGGGACGAAAGGTGCAGAAAGAGGGAACAGGGATGCAGAAAGAGCCTAGAGAGGTACAGAAAGAGGGAAGAGGGGTGCAGAAAGAAGCAAGAGGGGTGCAGAAAGAAGCAAGTGAGGTGCAGATAGAAGTAAGAGACCAGCTGAAAGAGTCAAGAGAGTTGCAGAAACAGGCAAGAGAGGTGCAGAAAGAAGAAAGAGGGGTGTAGAAAGAGGGAAGTAGAGAGCAGAAAGAGGCAAAAGGGGTGCAGAAAGAAGCAAGAGAGGTACAGAAAGAAGCAAGAGAAGTGCTGAAAGAATCAACAGAGGTGCAGAAAGAGGGTAGCGGGGTGCAGAAAGAAGCAAGAGAAGTGCAAACAGAAGCAACAGAGGTGCAGAAAGAGGCAAGAGAAGTACAGAAAGAGGCAACAGAGGTGCAGAAACAGGCAGGAGCAATGCAGAAACTGGCAAAACAGGTGCAGAAAGAGAGAACAGGGGTGCAGAAAGAGGCAAGAGAGGTACAGAAAGAGGGAAGAGGGGTGCAGAAAGAGGCAAGAGAGGAACAGAAAAAGGGAAGTGGGGTGCAGAAAGAGGCAAGAAGGGTGCAGAAAGAAGCAGGTGAGGTGCAGAAAAAGGCAACAGTGGTGCAGAAAGGGGCAAGACAGGTGCAGAAACAGGCAAGAGAAGTGCAGAAAGAGGCAAGAGAAGTGCTGAAAGAAGCAACAGAGGTGTAGAAAGAAGCAACAGAAGTGATGAAAGAGATAAGAGAGTTGCAGAAAGAAAGAAGAGAGGTGCAGAAAAAAGCAAGAGAAGTGCAGAGAGAGGCAAGTGAGGTGCAAAAAGAGGCAAGAGAAGTGCAGAAAGACGCAAGAGGGGTGCGGAAAAAGGCAAGTGAGGTGCAGAAACAGGCAAGAGTGGTGCAGAAAGATGCAAGGGTAGGTCAGAAAGAAGCAACAGAGGTGCAGAAGGAGGCAAGAGAACTGCAGAAAGAGGTAAGAGAGTTGCAGAAACAGGCAAGAGAGGTGCAGAAAGAGGCAAGAGAGGTGCACAAAGAGGGAAGAAGGGTGCAGAAAGAGGCAAGTTGGGTGCAGAAAGAATCAAGAGGGGTGCAGAAAGAAGCAAGAGAAGTGCTGAAAGAAGCAACAGTGGTGCAGAAAGAGGGAAGAGGGGTGCAGAAGGAGGCAAGAGAAGTGCAGACAGAAGCAACAGTGGTGCAGAAAGAGGCAAGAGAAGTGCAGAAAGAGGCAACAGAGGTGCAGAAACAGGGAGGAAAGGTGCAGAAAGAGGGAACAGGGATGCAGAAAGAGTCAAGGGGGTGCAGAAAGAAGCAAGTGAGGTACAGAAAGAGGTAAGACAGGTGCAGAAACAGGCAAGAGAAGTGCGGAAAGAAGCAAGAGCAGTGCAGAAAGAACCAACAGAGGTGCAGAAAGAGGCAAGAGGGGTGCAGAAAGAAGCAAGAGAGGTGCAGAAACAAGCAAGAGAAGTGCAGAAAGAAGCAGCAGAGGGAAGAGGGGTACAGAAATAGGCAAGAGAAGTACAGAAAGAAGCAACAGAGATGCAGAAAGAGGCAAGAGAAGTGCAGAAAAAGGCAATAGAGGTGCAGTAACAGGCAGGAGATGTACAGAAAGAGGGATTAGGGGTGCAGAAAGAGGCAAGAGAGGTACAGAAAGAGGGAATTGGGTTGCAGAAAGAGGCAACAGGGGTGCCGAAAGAAGCAGGTAAGGTGTAGGAAAAGGCAACAGTGGTGCAGAAAGAGGCAAGACAGGTGCAGAAACAGGCAAGAGAAGTACAGAAAGAGGCAAGAGGAGTGCTCAAAGAAGCAACAAAGGGGTAGAAAGAAGCAAGAGAAGTGATGAAAGAGACAAGAGAGTTGCAGGAAGAAACAAGAGAGGTGCAGAAAGAGGCAACTGAGGTGCTGAAACAGGCAAGAGGCGTGCAGAAAGAGGCAAGAGAAGTGCAGAAAGAAGCAACAGAGGTACAGAAGAAGGCAAGAGAACTGTAGAAAGAGGCAAGAGGAGAGCAGAAAGAGGCAAGAGAGGTGCACAAAGAAGGAAGAAGGGTGCAGAAAGAGGCAAGATGGGTGCAGGAAGAAGCAAGAGAGGTGCAGAAAGAAGCAAGAGAAGTGCTGAAAGAAGCAACAGAGGTGCAGAAAGAGGGTAGAGGGGTGCAGAAAGAGGCAAGAGAAGTGCAAACAGAAGCAACAGAGGTGCAGAAAGAGGCAACAGAGCTGCAGAAACAGGAAGAAGAGATGTAGAAACAGGCAAAACAGGTGCAGAAAGAGAGAACAGGGGTGCAGAAAGAGGCAAGAGAGGTACAGAAAAAGGGACGAGGGGTGCAGAAAGAGGTAAGAGGGGTGCAGAAAGAAGCAGGCGAGGTGCAGAAAAAGGCAACAGTGGTGCAGAAAGGGACAAGACAGGTGCAGAAACAGGCAAGACAAGTGCAGAAAGAGGCAAGAGAAATGCTGAAAGAAGCAACAGAGGTATAGAAAGAAGGAAGAGAAGTGATGAAAGAGACAGGAGAGTTGCAGAAAGAAAGAAGAGAGGTGCAGAAAAAAGCAAGAGAAGTTCAGAAAGAGGCAAGTGAGGTACAGAAAGAGGCAAGAGAAGTACAGAAAGACACAAGAGAGGTGCGGAAAGAAGCAACAGAGGTGCAGAAGGAGACAAGAAAACTGCAGAAAGAGGCAAGAGAGTTGCAGAAACAGGCAAAAGAGGTGCAGAAAGAGACAAGAGAGGTGCACAAAGAGGGAAGAAGGGTGCAGAAACAGGCAAGCGGGATGCAGAAATAAGCAAGAGAGGTGCAGAAAGAAGCAACAGAAGTGCTGAAAGAAGCAACAGTGGTGCAGAAAGAGGGAGGAGGGGTGCAGAAAGAGGCAAGAGAAGTGCAGACAGAAGCAACAGAGGTGCAGAAAGAGGCGACAGAGGTGCAGAAACAGGGAGGAAAGGTGCAGATAGAGGGAACAGAGGTGCAGAAAGAGGCTAGAGAGGTACTGAAAGAGGGAAGAGGGGTGCAGAAAGAAGCAACAGGGGTGCAGAAAGAAGCAAGTGAGGTGCAGAAAGAGGCAAGAGAAGTACAGAAAGAGGCAACAGAGGTGCAGAAACAGGCAGGAGCGATGCAGAAACAGGCAAAACAGGTGCAGAAAGAGAGAACAGGGGTGCAGAAAGAGGCAAGAGAGGTACAGAAAGAGGGAAGAGGGGTGCAGAAAGAGGCAATAGGGGTGCAGGAAGAAGCAGGTCAGGTGCAGAAAAAGGCAACAGTGGTGCAGAAAGGGGCAAGACAGGTGCAGAAAAAGGCAAGAGAAGTGCAGAAAGAGGCAATAGAAGTGCTCAAAGAAGCAACAAAGGGGTAGAAAGAAGCGAGAGAAGTGATGAAAGAGACAAGAGAGTTGCAGGAAGAAACAAGAGAGGTGCAGAATGAGGCAACTGAGGTGCCGGAACAGGCACGAGGGGTGCAGAAAGAGGCAAGAGAAGTGCAGAAAGAAGCAACGGAGGTGCAGAAGAAGGGAAGAGAACTGTAGAAAGAGGCAGGAGAGTTGCAGAAACAGGCAAGAGATGAGCAGAAAGAACAAAGAGGGGTGCAGAAAGAGGCAAGAGGAGAGCAGAAAGAGGCAAGAGAGGTACACAAAAAAGGAAGAAGGGTGCAGAAAGAGGCAAGATGGGTGCAGGAAGAAGCAATAGAGGTGCAGAAAGAAGCAGGAGAAGTGCTGAAAGAAGCAACAGAGGTGCAGAAAGAGGGTAGAGGGGTGCAGAAAGAAGCAAGAGAAGTGCAAACAGAAGCAACAGAGGTGCAGAAAGAGGCAACAGAGGTGCAGAAACAGGAAGAAGAGATGTAGAAACAGGCAAAACAGGTGCAGAAAGAGAGAACAGGGGTGCAGAAAGAGGCAAGAGAGGTATAGAAAGACAGAAGAGGGGTGCAGAAAGAGGCAAGAGGGGTGCAGAAAGAAGCAGGCGAGGTGCAGAAAAAGGCAACAGTGGTGCAGAAAGGGACAAGACAGGTGCAGAAACAGGCAAGAGAAGTGCAGAAAGAGGCAAGAGAAATGCTAAAAGAAGCAACAGAGGTATATAAAGAAGCAAGAGAAGTGATGAAAGAGATAGGAGAGTTGCAGAAAGAAAGAAGAGAGGTGCAGAAAGAAGCAAGAGAAGTGCTGAAAGAATAAACAGAGGTACAGAAAGAGGGTAGCGGGGTGCAGAAAGATGCAAGAGAAGTGCAAACAGAAGCAACAGAGGTGCAGAAAGAGGCAAGAGAAGTACAGAAAGAGGCAACAGAGGTGCAGAAACAGGCAGGAGCGATGCATAAACAGGCAAAACAGGTGCAGAAAGAGAGAACAGGGGTGCAGAAAGAGGCAAGAGAGGTACAGAAAGAGGGAAGAGGGGTGCAGAAAGAGGCAATAGGGGTGCAGAAAGAAGCAGGTCAGGTGCAGAAAAAGGCAACAGTGGTGCAGAAAGGGGCAAGACAGGTGCAGAAAAAGGCAAGAGAAGTGCAGAAAGAGGCAATAGAAGTGCTCAAAGAAGCAACAAAGGGGTAGAAAGAAGCGAGAGAAGTGATGAAAGAGACAAGAGAGTTGCAGGAAGAAACAAGAGCGGTGCAGAATGAGGCAACTGAGGTGCCGGAACAGGCAAGAGGGGTGCAGAAAGAGGCAAGAGAAGTGCAGAAAGAAGCAACGGAGGTGCAGAAGAAGGCAAGAGAACTGTAGAAAGAGGCAGGAGAGTTGCAGAAACAGGCAAGAGATGTGCAGAAAGAAGAAAGAGGGGTGCAGAAAGAGGCAAGAGGAGAGCAGAAAGAGGCAAGAGAGGTACACAAAAAAGGAAGAAGGGTGCAGAAAGAGGCAAGATGGGTGCAGGAAGAAGCAAGAGAGGTGCAGAAAGAAGCAGGAGAAGTGCTGAAAGAAGCAACAGAGGTGCAGAAAGAGGGTAGAGGGGTGCAGAAAGAGGCAAGAGAAGTGCAAACAGAAGCAACAGAGGTGCAGAAAGAGGCAACAGAGGTGCAGAAACAGGAAGAAGAGATGTAGAAACAGGCAAAACAGGTGCAGAAAGAGAGAACAGGGGTGCAGAAAGAGGCAAGAGAAGTACAGAAAGACGGAAGAGGGGTGCAGAAAGAGGCAAGAGGGGTGCAGAAAGAAGCAGGCGAGGTGCAGAAAAAGGCAACAGTGGTGCAGAAAGGGACAAGACAGGTGCAGAAACAGGCAAGAGAAGTGCAGAAAGAGGCAAGAGAAATGCTAAAAGAAGCAACAGAGGTATATAAAGAAGCAAGAGAAGTGATGAAAGAGACAGGAGAGTTGCAGAAACAAAGAAGAGAGGTGCAGAAAAAAGCAAGAGAAGTTCAGAAAGAGGCAAGTGAGGTACAGAAAGAGGCAAGAGAAGTACAGAAAGACGCAAGAGAGGTGCGGAAAGAGGCAAGTGAGGTACAGAAACAGGCAAGAGGGGTGCAGAAAGAGGCAAGAGAAGTGCAGAAAGAAGCAACAGAGGTGCAGAAGGAGACAAGAAAACTGCAGAAAGAGGCAAGAGAGTTGCAGAAACAGGCAAAAGAGGTACAGAAAGAGACAAGAGAGGTGCACAAAGATGGAAGAAGGGTACAGAAACAGGCAAGCGGGATGCAGAAATAAGCAAGAGAGGTGCAGAAAGAAGTAACAGAAGTGCTGAAAGAAGCAACAGTGGTGCAGAAAGAGGGAGGAGGGGTGCAGAAAGAGGCAAGAGAAGTGCAGACAGAAGCAACAGAGGTGCAGAAAGAGGTGACAGAGGTGCAGAAACAGGGAGGAAAGGTGCAGAAAGAGGCTAGAGAGGTACAGAAAGAGGGAAGAGGGGTGCAGAAAGAAGCAAGAGGGGTGCAGAAAGAAGCAAGTGAGGTGCAGATAGAGGCAAGAGAACTGCAGAAAGAGGCAAGAGAGTTGCAGAAACAGGCAAGAGAGGTGCAGAAAGAAGAAAGAGGGGTGTAGAAAGAGGCAAGAGGAGAGCAGAAAGAGGCAAGAGGGGTGCAGAAAGAAGCAAGAGAGGTGCAGAAAGAAGCAAGAGAACTGCTGAAAGAATCAACAGAGGTGCAGAAAGAGGGTAGCGGGGTGCAGAAAGAAGCAAGAGAAGTGCAAACAGAAGCAACAGAGGTGCAGAAAGAGGCAAGAGAAGTACAGAAAGAGGCAACAGAGGTGCAGAAACAGGCAGGAGCAATGCAGAAACTGGCAAAACAGGTGCAGAAAGAGAGAACAGGGGTGCAGAAAGAGGCAAGAGAGGTACAGAAAGAGGGAAGAGGGGTGCAGAAAGAGGCAAGAGGGGTGCAGAAAGAAGCAGGTGAGGTGCAGAAAAAGGCAACAGTGGTGCAGAAAGGGGCAAGGCAGATGCAGAAACAGGCCAGAGATGTGCAGAAAGAAGAAAGAGGGGTGCAGAAAGAGGCAAGAGGAGAGCAGAAAGAGGCAAGAGAGGTACACAAAAAAGGAAGAAGGGTGCAGAAAGAGGCAAGATGGCTGCAGGAAGAAGCAAGAGAGGTGCAGAAAGAAGCAGGAGAAGTGCTGAAAGAAGCAACAGAGGTGCAGAAAGAGGGTAGAGGGGTGCAGAAAGAGGCAAGAGAAGTGCAAACAGAAGCAACAGAGGTGCAGAAAGAGGCAACAGAGGTGCAGAAACAGGAAGAAGAGATGAAGAAACAGGCAAAACAGGTGCAGAAAGAGAGAACAGGGGTGCAGAAAGAGGCAAGAGAGGTACAGAAAGACGGAAGAGGGGTGCAGAAAGAGGCAAGAGGGGTGCAGAAAGAAGCAGGCGAGGTGCAGAAAAAGGCAACAGTGGTGCAGAAAGGGACAAGACAGGTGCAGAAACAGGCAAGAGAAGTGCAGAAAGAGGCAAGAGAAATGCTAAAAGAAGCAACAGAGGTATATAAAGAAGCAAGAGAAGTGATGAAAGAGACAAGAGAGTTGCAGAAAGAAAGAAGAGAGGTGCAGAAAAAAGCAAGAGAAGTTCAGAAAGAGGCAAGTGAGGTACAGAAAGAGGCAAGAGAAGTACAGAAAGACACAAGAGAGGTGCGGAAAGAGGCAAGTGAGGTACAGAAACAGGCAAGAGGGGTGCAGAAAGAGGCAAGAGAAGTGCAGAAAGAAGCAACAGACGTGCAGAAGGAGACAAGAAAACTGCAGAAAGAGGCAAGAGAGTTGCAGAAACAGGCAAAAGAGGTACAGAAAGAGACAAGAGAGGTGCACAAAGAGGGAAGAAGGGTACAGAAACAGGCAAGCGGGATGCAGAAATAAGCAAGAGAGGTGCAGAAAGAAGTAACAGAAGTGCTGAAAGAAGCAACAGTGGTGCAGAAAGAGGGAGGAGGGGTGCAGAAAGAGGCAAGAGAAGTGCAGACAGAAGCAACAGAGGTGCAGAAAGAGGTGACAGAGGTGCAGAAACAGGGAGGAAAGGTGCAGAAAGAGGGAACAGGGGTGCAGAAAGAGGCTAGAGAGGTACAGAAAGAGGGAAGAGGGGTGCAGAAAGAAGCAAGAGGGGTGCAGAAAGAAGCAAGTGAGGTGCAGATAGAGGCAAGAGAACTGCAGAAAGAGGCAAGAGAGTTGCAGAAACAGGCAAGAGAGGTGCAGAAAGAAGAAAGAGGGGTGTAAAAAGAGGCAGGAGGAGAGCAGAAAGAGTCAAGAGGGGTGCAGAAAGAAGCAAGAGAGGTGCAGAAAGAAGCAAGAGAAGTGCTGAAAGAATCAACAGAGGTGCAGAAAGAGGGTAGCGGGGTGCAGAAAGAAGCAAGAGAAGTGCAAATAGAAGCAACAGAGGTGCAGAAAGAGGCAAGAGAAGTACAGAAAGAGGCAACAGAGGTGCAGAAACAGGCAGGAGCAATGCAGAAACTGGCAAAACAGGTGCAGAAAGAGAGAACAGGGGTGCAGAAAGAGGCAAGAGAGGTACAGAAAGAGGGAAGAGGGGTGCAGAAAGAGGCAAGAGGGGTGCAGAAAGAAGCAGGTGAGGTGCAGAAAAAGGCAACAGTGGTGCAGAAAGGGGCAAGACAGATGCAGAAACAGGCAAGAGAAGCGCAGAAAGAGGCAAGAGAAGTGCTGAAAGAAGCAACAGAGGTGTAGAAAGAAGCAAGAGAAGTGATGAAAGAGACAAGAGAGTTGCAGAAAGAAAGAAGAGAGGTGCAGAAAAAAGCAAGAGAAGTGCAGAGAGAGGCAAGTGAGGTGCAAAAAGAGGCAAGAGAAGTGCAGAAAGACGCAAGAGGGGTGCGGAAAAAGGCAAGTGAGGTGCAGAAACAGGCAAGAGGGGTGCAGAAAGAGGCAAGGGTAGTGCAGAAAGAAGCAACAGAGGTGCAGAAGGAGGCAAGAGAACTGCAAAAAGAGGCAAGAGAGTTGCAGAAACAGGCAAGAGAGGTGCAGAAAGAGGCAAGAGAGGTGCACAAAGAGGGAAGAAGGGTGCAGAAACAGGCAAGCGGGATGCAGAAATAAGCAAGAGAGGTGCAGAAAGAAGCAACAGAAGTGCTGAAAGAAGCAACAGAGGTGCAGAAGGAGACAAGAAAACTGCAGAAAGAGGCAAGAGAGTTGCAGAAACAGGCAAAAGAGGTACAGAAAGAGACAAGAGAGGTGCACAAAGAGGGAAGAAGGGTACAGAAACAGGCAAGCGGGATGCAGAAATAAGCAAGAGAGGTGCAGAAAGAAGCAACAGAAGTGCTGAAAGAAGCAACAGTGGTGCAGAAAGAGGGAGGAGGGGTGCAGAAAGAGGCAAGCGAGATGCAGAAATAAGCAAGAGAGGTGCAGAAAGAAGCAACAGAAGTGCAGACAGAAGCAACAGAGGTGCAGAAAGAGGTGACAGAGGTGCAGAAACAGGGAGGAAAGGTGCAGAAAGAGGGAACAGGGGTGCAGAAAGAGGCTAGAGAGGTACAGAAAGAGGGAAGAGGGTGCAGAAAGAAGCAAGAGGGGTGCAGAAAGAAGCAAGTGAGGTGCAGATAGAGGCAAGAGAACTGCAGAAAGAGTCAAGAGAGTTGCAGAAACAGGCAAGAGAGGTGCAGAAAGAAGAAAGAGGGGTGTAGAAAGAGGCAAGAGGAGAGCAGAAAGAGGCAAGAGGGGTGCAGAAAGAAGCAAGAGAGGTGCAGAAAGAAGCAAGAGAAGTGCTGAAAGAATCAACAGAGGTGCAGAAAGAGGGTAGCGGGGTGCAGAAAGAAGCAAGAGAAGTGCAAACAGAAGCAACAGAGGTGCAGAAAGAGGCAAGAGAAGTACCGAAAGAGGCAACAGAGGTGCAGAAACAGGCAGGAGCAATGCAGAAACAGGCAAAACAGGTGCAGAAAGAGAGAACAGGGGTGCAGAAAGAGGCAAGAGAGGTACAGAAAGAGGGAAGAGGGGTGCAGAAAGAGGCAAGAGAAGTGCTGCAGAAAGAAGCAGGTGAGGTGCAGAAAAAGGCAACAGTGGTGCAGAAAGGGGCAAGACAGGTGCAGAAACAGGCAAGAGAAGTGCAGAAAGAGGCAAGAGAAGTGCTGAAAGAAGCAACAGAGGTGTAGAAAGAAGCAAGAGAAGTGATGAAAGAGACAAGAGAGTTGCAGAAAGAAAGAAGAGAGGTGCAGAAAAAAGCAAGAGAAGTGCAGAGAGAGGCAAGTGAGGTGCCAAAAGAGGCAAGAGAAGTGCAGAAAGACGCAAGAGGGGTGCGGAAAAAGGCAAGTGAGGTGCAGAAACAGGCAAGAGGGGTGCAGAAAGAGGCAAGGGTAGTGCAGAAATGTGAGAAGTTGGCCTGGTATATGCTGTTCACTAATTAAAGTGGACACCTTGCACCAGAACAATTCGACTCTTATGGTAGTTAGGTTTAAGACAACCTTTATAGAAAGCTATCCTAGTGGTAGCTGTGGAGAGCAGCCTTCAGGCTAAGTCTTGAAGGAATGTAAAGCAGCTTGTTTTACCACACAATCTCTTGAATCACCAAATGAAAAGACACCACACAGGTATATATATCAATATATATGTATTTATTAATAAACAACTCTCTACTAATCTCTTTATGAGATTAGAAGTCAGGAACATATGTACACATCAAATGTTATCAAAATAAGTTTAGCACAATCGAATATCACAATCTTAGTTTGGCTAGACCTAGGTCTAGGGCACCTAGAATCGAGGGACTCCCAAGAACCACCCCAGGTAGTTGTAGGAGACCCACAGGGGACGGACGCGGTGTCCTGGCACCGGTGCGAGTGCTGTACGAGTCTATGCGAACAGACGTGATTGAGATTTCAATGTTAAAGGTCCCTTGCCTGTTCGAGGCGAACACACCGATCGGTCCTTGTACGAGTCGAAGGACGCGGTTACAGATAGAATTGCAAGGGAGTTGGACGCGGTGTGTCTAACACAGATGCGAACCATGTACGAGTCAGCGCGATAGTCGCACTTGGAAAGTAAGAGTTTTAGGGCACTTCTAGGGTAGCTACAAGCAAGTCACTTACAGGGTAAGTAGTTCTAGGGCCCACACCCACAGGAGCACCGTCGTGCTGAAGTTACCTCACCCAGGGGAGCCGGGTGCATAGGTGTTCTTTGGTGTCGGGTCGCGGCGTCGTTTTCAATGGGAGCCAGTGAAGACTTGCTGCTTGCGGCGACAGGAGAAGTGTCCGGAGGAATCCAAGCCTGGATTCAAAAGATGGAAGACCTGAAAGCAGAGGGGACAGTGTTCAAAGCCACTTGGCAGTGACTCGGGGCAAGGAAGATGGATGCCCACCGTCGTCGCAAGATTCAGGTCGTTCACGGGTGCCTTGACTCTTCAGCCACAAGGTCCAGGAGGCGTCGACGATGACCAGGAGCTGGTTTCGGCGTGTTCCACAATGTCTGCAGCTTACTGCGGTGTTGGCGACTCGATTGGAGCCAACAAGCCTTGGTAACAGCACGTCTCGGGGACAGTGTAAAAAGTCAATGGCGCAGACCAGCAAGGCCTGAGGGACTCACCCAGCAAGGGTAAGTCAGGGCAGTGCTGGAGCAACCAGGGGAGCCCTTTGGTTCTGTAGGAAACCCTTAATGGGACCCAGAAGCCAGCTGGCAAGGGATTGCAAAGACGCCTCAGGAGGATTTGCTCAACAGGGGCCCACGGTCACTCGGGACATGGTAGGCCTCTGATCTTCAGAGGGGTTCCTGCTGGAGGGTAGGACCACACGTGGTCCAAAGCACAAGTTCGTAGAACGTTGTGAAGGGGTTGCACTCGACAATAGGGCACGGTACCCAGGGGTCACGGTTCCTCGTCA